>OX439388.1:1705195-2305195 GCA_949319315.1 Zelleria hepariella
GAACTCTGGACTTGCTGGCGCTCAGATTGTCCTTGTGGCTAGCAAGACATGCCTGTAAATATTTTGAACTATTTTTAATCAGTTTTTGGGCTACAACTATTGCGTTTTTGCCTTTAGACAGTAGAACTTCATGTCTTTATCAGCCTTGATGATCCTGCTAACTAGAACTCTGGATTTGCTAGCACTCAGATTGTCCTTGTGGCTAGCAAGACATGCCTGTAAATATTTTGAACTATTTTTAATCAGTTTTTGGGCTAGAACTATTGCGTTTTTGCCTTTAGACAGTAGAACTTAATGTCTATATCAGCCTTGATGATCCTGCTAACTAGAACTCCGGACTTGCTGGCGCTCAGATTGTCCTTGTGGCTATCAAGACATAGTTGTATATATTTTGAATATTGTACTTACTACTTTTTGGACTAGAACTATTGTATTTTTGCCTTTAGACAATAGAACTCCATTTCTATATCAGCCTTGACTATCCTGCTAACTAGAACTCCGGACTTGCTGGCGCTCAGATTGTCCTTGTGACTAGCAAGACATGCCTGTAAATATTTTGAACTATTTTTAATCAGTTTTTGGGCTAGAACTATTGCGTTTTTGCCTTTAGACAGTAGAACTCCATGTCTATATCAACCTTGATGATCCTGCTAACTAGAACTCTGGACTTGCTGGCGCTCAGATTGTCCTTGTGGCTAGCAAGACATGCCTGTAAATATTTTGAACTATTTTTAATCAGTTTTTGGGCTAGAACTATTGCATTTTTGCCTTTAGACAGTAGAACTCCATATCTATATCAGCCTTGATGATCCTGCTAACTAAAACTCCGGACTTGCTGGCGCTCAGATAGTCCTTGTGGCTAGCAAGACATACCTGTATATATTTTGAATATTGTATTTATCACTTTTTGGGGTAGAACTATTGTATTCTTGCCTTTAGACAGTAGAACTCCATGTCTATATCAGCCTTGATGATCCTGCTAACTAGAACTCTGGACTTGCTGGCGCTCAGATTGTCCTTGTGGCTAGCAAGACATGCCTGTAAATATTTTGAACTATTTTTAATCAGTTTTTGGGCTAGAACTATTGCATTTTTGCCTTTAGACAGTAGAACTCCATATCTATATCAGCCTTGATGATCCTGCTAACTAAAACTCCGGACTTGCTGGCGCTCAGATAGTCCTGGTGGCTAGCAAGACATACCTGTATATATTTTGAATATTGTATTTATCACTTTTTGGGGTAGAACTATTGTATTCTTGCCTTTAGACAGTAGAACTCCATGTCTATATCAGCCTTGATGGTCCAGCTAACTAGAACTCCGGACTTTCTGGCGCTTAGATTGCCCTTGTGGCTAGCAAGACATGTCTGTAAATATTTTGAACATTTATTTCACTTTTTGGGCTAGAACTATTGCGTTTTTGCCTTTAGACGGTAGAACTCTTAAGTTTTATCACGTCTTGGGGCCTTACCATCGACATAAATTGAAATAATGATGCCTGGATTGAATACAACTGACCTAATTACCATATTTTCTGGCTTGTTTTGCTGACCGTACATTTTGATGGTTTTCACCATTTTCTGGCAAATTTCCACTAGAACTGTGGCTTTCTGGCCTCCCTGCACCAGAATTATGAGATAAAACTAACTTATTTGGTCATGGCATTGCAAACCACAGGTATGCCACGAAGTGTAGTGTGAAGTTAGCAGGTGATTTTAGCAAAAATATTTTATATGTTTTTTTTGCACTTTGGTTGCAGAACTATTTAAAAAAAGTATGCAGAACTGTAGAACTATAGGGTATGCTACTAGAACTGCCCTTAGTTTTGTACTTTCTGGAAAATGACCTGCTAAGTTCACAGACACCTTACTATAATACAGTACAATATAACAATAATAATTTAGAGTAAAATAATAAACAACTTATTAATTACCTGAATTTGGAAAATTGCATTACTTTGTGCCTAGAATATTTTTGTTGTTGTTTTCACTCTCCCTTAATAAATTTTTAACTTTTTTCTTGAAAATTACAAGATTACCGGAGATACATAAATGCCATTGTGGAACATCTCGCTTACACTTTCGCATAATTGCGAAAGAGAAGATAGTCATATTTTTTTACTAGAATACGAAAATCATTATTTATTATGTTCTTTAGAGCCCTCGGCCACGGCGACTTTTGATGCGAGGCAGAAGAGATGCTGTTGCGCGTTCGTATCAATACAGTCGCCACAAAAAGTCGCCGCGGGCGAGGGCTCTTAGGGGTAGGTAACATAAACGTGTGGTATGACTGTACATGTATGTACCTACACTATGAAAGGAGTGAATTTAAGAAAGTCGAGTTATTTGCTAGTACCTAATGCCATAAATAAACTAACCAAGAACATACTAATAGCTTTTTAAAACTTAAACTTTCGTAAGCACTGCACATTTCCGGACGAAGTCGAAACATGTCGGCTATTCCGACAAAATTGGGGACCTTTGGGTCGGAAATGGCCCGGAGTGGTTTATTTGGTTAAGGTATGTGAGGGTGTGTGTTTGTGTGAGGGTGTGTGAGTGCATTTCTGATTGTGTTTTTTGGCTTTTACTTTGTGACATGTTTATTTTATTGAACGAGCGAGCGAAGCGAGCGAAGTTCTCCGAGTCTACTGGAACAATCCGGCGTTTGTATGTATGTATGTATGTATGTATGTATGTATGTATGTATGTATGTATGTATGTATGTATGTATGTATGTATGAATGTTCGTTCGACGATAACTTGAGTAAATGAAGTTGGATCGTCACGAAATTCGGTAGGCAGGTAAATGAGGCAAAGAGAATTTTTAAGTTCGAACATGAGCCAAATCGGTCGAGGGTTTACCGAGATATGGGGTTGTTAAGTGGGGTCGCGAGTTCACAGTTCGGGGCGAACCACTAGTTTAAGTTTTTTGACGAAGCTTTTGTGAATTGTATTATGATTTATTGTATTTTTTGACATTTTGTTTGCATGAAATAAACTATATATTATTAAAAGGATTATGACAGCATCAACAATAAATTACAAACTCTACATACACCGAAACCTTGTGTTTCCACATTCCGACAAAATAAAAGTAAGTGAAACCGTTAAAGCGATATAAAAAATACTAATAGCTAATTGAACGAGCGAGCGAAGCGAGCAAAGTTCTCCGAAACTATTGGAACAATCCGGCGTTTGTATGTTTGTATGTATGTATGTATAGGTATATTCGTTCGACGATAATTCACGTAAATGTAGTCGGATCGTCATGAAATTTGGTAGGCACGTAAATGATGCAAAGAGGATTCTTAAGTTCGAACATGAGGTTCCAAATCGGTCGAGGGGTTGCTGAGATATGAGGTCGCGAGTTCATAGTTTGGGGCGAACCACTACCTTTAGTTAAATTATTATTATGCACAATAAAGAATTCTTTATCTTTCTACAAATCACAATCCATTGTGTTTAAGTAAAGCTCTGCCCGCATAGCCACTCAATTGTGTTTCGTGATTTAAAGCATTCACAGAATTTATGTTACAAAATAACTAGTGGTTCGCCCCGAACTATGAACTCGCGACCCCATATAAAATTAACAACCCCATATCTCAGCAACCCCTCGACCGATTTGGCTCATGTTCGAACTTAAAAATTCTCTTGGCCTCATTTACCTGCCTACCAAATTTCATGACGATCCGACTAAATTTACTCAAGTTATCGTCGAACGAACATTCATACATACATACATACATACATACATACATACATACATACATACATACATACATACATACATACATACATACATACATACATACATACATACATACATACAAACGCCGGATTGTTCCAGTAGACTCGGAGAACTTCGCTCGCTTCGCTCGCTCGTTCAATTATAGCGGCAATCTATGTTTACTGTCTATGGTAAACAGTAATAATTATTTTTGTATTTTCTAAAGCACTAACCCGTGCGAGGAAACATTATAGAGATTTTTATAAGGCTAAAAAATTCGCTCGGGACAGGACTTGAACCCCCAACCTCTTGCATACCGTGCAGGCGCTCTATCTCTACTCATTTCAGCTATCGAGCCAAGTAAGCTGTCAATGCGAATTTTAGAACCTCGTTGTTACTCGTCTTACAGACGATGGAAGAGGTAGCAGGTTCAAGTTCTGTCCCGAGCGAATTTTCGAGAGTATTCAAAAAGAGATTAAAATATTCAAAAAGAGCGTGGGGCATAAAAAACTCAAGAAAAACGTTCGGAAAATTTTAAGAAAAATAAAAAGTGGCCAGTACTGTACTCGGCAAAGCAGTGAGGTCATGCACATTTGAAGGGCCGAATTCTAAAAGTCCTCAAGTCCATTTTTTTTAATTTTTAACTGACAACGCCATCGTGTTCAGCACTAAGAGCTGAACACGATGGCATTGTCAGTAAAAAATGTGGAAAAATGGACATGAGGACTTTTAGAATTCGGCCGTTCATTTGGTCTTTCCCTACCCTGGAGTCATGGAAACTCCCCCAGTTTCTTACTATTATGAAGGAGGAGGAAAGTGGTAGGTTCTCTTCAATAAAATAGTGCACAGCGAGAGAGTAGTTTGAAAGAACCGGAGAAAGCAAAGTTGTGCTTCAATAAATAAATACACTTTCGTGCACTGGCATACTTACCAAGCTAAATAAATTCTGTTTTATTTTCTTACGGCAACGAATACTTTCTCCGATGCAATGAATGAAAGGAAACGTCCATGAATATCCAAGTGAGTGATAATTAAAATAAAACTTCGATAGAGTATTCCTTAAAAATTGGTAACGCTCCAAGAGGACGTTGCTTGTAAGCATTTTAACAACTGGTCATTAAAGACAGGGTACCATAACCCTTATAGTTATAGGAAAAGGTTCCTAGGAGATATTCTAGGAGATATCTTTAATTTTTTGAGAAATTCTAAACTATGCATTAACAGATTTAAAAAAAAATAACTAGGTATAGTCAACGAAAAAAAAGGTTAAATTACGAAATAAAAATGTTTTATGCCATACGATCCTATTTCGTTTAGGGATCAACATACTCTAAGGAGCATACTGAGGTTTGAGTACTAGAAATAGACTACAAATGACAGAAATCGCCACAAACTTTCCACGTACAAAATGTATGGGAAAAGTTCCATGCATCGCGAAAAACTACCTTTTCTACGACCGCCATGTTAGGGTAGTTCTTATCAGAAGCTTATAACGGGTCTAGTCTTGTCATTGTCTTGAGTGACCGACTACTAATTACACAGACACACTTAGGGTGGTATTCTAGAACGCTACTTAAACTCAGTTTAAACTAGAACGCTACTTAAACTTTGTTTAAACTCAGTTCAAACTAGAAAGCTCCTTGAACTCTGTTTAAACTCAGTTTAAGTAGAGTTTAGTACTGTCGATAAAACAGTGCATGTTTTGATTTGAATATCCCCCCTTCATATCAAAACATGCACTGCTTTATCGACAGTCTGAATTCAGTTTAAACTGAGTTTAAGTAGCGTTCTAGAATACCACCCTTACACTCGCTCACACAGTGCATAATTATTCAGACTCAGCTAGTCGCACAACCTAGACATGTCGTGTGACCATGCATAATCAGTCCGATCGAACAAGCGTAACCAGAGCCTTGGACCGTTTAGACTAGAGATATGCCAAAGACGTTGACCCTACGGTAGGTTGGTTTTCCATAAAAAAAATGTACCAGTGGGGTTCTGTTTTTGTGAATTAGTGAAAAGGCGATCACTTCACTCATGTTTTAGTTAGGTACCAACTTACCACTGTTGCCGTGAAAACATTACTTTTATTTATTGGGAGGTTTTACAATAATTGTGAATTACACTTTTAAATAATTCCTAAATTCAGTGAGGGCCTCTTTACTTGGCTGAAAAGTTTTCTATAAAATCGATTAAATAAGCCTAAAACGGGTTAGTGCTTTACAAAAAACCGGACAAGTGCGACTTTAACTTGCACTTAGAGGGTTCCATACGATGTAGCAGTAATATTTCCATACAAAGTCTACTAAGATACATTAGTCGAAAGTACAAACCATACCGCGATCCGCGATGTAGGACTGTGGAGTGCCATCTGTTGACTGAGTTGAGGAACTAAAATGCCAAATTTAAACTCAATCAGTCCAGTAGTTTAGGAGCAAATCGGCTGTGACAGACGGACAGACAGACGCACGAGTGACCCTATCATGGTTCCGTTTTACCCTTTTGAGGTACGGTACCCTAAAAACGAAGAGTAAATAAGCCTATTCGAACGATTTTATAGAGAATTTACTTTTAAACCGTATTGCCTTCTTGAAACTGGTTAAACCAGCACTGGAAAGAACTATATCCTCACGCTTGGTATCTTTAGTCTAAAAACTCCATGTCTCGAGTCACCCTATCAAATATTTATCATTCCCCGCTTATGTTAAAACATGTTTAGGTGTCAATGACGTACACTCAGAGGGCGCGAGTGGAAACTCAATATTGCGTCTTCTCTTGAATAATAATGTACTCTCATATTTGTTTGCTTTGACAGCGATAGCTTTATTAGTTAGTATTTTGCCATTTTGGCTAGAATAGTCTTGCTTTGGTTCCAAACAAAATTATATTCTGTAAAGTGGTTTGGCTCATAGTTTCCTTTATACAAACGTGTGGTTCCAAATAATGAATATGGAATTCCTAACGAAAAATAGGACTGCACGCTGTGAGCATCATGCTGTCAAAGGCATGTTTTATATTATAGTGTAGATAGATAGATAGAGAACACTTTATTGTACACCAGAAGTTAATGATTTACAAGAATTTTCTTAACATAATAGGTAGTACAGACGGCGGTGTAGGTATAGCAATTGATTTAATATTTTTACGGCTTCATCTACTTTCGAAATAACCAACTTGTTTAGACTTCGTTCTGATGTATCCTTCGAAGAGTGACCAGGCGGACAAGGCACTACTTCTTAGCTCTGACAAAAGATCTGAAATACACGCATCCAGTAACTGGCGCGGGTAGTAGTGTTTTTAGAGTTCCGTACCCGGATTACTCTGCCTACGTAGTCTGTCCGTCAGTCTGTCTTCCTACCTACTAAGGTTCCAAATATACTGATGAATCAATCATCCAGCAATCCTATCTGTACCAAAAATGTTAATTATGTAACCTTGATTGTTTTTGTGTCAATAAAATTCTTTATTATATTTATTTTATTACTAGTGGTTCGCCCCGAACTTTGAACTCGCGACCCCATATCCCAGCAACCCCTCGACCGATTTAGCTTATATTCAAACTTAAAAATTCTCTTGGCCTCATTTTACCTGCCTACCAAATTTCATGACGATCCGACTAAATTTACTCAAGTTATCGTCGAACGAACATTCATACATACATACATACATAAAAACGCCAGATTGTTCCACTAGACTCGGAGAACTTCGCTCGCTTCGCTCGCTCGTTCAATTATTATTATACACCCTTTTAAAGTTAGGACCGATAGACGGACACCGTAGGCAGCAACCTATGCATGTGTTGGTCCGCGATATTGCAAGAGAGCAAAATAAAAAGATAAGACTTACATTGATTAAAACCTTATTGCTCAGTAGAAAGCCAACAGCACGCGTAGGTAAGCACAAAATCTAAAGTAGCTTGCCAGTGTGTCTGCAATACTCACAGCGTACCAGGCCTCGGGGCGACTTGTCAACGACATGCTTTAGCTCCCAGCTTCGCTTGTGCTATATTCATATTATCTAATGTTAAAGAAGAGAAGCGTGATTCGTTTAAAATAAAATTAAAAGTCAATGTCAATGTCGTGAGGAAACCTGAGTGTATGAAGCATTATACCCTCAACGCAAAAATCGCCAACCCGCATTGAGCACGCGTGGTGATTAAGCTCGAACTCTCTCTCTGAGAGAAGGCCTTTGCCCAGCTAGTGGGACAAGTACAATAGTACAGGCTACATCTTACTTTGTTACGTCAATGTACGAATGTTTTTTCAGCGTTACAGAAACGAACTAAATAGGCACTACTTGACTTTGATTAATGGTTTGAACATGAAATCTATCATTTAAAGAGGAGTCATTTTTCGATGCGTTATATTTTAATTATATTTTACATTATGTATGATTAATCAAAAAATAAAAAAAACTTAGCGGGAATTGGTGATACACGATATAACAACATAAATTCGTTACCAGATCAAAAGTAACTGCAAAAGTTTGCCTACAACATGTCTTACTACTTTTATTTGGAAGGGGTGGCATTTTATGTACACACGGCAGCACGTCGACCCTTACACGCTAGCACTCTACTGGGTTACGTTACGGGCGAATTTACAACAAAAGTATACACTCTGACGTGCTGTGTTACATGCCTAGGTACACACTAGGCATGTAACTATTAATGTCGCGAATTTCTAAAAATTTGATTTTAAACTGTATGTACCTAAATTAATAATAACAAGTATTATATTCTAGGTATCGGTTTATTTCACTCGGGACGGGACTTGAACCCGCAACCTCTCGCATACCGCGCAGGCGCTCTACCAATTGAGCTACCGAGTCAAGTAACTGTCGATGCGAATTTCTTCAACTAGTCTCCGTCTAATGGACGGGGGGCGCCACCTGCACGGTATGCCAGAGGTTGCGGGTTCAAGTCCTGTCCCGAGTGAATTTTTTCAACTTATCATAAATGTTTAACTTTTAATTTAACTAACCGAATAGAAAAAGTTACAACATACAAACGCCCCAACCCTCGGATATTAGCAGTAGAGAAGAGGATTGAGAGAAGATAAGCTTGTTTGTAACACGTCATAAAACGCCGGGGCGAGGTGACGTTATCATCCCGCGGATACAGGCGCGGGACATCGAGTTAAGACGTCTCTTTGTACTCGGAATAAGAGTTCTTCTCTTTGGGTAAATACCTAAGAGCCCTCGCCCACGGCGACTTTTTGTCGCGCGTTTCGTAAACGCGCGTTTGAATCGCGCTTTACAAGGGCGAGGCCCCATTTGTGCGTTACGCTTTACGTCGTCGTCGCATCGGATCGACGCATTGTATGCCACATCTGCGTTGCGATGACGCAAGACGGTATATACGCCGTCGCATCTGCGTCTTAGTTAAGCCCTCGCAATGGAAAGATACAAACTTCGTTTTGAAGCGCTTCTGCTTCGTCTCTTGTCCGTCGTCGATCCGTTGAAACGACGACGCAACGGTGTGATGGGGCATATAATGTGGAAAATGACGTAGCGTCGACGCTGCGACGACGCAATTTACTAACGCTACACTTATCATTTTGAAGATAGGCGGTGGATGACTATCGCTCCTTTACTTTATGCTGGAAGAAACAGTTGTTCTACGACCAGAGGTGACTCCCCGCGCAATCAAGTTGGGCGCGCTTTCGGGAGCGCGAAATTTCGACACCAGACATAGATAGTATTCTTAGCTCTTAGATTTACATATACAGGGCGTCCCACGGCTATGCCACATGGAGGGAAAGTACCTTGAATATTGTAGATGGAACATTTTACTGAAAGAAGCAATGCCATTCTAATAAAGAAGACATTATCTTAATTTAAAAAATAATTTAAACTTCATTCATAGATTTCTAAATAATTACATGGTTGAACCGGGAATCGAACCCGTTACATGAGAAAAATAATTACCCTGTAGTTTTATCATACCGATCGAAAGGCTTCATCACAAGGATTATTTTTTGCTTAATAACATAGTGTCAGAAATAAAAGGAAGACCATGAATTTTAACATTTTTAATACAACATTAATCAATTTATCAATGAAAATCACAGTAACAAAAGATTAAAAGTATGAAAATGAAACACATGAAAATGAATTATTTCTTTATAATCAGCCAGCCGCATTGCGATGGACAAAATTTTACGCGTCTTTCGGCTCATGATACGGCTCGACTTGTTGCATACTACTAAATAAATGCCTTTCGATCGGTATGATAAAACTACAGGGTAATAATTTTTCTCATGTAACGGGTTGGATTCCCGGTTCAACCATGTAATTATTTCAATATCTATGAATGCAGTTTAAATTGTTTTTTAAATTAAAATAATGTCTTCTTTCAGTAAAATGTTCCATCTACAATATTTAAAGTACTTTCCCTCCATGTGGCATAGCCGTGGGGCGCCCTGTATAGTATCCTTAGATATATTTTTCTAGGTATTGTAGAGACAAACATGTAATTTAACGACTCTACAATTCACACTCCAAAGATAATAAATACTCTCTACAAACTTCTGTATTACTGTCACATCTGACAAGAGGTCTAAGGAAACACAGATTTGGACCTAATTGTGTTACGGTTACGTAAGTTTATTTCGTGTTTTTGCTCATATTTTGTAACTTAGCACTGTTAGATGTGATACCTACGCGCACTATTGCGTCCTGAGGCACTGTCTTCTTCTTCGTAGTTGTACTCTTGTCAGAGCGGTCGTGGTCCACATGTAGTATTGTCATCAGTGGCTGATGTTATGAGGCACTGTAGGTATATGGTGAACGATCAAGAAGATCACAGTATCGAAGTCGGGTGCCGCATAGAACAAGCCAGGAGAGCATTTGTTAAAATAAGCCACCTTCCTTGCAACAGAAGTCTCAAACTCTCCAAAAGATGCCGTTTAGTACGGTGTTACATATTTTCAGTTCTTCTTTACGGAGTAGAAGCGTGGACACTAACCAAGACCTTGTGTAAACGGTTAGAAGCCTTTGAAATGTGGATATATAGAAGAATGCTGAAAATATCATGGACGGATAGAGTGACAAACGACTCAGTGCTAAAAAGAATGAACAAAGGCCTCGAGCTCCTGAAAACCATAAAGCGGAGGAAGATGCAATATTTTGGCCACGTATTGCGCAACGACAAATATAACCTTCTGCAACTGATTCTGCAAGGGAAAATACAGGGTCGCCGAAGACCTGGGCGCCCAAAAACATCATGGCTGCAAAATCTCGCAGAATGGTTCAACACAAGCCACTCACAACTCTTCCGAGCCGCAACATCACGGGCCAAAGTGGCCGTAATGATAGCCGACCTCCGATAGGAGATGGCACCAAAAGAAGAAGAAGTAGGTATAAAATAAGTAACCCGCGAAAAAACGGCAGGCAGTCAATGCGTTAATAGAAAATACGTACGTTCTTCACACATCAGTGTGCACGTAGAGACTGCATCACAAAGCCTATGCATTAAATCTTCTGGCTGAAGACAATCTCGCTAAGGATTACTTCCGGCGTCTTCAAAGCAACCACTATACACACTCCGTTGTCCTCTAAGGGGTAATTTTCCGCAACGTCCCTTTGAGGCTATCTTGGACGTCTAACTTCGTCAGTCACTGAAGACAGTCCTGGTCAGGTCAATGAACCTTTTAGCCACATGAAGAGGATGTCAAAGTAAAATAACAATAGAGTCACTGCGGTTAAGGGTAAATTTGCCCAAAAACTAGCAGTTTGAGCAAATCTCATAATCAGCTGAATTATTGTTGTTTTGTTGTTTAGAATAACTAAAATAATACAATTTTATTGTTGTGTAATAAAAATCGCTGAACAAAAATTGTTCAGTTTAGCTACAAAATTGAAAAACTGTGAAAATTGTGCATTTCCCGCCACGCTGCTTTAGTTGAACCTTAAGTTTAGGACAAGAATCAAATGATGGTAAATTCGTGACAAAAATATGTACGTGACAAACACATGGAGAGAAATTCCTTCCGAATCATATTTTTCTTCGTGCGTGTTTGTTGCTTGAGATACGAATCTAGACCTTTCAGCTCAATTCATGCCCTCTTACTGGAGCTCTTTTGTGTGGAGGCAATGTATAGAGCATAATTCCTTTTAGGGCACAACATCCCTATAATAGTTTTTGCGGGCATCACGCACCGAAAACCAATTTTCCCGGGGAGCTTTTTTCTCTAAAACGCTTTTTTCTAGCGCTAGACGTTTCACATCAAAGGTATACTGCGTGCAGGGGAAACATAATATAGGGAACCTGGATCATTGTATCGATGTTCGAAAAAAACATTATACAGGGCAATTTTTAAATAGATTTGTCCCTGAAAAACGTCAATTTCTACATGTGATTTCCAGCAACTTTTGTTCCACGACTTTTCTGAAAGCTAAAGTTTCTTCTTCCATACAAAAAAAAAATATTGTAACTTTAAAATTTCTTTGAAAAAAATTTCAATAGAAAGGGCTCATTTTTTTTAATGTGCTAAATGACTATAGTGATTGGTTAACTTGAAACAAATAGTGTCAGTGACACTGTGTCACAGATCTACCACGTCGATTAATGGCACAAAATCCCTTGGCGGACTCCGTGGCATATAACTGATTATATTTTATGTCTATCTGTCGGTTTGTAAGAAGTCTTTGAAAGCTGTAGCAATGTCCTTGCTTGAGAGTGTAACGCCCGCACTTTTAGACTTACTTTGAAGTCTGCCGTTTGTATTATGTGGGATGTGTAAATGCGGACGGCAGCGTTATTGTGTACCCTTTGAGAAATTGTCGCACATACATCGCGCTTTGTCTGAACTGGGGCAGGCAGCCTGTGACATGAAGAAATAAACAGAAGTTTTGATCTTCATTTAGTTCGAAAGGTCATTCCTTTTTAGGGTTCCGTACCACAAGAGGAAAAAACGGAACCATTATAGGATCACTCGTATGTCTGTCTGGCTGTCTGTCCATCTGTCACACCCAATTTGCTCCGAAACTACTGAACCGATTGAGATTGACTTTTTGATACACATATTATGATGTAAGTTGGTGACCCAAATGCGGACGTGTAACGTAAATAGCAGAAATTTAATAATGGGGGGCCACTTTTGGGGGGTAAATCAGAAAAAAAAAAGTATTTCAAAATATCAATTCTGAGGATCGTGACCATATTATGGTCATAGGGGTTGTAAAGTTAATACGCAATGCTCGCGCGTCTGCTCGAAAGGGTTAGCAATAAGTTACACATCGCGCGAGTTCACAGTTCGGGGCGAACCACTAGTGATAAGGGTTCACATAGCTGGGGGTCTACCGGATAAAACGAAGCCGATTACCATTGGCGAAAATCGAAGTTCGATTTATGAAAAATTAACTGGGTGGCAGTACATTTTTCAAAAATCGAACTTCGATTTTCCCCAATGGTAATCGGCTTCGTCTTAGCCGGTAGACCCCCTGAACTGAAAGTTCTGCGCATTTACGTTCGGTGCTCAGGCGCACATTACCGTCTTGGCAGGCCTCTTTTTAACCGAAACGAAAATGGGAAAAGAATGTATTTCGCTTATGGGGCTTTCAATTACTTATCGAGGCTTGAAAAGGGGGAACATAATAAATATTAAAACATTACTTACTGTTACGTTATTTTAGCGTGAAACATTTAGGTTTTTTTTCCAGTTGTTATAACTTTAACGTAAATTTTGGAAACTAGAATTCGGTAGGCAAAGTTTTTTGTTCGAAAGTCCGTTATTGGCTTAAACTTATCTTTAGACAATATTGAGGAACTAATTTAAATATTTTTTATTTTGGTCCAGTAGTTTTGTTTTTATGCGCTAAAATGTTTTGTTCCTATGACCGCCAACAGTATGCAGACCGTCGCGTGACGTCATAAAACCGTATCTTTGAAACGTTGTAAAATCCAAACTACTGAACCAAAATAAAAAATATTGAAATTAGTTTCTCAATATTGTCTAAAGATAAGATTAAGCCAATAACGGACTTTCGAACAAAAAACTTTGCCTTCCGAATTGTTACAACGTTTACATAATAAACTCGTCGGTAACATAAGTTGTGAAATAGATATTTGATAGTAGATAGATGCAAGTGACTTGCGAGCTCACTTTAGTTCTTTATTTCGAAATTAATACAACGTGTTACAAATATCCTAACTCTTTTTACAGGGTGTAACCTACTGGTCAACAGAATGTCAATACTGCAAAAAAATGTTGAAAAAACAATTTTTATTTCATAACCTCAAAATGGAAAAAAATCATAACTTTTTTGTTCTTGGTATTAGCTCAAATTTAAAAAATATGTTTGTGGGTGTAGGTGCATTTGCATAGGTTTGAGTTGTTAAAACATTGTGAACGTCAATGAAAACAATATTTAAAAAATACGTTCCTCCCGCAACGGCGTTCACATTTTATTAGTTTAAAAATCCACGGAACGTCATAGAGCAAAAAATATATTTAGGTTGTGATCCCTATCACCGGGTGCTATTACCCTGTAAAAAGAGTTAGCATCTTTTGTAACCACCTTGTATTATGCACTTAACTTTTAATGTTACGCACTAAAAATAGGTATAACAAACTTGATGCTTAGGCTTTTTAATTCCATCTAGTGCGAGTGAAGGCGCCACTGGACGCTGTATAAATCATCTCATTACATAGATGCAAAAAGGCCTTAGTTTTTTTTTTATCCATAGTCTCCAGTAGCACCTTTACTCTTCCTATGTTGTTAAAATTACTGCTGGGAGGCAGCAGTATCCTGTGACCTTTTTAAATGGACTCCCTGTCATTTTTGCTTCAAATTAGCATTTCCCTCAAAGCCAAAAGTTCTATTTTAAAACTAAGTCAATTCCATTCTAAAGTCTGGATCACGATCACGATGGCTTTAGAGAAGATCGCGATAGATGTTCAAGTTCGCCATTGAATCCCCTATTCGTTTGTGTCGCAGATTTGATGTTTGCACCAAATGCAGTTTCACCAACGTGACTAACCCCGAGTTACGTGGGTCCGCTCGGAATATGTGCAGTGCTGCCAATTGCAGATACAATATACGGCGCTTCGGAAACATGACGTCTTAAGTTGAGTCATGACTCAACTTATACTACTCTAAGGATGGCTAACTGACTTAAACTGCAAAGGAGAACACCTGGGGCCTGAGTCTGTGACGCAATGGTGCCGAAATGGGCTCGCAGTTGACGGCTTTTATCACGATTTATTAATGATGTCGGTCTTTTTAATGTTTTTGTAGTACAGCAAAGAATATTCTCTCGATTCTGGCATTGTAAAGCCGGGTGTGAGGCAGATTGGCTTTGCAAAACCAGAATAGGCATAGCAATATAATGCAATATAAGCTGAAAGTTCGAAAGGTGACCTAGCCTAAGAAATATTGTTTTACCAGTAATTGTGCAACCCTGACTGTGTCTTGTGTAATGTACTGTATCTACCTAAATTAAGTTAAATAAAGACTTTTGAAAAACAAAACAAAACAAAGAATATTCTTATTCTAATTCTAGAAGATTAGTTCTCTGGTTGTAGGAAAAAAATGAGGAAACCCCGGTTTTAAATTTGTCCTTTTACTGGGACGTCATCGACCTTGTCGGCACAGTTGCCAGTCAAGACCGGTTTATTTGCGGGAAAATTGAGTGATTCTGTTCAAGACTATACTTTCAAGCATATTGGCTAATCTTTATCGAATTTGTGTTTTGTTTCTTGGTCTTGTCTCGCTCGAATCAAACGATCGAGACAAGACCAAGACATCGTCTCGATCATTTAATTCGAGCGAGACCGAGCGAGAGTCTCGAAATAGAGTCCGCGCCACCACTGAAGTCCGATAGACGTGGCGCTAGCGCAACGCACCAAATGTTTCCAGTGTTAGACGTAATAGGCGTAGTTCCCCGAGTTCCCGTAAGACTTGAGTCGCGGCGCGCACCCTATTTATTTGCAAACAGATTTTTTATTCCGTAGAATTCTGACAGCTATAATTTTTTGACATGTCAGAGATTATACAAGGTGTTACAAAAGTACCTAACTCTTTTTACAGGGTATAACCTACTCGTCAACAGGATGTCAATTCTGTAAAAAAAGTTGGAAAAAACAATTTTTATTTTATAACCTCAAAATTGAAAAATTTCATAACTTTTTGGTTTTTGGCATTAGCTCAAATTTAAAAATATGTTTGTGTGTGTAGGTGCAATTGTATAGCTTTGAGTTGTTAAAACATTGTGAAAGTCAATGAAAACAATATTTAAAAATACTTTTCTCCCGCCACAGCGTTCACATTTTATTAATTTAAAAATCAACGGAACGTCACAGAGCAAAAAAAATATTTTTGGTTGTGATCCCTATCACCGGGTGCTATTAACCTGTAAAAAGAGTTAGGTACTTTTGTAACACCTTGTATAAACGTTCTTGGCCGGCTTTTTGATTGATATGAATGACATGACACAATCGAGAGTCTCGATTGTTTCAAATCTTAAAAACAAGACCAAGACAATATTGTCGCTCGCCTGACAAGATTGAGACCAAGCAAAAGTCTTGATGCCGTCAAAACGGTCTCGATATCGAAATTGTCTTGTTTTGTCTCGCTTGCCGAATCACTAGGAAAATTGCTTTTATCGAGATCAACAACCCTTTTTTTAATAGTATGTACCTACGAATTATTTGCCGAAAAAATATTTGTAGGTGTAAACACCTACAAATATAAATATTTTCCCGCAAATAATCCGGACACAAAGGTGCCTCTTTTTGAAGCGAGGTTTTTTTTTCGTAAACCTGAACGTTTACTAAATTAGAGGCCATAATTATTCAAACGCTCATTGCAATTTTATCGAATTCGCAATTTCATTGCTTATCTCTATCGGCAAGATGCACTTAAGAGGACAACGCACCCACACCCAGCAAGCAAAACGCCATTTAAATTCACGCGCGTCACGAAATCCCTGGAAGTGAACAAGAGGCATTTTTGCCCCAAATGAGTAATTCCCACGTTGCATTTAAGGCACGTACCTCGCCGGGGCGCGATCAAAGGCGGACACCGCTTTGGACCACCTCCAAATGCAGCCGTCTTCCATCCTTAGGCGGAATCCTCTCTCAAATTTAAGCGTGGTTCGGGCTGACAAGTTGGCTTACTCTTGTCTCACGGATATATTACGTTTTAAAAAAAGTTAAATAGTTATATAGTTATTCATCCGGTATGATAATACTTAAATAAATATGTCCACAACTTCATAAAATACAAACTTTCATAGCTCATAAATAAGGTCATTAAATGTGCTGTTAGAGATTATTGTTGCTTTCAATAAGAACAATTTTCCAGCAACAAAACGTCATGTTTTAACAATTAACAGCAGGAGTGATTTTATAAAAAATAGGGACTCGTAGCACTGTCTCGTTTGTTTCTGTAACTATCAAATAGGAGGGTGGAAGATTACTATGACGTTACTATAGAGCAGTGTTTTTCAACCTTTTTCATGACACCACCCCTTAGAGCAGAGAAACCTTTTTGTGACCCCCTACCACGGTTTTGTCAGTTAAGCGTACCTTTAGTCCCCCAAAAACCCTCCTAAAGAAGCTTCGCGATCCCTTATTAATGTAACTTCGCGACCCCCTAAGGTATCTTGGCGACGACCCACCGGTTGAAAAACACTGCTATAGTGTACCTACCTACTGCAATCGTAGCATAAGAATGGCATAGAGCGTATCTATGGGTTTATAACTCTATCTATCCCACTCTATGTCAAACAAAATAGTGAGATACATATAGTTTTATCCCGCTTATGTACTGCCTAACCCATCCTTATGATTCTGAATAGATAGGAGTCAGGACTGTATTTAAAGTGTCAGTGTTTCGCCTGTCGCTAGAAGATACCTCGACTTATGGTACCGCGCTCAGTGGAATCTCCCTGTGTATGTAGATTTAAGTGGTGCCTTCACACTGAGGGTTTAGGTGGATTTGATTGAGATCCGCCTTAATTATAATTGGGAGTTAGTTTACATCGGAATTCTATAGGTGTTTACACAAATATATTATGTTTACGTGCCTCTGTAGATTAACGAAATCTTAGGCACCAACTCAGCGAAGGTTGGCGGTCAGCTCCGAATGGTTCTCGTTATAGTTGGGCAGCCGGTGTGGGCAGCATTCGTGATTCAAGTCCACTCTCGTAGGTTTGTTAGACAGGATTTCCTTCTTCAAGATTCAAGATTCAAATGTTTTTATTCAATATGCCATAAATAAATTATTTACATTGAACGTCAAAATATTATCTAAAGTCAAAAATTGATATAAATCAGATACTTATTACTATCTAATACTAAGTATCTAGCAACTTTTTTTTCTGTAATGCAGGTAGGTACTTAAAAAATAACACATTGATAAGTGTGGTGATCGTGCACTGAACTGGTTTAGTGCCAGACTTCTTTGCCATTTAGATAATCATCTATTCTGTAATAGGCCTTTTAGCATAGCGTGTGCCTTACACATTTTTTTAATCGGGCCTCTGGTAAACTTAGGATATCTGTTGGGATCTTATTATAGAAGTGTATACAGTTGCCGGCGGACGACGCAACACATGTCAGCGACTTTTCCCATCATTATAGGTTGCAGAGGCTCTATCTCTCGTGTCTGAACCGTGAATGCAGTATATTCCAGATATGCAACCTTTCCTTTTGATGGTATTAAACGAAAAACTATCTTGCTCTTAAAAATGTTTCCAACTGACGAGAAGAGCTGCCAAGTTATTTAGGTAAACTCTCAGGCCAGCTTTCTCTTTGCTTATATTTACGCAGTCATCTAATAGTAGATTGTTACCCTAGGGACTAAAACACATTTATTATGGCGAGAGTGTTTCTTTGAATCCAGAGTGGAGCATGTTAGCTGTTATCGCGAAAAGTGAATGCAACACGATTTGATTTATCTACGTTCACGTTATCACGTTCATAATGATTGTCTATAGTATTTTCTCAATTAAGAATCTGTGCTATTTTACAACTTAAACTTTCATAACCACTGCACATTCTTATATTAATTTAAAGTAAGTGAAACCGTTACACTAATATAAAGAATCTGTGCAATAGAGGCTCCCAGAGTTTTAACAAATACCATGAATTGCTTAGTAGAGATAAGATAAGAAAGTACTTGTACGTTCTTACAAAGATAACTGCATCGGTTCAGCGCTTGCCAACTCTATCTCCACAATATAGATATCCCAATATAGCGAAAGGCACTTATAAACTCGCGGAATTTACAAGACCTCTATGCCAAACGTAATAAAGACTAGTCTAACTTCGAGTGTGAGTATACACGCGATCTCTTTGAAAGCCCGCCGAGTTTTCCGAGCTTGCTACATTTTGTAAACGGATTTTGACGACACGGAATCACTT
Source organism: Zelleria hepariella (assembly GCA_949319315.1). NCBI lineage: Eukaryota > Metazoa > Arthropoda > Insecta > Lepidoptera > Yponomeutidae > Zelleria > Zelleria hepariella. The sequence continues at coordinate 1,724,293 of OX439388.1, forward strand.
TATTCGACACAATTTTTCTTGACATATTTTTTCGTACCATTGTGCCGCTTTTACTTGGACATGTAATGTGCATTCGTGCGTGAGGTTAAATTTTGTAAGAACCAACGGATGTTGTACATTACTGTATTTTTTTATTTTATTGCCTATTATACATATACGTGCATTTAAACCCGTAATCAATCACCAAAAAAGCACAGTAGAACATAATTTGATAATTGATTCTCATCCAAAATACGACTGAGTATAAATTGTGACACTCTTTATTAAGGGAATACTTTTTATTTATTTGCACCTCTACAACACGGTACATCGTAATGTAAGTAAGTACCTTTTTTTCAATGAAATATAGTCTGTAACGAATTTCCTTTTTTGCTGGCCTATTAGAATAGAATGAATAGAGTCTCATAATTGTTAAATAATTTGTATTTCCCTTCGAAACACGAAACGCTTGGAGGGTGTATCACAACAACATAAATGTACCTACATAAACAATACATGGATTATAATTATCCACGAAAGAGTAAACATCCCAAATTGCATTGTTTGCTACCTCGATTCAGAACGGATTACTTCCTCTTCCTGCCTTCCGTTATAAACAATAATTTGAGCACGTAATGTCAGCCTACGGGCATAGAGCAACTAACTAAAGAAGATCCACTTCACAGCAAGTTTGGTTCAAAACGTATACCGTCAATATTTACAACAAAAAAAAAAAACGACTCAAACTGGTGAAAAGGTAGGTATACTGATTCCGATTGATTTGCTGCTGTCCGTTGAAGAGCTCCATTCTCAATCTCCAAAGTTCTTCATCAGATCTTCACCAATTCGGAAGGCAAAGTTTTTTGTTCGAAAGTCCGTTATTGGCTTAATTTTATCATTAGACAATATTGAGAAACTAATTTCAATATTTTTTATTTTGGTTCAGTAGTTTGGATTTTACAACGTTTCAAAGATACGGTTTTATGACCTTCACGCGACGGTCTGCATACTGTTGGCGGTCATAGGAACAAAACATTTTAGCTCATAAAAACAAAACTACTAGACCAAAATAAAAAATATTGAAATTAGTTTCTCAATATTGTCTAAAGATAAGATTAAGCCAATAACGGACTTTCGAACAAAAAACTTTGCCTTCCGAATTATGGGTCTACATAGGAAGTATATCCTTTCAAACGAAAAAAGGAAAGGATCTCCTTAGCGATTCAACGCGGTAATGCAGCGAGCGTTATGGGGACCTTTGGGTCGGAGATGGCCCGGAGCGGTTTATTTGGTTAAGGTGTATGTTTATTGTATTTAGTTTTTATTGTGACTTTGTTTTTTTTTTGTGCCCTTTTTTTGACATGTTTTTTTTTTTCATTATTATTTTATTGACTATTGTTTTATATTTTGACGAAACTTTTGTGAATGTTTGTGTTTTGTTATTGATTATTTTTTCAATTTTTTTTGCATGAATAAATATTTTCAACTTCAAACGAAAAAATAATCATCAAAATCGGTTCACGTAGAAAAAAGTTTAGAGTTAGCGAACATACAAAAAATAAACGGGTCGAATTGAGTACCTCCGTTTTTGAAGTTGGTAAAAGAAATAAAAGTCCTTTGCATCTACGTAATGAGATGATTACGTACATCGTCTAGTGCCATCTTTACTCACACTATATGGGTGAAGTAACCACACGGACGCTGCAATGCCTCGGTCATTGTTAAGGCGCCGTGCGTAGTGAATCGTCCGCGCGCAAAGAAAAATGCACAAAATCGATTCCTGTATCAAATACACTAAACAAATTGAAAATGTTCACATATCAAACCCTAGAATTAGGTGAGAGCTATCTAAACTAGCCAGTTTCGTGTTGACATTCATAAACGTTTCGAAGATATTTTGGCTGAAAAAAAAATAGGCGCCGCACTTTTTTTCAACGAAAATATCTTGCAATCTGTTATGGATATCAACATGAAACTTGGGCTATGTCGTCAGACCATCTGGTTTGTGGTCTGCCAACCGATCTCTTCCACGTCACCATTCCGCAATGGACTTTGTCCATCTGCCATTGGTATATCGGTACGGTATATTTTTATTGTACCAAAATAGAAGCCCATCCGTCAATGCATTCCTTTTGGAGGCATATGATAGGGTAATAAATAATATTATTAGTGGGCGCCGCCGCCCGCGGCGTTCTGCTAACGAACTGCTTCCATGCTGCGCGGTGTGTGCTCAGAAATTAGGTCAACTTTCGATATTCTATGCGTTGGAAAAAGCGTAATGTTAGATCATAATGGGGCCGGTGTTTGATTGGAATAATAATGAACGAAACAACAGCAAGCTGGCTAAGTGAGCGGCTATATCGAGATTCACAGCTTCATACTATTTCTTAAAATGACTACTGCATTTTTCACATTTGACAAGTTTTGTCTCGAATTCAGTTTTTGCAATATATATTTTTTTTTTTGGAGGCGTTATTTATGTCCTTGTACAGCTCAAACATAATAAATATAAATTATACCAACTTGAACATAATTTGATGATATAGCCCAAATAGCCGAAAAACAGTGGTTACGTCTGGCACAGGCTCGTGAGAGTTGATGTGAGCATGAAGAGGTCTTTACTCAGAAGTGGATGTTAGGCTGATGATGATAGAATGTAATTTACAATGGCAAAAGTAACTTTGTAGCCATCTGCTACGACGCAGCTACGCGCTACTGCTACGCCGTAGCGGTAACAACGTAACGCGGCCTTGCTTATTATACTCGACCCAATGTACATCTAATTTCCGCGTAATATAGCTCGATTTATTCAATTAACGGTTTAATTTCGCTCGAAACCGGCCCGGATTAGACCCGGGGCAGGTTCTATTGTATTTTCTGGCTTATGGTGGTATTACAGAAATATCGGGAGCTCAAAAGAAAATAAATCGTTGTAATATCCCGTTTTCTTACAATAATTATGTCTAAAAACCACGAAAGTTTCAAAAAACATATCCAATCAAGTCAACTAGACACCTGGTTTGTATGTGGCTGCCTAGGTGCCAGGTGCCTAGTTGGCTTGGTCGGGTAGTACAGCGACAGAGTAGGGACATTCAAATCAAAACATGCACTGTTTTATCATCGACACTAGTAAACGATGTTTAAACTCCGACTGGGCGGGAAGAGTTTAAACTGTTATCTAGGAGCGTTCTGTAATACCACCCTTAGTGCCTGATATACACGGCGGTTATTTTACTCTTGTATCCAATGTTCTACCCACTGGTCCACCATCAGCATAGCTGAGAGGATGATAGATATAGGGAGTGGGAAAGCCTACTCCATATAAACATATCCCAAGCATTGCAGCGTCTAAGTGGTCACTTCACCCGTCTACAGGGTGCACTCTAAGTCGATAGCGGAACTTAAAGTAGGATGTCTACTGATTAATACAAACAACTTGTACTAGGTGGCGACAAAAATGGAGCGAAAAAAATATCAGCTGTTTCATACATTTGGCGCAGTACTGAATTGAGCTTTTGTATGGAACAGCTGATATTTTTTTCGCTCCATTTTTTTCGCCACCTAGTACAATTTGTTTGTATTGATCAGTAGATAGCCTACTTAAAGTTCGCTATCGACTTAGAGTGCACCCTGTAGTGTGAGTAAACGTGCCATTGGACGCTTTATAAATAATCTCATAACGTAGGTACCGATTCCCTCAAGTAATCATTATGGACCAGATTGAGGGGAAGCGGCGTGCTGGTAGAAGAAGAAAGTCGTGGCTTAGAAACATCAGGGAATGGACGGAGATAGCCAGCGTTGAGCAACAGTTTTGCTTGGCAAGGAATAAAAAAATCATATGAGGAGCTGACGGCCAACCTCCAATAGTGGAGAGGCACGCCAAGAAAAAGAAGATGTAGATGAAGATGTAGAACAACTTAATTGTGTTTAGTAGAGTTAGTACACGGAATGACAGTTGCTACAAAGGCTTTATCTGACAGTAGCATACTAGCAACTGTCATTCCGTAGACTCGATTTAAAAATTAGAGTTTACACTATATCAACCATCGAAAATATCGTGTCAAAAAGCTAACTTGGCTTTCCTTAAATTAATCTGTTAAAAAGACAATTTTTGGTGCTAACTATCACACTAGATGGCGCCCTATCGTCCAATGAGGTTGGGAAATTTGCAGCGACAGTTACTTGACTCGGTAGCTCAATGGGTATTGATCAGGGAGGCATCGATTGTCGTAAATTGAAAACCATTTCGAGGAATAGGGATACTGATTACTATTAGGGGTTTAAATAAGTAAAATTAAAACGGATTATTAATATTTATCGCCAAAAATCTTTACTTCATTTTTCTTTCGATGACGTCATCATTGGCTTTAATGCAGTAGTTCCATTGCCTACAAATATTTAAAAAAATACATTCGTCAACAACAACAACTGTCAAAACACACAACAGTTGTTGACTTGACACTGACATTTGTCAAACGTCAACATATTTTTATTTTTTTAAAGTATGAATGAATGCAACGAACTTAGTAGGTACATAATGCCAGTGGTGACGTCATACACAAAACTTTTAGAAATTTTAAATAATTAATAAAAAAAATGTTACATTCAAAATAAGAAAATATTCAAATTAGTTTCTTATATTTGTCTATATTTTCGATTTATAGAATAAAAAATAGGATTTGACAATGCCCATTGGTAGAGCGCCTGCACGGTATGCAAGAGGTTGCGGTTTCAAGACCTGACCTGAGCAAATTTTTATACTAGTGGTTCGCCCCGAACTATGAACTCGCGACCCCATATCTCAGTAACCCCTCGACCGATTTGGCTCATGTTCGAACTTAAAAATTCTCTTGGCCTCATTTACCTGCCTACCAAATTTCATCACAATCCGACTAAATTTACTTAAGTTATCGTCGAACGAACATTCATACATACATACATACATACATACATACATACATACATACATACATACATACATACATACATACATACAAACGCCGGATTGTTCCAGTAGACTCGGAGAACTTCGCTCGCTTCGCTCGCTCGTTCAATAAAAACACTTTTTAATGTTCCCTAGCACGGGTTAGTGCTTTAGAAAATACAAAATGTAAGTATTAATTAATTTGTTCTTTAGAAATCTTCACGCACATAAAAGAAACATCTTAATGAGAAGGTTTTAGTTTAAAATCGAGGTCTCAGTTGATAATCCTTTCCAAGTTATTAAGCCATTCACCCTCTTTAATGTTATGTCTCGAAGCAATTTATCGGCGTAGCTAACTGCTGAGTACTTAAGGCACATTTAACTCTAAGGGAATGAACTCGCAAATACAACCCTTTTAAGTAGAATGTACTAACATTTTGTGAATATCTTCTCCTTTGAGGACAAGCAAGCAAATGCTAGTCAAAGTTCCGAAGGATCGTCGACATGTATTTTTTACAGTCTTTTCACAAAATAAGGAAGAATATTAAAGGAACCTTGAGCTTCTAATGTACCTTCGATGGGATGAAAACTATAGGAGGTGACTTAGCTTGCGATCAGTAAAACATACGTCGACACCCACCAATATTTCATTCGATATCCACATTTTTGTTTAATATTGCGATATTCTTCACAATTTTTTTTTTACTATTTTTCAGCTTATATTTACTCATAGCTGGGTATAGGCATTTTCCCCTTCACGCCATCCTCCTCGGCCGTCTATAATGGCAGTAATAGACGACTTCAGATTATAATGGTTTTACTAATCTTTACTAGTAATAATAGCTTGAGAGCTGGTGACTTATCGACTTACTTTTTCGTACAAGGCTGTAAGCTTATAGGCTGTTTATTTATACTCTGCTGGTAACGAAAATACAGTTAAATTAAATGACTTTACCAGACGTCTTTTGTCGCCACTTTTAAATCAAAAGTTTTATTTTTGTAAGGTCCTTACTCCTGTTAACAAATAATAAATCGAAAAAATCTAAACAGTTCGACACGCCAGGGGTGGACATGTCCCAGCATACCGAAAATGTATGCTCTAGTCACTAGAGTCTAATGCCACTATCCAGAGAGACAATCGGGGTCTACGTTTGTATGGAGAAAACACTACTGTTATACAAGGTGTTACAAAAGTACCTAACTCTTTTTACAGGGTGTAACCTACTGGTCAACAGGATGTCATATCTGTAAAAAAAGTTAAAAAAATCAATTTTTATTTTATAACCTCAAAATTGAAAAAAAATCATAAGTTTTTGTTTTTGTTATTAGCTCAAACTCAAAAATATGTTTGTGCGTGTAGGTGCATTTACATAGCTTTGAGTTGTTAAAACATTGTGAAAGTCAATGAAAACAATATTTAAAAAATACTTTTCTCCCGCTACATCGTTCACATTTTATTAATTTAAAAATTATCGGAACATCATAGAGCAAAAAAAATATTTAGGTTGTGATCCCTGTCACCGGGTGCTATTACCCTGTAAAAAGAGTTAGGTACTTTTGTAACACCTTGTACCTATACTTTTAATTACTATGATTAAACTCAATTGATGGGTGGTTGCAAGGTCTATTTCAAGTGCTAATATTCATGCGGCTTCACATTGAAAATTAGTTTCCAATAACCTGCTCATTGAATTTTGAGTGGAAACGTAATTAATCATTCTGGTACCTATTTATTGATTGCTTAGCTGGCGCGTTCATATTACAAAATATAATGATATAACGTTATTGGGTTTAAATGACTTATAATTCGTAATTATGTAAGTTATTTATATGCAAGCCCACTCCATCTAAAACAATGTCCCAGGCACTGCAGCGCCGAGTGGTTTCTTCACCCATCTCGTGTGAGTGAAGGTGCCACTGGACGCTGTATAAATCATCTCATTACGTAGATGCAAAGGCCTTAGTTTTTAGTTATATGCAAATAAGAATAAAAAAAGGAAGCAATACGTAGCAGTTTTTGCATTGAGCGTATCATGCCAGGGGTTAAGACGAAGCCGATTTTACATTGGCGAAAATCGAAGTTCGATTTGTGCAAAATGAACAGGGGTGGCAGTAAAATGAACTGGGTGGCAGTACATTTTTCAAAAATCGAACTTCGATTTTCGCCAATGGTAATCGGCTTCATCTTAGCCGGTAGACCCCCAGATGCTCAGCTTTTTTTCACGGTTAGCGATTGGTATCGTTCTACAAATTCACAAATACAATACAAGGTGTTACAAAAGTACCTAACTCTTTTTACAGGGTGTAACCTACTGGTCAACAGAATGTCAAATCTGTAAAAAAAAGTTGAAAAAAACAATTTTTATTTTATAACCTCAAAACTGATTTTTTTTATAACTTTTTTGTTTTTGTTATTAGCTCAAATTAAAAAAAATATGTTTGTACGTGTAGGTGCATTTACATAGCTTTGAGTTGTTAAAACATTGTGAAAGTCAATGAAAACAATATTTAAAAAATACTTTTCTCCCGCCACATCGATCACATTTTATTAATTTAAAAATTAACGGAACGTCATAGAGCAAAACAAATATTTAGGTTGTGATCCCTATCACCGGGTGCTATTGCCCTGTAAAAAGAGTTAGGTACTTTTGTAACACCTTGTATATGAACTCAAAGGCGTGAGGCGTGAGAGGCGCTACTCAAAAAAATGAGTAGCGGTTAAATTGTGACTCAAACAACTTTCACAGCTGTTTTTTCAATTTTCTAGCCAAACTGAGTGCATTTTTTTTTTACTATTTTTGTATGACGACGATACAATATTGTTTTCTTTCAGCTGATTATGAGGTTTGCTTACATTTTTAGTTTTTGGGCAGTACCCTGGTTTGTCGACCAGTAAAACAAATCAGCCTAATTATTGGTGTTCTGTTGTTTAGAATAATGAAAAGAGTACTAGTTTATTGTCATGAAACGATTTTTGCTGAATAAAAATACCTTAGTATAGCTCAAAAAAATAATTAAAATGTTGAGTTTCCCGATAACTTTGAAACACTAAAGTCGTATGTAAGCGAATACTTACTCGATAAAAAAACCAAGACCAAACGCTGATTTACTTGCATACGAAAGTTTGCAAATTCAAATAAATCTTGCACCGCGCTGTGAAGTTTCCCAACAGCTGCTTAATCGAACGTCTGACATTGCAGAGTTTATGCAAGTATTGATTAATTTGCACGCCAGTTATTCTAGATAATAGATTACAAAGGTGCATGCCTGCACCGGGAATCGAACCTGGGTCTCTCGCTTCCGAGTCTATTGTTCCACCACTAGACCACCACCGCACTTTGTTTCTTTTCAAAGTTACGTACATTCGGTACATTTGTGAATTTAAAGTAGCACAAGACCTCGCTAACCGTGAGGAAACCCGCGGCTTAGTTGGCTCCACACGTATTGACTTGTATTTCCTGTGGGCTAGGCTGACTAAGCTGTCAGGATGTTATAGGTGCTGGGCAAGCCTACTACATCTAAAACAATGTCCCAGGCGGTTTCTAGGTCTACATTGACTCCTTTTTGATAACGCCGCAGATAAGAAAAAAATCGCATCTATACACCTGGCTCGCGCCAAAGACAGTTTTGTCTCCGACATTATTCTCAATAATCCGCGTATGACTCTATCGGACAAAGAAAACAATGCAATTGAGGCGCTTTTTACAAGAACAGCCAATGTAAAATTTTAATGAATTTCTGTTTTCAACACAGTGGGGTTACCCTTGACGCTATTGCGAACCAATTGAAAAAGTTTAAAATTTTATTTCTCTTTGAATTCGCATAGTAATGCTTTGATTTTAAATACTTTGTAATGTTTATTCAAAGGTAAGGCGGTTTTATTCAATAAAAACACAAAATGCGTCTTAATTTGTAAAATATAAAATTTTGTAAATTGCGCCATATTGCGGCCGCATTGGAAACATGCGTCAAGGGTAGAGGGGCTGTTCAACAAGCTGCATTAGCCCCACTAAACAATTTTTACAAAAACTTCCCATGTCCACAGTTATTCTACCGGAAAGTTTAGGCAATTTTACAAAAACCACCAAGGTTTGCTTGAAGGACAATCGTTTTGGCCAAAAAAACACCAAATTTTCTCTGGGGACAAAGGTTGTTCTTGTAAAAAGCGCCTCAATTATTAAACCCATAACCACCTTGTCACTGGGTAAATTACTTGCCACCTGCTGCATTGGTCAGAAAATTTTTGAGAAACTACTCTACCTTATCTTGTAGAAAGCATATTTACCGTTTTAATGCAGCTTTGTTTAGGAAATCTACGCTGGCTTTGGGTCTATTAATATAGCACCAAGGATAATACAATTTTATTGTGTCGACACAAGATGTATTTCGTTATTTAACCTTCAGGATCAGAACCCAATGTCTTTTGTAACAAAAGCCACCGTTGTAGGCCGATATCTCATTTCGTCGCCATGTTTTATGCAGGAGCGTTAGTACGTAGTTTAGCGTTAGGCTTGGTACAGACGATGGTCGTAGCTCTTCATGAAGTTTTTTACTAGGGGCCAGTATTGGGCAAAAAGTAATTGCAATTACAAATTACCAATTCCAACAACTACTTGGAATTCCAATAATGCCAGTTCCTCCAAAGTAATATAATTAGCAATTCCAACTAGGTACTTCAAAGGAATTGTTGAACGAGCGAGCAAAGCGAGCGAAGTTCTCCGAGTCTACTGGAACAATCCGGCGTTTGTATGTTTGTATGTATGTATGTATTTTGTATGTATGTATGTTTATATGTATGTTTTTATGTATGTATGTATGTATGAATGTTTGTTTTTAAATCGTAATTAAAATAATTTTTAAGTTCGAACATGAGCCAAATCAGTCGAGGGGTTGCCGAGATATGGGGTTGTTAAGTTTATATGGGGTCGCGAGTTCACAGTTCGGGGCGAACCGCTAGTTATTTAGATTCCTCCTACAAATTACTTTTCTACTTTGATATCAGATAACATATTAATATGTTTATGTACGAGTAGATCATAGAGGGTCATGATACGGGATCATGGACGATCATGTCAGGGGGTCATGTCAGGGGGTCATGTTAGTGGGTTCCTATCATGAATTGGGAGATCAAGTGCAACTGAATATTTTAGCACATATTACTGTAGGAAAAGTAATTGGAAACTAAAGTAGTTAGATTACAAAGTAATCCTTTGTAATTCAATTACTTTGTAATGTAATTAGTAATTCAATTAGCAGGTGTCAACAGGCCGATGATGTTGATGATGTTTTTTTTAGAGCGCATAGTGTTTTACTATGCGAAGGGCAGACTTGTATGGCCCCTTACTTACGCCCTTATTATAAGGGCTAAACGTAAATTGAGACAATAATTTTGGACCCTTGCGCAGTCGGATCACAGCCTTACTTTTGACCATTCTATGTAGAGGTCATGAAGGATTGTTGACAACAAGCCGCGAATAAAGTTGCGTTTTAGGCTTGTTGTGTAGGAAAAGCTATGTTTAATCGTTACTTGTCAACCAGGCAACTACAATTTATGATACCTATTATAAACGCCGTGGCTTATTTCAACCGCTTTATTATTGCTTGATCGTTCCAATTAGCAATTAGCTCCCTGAAGATCTAAAGGTTTTAAAATCCACAGGCTTCAAGTCCTAGCTTCCGGTGGGAAAGTCTTTTTGAGCCAGGGTATATGAGAGGTTGTTCCGACGTTACAAGGAAGCGAGACAGACAAATAAACCCTGTAACTAGGCAGATATTTTTTCTACTGTTTTATAAAAAATATATTTTTTTTATATTAAATGGGGTAGGTAATCGTATGAGGTAGTGGCCACCCCTGGTGTCAGAGTTTTTAGGCCACCCAAAGGGTCTCTGACATGGCTTAACGATTGTTATTAATGAACAACAACCGGGACCAACGGTTTAACGTGCCTTCCGAAGCACGGAAGGGCTCAGATATTATTGCCACTAGCGGTCACCCATCCATGGACTGACCGCGGCCGTTGTTGCTTAACTTTGCCAATCGATTAAGAACGGCTAGTACAACTAGGCTGTGAGCGCTTCAAAATAAAAAGATTAAATTTAAAAGATTAAATTTAGATTAAATTTTATACAGCGTGTCCCAAAAAACAATGTTAAGCTAATAAGTTACTACGGGGAAAAAATAAAAGTAGGGGTCTGAACGATTTCGTATTGCTTTCAAAAACTTTCCTGAAACCAAAACTTTCAGAATAGCACAAAAATCTGTCACTTTATAGGCAAGTAATATTATTATTATAGTACGGGCCTGAAATAAACAAATTATTATCATTAGGTTGGTATACTTTTCGGATTCATGGGTCCATGGAGACGCGGTCCTTTGAGGCTTGCGTGGGGCCGACTGCCGAAGCCAACAGCACAGAGGCCTTCTATATACCATTTACTCTAAATGTGAAGGGTGTATCTGCCGGATCTTATCTCTGGATAAATACAAGAATCTACTCAGAGATGATCTCCGTCAGATACAAGGACAATTGCAAAATAACATTAAGAAAAGAAAAATCTGGATTGCGTTTGCGTGCATTTGCGTTATTGCGATATCTGTTTTTAGTACATTTTATAATAGGATGGCCATGGAGTTACACACTGCTGCGGTAATAACGCCGCAACGTTCCTAATACAAAATTTACTGATAACAGATATCGTAATAACGCATGCGGTACCACCGACCAATAAAACGCGCCTGTGTGGGGAGCCTTTATGAGATTGGAAGTCACGTGAAACTGAAAATCGTCATCCGCTGCACTCAATTCATACATTAGTTCAACCGACAGTTTGCGGCTAACCAAGCAACTGGATAGTTCACTATTATAAAATGTGTGACTGAGCCAAAGTTATTCGGACCACACTCTTTATTTAAAGCTGGAAGATAGCAGCGTGGCGGGAAATTCAAAATATTCACAGTTTTTTACATTTTGTAGCTCAACTGAGCTATTTTTGTTCAGCGATTTTTCGTTCGTGGCAATAACATAGTATTCTTTTCATTATTGTAATCAACGGAACAACAATAATTCAGCCGATTATGTGTTCTGGTCTACGACAAGTTTTTTGGGCAGTGCCACTGCTTTGTAGACTAGAACACATAATCGGCTGAATTATTGTTGTTCTGTTGTTTACAATTATGAAAAGAATACTGTTTTATTGCCACGAATGAAAAATCGCTGAACAAAAATAGCTCAGTTTAGCTATAAATGTAAAAAACTGCGAAATTTTTTAATTCCCCGCCACGTTGCAATCGACCACCCTTAATAGCTTTCAGTATGAGATAGTACTTATGTTAGTATTCCTTACATCGCACCAGTCTATGCGCGGTCTCAATTACAGTCTTCACTATGTTACATGTTGTTACTTCTAGATGTTTGGAACAGTTACAATGCTAAATTAGGGCGCTCGCCCACGAGCAACGTTTGTCCATTGCATCAGTACGAGTGAGGCGGCAATATAATTACGCGAGAGTGACAGAGACACGTACAACGGGGTCAATGGCCGAAATTCTTTTTGCTCGGCGTCCGGACTTTTATACGAATTAATTTAAGACCAATATGAAATACATGAAAACTGGCCCCTTCATTCAAAAGCCACATAATATACGGTATTGAAAATAGGAACTATAATAGAAATATAAATGTTAAGCAATTAAGTTTATTAATACCACTCGATGCCAAAAGCGTCTAATAGTAGTATGGCGAGCGTAAATACACTGGTGGCCTTTATATGACCTTTAATTGCATTCAGCGCGTAAAGTACCAAAAGTGGCCAAATTGCGTCTGCTATAATTGGCAATTTGTCTGTGTTTTGATGCTGAATTTAAGCAAGTTTAGTACAGAATATCAACGCTATGGTAAAATCATTTAGATAAAGCTTAAAACTTTAATTTTAGTGATTAGTTCCACTAGAAATATCTCTTCATTTTGTTTTACGAATAACATGTCTAATGAGTGTACCTAGTCCTCAAAAATTGCATTATCACAATTGATGCAAATATCACAAGAAATTGCATTGAAATAATGCTCAAAATAGAGTGCACTGCAACGTGGCTTTTGTTCAAATTATTATCGACGAAGGTGAACATTTACTTGAAGTATGGCATACCTATTCTTATACATGTTTTAATTTTAAAAGCCTTCTTAAACAGCAGCAGCAGCTTAAACAGCAAATTGCGAGACACATCTAACTATCACGGTTTATGAGATACAGCCTGGTGACAGATGGACATACAGATGGACAGCGGAGTCTTTAGTAATAGGGTCCCGTTTGGCACCCTTCGGGTACGGAACTATAAAAAGAATTTCCCGCCGCGCTACTTTCGTTGAACCTTAACCTAAGTATTTTTTTGGGAATAGACGAAGCTTCTCCATTGATTTCTGTCAGAAAATTCAGAGACGCAATTAAAATGCTATTTTCTTACCAAAACTAAGTTAGCCAGGCAAATCTAGTTTTAACCAGTTCCCAATTAAACGAGCCAAAATCTGCAAGAAACCGACAAGTAATAGTAATAACTACAGGGTGCACTCTAAGTCGATAGCGGAACTTTAAGTAGACTATCTACTGATCAATACAAACAACTTGTACAGTGTACTAGGTGGCGAAAAAAATGGAGTGAAAAAAAATATCGGCTGTTCCATACAAAAGGTCGACTCAGTACTGCGCCAAATGTATGAAAGAGCAGATATTTTTTTCGCTCCATTTTTGTCGCCACCTAGTACAAGTGGTTTGTATTGATCAGTAGACAGCCTGCTTAAAGTTCCGCTATCGACTTAGAGTGCACCCTGTAGAGATGCTTATTAGCATCTACGCCCGTTAAAGTTTTCAAGTCGAATTATAGTAGTGTTGATGAAGTTTGAGACTCCATACCTGCCAGCGAGTCAGGAGTTGATTGCTTTCCAACTGTGTGGGTTGTCAACGAAATTGATGAAACTTTGTAAATTGATAAAATAAATCTAATCATCTAAAACCGAACAAAAATTGCTATACAGGGTGTTAAAAGACCTCCGGCAGACCCGAAACGCATACTTTAAACCAAAACAAAGTTCTTTTTCCATAAATTATTGCTGGGAAATGAACAAATAATTTTCCAAAATTATAACCTACAAAACCAAAATTTAAAATAAATAACTTACTTAGTACTTAGAAGGTCTGTGGGCGGTCTTTTAACAGCCTGTATACCTTACTAAAACTGTAAAGTCGCGTACAGACTAGGTGCAACGTAACATGTAATGCAACATGCAATAATGCAAAATTTTCCATATAATTTTAATATGTTCGCGAGCGCACTGCGCGCGAAAAATGTATGAAAAATATTGCATTGCATGTTGCATTATACATGTTACGTTGCACGTAGTCTGTACGCGGCTTAAGGGCCTAAGTTATAATGTATTTATAGACCCGTTCATATTCATCTCGCCACTAGAACACGATAACGTCACAATTAAATGACTAGGATGACAGTGTCACCCCTTCCACGCGGACCCTTTCCAGTTGTTCCATTTTCTACCCAAGACATTTTCACCATCGATTAACTTTTTAGGGTTGCGTACCCAAAGGGTAACCAAACGGGACCCTATTACTAAGACTCCGCTGTCCGTCCATCTGTCACCAGGCTATCTCATGAACCGTGATGGTTCGTGGAAATTTTCACAGATGATGTATTTTTGTGGCCACTATAACAACAAATACTAAAAAACAGAATAAAATAAATATATAAGGGAGCTCCCATACAATAAACGTGTTTTTTTTTGCCATTTTTATACATAATGGTACGGAACCCGTCGTGCGCAAGACCGACTCGCACTTGACGGGTTTTTATTCATCTCTACCAATAAAATTATTTGAATTCCTCTCTCCACCCATGCACCTATATTACACAATTCATTCCACGAGCTACCCCTGTCAAATAAATTATTCAATATTTTTGTTTGCAATAAAACAACGAATAAAAAATTTAAAAAAAAACTGACTTCACTGGTGAAAAGGTACATTGTAATTAAGCTACTGCGCTGATTCCGAGTTATCTGCTGCCGTCCGTTGAAGAGTTCCGCTCTCCATCACCAACCTATTAGTACGGTTCCAAGATACAGCCATTTAATGTTAGAAAAGACAGACGGACAGACGGACAGCGGAGGGAGAGTAATAGGGTCCCGTTTGGCACTCTTCGGGTACGGAACCCTAAAAAAATGTACATGGGTAAACAGTCACGAGTAGAAAACGGAACAACCCACTCTTTCAGCGCTGCAAACAGCTCTGGGGGGTTACCCTTGACGCTACTGCGATCAAATTGAAACAGTTTTAAAATTAATTTCTCTTTGAATTCGCATAGTAATTCTTTGATTTTAAATACTTTGTAATATGTATTCAAACATACGGGGCCGAAACATGGACGCTCACGAAGATTAACATGCACCATATAAAAGTGGCACAAAGGGCTATGGAGCGAGCCATGCTAGGCTTCAGACTCGTGGATCGCGTACCAAACGTCGTCATCCGTCGTCGAACGAAGGCTGACGATGTTGCTGATCGAATCGCGGGTCTCAAGTGGAAATGGGCAGGACACCTGGCGAGGCGGGAAGATGGCCGGTGGACAAGGGCATTGACAGAGTGGCGGCCAAGAGTTGGACGGCGGTCGGTAGGAAGACCTGCAGCCCGATGGTCGGACGATATCGTTATGGCGGCAGAGGGTCCATGGATGCGGATGTCGAGGGACCGCGAGAGATGGCGCGAGGGGAAAAAGGCCTATACCCAGCAGTGGGCAGCGGTGGGCTGATGATGATGATGATGATGATGATGTATTCAAAGATAAGGCTATTTTCTTCAATAAAAACACAAAATGCGTCTTAATTTGTAAAATATTAAATTTTGTAAATTGCGCCATATTGCGGCCGTATTGGAAAAATGTGTCAAGGGTGGAGGGGCAGATCTCCGTTAATAATAAGGGTTTATCGGGGCAATATTGGCACGTAAGCCCGCACAGGTTCGATGTGTATTGAGATTTAGACATGTGAGCGAGTTCTGAAACATTAAGTAGGTACTTTGCAGCTGTTTAGGATGGACCATTTCATTTTGCCCCACCAGAGTTGCCCCACTGGTAGGGTAAAGTTGCATTATTTTATGTGTGATTTCATTTTTCTCTACCAGTGGAGCAACTCTGGTGGGGCAAAATGGAATGGTCCTTTAGGATTTTAACTGCCAATTCTGAATTGAGAAATTCACTAAGCAAACACGTAAGTATCGTTCTGTCTCTGCAGATTTCTCACAAAAGAGCGTGACATAACGATACTTAAGTATTTGCTTCGTAAAATTCTCAATTAAGAAACCGGGCTTTAAGGTCTTTCAATGCGGAGTAGGTAGATAGTTATCATATGAGGTAGTGGCCACCTCTGGTGTCGCGAGTTAAAGAGTTACTTCTAGGCATATTTGTTTATGAATAAAGCAAACATGTTCCTTCGCATAATTTTGTCCAATGAAACCTAAAAATCCAAAATTAACATGAACACCATAATCATCAATATTTAAGAGTTATCCTCTAGTCGGTACAGCGATGGGCATCGTCATTTTTTATTTTTTATTCTATAAATCGAAAATATAGACAAATATAAGAAACTAATTTGAATATTTTCTTAATTTTGCATTTAAATATTTTTTTATTAATTAGTTAAAATTTCTAAAAGGTTTGTGTATGACGTCACCACTGGCATTATGTACTAAGTTCATTGCCTTCATTCATGCTTTTAAAAAATAAAAATATGTTGACGTTTGACAAATATCAGTGTCAAGTCAACAAGAAGGTTATTTTCTCAGATTGACACTTTTGACAGTTGTTTTTTTAAATATTTGTAGGCAATAGAACTACCGCATTAGAGGCTATGATGACGTCATCGAAAGAAAATTGAAGTAAACATTTTTGGCGATAAATATTAATAATCCGTTTTAATTTTACTTATTTAAACCCCTAATAGTAATCAGTATCCCTATTCCTCGAAATGGTTTTCTATTTACGGCAATCAATGCCTCACTAATCAATACCCATTCTCGATGCACTTCGATCACAGGCCAGTTCCTGGTACGTCACTCACGACATCCACCTTCTCTTCAATTACGAACACCATAATACTGCCATAAGTCGTAGACTACGATAATTAAGGGTGGGATTAATAGTCGCCATCTAAAGCTCGAGCTCAAGTAGGTGAACTCAGAATACAAAATCACTGACTTGAGACTAAGCTAGTGTCTATTAAGACGAAATACGACGCACAACTAACGCCGCCAATGAAAAAAAAATCGCATTAGCATTTTTGTTTTCTGAGTTCACCTACTTGAGCTCGAGCTTGAACTGATGACTATTAATGCCACCCTAAATTTGGTAGCGGTCAGGTAGACGACTAATACCTATGGCATGTTAGTGGATACAATTCCAAACCTACACCCGCTAAATTATCAGATTCTCACCAAATGGCATTAAATTTTAATCAAGATACCTTTCATGTCTCACTGAAGTAGCAACTATCCAACGGGCTACTTGAAATAAAAGGCATATTTTAAACAGCAAAAATTTTAAGATAAAAACTACCTCTTTTTTATTAAATAAAACTAAGAACAAAGTATCTTGCGGCCACCTCTAAGGACGTCCGTCTATTGCAGGGTTTCTTAGGTTGGTGTTCATGGACTTTGAAAAGGTCTGTAAATACGTGTACGAGATGCATTTATTTACTCTACCTACCGTCTCTAGGTAGAGTACTCATTATTCAAAAAAATACGATCATTTTGGTCGATTTTTTTAGTTAGCATCCCACTGATGGGCAAAGGGCTCCCCTCCTCCTGGTCGAAATTAATATTTTAAATAATTTTGGGCACAAGATTGAATGGCCACAAACGGCCCTCACTTATACAGATGCAGGCCTTGGGAAGAGGATGGGTTCAACATTTTGGGTTTTTGCTTACACGATATGGAATTCGACAAAAAAAATGGTTTACTCCATAATGTTGATTATTTTACTCTTACTACACAGCGCCTAGCAAGCGAATTATGGCAACGCAATGGACTAAGGCCCTAACGTGCTGAAAGGCAAACAAGTCCGATATCTTTGTGAGAAGAGAATACAAAAAGAAAACTCTAGGTTCGCCGACTTTCATTAACAATTCTCATTGTTTTGCCACTTACAAAAAAGTAATTAATTTAGTCTTTTTTGCGTTTTATTTTCTTTTCCACGAATGGTTTGGGAAATACTTTTATTGTCTAGCTTATTTGCAAAACTACTCTGCGGCTTTTACAATAAGATCTGTCTTATACAATTTGTTGTGAATTGTTTGTTTGAAAGATAGGTACTTACCTACTAAGCTTTAAGTATAGTAGATTGACAGATTCTATTTAAAGATGAAATAAAATATTAGCAAAGGATACAAATTTTTGCTTATTATTTTATGCTTTGAGATATATCTACATTATTCTACCAATTGCCTAATTATTACCCCTGCTATAATTTAAGTTCATAAAAAATATACCTAAAGGCAGTAGCGTTGATTGTCAGTGAAACATGTTTGTACCAAGCAATAGGTTTGAAGTAGTCGGTTAGTAATGAACGTACATAAATGCTTTTACGTGGACCATGATAATAATATTATAAGGCGGACTTGCGTCACTCAGGGTTAGCAAACTAACTCCAAGTTAACTTGACATTTCCATACAATTTTTGACGTTAACTCAGAGTTAACTCGCTAACCCTGGTTGACGCAAGTGGACCTAATAATATTATTCAGTAAATTTTTGCGAATAAGGAAAATATAAAACTCACCTGCAGGGGTATTAGATGCGAGTAGGCAAATTATTCTGAAATTTGCCTAGAAGAAAGTATAGCGTTATAAATATTTAAACCAAGAGAAAAGTAAAGCGTAAAGCTGCTGGCCAGTATTAAAAAGGTTTTTTTCATTGAAAACCTTCGGTTTCATTCGTAAACTTTTCTTTTTATACGGTTGAAGAATTTCTCTCCTAATAATAGACTTTATAATGGAAAAACTTTGTTCTGTGACAATTGAGTTTTTTTTTTCCTCCTTCTACAAGCTGATTAATGAAAAATATTGCTGTCGAATTTTTGTGTAACAGAAAATGAAGCAATGTTTGTTTGATGTCATTAAAAAAAACTTAAAAAAAAAGCTCGTGAAAAGAAGGAAATATAACTTCTATAATAACTTAGCGACAATGCTAAAATTGTTATACGACACAAAAGGAGCACCTCATTATACGCTCTCATTTTGTACAAAGGTAGTTAGAGAACACTTTTATACATCAAACATAATACCAACAATATCTTACTTACTTCCTTTGGCGCAACAACCATAGGTGGGTCTTGGCCTCCTCCACAATTGATTTCCATTTGTCTTTGGCCCTTGCCTCCATTCACCAACTGGTGTATTTGCCCACCTTTCTGAGGTCTTCTTCGATGCAGTCAATCCAACACTTTTTAGGCCTTCCTCTTCACCACTCTTCACCAAACATAATATTATCTGAGTTCGTTATATTTTTTTAAGCCGCACAAAACCACGAGCTGCAGCTAGCGAGAAACAAAGCAAATAATCTTTGTGCCAATTCCCTTAATTGGAGAATACCGGTAGGTAATTTAAAATTTACAACTTCTCTGGCGGATTCCGATGGCAATTATTTTTACGTAATGGTAATTAGTATTTCTTTCTCTCCACGAAATGGAGGAGTAATTCAATTAAATGGTGTGTCGTTTTTCCTTGCACCTTTTGGCAATGGATTTATTTTCTTCCGGGGGTCTGGTGTTTTCGACCGTGTATCCGCCTTTAAATTCATAAGCTTATACATCCACAAAGACTCTGTATGTAATTTTAAATGTATTTTTTTTACAAAATGTACCCAACAAGAATCTAAATCAAACTTGGTAGGTAATCTTGGTAGGAGGAATATGAAATTAAAAATGTGTCCACATGTCGATAGCTTTATTTAGTAAGTAAGTAAGTAAGTAAGTAAAATGTTTATTTGGTACCAAATTATAGTTCTTACAAGCTAAAAAGTCTTGGCACCAAAATGGCCTCCGCTCAGCATTATGCCTTGGTCAGTGGAATCCAACCAAGACGCTGATTTTCAGCGGACACCTATTCTAAACTAAATTTAACTTAATTAAACATTATTTTTTATCAATTTTATCATTTATCAATGTCTGCAACTATATTTTATCGTCCAAAGTTGAATCATTCTCTTACAATCAATTAAAATGTTGAAGGATAAAATGTCGGAACATAAAAAAAATATAAAAGTAAGTAAGATGTAGCCTGTACAATTGTACATGTCCCACTAGCTGGGCAAAGGCCTTCTCTCAGAGAGAGAGTTCGAGCTTAATCACCACGCGTGCTCAAAAATATACTATTAGTTATTTTGTTTTGTCTCCATACGCTTCAGGTGCCTCCACCAAGACACCTGTTCAATTTTCGAGGCCTCCGGCCGCCGGGAGCCCTAAAAAGTTCACAATAAATCCGTCCGGGTCCCAGAGTAAATCCTTCCACTGGCACCGAGCAAGTAAATTGGTGGATTACACCGCAATCGCGTCGCGCATTAACGTAATGACTGCATAATGAGATGTCGACTATCCGGGTAATGGATTAAGAGGCTACCGCGGATGTAGGGGAAGGTTGCGATCATTGGACCAGCGCTTTCATTGGACCACTCAATTATTTCCTAAACTTGTCACACTAAAAAGTGCCCGTATGGTTTCAAGGCCTAATCCTCACCCCCCTTGCACCCCGTCCCACCGTCGCACTCGGCGATGACTTATGCATGAAAGTGTGTTCACGACCCTCAGCATATTAAACCTCCTGCAACTAAAAACTGATGTAAGGATAATATCATTTGGTTTAATTGGGATCTCGTTATCAAATAAAGTTAGGAATAGGTTTGAGATTTCATAGGTGATTGTAACTTTTGACTAAAAGGCTTCTGCTTTTTTTCATTGTATATGTTTTGAATTGATATCTAGTTTCTATCAATGGACCACATGCCTGTTCTTTTCAATCATAGCAACTTTTTAGTGCTGTAAACGAAATCACGTTTAATAAATTGTCCAGTACTTTACGTCGTAATAATTATTGGTTTGTTTTATATTTCTTCGGTACTTTGTAGATTTTTTGTTCGTATTTTAGAACATTTTCATGTTGGTCGTGATAATTTATTGGTTGCTATGTTTGGACCACTGGACATAATGCTCTAAGTCTATTCAAGGTAACGATGGTCCAAAGAAGGCGCCTACCAAATATTTTTAGTTTATTTCCTAAACTGTTACCTCAAGGCGCTCGTGACTAAGGCTGATGTTAATTAAGTTGATGAGTTATAGAAATTATATAGTTGTTTGATTTCAACTCGTAAAGTATGGATTACAAGAGATCACAAAGTTAAGTGGTCCAATCATCGCAACCTTCCCCTATGCCTATTTGAAATCCACACACACTGTTCATCGACCACAACGACTGCAAAGCAGCAAGAGTTGACATTACCACGCAAAATAATTGCTGAATATTACAGGATTTTCAGAACAGCATAGTGAACGCTTCATTGTTTTTGAGGTAATTTTGTAACGTTTTCCTCAGCTGAATACCTATTACGAAGAATGCCACCATGACTTGCACATCCGTGGTCTGAATCAGTTGTCGCAGAGACCCCTGCAACGTTTTTGTAATGCGGTATATGTCCTACCAGATTGCCTAATCTAATAGATGACAGACATTACGGTATGTGCATTGTGCATACCAACATCTAACGGTCACCGAACGAAAGAAGGCATTGGATGACTCACCCGAACAAGTAGATATGCCCCGCCACCCTCCTCTCCTTAGTAGAAAACAGTGGAGGGGATACAGCTCTTTGTTTACTTTAGGAAATCTGTAAGTCTAGCCTGTCGCAACCAGACCCTGTGTTAACGTTGAATGGCTGCCGTGCAGTATCTAATATGCCAGTATCTTTGACATAATGCCGAGTCTTGCCAATGGGCATTGATCAGTGAGGCATCGATTGTCGTAAATTGAAAACCATTTCGAGGAATACGGATACTGATTACTATTAGGGGGGTAAATAAGTAAAATTAAAACGGATTATTAATATTTATCGCCAAAAATGTTTACTTCATTTTTCTTTCGATGACGTCATCATAGCCTCTAATGCGGTAGTTCCATTGCCTATAAATAGGTATTTAAAAAAATACATTCGTCAACAACAACTGTAAAAAGTGACAAATAACTGAGAAAATAACCTTCTTGTTGACTTGACACTGACGTTTGTCAAACTTCAACATATTTTTATTTTTTAAAAGCATGAATGAATGCAATGAACTTAGTACATAATGCCACTGGTGACGTCATACACAAAACTTTTAGAAATATTAAATAATTAATAAAAAATAAATTACATACAAAATTAAGAAAATATTCAAATTAGTTTCTTATATTTGTCTATATTTTCGATTTATAGAATAAAAAATAGGATGTGACGATGCCCATTGCAGCTCATGGCTGCAAGCAAAGTGTCAGAGCGTTGAGAGCCTACGAAGAGCGTCTACGTTTGCATCTCCTACCTACTTTTCATAAGTTGGCTCACTTTCCATGGGTTAGATGCAATAGATACAACCCGACAGGAACTGCGATCGCCAGAGCTGCCTCCCAAGCTGCCGTTGAAAAATCACACACTATCAGGAGCAAAAGAGTAAAAAAACCAGACATTATCATTCATACATTTATTGATCTTCAAAACCCACAATAGTAGGCGAGTACACTAATGTGTGAGACGCTGCTAACAAAACCTGACACTATCCTAACAAGAGGTACAATGAGACTTTTATACACCATAAGATAAAATTAGAGGTAGTGATAGTGATAGTGAATACATTTATTTATCTCAAAAAATTACAGTGTTTCTAAAATTACGATTAATAATATAATTACATTGAAATAAAAAAAGAATATGCTCAGCATGCACAGCGCTGATTTTCAGCACACCCTTGATACATGAAGTGCTTAAATAGTAGAGTTGGGTGTGCTTCGCTTTAGTTACATATAAAGGTATTAATTATTGATATAGTGAAGAAAAGAGGCAACTTAGAATTATATTAACTTATTTATAATTTTGGCTATTTCCTATTTCCTATTTTGGCAGGTTTCTCATTTTGGCAAACTCTTTAGTTACAATAACTCAATAAACATGGTAATGGGAATAAAGTCTACTTAACTTATGATCTATAATCAATTATAAAATCCAAATACAAATACAAATAATGCGACTCAGTGTTACAAAATAATAATCATGTAACACATAATAATATAACATGCGGTGCAGTGCAGCTGAGGTAAACTGAGAATGTATCAATTGTGGATTGGGATGGTGAAAGAAGTCCATCATTTATCTTCTGAAGAACGCTTTCGCAACTACAATAGCAACAGCTATCACCGCCCCTGCTTGAGCCCATTCTGCTCCTCTTCGAGCGTCGGCAGCATGCCGCTGGGCTATTTCGAGTTGTTTCTCAGCTTCTTTTTCATGTTTGCGACATGAGGCCGCGTATTCTTGCATTAGTTCTTCTTGTCTGCGAAGCTCATATAGCCGACGCTCGTCGTCTCTACGGCGCTCCTCAGCTTGCAGATGCTGTTCCTTAGCTCGCCAATACTGCCGCTCTTGTTGCTGTTTCTCTTCTAAACCTCGCCCGACATCTTGCAACAGTTCATATACGCGTGATAAGTTCTCCTGCCGGGATTCTTGTGAATCATCCATAATTAATGTGGTAGAGGAAAATAGCAACTGGTATGTTGTGACTGCGCGAGTGTTCGTACCAACAAACTGAACCATTCGACTCGTTATCGTAATTATACCGTTGTGGTAGTGGGGGAGTTTATACCTAAATGACTCATACGTTACAACAAGTAACCGCTTGTTGCGCCATCAATTCGCAGAACACATAAACATTTTAGGCCATTCAGATAACCTTTTTCCTGTTCGTTTTTGTTCACTTCAATTGATAAACCCGAGATCGAGAACCGCAAAACAGTAATAATCGACATGATTAAGCGAAATAGTTGCCTATTGGTATAAGATTTTCAGAACGACAGGATACCTAGACGTTTCATTGTTTCCAGGGTAATTTTTGTAACGTTTTCCTCAGGTGAATACCTATCACGAAGATTGCCACCGATGGTTGCTAAACGCGCGGCATAACATGTTAAACACGATAGATATAGTTCTACAAGGTGTTACAAAAGATGCTAACTCTTTTTACAGGGTAATAATAGCACCCGGTGATAGGGATCACAACCTAAATATTTGTTTTGCTCTATGACGTTCCGTTGATTTTTAAATTAATCAAATGTGAACGCTGTGGCGGGAGAAAAGTATTTTTTAAATATTGTTTTCATTGACTTTCACAATGTTTTAACAACTCAAAGCTGTGCAAATGCAACTCCACCCACACACATATTTTTTTAATTTGAACTATACCAAAAACAATAAGTTTTGAAAAAAAATCACTTTTGAGGTTATAAAATTAAAATTGTTTTTTTCAACTTTTTTTTACATAATTGACATCCTGTTGACCAGTAGGTTGCACCCTGTAAAAATAGTTAGGATGTTTTGTAATACGTTGTATAGAATTACGTGCACATCGGGGGGTCTACCGGTTAAGACGAAGCCGAACACCATTGGCGAAAATCGAAGTTCGATTTATGAAAAATGTACCGCCACCCAGTTCATTTTTCATAAATCTAACTTCGATTTTCGCCAATGGTAATCGGCTTCGTTTTAGCCGGTAGACCCCCAGGGGCCTTCATCACTTGCACATCAGTGACCTGCATCACTTAGCACAGAGACCACTGTAAAGATTCGTAATGTGGTATACCTACTTAGTTCCTACCAGATTGCTGAATCCAATAAATTGCAGCCAATACGGTACGTGCCTAAAAATATTATGTGTAATAACGATTTAGTAATAAATCTTAAGAGGGGGCTAGAGCACCATTTTCCCATACAAACGTAGTTCCGGTTTAATTTCTAAACTACAGGCTGGATTTTGCTGAAACTTGGTTTATATCAGTAGATGACCAATACGGAGGTTTGCAAATAGTTTTTATAATAAGAAAATAGCTTGAAAGAAATTAGAGCGATGCGTTTTTCGCGCCGAAAAAGGGGTTACTTTCAGCTGTTATTTACTTACATTATTACACTGTCTATTGGAGTCTAACTACCTTGGGAACATTAATAATGCATTTTACTTGTCAGAAAAAAAAGTGTTTTGATATACCTAATAAAATGTAGAAATGGCAGCTGAACTCCAAAAAAATTTGGGAAAATAAATCTATTACATTACAACTACAACTACCTAGTTACTCGCGAAAGGACACGAACACACGTAGACTCATGCAGCCGCATTGCCTCTCACTTTTCCCGCGCCCCGTCTCGCTCTGGGTGAAACAGCTATAGAAAACAGCGTTTCACGCGCTTGGCCGTCACTGAGTTCCCACGGTCCTGAAGGGGACTCTTAACCCTTTATACGGCTCTGGCGGATATATGACCGTCATAATTTGAACTTTATGGCTTCGGAATGGAGTCCAAAACCAATGAAAGATTTGTACTACCTCTGCCGTATAAAGGGTTAAGATAATCATGCAATGGGGTTTACAAATCAATTGAGGTAACACGTTCTTTAGGTACAGAGCGGTGGTGGCCTAGTGGTTAATCAGTGGACTCGGAAGTGAGAGACCCTGGTTCGACATGTACCAGAACTTACCGGCGCAGGCATGTACCATAACTTTGTTTCTTTTCAAAGTGACATACATTTGTGAATATAGAGTAGCAAAACTACTCGCTGAAGTGAGGGAAAACATCGTGAGGAAACCCGCGACTTAGTTGACAGCCTACTTGAAGTTCCGCTATCGAATTCGGGTGCACCCTGTATTTATGTCCAAAAAATAGGTGAAATAAGCTGAAACACAGGGCTCACAATGTAACCGCAAAGCCCTCTGAATATTGATGTCTAACAGATAAAAAGAGAGCAAAAGTTACCACGGAAATTTATCTACAACTATGCTAAATCCATGCAAAAAGCGCGCCTAGTGGCCAAAACGGAATACTAGATAGATAGGTACATAGATACACGGGCAATGTCCATGGAGATAGGAAATAGTTTATTGAGTTGATGCAAGCTTTGTAAATGTGCCATTTAGGGTATACCTAAAAAAAAAAAGTTGCTAGATACTTAGTATCAGATAGTAATAAGTATCTGATTTATATAATTTTTTACTGTAGATAATATTTTGACGTTCAATGTAAATAATTTATTTATAGCATATTGAATAAAAAATTTGAATCTGAATCTGAACCTGTAAAATATTGCATTCCTACTTAGATGTAGAGCCCGGTAGGGTCAGTTAAAATTGGTCAATTTGGACATTTGTCAGCGAATACTTCACCCAAGGGGAGACGACTTCATGTTAAAAACCTAAAAATGTCTACTTCTTTTCTTGTGCCGAAAACGTAGATGTC
Source organism: Zelleria hepariella (assembly GCA_949319315.1). NCBI lineage: Eukaryota > Metazoa > Arthropoda > Insecta > Lepidoptera > Yponomeutidae > Zelleria > Zelleria hepariella. The sequence goes on from OX439388.1 coordinate 1,750,767, forward strand.
CTCTTTATACTTTACGCTCTGAAGAAAGGCCGTTATTGTCAAGTTGTCAGATAAAGCAACCTGTACCGTAAAACTAGAAAGTGCTTCTTTTTAATTAAACGGTTTTTAAACGGTTTTTATTATTAATTAAACGGTTTTATATTTAGCTCACCCCGTTTGTTTTATTCTTGGGTCAAATTTAGTAATTCAAATTTCACCCTCTTTCTGTCAACCGATTTATCTGAAATTTTGTATACACTTTGGATTTTGGTGACAATATAATTATGTTTATTCATTATCATTATAAATTCAAGATGGCCGCCGCTACAAAATGGCGGATAATTTATGTTTTATTAATCCCATCAATATGGGTATCAAATGAAAGGGCTCAACAAGCAGAATACAATATACTATAAAAATTTGAAATCCAAGATGGCGGCCGCTACAAAATGGCGGATAACGTAGGTTTTATCAATCCCATCAATATGGGTATCAAATGAAAGGGCTCAACAAGCAGAATACAATATACTATAAAAAATTGAAATACAAGATGGCGGCCGCTACAAAATGGCGGATAACGTAGGTTTTATCGATTCCATCAATATGGGTATCAAATGAAAGTGCTCAACCAGTATAATACAATGTACTATATGAATTAAACAGAATGCGAAATAAAAACTAAAAACTAGAAAATAAAAATAGGTAAAAAAACTTTTTAAGTTAAACGGTTTTATGTTAAACATACATTGCAATGATTAAGATAAATGTACTAAAAACCAAAAAATAATAAAATAGAAACAGTCGTGGGAATTATAAACATATGCATAGACTAGACTAAAATAAAACCGTGGGGCACGTCAACTGCCTAATTATAGTGTAACATTACAAAACAAACATTTTAATCAACGATTGTAGACAATTGACGTGCCCCACGGTTTTATTTTAGTCTAGTCTATGCTTATGTTTATAATTCCCACGACTGTTTCTATTTTATTATTTTTTGGTTTTTAGTACATTTATCTTAAACATTGCAATGTATGTTTAACATAAAACCGTTTAACTTAAAAAGTTTTTTTACCTATTTTTTTTACCTATTAATCTTTTCGAAGGTTGTTGATGAATTTGGCTATCTGTGTGCTTATTCTGTAAACAATGTGGCAAAGCTAGTACTCAAAACCAGTTTGTTTGCGGGAAATAGAAATAACTAGCTTTTGCCCGCGACTTCGTCAGCGTGGACTACAGAAAAAGGATGCGTGTTCTACTTTTCTCCTAAGTGTAAATGCGTGATAATATTTTAGCCAATGTATTATTCTGGTATCTAAGCTATCTTCATTCCAAATTTCAGCTAAATCCGTCCAGCCGTTTCAGCGTGAAAGAGTAACAAACACATTCAATCACTCACAAACTTTTGCATCTACATCAACACCCTATATATAAAACAAAGTCGTGTTAGTTACACCACTTATAACTCGAGAACGGGTGGATCGATTTTTATGATTTTTGATTTGTAGGATTTCTCTCCGCCCCGAATAGCAGATAACCGTTAAAACAACGGAAAAACTCACGAGAAAAAAAATAAGTCCGCGCGGACGAAGTCGCGGGCAAAAGCTACTTTTAGTTTTAGATAAATGGGATTTTATAAATGAACCGGTTTTGAGGACTAGCAACTGTGCGGATTTTTTTCACAGAATAAGTAACTGCCCTTTCGAAATTCCCAGACGAAACAATGAGCGGAAATTCCGCTAAAACCTTTCCTAGCTCCGCTCACCGAAAAACGAGAAACTTTTTGATTTGTCCGCTTCCCGCCCGATGGATACGTGTGGCGCCCGGGGCTGAATATTAATGAATTGCTTACCATCAGCTTACACAAAAAATACTAGCAAAAATACGTGCATGCAGAACTAGATGTCCGCGCGGCAAATGGCTGGGATTGGGGGCTCAAAGCTAGACAGTTTTTGGCGAATTCACTAATAAGACAAAAAGTTTTAAAAAAACCGGTCAAGTTTCGCACGAATGATTCCGTACCATTGTTTAAAAAACTTAAATATTTATTTTATTCTGTGTTTAGTAAGTATTTGTTGTTACAGCGGCACCAGAAATACATCATCTGTGAAAATTTCAACTATCTAACTATCGGTTCATGAGATACAGCCTGGTGATAGACGGACGGACGGGCAGACAGAGAGACGGACGGATAGCAGAGTCTTAGTAATAGGTTAATTTGGTTACCCTTTAGGTACGGAACCCTAATAAGGACAGCAAAATACGTGTTTAAATTCTGGTAAAATGTTATAATGTAAGCAAAAAGTTATTGTTATATCTATTGGTGTATGGGATGCTTTTCATTTCGGTGTAGGTGCAATAACGAAAGAAAAAAAAATGCTCTTTTTTCGGAGTAGCTCAATCAAATGTTATGGATAAGGTATAGCCGTTGATATTTTTTTGAATTTCGAGTGTAATTCCTCACAGCGGCGTGATAATTCTTGATAGCAACAGACCAAAGGAACACCCTGGGTACATAATGTCATGCTGTATTTTACTTTATATAAATACTTGAGGGGAGAAAGGGGAGAATGGAGTTAACATCAGATCCAGCCCTAGGGTCAACCTCACCTGCACGTGGTGCTCCCTGCTAGACAACGGACGAGTGCTCCCTGCTAGACAACGGACGAGTGCTCCCTGCTAGACAACGGACGAGTGCTCCCTGCTAGACAACGGACGAGTGCTCCCTGCTAGACAACGGACGAGTGCTCCCTGCTAGACAACGGACGAGGCTCTGGCGACCGAGTCAGTGGCGGTATAACCATTCCCCTGTCTGGGCAACTGGACGGAAGAGGCTACAGAGGCCTAGGGACCCAAATAACCCCTAAGAGATCTGGTGCAGAAGGCAACGGGAAACCACTGCACTAACCTCCCAAGAAAGCCATCATGAAAGTTACGGAGAACTCTACTCTCCGCCACCTTCAATGATGGTCACGATCCTCAGCACTGAGGGAACGACTGAATGGAATGGAAATATTTTTACACTTAAGCTTTCGTAAGCACTGAACATTTTGTATTTTGTAAACGGTTAAACTTACTTTTGCGACCATACCCGACCTGTTTCGCGACAAAGGACATATTAATCCTGCTGTGAGAGGGCGGGGGGACGCGCCCCCGCTGCCGCCCCCGCCCCTTCCCCCCGCACCGGAACTGTCAGCGCGCGCGCGGCGCCTAGTGACACGCAGTCTGAGACTGGCCACGGCGTCGCGAGGGCCGTCTCAGCTCCATGATTAAGGTCTCCGAATGAGAACCGAAACTAGTCGGCTACACCGACATAATAAATGTAAGTTTAACCGTTTACGAAATACGGAATGGAAATACTTGACACGGTCAATGACACGCTAAGATACACCTTAGTAGTTCTTACCGCGCGCGTCATAAGTGCGTCAACCAAACAAAAAGGGGTATCTCAACGTGTCACTGACCGACACTAAGTCAACCCTGGACAATGGACAATTTATTACAAAAAAAAATTGAAGCTGAAATAAAAAAACCGTTTCGAAGTTGAGCTTCAAGAAATACAAGAAAAATACTCGAAGATTTTTCTGCAGTATTATTTCAGAGAAAAATGAACTATTGCAAAATTTTAAAAAGGCCGTTACCGCGGCTCTAACCTTTGCCACAAAAAAAAGCTAAATGTCAAAAAAAAAGAAAAGCCCATAGCAGCTGGGGAACAATATCACAGAAAGCATGACAATAAGTGACACTTATTTTTTTCAGGATTATTCTACGTCACTTTTGGCCCAAAAACAACAACTTTAAAACTTAATAATAACTAGTACCTATTTCTAAAGAAATTCAACAAAAGAATAATTCGTGTACCTTCTTCATTTACTATTTATTCCCTTCTTGAAAAACCAATAAAATCTCTATAAAAATAAATGATTTATTGTCCATTGGACATGCGCTTATCCCAACATGACCGCAATACGAAATAATGACTAGTCCTCTGCGCCATGTTAATTACATTGGTTCATTAGTGAGGATGGGAAAATACAAAGACAATATCTTATTCAACACACATAATATTTATTATCCAATTCCCTTGCTTTCCTCCTTTATAGGATGTTGAATGTAACTGAACGCTACATAAAGATAATGGAAATTATCCAAGAAATATAAATTTTTGGCAGGGCGGCAATAGATCACACACACTTAATAGTATGTAAATCCTATAAAAAACAGAGCTATATTTAGGACAAAACCTCTACTCTATTCAGTAATAGTGAAATAAGTCAATTTTGTCAGGAAAAGCAGATAAAGGTTTTTACTTTCATCAATAAAAAACCGTAAACTTTTGTGATCTAAAGTTTGAATCTAAGGCAAGGGAAAATCTACTTTTTCATTCTTTGTTTTTTTATGTCACTTAGGATTTCCTTGATTTTACGCATTGTACGGTCGGCCACAGTCACAGATACCCCATGGTAGCTCTTCCCGCGCGCGGCATAAGGGCGCCAATCGAACAAAAAGGGGTATCCTAGCGTGTGGCCGACTGCAGTACCAGTTATGAAACTGACCTTTTGTTGTAAATATTCCTTCTGACCATCACGTATCATGTATTCATTGGTTCGCGGGATGGGTAGGTACCTATATTCTAAAACATACAGCGCTAAATTGAAAGGATTAATTGGGGATTTCGATCTAACGAAGTGATTTTATTCACTGAATCGGACCAGTGGGTCTTTTGGAAGTCTTTTGAAATACCTTTATATTTTCGGACCTTGTTGCCTTTCTGGGTCACATAGGTAGTGGGTCAATCGTGGCTTTATCAATGTCGGTAAACAAACTATTTAATTGTAATCAGTGGTTATTTTCAACTCTCTGCGCTCAATACAATATTTTTTACGATTACAAATGGTTATTTATTATGATATAAAAATAAGCATAATTATAACCTTTCATTTATGATTTTGTAATGCTGCTGTTGCTGATGATGCTTTAATTTAGCGAAGTTTTGTTGCTCTGTTACCCAATATAATACAAAATTTTTGTCAAATTCAAATTAATTTAAAAAATTGCCATAAATTACGTATAATATGTGGTGTGACAATGGTCGATTAAAATGCACTGTGACACATTGTGCCCTTTGGTTAAATAACCATCTGATGATTTCAACAAGAAGTCGGGCACCCAAATAGATAAATACATAATATACTCCAAATAGAGACGAAATTCAGCTGTTTTTGTAGCGCGCTTCATATTTCATCAATTCCTCTATCTAATTATACCTCTACCTCAAAATGACTTTGGGATTATGTAGGTGTAGCTTAGATGCACCAGAATCTAGCAAAAGTCCTCTGTGTCTCATCTAAAGCACAGGCCAGGGGGGTTACCCTTGACGCTATTGCGAGCAAATTGAAAAAGTTTTGAAATTAATTTCTCTTTGTATTCGCATAGTAATGCTTTGATTTTAAATACTTTGTAATTTTTATTCAAAGGTAAGGTTGTTTTATTCAGTAAAAACACAAAATGCGTCTTAATTTGTAAAATATAAAATTTTGTAAATTGCGCCATATTGCGACCGTATTGGAAAAATGCGTCAAGGGTAGAGGGGCAGAATTCTGCAAATGAATTATAAACACAGTTAAACAAAGACAACGCGAAGGTTTTCACGCTTGCGTCTCCATTGAATAATGTCTCCTTATTAATATTCATGGGATACTCTGTCCGGGTCGTTCTTAAATGGTCACATTGCGTTCGACTTTAGCCTTGTTTTAGTTTTTCTAAACTTTTTCTGAGAAATTTACTGCAACATACAATATTCTATCTTTTTGTGTTTCGTTAACAGTTAAACTTACTTGTGTTTATGTCGGTGTCGGTGTCTACGATTAGGGTATCCGAATGAAAACCGAAAGTAGTCGGCTACACCGACATAAGTACAAGTAAGTTCAACCGTTTATGAAATACCAAATGTGTAATGCTTACACGAAAGTTTAGGGTAAAAATATCTATTTAAAAAAATCTCAGTAAGCAGGATTTTTTAAATTTAGTATATTGGTACATCCAATTTCTTCTCCGTAGACTTGAGTATTTAGCTTTTTTTTAAAAAGCTGAATAGGTAACGATACTTGCACGATACTTAGTGAAATTTTAAATTCGGAATTAAAATAAACAATACATACTAATATTCTAATATTGTTGTTTGTTACTGTACCTACCTACTTTGGGGTTATCCTGAAAGAACGATACTACGTAAATAAAAAACAAACATGTCCGAATTTAATTAAATGTGTCAGTCGGTAATCCCCCGCGAGTCCAGTGTAAGCTCTGGCTTCAAAGGGCGCGTGCTAGCTTTGAGAGGCTTTCCAGCAATTAAATATTGATCTTTATTGTCTAACGAGCAATGCCTTGTTTCTAAAAACGGACAAAGCCGCTCGCCATATCCATTCTCGCCTTTTTAATTGAAGCACAGGAAAAGTGTTTTCTTTGTTTCTTTTCTTTTGTGGTGGCTGTAAATGAAGTAGTAGTCTGGGCGGTGGCGGTGCGGTATCATTTCTAAGGGGTTACGCTGCCAGCATACTTAGCATGTCCTTCTATGTACTCGATACACTCTTCTACTATTTTAGAGCGGTACAACTACTTCATGTATCACTATGTAAATCAATTGGAAAAACAGTAAACTAATAGGATTTTATTTGTGGTTTCCGAGACGTTTTTAAAAGCAGCAACTACAAAATAAAATAGAAAATGTTTTATTTCTACAACAAACTTCATTACAAGATAGTTACAAGATAGTTAGTACTTCCTTTTAAGTAAAAAATACCTGTGCCAGGAAGCCCCGCTCTTCAGTTTCTGGGTATTGTTAAATTAAGTATGTAGGTATAGCTTGATTTGAATTAGAAAAAAAAACAATGATTAACATAAAATAAATAAATTAAAAATACAATACTTTCAAATTATGAAAATAATCAAATAATACAATAAACATCAGTTGGGGTGTATAAGGTTGTGAATGTTATTACCTAATGTACCTATAGGTAGTAATACCTACTATAGCTTTGCGTGTCACAGCTACATTCTTGCGGAATAGAGTTCGCGATCCGATTTTATTTCCGTTTTTACGAAATTGAAAGGTTTGGAAATTTCGTACTCAAACTTCACTGAAAATAAATTACCTATATCAAGCGAAGCTAACTCTTAAGCCAACCCCTTACAGCAAAAAATAAAGCCAAATTCAAACACCCTAATCCACCCCTTCAAATAAACCCAAAGTAAAGAGTTATGCATCAAAGCAGTAGTCTTAAACATATTTCACTCACAAAAAACCCTTCTTTCCAACTAAAATATTCGCTTTCACCTGGTGTTAAGGTCTAAATTGCCTTGGCATCATTGTAAGAAATAACTTTGCATCTCTCTAAGTCCAGAGTTAATGCTGAGTTGACAGGCCCCTCATCTTTCGAACGGAAGGTGCGTATGGACTCTGAATATAAAGCAGGGATGCGATTCTGCCGCAGAAAATATGGTATTACAATATTACATTATGAAGAAAAGAAAATGGATATTGCATACCTACCTATTATACTACAGGGTGCACTCTAAGTCGATAGCGGAACTTTAAATAGGCTGTCTACTGATCACTACAAACAACTTGTACTAGGTGGCGACAAAAATGGAGCAAAAAAAATATCAGCTGTTTCATACATTTGGCGCAGTACTGAGTCGACCTTTTGTATGGAACAGCTGATATTTTTTTCAATCCATTTTTTTCACCACCTAGTACAAGTTGTTTGTATTGATCAGTAGACAGCCTACTTAAAGTTTCGCTATCGACTTAGAGTACACCCTGTAGAGGCTTGGTGAGCTTAAGACCTCGGGTGTCTGTCAAGTCTGTGAAATGTTGAGTGGGAGCGTTGTCGAGCCGCTCTGAGCTTCGGTCAACGCGGGGCTCGGCCTTCGGCCTCGCGGATTGGGGTGTTTGATAGGAGCCTTTGGCCCGCCCGCTCTCAGCGGGACTCAGGCTAACCGAATAGAGAAGGCCAAATTCCCATAAAATTTGTACAAAAATGCGTCATTTCTTTAAGAGAGATATTCATAGAAAATTGGTCAGATTTTGACAGTTATGTTCCGACCGCCATTTTAAAAAATCACAATACCGTAATTTTCTTGTATACTACAATATTTCATGTCCTCATCGCCGTATATTGGTATTATTCTTTTATTCTCCGGTTTCGAGTTTTTTTTTTCGTTTTCCTTACAAAGAGAAGTTTAAAATGTTTGATTGTTTTTTTTTTTATTTTGAACCTTTCTTTATTTAATTTTCTTACAGAAACAATAGTCTATGTCCATTCTGAATTCGAGCAAAATCGGCCGGTAACTCAACGGTCAACAAAAACATCATCAATCCACAGAGCCCACATCTCTCTCACTCTCTGAAGGCCTGCACCCAGCTAGTGACGTGTATAGGCTACACCTTAGTAGAATCGTAGGCCAGGCGATCTTCGCGGGTACAGCAAGATTTATGATTTTGTTGCGAAGAAAAATAAGGGTCGGGTCAGCCCCCAACGTTACCTGCGCTGAAAACTTGAAGATTGACGGACTACGGGGGCAGTTTTGAACCTTCGACCCCTAAAAACCAACGTCTGTCTAGTTGATGGTTGTGTTTTCTCGTCTGGACGTGTTTGTGGCCAAGTTGGTCATTTTGACTGGAGTTGTGAAGTATTGATAAAGTTTGTATTTTTCATTTCTATCTTATAAAGAACGCCCCCAAACTGACCACTTCAATGCGCCATCTTGCATAATTTTAACACATTGCCATACATATTTTGATTCAACACGTCTTTAAAAAAAGTGGTAAAAGGTTTTTAAAAAAAGGTTTATCACCAAAAAGTTTTAGAAATATTTTAATCGTAGGAATATAGGTACTTGGTATTTTTGGAAATTGGGATACGCTCAGCTGTGCCGCCAACGATGGCCATAATATAGGAAACGCTGTTTGTAATAATATGTTATTGTTAAAGACGAACAATAAACGCACTTTATGAATAAAATTTCATTCGGAGTTTACAATAATTATTGTATATTTCGTTACATCAAAATTAAATCAGCACGGTTAATTACATCAATCCTGTGGAGTTACATTCGGCAGATGAAACATTCCCAAACATCAGTCTAGCGGAAACGTGATATCGCAATTCGCAATCGATTGTACAAGATAGGGATATAGCTAGCGGGACCATGTCATGTCAATGTCAGTGAGTAAAATACAGGCTGCACTCTAAGTCGATAGCGAAACTTTAAGACGACGTACGTCTCACAACTAGCGCCGCCAATGGAAAAAAATCGTATCTTTTTTTTGGATGCGTTTTTAGCAAAAAACGCTCCTGCGATTTCTCAACGCGAGGCTTAATTATTTTTAGGACCTAAGGTTTGGATTCCAGATCCTAGAACTTAAGAATGCAATCGATTCTCGAGAATCGATTGCATTCGTAGGAAATCTAATCCTGGAATCCAAACCTTAGGTCCTAAAAATAGTTAAGCCTCGCGTTGAGAAATCGAAAAAAAAGATATGATTTTTTTTCCATTGGCGGCGCTAGTTGTGAGACGTACGTCGTCTTAAGTAGGCTTTCTACTGATCAATACAAACAACTTGTACTAAATGGCGAATAAAATGGAGCCAAAAAAAAAAACAGCTCTTTCATACATTTGGCGCAGTACTGAGTCGACCTTTTGTATGGAACAGCTGAAATTGTTTTCGCTCCATTTTTTTCGCCACCTAGTATAGTACAAGTTGTTTGTATTGATCAGTACCTACTTAAAGTTCCGCTATCGACTTAGAGTGCACCCTGTAGGAGGTAACTATTGAAATTGAAACTGATTTATTGCCAAGTTTTTCTGTGAAATGGTATCCAAGTAACGGAAAAGCCAAGGCAAAAATTATTATTTTGCTTAGTTTATTTTGTGAAGTTTAGTTTGTTAAGTGTCATTGCCTACCAAAAACTGCGTTTCATTACAAGATTGCGTTGAAGTGGTCAGTTCGGGAACGTCCTATAAAAAATATTATATTGTATTCTATCATCGATTTGTAGGATAAGATATAGCTCCGCTTCTTTTACCATCGATCTCCAATAGTTACTATTTAATTTTACTGATATAAAACAAAGGCGTTATGAATTTCAGCTATTTGAGCAATAGGGATTTTGAATGTAGCCATTTTCAGATCTTCGGCGCAATAACTTTCAGCATTATAACCAAATTAAAAAATATTGAAATTAGTTTCTCAATATTGTCTAAAGATAAGATTAAGCCAATAACGGACTTTCGAACAAAAAACTTTGCCTTCCGAATTCCGTCGCTCCCTTGTCCCCCGCCAAAGAGACCTAAAAATCGTCTAAGGTCATTTTTCAAGTTATACGCCGGGAACTGTATTGCCTGAATTATGAAACCATTAGGTATATCTATTCTTCTATTTCACAGGCATCGCTGTACCGAGTATTTTTATCACAGCTTTATTTACCAAAAGTTTCATACCTCTAATTAAACGAGCGAGCGAAGTTCTCCGAGTCTACTGGAACAATCCGGCGTTTGTATGTATGTATGTATGTATGTATGTATGTATGAATGTTCGTTCGACGATAACATGAGTAAATTTGGTCGGATCGTTATGAAATTTGGTAGGCGGGTAAATGAAATCAAAAGAATTTTTAAGTTCGAACATGAGCCAAATCGGTCGAGGGGTTGCCGAGATATGGGGTTGTTAAGTTTATATGGGGTCGCGAGTTCACAGTTCGGGGCGAACCACTAGTTATACTACAGCTACCATTGTATTTCCTGCCCGGTATGCCCCGTACCTCAGGCAGGAGCGGTTCGATTTCATCTCATTCCTTAATCCTTCATTAGCATTTTATTCCGCTCGGATGCGTAACGAAGCGGATTCCGCAGCTTTTCTATTTTTCCGTAGGTTGTTATAACATTTTACGGAACCCTTTTGTGAGGTCGCGATTTAGATTTCATGTCAAGTTCTTCGTCGACTCCCTGAGATGGCACATGTTAGCTCTCACCACGCCGCAGAAGTACATCAATGAGCCGTTTTCACAGCTTTTTCCGAAGATATTAGTAGTCTGTGTAAGCAACATTTTACAGTCTCGTCCCGGTTATTCTATGGCCATTGGCCACGCATATGAGCACCATCTTTCAAGTGCTTTAAATTCAACTTATAACTTGTTATCCCAGTGTATCGCTTTAGGTAAATATCAAAATTGTAGTCAATCGTCTTCATAATCATAATACAATGGAAATCATATGACGACCTTTAAAAAAATCACTACGATTAAAAAAAAGTCTAAGTTAAAATAATAAAATTTCTCTCGAAATACAACGTGTTACAAAACATCCTAACTCTTTTAACAGGGCTACTGGTCAACAGGATGTCAATTCCGTAAAAAAAAGTTGAAAAAAAACATTTTTTATTTTATAATTTCAAAATTGATTTTTTTTAATAACTTTTGTGTTTGGTATTAGCTCAAATTTGAAAATATGATTGTCTGTGTAGGTGCATTTGCATAAACTTGAGTTGTTATAACATTGTAAAAGTCAATGTAAACAATATTAAAAAAATATTTTCTTCCGCCACATCATTTACATTTTATTTATTTAAAAATCAACGGCACGTCATAGAGCAAAGACAATATTTAGGTTGTGATCCCTATCACCGGGTGCTATTTCCCTGTCAAAAGAGTTAGGATCTTTTGTAACACCGTGTATACGTCCTCATTCTAATAGAAATGCCTACCCTCAGTTTTATTATAAGTTTAATAATACTACTAAAGTTTCACTTACTTTTGAATTGATTAGATTTCTTTCCGAACACCCAATTTTTCAGTAAAGCGTGTGCCACAAAAATACCATAGCCATTTCCAAAACAACTTGACTCTTCTTCATTGAGTCTCGTCGATAAGCCTTCTGATATGGTGTTTTAGAATAAAGCTTCAAATCTATGCTTTACTTTATTATTCCAAGGCTTTACCTACCCAGCTAATATCGGTAACGATGTAGGTGTACGCAGCTTCTATCAAGTGGAAAATCGAAACGGTAAAGGGTAATAAGCCAATATACCCCAGTCAGATTGTGACATAGGGGCTGACCTTGATTTAGAAAAAAGAAAAAAACGTAATTTTCTCCTTTTATAAGCTGTTTTTCTTTCTCCTCGTTAAAAAGGTGGTTTTACCTGCCAGATACAGGATTGTGGACTACGCTAGGCTGAACAGTTTTATTGAAGGTCTAGATGGTACACACGGTAGCACGTCAGAGTTTACACTTTTGTTGTAAAGTCGCCCGTAACGTAACGGAATAGAGTGCTAGCGTGTAAGGGTCGACGTGCTGTCGTGTGTACCTTTATTAAAAAGAGATAGTTAGAAAGCTATAAGGAAAGAGCGAGGTTTTAAGGCAAAGGTACCTACCTATTATTCTGTACTGTATTTTCCTATGTTATATTTATGAACCGACACAAAAACGAATATTTTATTATCTCTTCCCTGTCCATCCAGTGGTTGTCTTGTAGAGATCGCTTTAAGCGACAAGACCGCCAATTGTGATTAGTTTTAAGAAAACCCTTGTAAATAATGTAGGTGTACAATAAAGAGTTATCTATCTAAATAAACCTATTATTGGCCTTTCTATAAAACACTTTACCTGTAAAGTGTATGACTAGATGGAATAAGGGGTTTAAAAACTTTCTGTTGCGCTGTGGGTTTTTTCAGCAAAGTTAAATAAAAAATGTGCAGTGCCTACGAAAGTTCTAGTTTTAAAGTTAAATAAAAATAAATAAGTAAATAAATTCACTTTTTGTTTTTCTAAAGCACTAACCCGTGCTATCAAAAATTCCAATGAGCATTTCATCTGCAAAGATGAACGCATTGGGTGGTGTAGATTAGTGCAAACTGATCACACCAGGTGGCGCCCCCCGTCCAGTTGACGGAGACTAGTTGAAGAAATTCGCATCGACAGTTACTTGACTCGGTAGCTCAATTGGTAGAGCGCCTGCACGGTATGCGGAAGGTTGCGGGTTCAAGTCCTGTCCCGAGTGAATTTTTTCAACTTATTATAAATGTTTAAATAAATTCACTCAAGCTTATCATAATCATTTACTTAGCCTAGATTTTGTAGAAAATCCATCTTTACTCAAAGCTCTTGTCATAAAAATTGAAAATAAAAACGAGTGGTTCCAAGCTTTTCCCTCGGGAGAAGACGGCCCCCTCCACCTAATCAGAAAATGTACCTACCTAATGATTAATGCGGCATCCTCCGCTGGGATTTGGGAGGATCATAATCTGAATTGATGTTTTATCATCTATATGACAATGGACTCCTGAAAAAAGGTTCCGTCTTTCAATAAACATGGTTCATTTTTCCTGAGACGCGTTTTCTCATTGTAATTAATCGAAGCTTGGGCGCTTTTGTTAGGGAAATGTCTAGTCGTCTTATCGTAAGATAGGCAATTCGTGGGGCTATTTATTCTAGACCTATTTTATAAGATAAGCAATAAAGTGTACTTGACAGAAATATAAGATAGAAAGAAATATTTTGCCCAGCAGCGCAACACAGAATGTCCAAAATTAAAAATACCATTTCTATGTTAGAGAGTAAATAGGAGCTTATTATGCTCCTTTCGGTCGAAAAAGACAAATTCCCAAAAGGACTACCACCCAAAATGTCCACATCAAAAAAACTTAAAAGTCTCAAAAAGCCCTCTTTCCAAGAGGTTTATCCCCAAATAGATAAGTTATAAAAGTCTACCTTTTTAGCCCTAGTACAATACGCATAAAAAAGTGTATCGTCACAAAAAGTTAAATGTGTTCGTAGCAATAAAAACTGAAATAGGCAGTGGGTAACAATAAAGGAATCAGCGTGGTTCAGTTAAAGTGAATCGGCTCTCAAAGGTAACAGGAACAAGTCCAATATCAAGAGATAACTCAATAAAAGGGATTGATTCCCGAATATCATTCGGTGGGGAATAACTTTATATTCCGCGGCACACAATACGAGGAACGGTTGACTATTTTAAACATTTATGATAAATTGAAAAAATTCACTCGGGACAGGACTTGAACCCGCAACCTCTCGCATACCGTGCAGGCGCTCTACCAAATTGAGCTACCGATTATTCCCTAGCACGGGTTAGTGCTTTAGAAATTACAAAAAGTGGTTAACGGTTGACTATGTTTTGATATTTTATTTTTCAGACGTGGTGGAGGCAGTTTTGGTTAGTACACAAGACAGCACGTTGACCCTTACACTCAACACCTCTACTTGGTTACGTTACGGGCGACTTTAGAACGTGTACACTTTGACGTGCCGTTGTGTGTACCTACCTATTATTTACTATACGGAATACTCAGTTATTTTTTTTACTTTTGTTAGTTTTTCCTACATTTACGATAAATAAGAACATACCATACCTCCATACACGCGATCACCTTCGTAAGAGATCAAAATATAAGTAAAACGTCCGCTTTTACTAACTCTATCTATGGACACAAAATGTCTGAAATAAAACATTGAAAAAAACTTGCCTACAAAAAAGGAAATTGCTAAAACATATCATTTTCGAATTCTCTAAATGTATACAGTCAAACGGGTGAATAGAAAACAGGGTATGAATAGAAACAGAACCGCTACCAGTCTGTGTTTAGTACTTAACTGTTACCCTTGCCTTAATGGAACTTGCCTAAAACAAAAATAAAACTGATAAAAAGTCTGCCCAAGTTAGAATATTAATTCTCTAAATACAGTCAAACGGGATGAATAGAAGACAGAGTATGAATAGAAACACAACCGCTACCAGTCTCGGTTTAGTATTGTTGTCCACTGTTTATTACATCATAGATCACCATTTAATGTTAGTCATACTCCAGCTTCTAATCATCCAAATCTAGTATTACGGTACGTAAAGCAAACGGCAACTCGTGAACCGCGGAGCCACATAGGCGAGGCGAGGCTCGAAGCCGAATTTATCTTAGCTATAAAATAATAAAATAAAAGTGGGCGCGCCGCCGCCGCCGCCGCCGCCTTGGGCCCATCGCTCTTTGTAGATGAACAGATGAAGCACAGTCTGTGGTCGAAGTTATATTGGCCACGCCACGAATTTTGAAATTACAGGCATACTTAACCGAAAAGGTTCCTGCTAGATATGTGAAAGTAATGCTCGTAATATTACAAAAGACATATCACACCATGACATTTCAGCACACTTACTGCACTGCAATGAAGTGTGCTGAAATGCCAAGTGTCATGCTTCTTATCATTTGATGCAATGAAATGAATGAACTGAACAAAGCATTATGTACCCCTATAATATAGGTACCTACCTAATACTACTGTGATCTTTGATCTTGAATTTCACCAAGCTTGTTTTATATAGCAGTGCCTAGGTAAGTATCCATGGAAAAGTCATTGAAAAAATACAATCCGCTGGATAAATACGAAGGTAGTGCTGGCAAATAGAGTTGGCTTTAGTTTAATTTTTATAATCATGCCAAAGTACGAAACCTTTGATTTCAATAAAATCTATGCCCAAACATACTTCATTAAACGTATTAGCCAAGAACAGCGCCCCACGGCCTTGCTCCTCACCGCGAAAAAAAAACTCTAAAGCGTGTGATTGAAAGTGGTATTTTATCTGAACAGCCAATTTATGGTGGGGCTGGCCCAATTGATAGGGTGCTAACCGCCTCCTAGAGGGTCTGATAAGGATTATGGTCTTAGGCGTACGCCTTGGGTAGCTTTTGGGCTGAGAATGTAGGTTGTCTCTTCTGGTACTGACACGTACCAGCCAGTGACAGCAAGCTATTCCATGGTATCGCGCGTAACATAGGTGCGTAAGTCAAACCAAAGTGGGTACTCGATACTCAATACTTTACCCCATTGCAACCATAAGTGTATAACATTGTTACATTAGGTGAGGAACTCTATGGACCTGGAGGTCTACCGGCTAAGACGAAGCCGATTACCATTGGCGAAAATCGAAGTTCGATTTATGAAAAATTAACTGAGTTGCAGTAAAATGAACTAGGTGGCAGTACATTTTTCAAAAATCGAACTTCGACTTTCGCCAATGGTAATCGGCTTCGTCTTAGCCGGTAGGTGTCGGGCACAGCAAAACTTAAAAGCTAGGTAAAAGAAATATCTTAAAACTATTGGCTCCCTTCACAGTTTGACTTATAGCTAGGAAGGACACAGACTTTTCAAATCAAATCAAATCAAATATTTTTATTGTGTCAGAAAAAATATGTATAACAATAGCTAGAGTAAACTCTGAACCCCAAACTAAAATAATTTGTGTCTTGGGGAACAGTGCTTCCGTTTAGCTATAGCTTCCGTTTACTTTTAGCTATAGTTAAAGGATTTGTCCCGTGCCGTATCTACTGACTCACGCTATGGTAGCATTTGGTACCAACTTTTACTTTGCTTTGTCATCGTAAAGCGGAAAAACGCAATAACACAAAAAGTTGCACAAATCGGTCAAGGGGTTGCTGAGAAACATCGTGAGGAAACCTGCTCAGTCTAAAACAATGTCCCAGGCGCTGCAGCGCCGAGTGGTCTCTTCACCCATCTACAGGGTGCACTCTAGATAGAGGAAATTTATGTAGGCTGTCTACTGATCAATACAAACAGCCTGTACTAGGTGGCGAAAAAAATGGAGCGAAAAAAATATCAGCTGTTCCATACAAAAGGTCGACTCATTACTGCGCCAAATATATGAAACAGCTGAAAATTTTTTCGCTCCATTTTTGTCGCCACCTAGTACAAGTTGTTTGTATTGATCAGTAGACAGCCTATACTTAAAGTTCCGCTATCGACGAGTGCACCCTGTAGTGTGAGTGAAGGTGCCACTGAACGCTGTATAAATCATCTCATTACGTAGATGCAAAGGCCTTAGGTATTTAGGTAACTCTTATGAATAAAATCGTGAATTTCGAGTTCGCCGAAGGACAACCCTCTTTTTTCTTAGCCATAGTAGCCTTTCGTTTTCTCGGCCCTTAACAAACTTGAAGAGGTGTTATTTTCCTGTAATTTTTCTTTTCGTAAGAGGCTTGGGCGGTTTACTTTGATAAAATATTGTGTTTTATAAACTCTGCAGAGGTTTCGTAATGGAGTGGAGTGTTACACTTGTATTCATTAACCCAGTGAAGTGGTTGGCTCCTTCAGGGCTAGAAAGTAGGTAACACGAAAGGGTAAAATCCAGGCTAATGAAAAAACAGTGTGCTCAAGTTGTACCTCGAGATACGTTTTTTCGGGATCAGTGGAAACAAACAAATTAAGCTAATTGTAGGTAGGTATCCTCTGATCCTCGGATCGGTGGAGACAACTCGACCGGGATCCGTGGATACATCCATCTGATCCCGGAGTCGGTGGATATAATAGGATACAACCCCGTGTGCGTTTTTTGTGTAGTAAACTGGGCCAAGTTTAGCCACGCGCTATGTTATTGCCCTGATACTCACAGTATACTTATCAAGTAAAAACTCCGCAACAACATTTCACTTTTAAGTGACAAGGTTTTCACAGATATTACCATTATATGACCATTATGTGATGTTCATGCCGCAATGTTTCCACTGCCCTTATTTATTATTGCGTACAAAAAAGTTTCTGTTGGGATGGGACTATTGTGGTTTTATATTTTAATGATTATATACAAGAAACTATCCTAATTGTCTTATAACCAACCATTACAAACTTCGTACAATCTACCTACAACTCTGAACTAAAAGGCAACTAACGAAATGGCAGACCGCCACAACCAAGTCAGCAGGCTTGTCCGATGACAGAGCAGAATCACAAACACAAAAGGTAATAATGCGGCCGCCGAAACAAGCAAAACAACGCATAGCCGGCCGGGGAGGTTTTAGTAAAAATTTCAACAGTTTGCGAAGAATGAAATCCGCAGCGGATTCTAAGTGAAGCTACGTCGGCCGGTCATTCGTACGGCAAGCTAGAGCAGAGAAGGACCTTTTGGGTTCTACTGCATCTTTAGTTGGACCAGAATTGATTAATTTTCAGAATGCGCAATATTTTTCTCCGAATCCTTAATTTTGAAAACATCAAAATCTATAGGGTGCACTCTAATTCAATAGCGGAACTTTAAGTACGTCTGCTGATCAATGCTCAGCAATCAATGATCTCGGCAACCTCTCGACGAATTGGGCTCATGTTTGACTTTAAAAAATCTCTTTGCCTCATTTACCCGCCTACCTATTACGACCCGACTAAATTTACTCAAGTTATCGTCGAACGAACATTCATACATACATACAAACGCCGGATTGTTCAAGTAGAACTAGGAGAACTTCTTTCGCTTCGCTCGCTCGTTCAATTATATTTTTCTTCAAAACCTCATTTCGAAAGCATCTGTCTGTAATGAGTAGAAAACCTGTACCACCGACGACCCACCTACCTATGTTAGCACCCAAAGCACTATTGCTGCATGACTTGTGTTTGACTCTAAGGGTGGTATTCTAGAACGCTACTTAAACTCAGTTCAAACTAGAACGCTACTTAAACTCTGTTTAAACTCAGTTCAAACTAGAAAGCTCCTTGAACTCTGTTTAAACTCAGTTTTAGTAGAGTTTAGTAGTGTCGACTGTCGATAAAACAGTGCATGTTTTGATTTGAATATCCCTCCCTTCATATCAAAACATGCACTGCTTTATCGACAGTCTGAACTCTGTTTAAACTGAGTTTAAGTAGCGTTCTAGAATACCACCCTAAGACTCTTTGGTTGTGCATGGGCTGAAACCGAAGCGGTCCTTCTCCACGCTAACATCGCCGGGCGAATATAAAACTCGTCTCAGGCCTCAGCCCGAGTGGTCTAAAAAGAGAATCCACTACTCGCCAGCCAGATGAAATAATTAAACCGGGCCAGCCCGACTGAAGAGCCGCTAATTTTTGTGCGCAAGCCCGCAGGGCTGATTTGTTTTTAAAAATGGCGACATAGATTGCTGTAGAATTTGGGCACGTAGTTTTGACCGCTTTTGTCGTTGTTGCTGTTCTATGGTACAGTCGGCCACATGCTAGGATTCCCCTTTTTTTTCGATTGGCGCCCTTATGCCCTAAGAACTACAATGGGGTATCCTAGACTGTGGCCGACCGTACTCTACCGATCGACTTACTCTAGATTAGAGGTAGAGACGAGCGTCGTCGACGCCACACCTCCCTGTCCTCAGCAACGCTACGTTCTAACTGAGATATAAATCTTAGTAGGTACCTACAATGCACAAGTATTGTAGAGTTTCGGATTCAGCTCATCCAGATAGCTCACAGCTCCCACCTTTCTGCACACGGCGGCCACTTGTAAACGATGATTGCACTGTTGCACTGGTTGTCTTTGAAAAATGTCTCCAATACACTTGCATGGAGGCTTCATGAACGTAGAGGATTTGACCGCATTTACGCCGACTGTAAAGTATTTTTGCTCACAATGTATGTTTAAGTTGTTTAGATTAGACGTCCTCTTTTTGGCGCCCGTCCTCCTCCCGATTAAGGCTGTAATTTCTAAGGGTATCACCGTGTCAGCCTTGTAAATTAACGTCATTTCTCAAGTATCGCTGGATTGATGAAGTCTCAAAGGACTTCCGTGAACTCCAGGTGGACGATTGGAGAGAAGTGGCGCAGGACAGAGAGAGATGGAATCTTTTGGTTGCGGAGGCCGAGATCCACTTCGGGTGGCTGAGCCAGCGTAGTAAGTAAGTAAGTCTCTGCTCCTCATGGATCTTCATGTCGATGGCCATGCAGACTTGGTTGAACCACCTTCTGTCAGTAGTTGGCCATAACCACGTAGATGGGTAGGTAATCGTATGAGGTAGTGGCCACCTCTGGTGTCAGAGTTTTTAGGCCACCCAAAGGGTCTCTGACATGGCTTAACGATTGTTATTAATGAACAACAACCGGGACCAACGGTTTAACGTGCCTTCCGAAGCACGGAAGCGCTCAGATATTATTGCCACTAGCGGTCACCCATCCATGGACTGACCGCGGCCGTTGTTGCTTAACTTTGCCAATCGATTAAGAACGGCTAGTACAACTAGGCTGTGAGCGCTTCTATGTGGATGTTAAATAGCCACGTAGATGCTAAATAGTTATACATATGTTGACGACTGAGGTGTCCAAAGGTCGATCTTAACCCTGCAGCGGGTAACTGATATCTCTATCTCAATATCTCTAGAACAAATGTACTCAACCGATGGAAGAGCAATAAAACGGAAGGCTATGTTTACATTCCATTAACGCTCGCCCACTTAAGGAATTAGTTTGGATATATTCCGCCCTGAAGGTACCCCGGTAGGAGTACTATGGATCTTATTAATATCAGAACGAGACGATCATTCTAAAACCAAGGTGATCCATTATAAGTTAAGCCTTTACATCTACGTTAATCGATGATATTGTTGCTGTCCATTGAGGAGCTCCATTGCCGAAGTTCTTCATCAGATCTTCACCATTTTACCACACGGGAAGTTATACCCTTTCAAACAAAATAACTAGTGGTTCGCCCCGAACTGTGAACTCGCGACCCCATATAAACTTAAAAACCCTATATCTCGGCAACCCCTCGACCGATTTGGCTCATGTTCGAACTTAAAAATTATTTTAATTTCATTTACCCGCCTACCAAATTTCATAACGATCCGACCAAATTTACTCAAGTTATCGTCGAACGAACATTCATACATACATACATACATACATACATACATACATACATACATACATACATACAAACGCCGGATTGTTCCAGTAGACACGGAGAACTTCGCTCGCTTCGCTCGCTCGTTCAATAACTAGTGGTTCGCCCCGAACTACGAACTCGCGACCCCATATCTCAGCAACCCCTCGACCGATTTGGCTCATGTTCGAACTTAAAAATTCTCTTTGCCTCATTTACCCGCCTACCAAATTTCATGACGATCCGATTTAATTTACTCAAGTTATCGTCGAACGAACATTCATACATACAAACATACAAACATACAAACATACAAACATACAAACATACATACATACATACATACATACATACAAACGCCGGATTGTTCAAGTAGACTCGGAGAACTTCGCTCGCTTCGCTCGCTCGTTCAATCATCAAAATCGGTTCACCTGGAAAAAAGTTCTGAGGTAATACACATAAAAAATATTTTTTTGTACTTAAATACTAGTGGTTCGCCCCGAACTTTGAACTCGCGACCCCATATCTCAGTAACCCCTCGACCGATTTGGCTCATGTTCGAACTTAAAAATTCTCTTTACCTTATTTACCTGCCTACCAAATTTCGTGACGATCCGACTAAATTTACTCAAGTTATCGTCGAACGAACATTCATACATACATACATACATACATACATACATACATACAAACGCCGGATTGTTCCAGTAGACTCGGAGAACTTCGCTCGCTTCGCTCGCTCGTTCAATTAATTTTATTCTGTTTTTTAGCATATGTTATTAGAGCAGCAACAGAAATACCTTCATCATCTGTAAAAATTACAACTGTCTAACTATCACGGTTCATGAGATAAAGCCTGGTGACAGATGGACAGACAGACGGACTCACTGCGGAGTCTTAGTAATACTCTTTGGGTACGGAACCCTAAAGACATACGGGTTGAATTGAGCACCTCCTCATTTTTGAAGTCTGTTAAAAAGTCATTGTAATGAAGTCCTTCACAACTCAGAAGTTTTGTTAAAATTTTGGGTTTATCTATGAAGCACTTATCAGATTAGAGATTTCGCCGTACCGAGTTGAGTGGGGTCCACAGTAAGCCAATTATAAGGTTCTTCGATATCAAACCCCGTTCGTATAAGTATATTTGAGTTTGTCTTGTAAAGGATGGGGTGATCTTGAAGTCGTAGGAAGGAGGGGTGTTGTTTCAGGTTCAAATAAGGATTGAGGGTCTGTGCAGTTATAATCTGGTGATTTTAAGATAAGGGTTAAATAATAATATCGTATATCTCCCAACTCATAATGCTGTAAATTCCAACAGCAATATGCTAATTACGTATATGTATGTGGTTTCTGAAACTCTGATTGTGTCAAAAAAAAATGGCTTGGGCGTCAACTGGCATATAAAAATTCTGGCTTTAGTGCCAGCCAATTGACACTTGATGAAAATATTTGCCATTTGTCTGCTTCAACAACCCAATCGCACTTCTTGTGTTACTAGTAGATCTGAGATTGTTCACCCGGGTATAGAACTTAAACCTATGTCTATTGCCTACGAACTTACCGCACATTTTTCATTTGTAGAAGAGTCAACACCGGGGTCAACAATGTTGTATAATCTAGACAGCGGTAAGATAGGTGAAATAGTTTTCATTAAAAAGGAATCTGTCTAGGAATGCCCAGCAGAAGGCCCTATTGGTCTTGCTAGGTAGATTGAAAGAGGCTCACTCAATGCGGATGATTAAACGCGAAGTTATAACAACACAAAATTGTTACGAGATCGCGTAAAATATTTACATTTTGTTGGTACAATATTTTGCATTGTAAATCGGAGATTCCCTCCGTAACTTGGCGATAGCATCTGCACCGTAAAAACGCTGTAAAATAAAAACAAACGACTGCCTATGCTTGCTTGGCTCGGTGTCCTACTCCTGAGGTTTCACACGAAAATATTATTCAATGGATTCGAGGTCGTAACGTAATAAATGCAAATCGAAACTTCGCAATTTTAGACGCTTCTTCTCTCGTGTCGAAGCGACACACTTCGCGCTACCAGAAACGCGCCAACTTGATCGCGCTCCGGAGGTCGACGCCAGGAGATCCTGCCAGCTGCTGCTGGGAGGACTGTGGAGAATCAGAGCAGTTATGAAGACGCCAATGTAAGCAAATGTAAAGATAAAAAAAATATGGCATTTGCGTCAAATACATTAATTGTTATTGTGGACTCCAGTGGACTCAAATGTTAAAACTTGAAAATGGATTCGCATTTTTAGCTGGTTTTATTGTGAATTTCGAACTGTTGCCTGCAGTTTTATTTTAGCTATGTACCATCGGCATTTACAATGAGACTTCGAACATCAAACAACCTAGTATGAGCGCCATAAATATCTACATTCATATGACATCTCTACATTCGTATGAGCGGTAGAGACATAAGTGTATCGATCAAAATTTCGATATGGCCGCGCTATTACCTATAACGTTCAATATTGATTTAGTCCTAAAATCGAGAGTAGTGCCCCTTATCGCCAGGCCCCAGGCACTCAAACAATGCGCTCGTTTCGTTACTTTTAAACTCTCATAGGTACTAAACCTGAGTTTCGGGCGACGGTTTTTTTAGGCCACTAGGTTCTGTGAAAACATTAATCAATCAATCCATCAAATCCAGAATAAGTTTGAAATTGTAGATGGTCCATTCTGCAACATATTTTAGGTTATAGTAAAATATGAAACGTAAACTTTAGATGGTCGTGATTATTTTTAATCCCCGACATAAAAAGAGGATTTTTTTTTTTTCACCTAACACGGTAGCAAAATGGCCAAGCCACATATTTTGACTAAGGTGTAGAGTTTGTGAAGTTAGGGCTTTTAGAGTTAGAAGCTTGGTCCTACATAAGATCAGCCCCTCTACCCTTGACGCGCTTTTCCAATGCGGCCGCAATATGGCGCAATTTACAAAATTTACAAATTAAGACGAATTTTGTGTTTTTATTGAATAAAACAGCCTTACCTTTGAATAAACATTACAAAGTATTTAAAATCAAAGCATTACTATGCGAATTCGAAGAGAAATTAATTTTTAAACTTTTTCAATTGGATCGCAATAGCGTCAAGGGTAGAGGGGCTGATATCTTTTTGACATTGCGTTTGTATGGTCTCGTTTGGCAACATTTTACATGAAAATGTTTTTGGTGGGATAAGTTTGACCGCTAAGTCTGTCTTTCTGTCTGTGGCACCGTACGTAGCTCTCAAACGGGTGAACCGATTTGGATGCAGTTTTTATTATTTAAAAGCAGGGTTTCTAGCGAGTGTTCTTAGATATGTTTTATTAAAATCGGTTAAGCCTACAAATTTAAAGGTAAAATGTTGAGGGTATTAGATTTTTTTGATTTTGTACGAGTGCTCCATCAATCTTAAGTAAATAACTAAAGTACCTAGTGTTGGTATCTATCTGCTCCAGAAAACCATACTTTTGTCAAAAAGGTTTATCATAAAGTAATATTCCTTCCTTCCTTTGCCACAGGCTTTTCATTCCGAACTTTGCGACCCGAAATTAAAACCCCAGAGATGGACGAAAATCCAATTGCGTGCGTATTGATACAAAACACAAATTGTGCCGAAGTCTGGTACGGATGCCGGGTGAACCATCATAAGGTAGGTATACAGGGTGGTGCGTTGGGATGGGTCGGTAGGTATGAGTAAGTCGGACACTAAAAGAAAATACCAATATCCCAATTAACCATGTCGTCCGTTTTTTAAATAAGAAAAAAAGCATTTCTAGATTTTAACTCTCTTATAATGGGACACAAATATCACCTATGCTTTCCCAGCACTATGCCAATTAACTAATACCTCAGAGACTGAATTTCTCAGTGGGTACCTAGTCGGTATGTACCTACCGACCTAGGTATTCAACACAGAACAATTTTATAATATTATCTGTGGTATTGAATAAAGCTTAAGTTGGGCTTCTCGTAAAGCAAACTTTTGTACCTATCAATACCAATCCATTTTGCGGTATCGATCGGAACAACCGAGCGAAATGCTAAATATTTGAGCAACGAATGAAGTCCTTATTCAACCGTGTATGAAGCTAATGACCCGTAATCAATCATACAGATATAAACATACGCATGAATAGGAATTATTTGCAAACAACGTAATATTCGGGTATTTCGTTTGGCTGTGTGACAGACAGTTACGGGATTGTCATGTAATCCAGGCAGGAGATAATAATGTTTATTTTACCTCCATTGTTTTGGTAAATAATTAATTATTATAATTTGGAAATGTACCTATGCGGACTAGGTTAATTCTAACAAAAATATCTAGAGATAAAAAATGTTCTATCACTCTGTTGAGAGATCTACCTTAGGCAGATACTTAAGGTAGATACCTTAAGTATCTACCTAAGGTAGATATTCTCTTTTCATAGATCACGTTTGGTTCGGTTTCGTTTCGTTTGAATGGAACGACCTATTTACTATCGGAGTTACTTTCTCGCAAATTTGCAATCGTATTTGGCGAACATTTTAGACCTCCCAAAAAACATTTTAGCGAAGGCAAGAAGGAAATAGATCTGCTTTTCAACACTAATAGGAAAAAAATCATAATCACTACTCAAATAACTACAGCTGTTGCACTATTCCCCTGGCATGGCATGAAACTATACTCTACGCTACACTACAGTCTACTAAATTAAGATGATGCACACATTAGAACTTGTATTCTGCCTCTATGTGCTTATTGTTTTTTTATTGGTAAAGATCTCATTGGTTCACACCAACATTGGCATAAATACGGTAGGGGCTAGTTTTATCACCGGAAGGTTCTACCATCGCCTCCGAGGTATAAGTATGTCTATCATATTTTGTAGAGTGTACCTAGGACCAAATCAAGACACACTGTGTGAATGCACCCGAGAAACCTCTGACCGAGGGAAATGTAATCGTAAGGCGCGCAACAACACACTGATAATGATAAGTACGGTCGGCCAGTCTCAGATAACCCATGGCAGCTCTTACCGCGCGCGGCATAAGGGCGCCAATCGAACAAAAGGGGGTATCTGAGACTGTGGCCGACTGCACTAGTGTGGACCACGACCGCTCTGACTAAAGTGCAAGATTTTGTAGAGTTCGCTTTGAGAGCTGGAAATAGTGAGGCGCTGAGAAATGTGCCGATTGAAACAGCTGTTTTCCAACCCAGAAAACACAAAGTTATATTTATCAACAACTTTTCGAAGCACTAACCAACGGCGATGAATCTTCCTGTTTCCTTTTGTATTTGTCAACATTTATCCTCAATCCGGTTGAATGATGGCCAGCCATTAATGAGGCCTACATCTTGGGCCATTCGGGCCAGTCCTGCTTGTGAGACAGGCGTTTTGTCCCCACTCGGTGATAAATGAAAATGTCCCAGCCACTCTATCATAATGTACATAATATAGGGCTAATGTAAGTGGGCCAACTGGACCGTGGCGGCAAAAAGTAAATAGGTAGATGCGCCAGAAGTCTGTCTTCTTGTCTCTGTGCCGATTTTACTCATTTCTACTAGATACCTAATTTTACAATTGGCGACAACGATGGAAAAGAATATAATAGAATATTATGTATTGTACTAGAAAACATTTTAAGGACACACTTTGGACGATTCTGTGATAGATGAGCTTTTATGAAAGCAATAAAAATGTAAAAGGTATACAATGGGTAATAAACGATGACGCACAGACGCGCCGAAAGGTATCTAGCGTATGTGTATGACGCACAGACGCGTCGAAAGGCATCTAGCGTAAGTGTGGTCAGTTTACTATGGGCGATTAGGCGTCCAAGGCACTCGGTGAATGTCACAAATGTGGTAAAACGTCGAACATGCTATACAGTATACCTAATATACAGGGATACTCTTTAATTGGCCATGCACATAGGTACTTCTGTAAGATTCATCTCCCGGTGGCATTGGTGGGTAATTTCCCAATAGAAATGGTTAGGTTTTATTCCGTTTGCTTGTTTCTTGGACTCGCCCGCTTTTGTTCGCGAGGATATTTTGTTCGGTATTAGTTTGGTCCAGTTTATGTTAGCGTTAGATATGTTCGGGTACGTAGCGTAAGGATCCATGTAACCGTGTTTTTCCTTTGTTATTTAATAAGGGATTGCTTTATTTTTTTAGCTGGGAAAGTTTTCTGGATTCTCGCTAGATAATTCCACTTCCAGTAGTCAAATATTCACGGTTTTGCACTGAACGGTGAAGAAAAAAACCTCAGAAATACTTAAGTATAAGTAAAGTAGTATCGAACTCTGTCGGTAACAAAATTCGGTAACTCCGTCGATATCTACCAAGAGATATCGATTTTGTATGTCAACTGTAGATATTTCAATTATGGCACGAGGCATCCTTTGCTGCCGAGCTAATATGGAATACACAAAGGTAGCACTTACCCAAGTCCAGGGGCCTTAGCCTGTAACGCAATGGCGTATCGATTGCGGCCCAGGTAGAAGGACAAAACCGGGATTTTCTCGTTTTTCTCCTACAACAAGCGAACTAATCCTCTAGCTAGAATTATAATCAGAATATTCTTTGCTGTACTACAAAAACATTCAAAGGACCGACAGCATTAATAAATCGTAATTGAAGCCGTCAACTTTGAGCCCATTTTGGCACCATTGCGTTACAGGCTAAGGCCCCAGAGCTCACAGCCGTTATTGATGCCAACCGGGAAGCGAACGCAAGGCCCTCTGTCAATTTTCTCAAGTCTGTGTTTGATGGTCTCTCCTTTCCAAGCGCGAATAAAAAAATGCAGAAGGCTCAGAGCATCTCGAACTCACAATAACAGAGCAAAAGCTTGATGATTGGCCATATTACATACAGGGTGGAATTTAAAGACTAACGCCGGATGCAGGGACCCTAAACAATGAGGATAAAAATGTAAAAAATACTAAAAGGAATCTATCGTTTAATGTACTTTTTTGTATTTTGTAGATTTTCTTCAGGTTGTCCCTTTCGATTGGTATTTGCGCACGCGAGATACTTAGATACTTTTTCAACGGATTTGTCTGTACTGCTTCAACCCTAAGTTTTAACTAGGGTGATATTCTTCTGTATATTCTTTGTGTATTTTGTGTTGGCAGGGTCGTGATTGTGACGGCACATCCTTTGTCATAGAACGACCAAATGATAGGCCATTGAAAGAGCTTTTAGCGTAGACTCCGTGAAATATTATTAGGTCATTAATACTAGGGGAACGTATTAGAAGAGATGTTTGCGAAACATGTTGTGGATTTATTTTTTGGTCAAAACATACTTAGCCAAATAATACGATTATTAGCATATTATATGGGCTACTTTCTAAAGGACTTATGAAGCGGAAAAACCAATCAGAACTGCGTAATAATATCAAACGAAACCCAATATATTATTATTATCTATTACATAATATTATTGCTACGATAAAAATATCATAGTAGATACTTTAAATATTTACAAAAAGCATGCCACACGTATTTAGACATTGGTATCTGTTATTTATCACAAAACTGTCGGATATTCTGTTGTTTGTCTCACTGAGATTTTTGCTGGATATCCAATTTAAAGTTCATATTTATCATGAGTGCACTAGAAAAATACAAATTCACTTCTGCCATAAACGGACCAAATTCATTTACAGGTCCAATTATTTAGTTAATCCATCCATAGCATTTTATTTCCAGGCTTACAGTGCCAAAATATACCTTGATGCGTAACAGATATGGAGCTTATTTAGCTAAATAGTACAAGTATAGTCATAACACGAAGATTCCTCTCGTCTCGAACTGTTTTCAGATGATATGCGAATGTTTGAGTTGCTTCCGGACGTCTCCCATAGGCCCGGAGTTTCGATTATCTATTGGAGAAACAAGATGACGGTGTTGAGGAAACTTTACCGTCCCCAAGCCCATACAAACAGAGTAAACGTTTTTCTATCTCTAAGGCCAGATTTTTCAATACTCTGTTAAAGCCCCGGTTAGTTTATTCGATCAATAGCCAAGACAAAATTCGTTCCATTATCAAATTATTCCTAGGAATAGTGCTTATCTTGCGATTGAAAAATCGGACCTAAATAGTGTCAGTTCTACCTTGTGAAGTCAATGGGTCTCTGCAGATTATAATTAATTCAGAAACTCTTGAGACCAAAATTAATGAAATCAGATTAATATTTAGGGATAACAAAACGTTTACTCTATTTTTATGGGTGGGCGGCTCAGTCCTCTCAAAACAAAATGACCTCCGATAAAAAAGGCCAAAATTAAATGTTTTACGGCGTTAGAGAAACACTTTAATACGTCTATAGTACAGATCTTAGTAATAGTTTCACGAATTCTTAATGAATCTTTTCTGGTTGTTCAAAATTGTTTGTGTAGTTTCAGTCTAAGCCTCCTGATTAGCCAATTGTTCCTAATTCTGTTGGCTAATTGAACTACCTACCTAGCGAAGTTTTCGTAAGGAACTCCGATGTATCGGTTCTATCAGGCAAACACTGTTAGAAGGGCCTAACTTTGAGAGTGTTGTTTTGATCAGAGAATTGACCTCCACAGCCCACAATCGAACTAGGCGAAACTATCACTGGAAATGTCCGAGTAAATAATTCTAAAAAATAAGTAAAAAAACTTTTTAAGTTAAACGGTTTTATGTTAAACATACATTGCAATGTTTAAGATAAATGTACTAAAAACAAAAAAATAATAAAATAGATACAGTCGCGGGAATTATAAACATATGCATAGACTAGACTAAAATAAAACCGTGGGGCACGTCAATTGTATACAATCGTTGATTAAAATGTTTGTTTTGTAATGTTACACTATAATTAGGCAGTTGACGTGCCCCACGGTTTTATTTTAGTCTAGTCTATGCATATGTTTATAATTCCCGCGACTGTATCTATTTTATTATTTTTTTGTTTTTAGTACATTTATCTTAAACATTGCAATGTATGTTTAACATAAAACCGTTTAACTTAAAAAGTTTTTTTACTTATTTTTATTTTTTAGTTTTTAGTTTTTATTTCGCATTCTGTTTAATTCATATAGTACATTGTATTATACTGGTTGAGCACTTTCATTTGATACCCATATTGATGGGATCGATAAAACCTACGTTATCCGCCATTTTGTAGCGGCCGCCATCTTGTATTTAAATTTTTTATAGTATATTGTATTCTGCTTGTTGAGCCCTTTCATTTGATACCCATATTGATGGGATTGATAAAACCTACGTTATCCGCCATTTTGTAGCGGCCGCCATCTTGGATTTCAATTTTTTATAGTATATTGTATTCTGCTTGCTGAGCCCTTTCATTTGATACCCATATTGATGGGATTAATAAAACATAAATTATCCGCCATTTTGTAGCGGCGGCCATCTTGAATTTATAATGATAATGAATAAACATAATTGTATTGTCACCAAAATCAAAAGTGTATACAAAATTTCAGATTAATCGGTTGACAGGAAGAGGGTGAAATTTGAATTACTAAATTTGACCCAAGAATAAATAAAACAAACGGGGTGAGCTAAATAAAACCGTTTAAAAACCTACTAAACTAACCGCGATTCAACCCGTTTTGAACCAAATTATAAATACGAGGGGAGATCAAAAAGTAGTGAGAACGACATACTCCTTGGTAAGGAAAAAAATAAATACTGGCAGGCATAGCCCAGATACATTATTTGTATTATTAATAAAGAAAAAATCTACGATTCTCTTTTGTTTTTTTTTCTGAATGTAGTCATTTGTTTGCTTTGTGTTGGAACGTGTTCTCGCGAAAATGGAGATGGAGCTAAGTCTATTTTACTCTCAATCAAAATTTGAATCAACGTGATTTTTTGGGTGAAAAGTAAGCTATCTAGCGCCCGCCACTAGACATGACATTCCATCTTACTGCATCGTTAGAA
Source organism: Zelleria hepariella (assembly GCA_949319315.1). NCBI lineage: Eukaryota > Metazoa > Arthropoda > Insecta > Lepidoptera > Yponomeutidae > Zelleria > Zelleria hepariella. Next base: position 1,781,371 of record OX439388.1, read on the forward strand.
AGTTACAACTAAACTCCCTGTACTTTGGGTGTATTTTGTCTAGGACAGGATCGGACTCCCTAGCATAGGATCCCTAAGCCCAGGTTGAGAAACCCTGGCTAAAAACGCTAACAGCGTGACTTGAAGCCACACCTTCTTAATCGATTCCTCATGGCTAAGGATCGTGACCATGTCGTACTCGCTTCCATTGGGAGCGGTCTTCCGTCATATGAACTGCCCGGTGAATGCTTCCTCCAGCCGCTGCCCTTTCGCATCAGACCATCTGGTGGGTGCCCTTCCCCTGGCGCGTTTGCCATTCACCTGCCCCAATATTATGAGCTTCTCTAGACTGTTTTTGCGACCGCATTATGTGTCCAAATAAGCTGAGGGTGTTTACTTGGCATAATATGAAGCCACACCTAACTCATAAGAAAAGCTTTGTAGGTGAAGCCGATGTTATATTTTTATATTATATTTTGAATATTTTTGTTACTTCTTCATACTGAATGTAAAATTTATAATTTATGTTTTAATTTAATTTTTTAATTGCAATTTGATTTAATTTTAATTTTTCTTATGACAGATAGTATTTATATGTTATAAATTTATATTATTTTATTATTTAGCTTTTAATACGTTGGATTATTGATTAATTTAATTGTTATTATTTCAGTCTATAATTTCATTTATATTTTATTAATTAGTTAATTATTTTTTATTTATTGTATTAATATAATTTATAATTACAATCGTCGCATTAGATCTAATCTGTAATGACATTGTTTAATATATTATGATAATAAAAATAAAATAAATAATAATTATACAGGCTGATAAAAACTCTTACCTTCTGCACCAGCTCTTCGAAAGCCAGCTCGATCCCCTCCTGAGTCTTCGCGCTGCTCTCGATGAAGAGCATCCTGTGTTTCTGCGCAAACGCCTGTCCCTCAGCGCGCGTCACTGCTCGAGGCTAAATTAAAAAAAATGCAACGAGACTTAAGACGCCGTATGTATGTCTCACAACTAGCGCCGCCAATGGAAAAAAAATCATATCTTTTTTTTGGATGCGTTTTTAGCAAAAAACGATTTCTCAACGCGAGGCTTAACTATTTTTGGGACCTAAGGTTTGGATTATAGGTCTTAGGGCTTAGGTCCTAAAAATAGTTAAGCCTCGCGTTGAGAAATCGCAGGAGCGTTTTTTGCTAAAAACGCATCCAAAAAAAATATATGATTTTTTTTTCATTGGCGGCGCTAGTTGTGAGACGTATTTCATCTTAAAACAATATTAGAACAAAGGAAATCGGGCAAGTGCGAGTCGGACTGGGGCACTGAGAGTTCGAACGCATGTAATGTATTTGTCGAGATCCTCCCGCCAGCGTCTTCGCGACTCGACTTCGATGTCCATCTGTTGGCACACATTCTGTGGCGATTCTTGCCCACCTATCCGGGTGCATGCGGCTCACATGCGGCTTATAAAAAAAGTAGCTAGATACTTACTTAGTATTAGATAGTAATAAGTATTTGATTTATACTTCTTTTTACTTCTTTTTACTTTTGATAATACCTATTTTGACGTTCAATAAACCTTTTGACTTGACTTGACTTATATGTCCAGTTCTACTTCGCTGAAGTGGGGGGAGGCCTTTGCTCAGCAGTGGGACACTAATACCGAGTATACTAAAAAAAATATATATTGAGATAAGATAAGATAAGATAATCGTTTATTGCATCTTACCTTATCAATTTTATTGCCAACAACTAGTGACACAATGTTCTTCTTAGTTGTGTAGACTTGTAGCTCCTCCACCCATTCTTGCAGCTTCGCTAGGGACTTCGGCTCCGATACATCGTACACTAGGATAGCACCGTGTGCGTCTCTGAAACAAAATTTAAGTTATTAGAATTAAATAAGTCAGTTTTTGCTTTTGATAGGCCACCATGGTGGTCTAGAATGGGTCGACGGTGGGTGAGTAGACCGAAAGCTCAATGGGTCGATGACATTGTCAAAACAGCGGAGGACACAGGACGAGATTGGAAGGTAGTGGAAGCATCCACGGGCCACTCGCAGAGAACAAAAGCCCAAGCAGAGACGGCAAGACCACACAACCATCCATTCAGTTGTTCCCTCAATGCTGAGGATCGTGACCATCATTGAAGGTGGCAGAGAGTAGACTTCTCCATTGCGCTATATCACTCGCGATGTTGATCAGTTCCACACATAGGTCCTGGCATTCAGTTTCGATTGTTAGTGGATATACAAGGTGTTACAAAAGTACCTAACTCTTTTTACAGGTTAATAGCACCCAGTGATAGGGATCACAACTTAAATTCTTTTTTTTGCTCTATGTCGTTCCGTTAATTTTTAAAAAGAGTTAGGTACTTTTGTAACACCTTGTAGTAGTGTTGGACGGTCATAGTGGTAGAGGTGATCTAACCTGTAAAAGCTGGAAGTGAGGGTCCTATATCGCTCCTGCCCGGCTGTGTCCCAGATGCCGAGCTTCACTTTCACTCCGTTCACATCCATTATTTTACATTTGTAGTCGACTCCGATAGTCGCAGGGAACGATGAATTGTAGTCGCCCGTTGTGAACGCTAGGATTATGCTGGAACAAAATAACAGTGAATTTTACGTTTATGCCAGGGTAGTCACCTTATTTTGTAATTTATTCTGAAGACTTCATTGTCCATAACTATCTAGGTAGGTACCTAACAGACTTGTCTCTTTGCCCTCATATGAAGAGGGTCTATCAAATTAGGATGCTAACGGGTCTGAAAATACCTTGCAAGACAGCAAGCAAGTGCCATTTTTTATGGAGTCAGTCCTAATAAAAACCGCAAATCTTTTGGTACACACGACAGCACGTCGGCCCTTACACATTAGCACTCTACTCGGTTACAATATGGGTGACTTTACAACAAAAGTGTACAGTCTGATGTGCTGTCGTGTATACATGACTGCCTAGCAATGTGACAGAGGGAAAAAGCATTTACGCCTAAATCTTCACTAATCAATGCCATAAACCCTCCTCACACAAAAACATGTTTTATTTTTTTATACTGCACAAAGTCTTTGTTCAGAAGCATGAAAATCAATGACCGTTTGGCCAAGGCTATGCTCAACTTTGCACAAGGTTTATCAATTTTACGCAGCTCACGTGTTTACGTCAACAATAAGCAATAAGAACAGATGATTCATCACTTGATCAGGATGAGATTGGGTAACTAATAGGGAACCTATTTTACATGTAGGAATGAAAGAAACTGTCGAATTGTTACCTCGATTTACCCACGCCACTCTCCCCTATAACTAAGATCTTCAATGTGGTCACAAAATCCATTTTTAAAGTTGTTTTTTATACAAAACAAATCTTCGTCCGGGTTAGACGAAAACGCACAAAATCACAAAGGTACGGAAAGATATAGGGCTCCAAATCCTCAGCTTTTGTTAGTGAATAGTTTTAGCACTGTTATTAGCAAGTATAATGCAGTTTTACGTCGGATTAATTTATTTTTCCACATTAAAAACACAACTCCTTGATTATTTTTGACAGAACTATGATTTGACGTTTGTTTGACAGTTGAGACTTGCGACGATTCGATTGCGTTTCGGTTCTGCAAAACTGAGCGACCAAACAAAACTTGTATTTTTTTGTGTGACTTACGTGTAATAAGAACCTTATCTTCATAATAGTCGTCGAGCTACAATAAAAAAAACCTCAAATCGATGTACAGGACTGCCGTTTGGTACACAGGTGTTATAACAATCATTTTGAGCGGTAGTTTTTAAGAATATCCCCTTTAGGGGGGAAGTTATGACGTCATAATTTTTTTAGGAATTTGAATTTTTTTTTTCAAGGATTTGAAAACATTTTTTTTATGAGTCGGTTCTAAGAATATACTACACCATTACCTTTTAGCCACCTGTTTTCTAAAAATCCAAGATATACAGTATGTCCACGGACTGCACCGCGCCACTTAATTCTGTGGTAAAGTATCATTAGTGGAACACGAATAGCATAAAATGAAAATTAAAAAAAAAATAAAAAACTCAGTATTCAAAATAAACATTGCAAATTGAATTCATAATGCATCAACCTGTGTATCGCTGACGCCAAAAGTGGCAACCATTTTCATCTACGCGATCTAATTTCGATAATTCGGTGCACTGGTTGCCGCTTTTTATGCATTATGAATTAAATTTGCTAATAGTATATTCATTCTAAATTTTTTAGCGGCAAAATTTATAATTTAAATTTATTGCTGCTATGTTATGCCTATATACGAGTACATTAAAATACACAACTCTCCCACCCCCTCCGCAAGCCGCTTACCCCCTCCCCCCCTTGAAAAGTGTCCCGTTTTACAGATTTTCTCAATTTTCAGGAAAACTATTCAAGCTAGGACAAAATGGTCAAAGACTGAATTATTTATCAATAAATTACCAACAAATAAGTACAAACATTCATTTTGATACGATTTATAGTTTCCAAGCTATGGTGCATCAAAGATTACAAAAATGTGCGCTTAGCAGAAATAAAACATTTAATACACAAGAAACAATAAATATTTATTATTTTTACAAGACATGCGTTTATGTAGTTATTAATATCTAAAAGAATCAGTATGGTCATCATTATCTTGGCAATAGTTGCACATGATGGAACAACGCAATCCAGCCAATGCTGGATTACTGGATTACCAATGCTCAATACACATCGACATCTTTTTCCGCAGGCTTTTTTGAAGCTGCATGATACCTACTATTTTCAGTATCAACTGTGGAGCTGGTAACTTTGTGGCCAACGTATTTGTTGAAGTAGACGTATCGTAAATTCGTAACTCGTTTATACTTTTTTCGGTTTGCCCCATACAAGGCGAGAATATACGAGAGGTCCAAAAGTTCGCGGAATTAAGTTCGCGGTTCGCGGTTGTAAGTGGGATAATAAAATATTTTATTTTCCTTTTAAACATAGTCCTTCTGAAGCTCACTTTTTGAATCTTAGAATAAGCTTTGCTATACGCTGAAAAAGAAAATTTTCTTCCTTGCCCTGAAAATGGGTCAAAATGGCATTTTTGACTTCTTTTTTCTATCGTCGGAAAATTTTCTTCCTCGAAAGTATTTTTTTTATTTTCAGAAATAAATCAAAATTGCTAGGGGTCAGGTCTAGGCTGTAGAGAGAGTAAACTAGTGTCTCAAACCCACATCTGTGTAAGGCAGCCATCGCAGTGTAACACTTGTAAACGGACTAATTGTCTTGCAAAAAGACAACACCCTGAGACCATTTTTCTCTTCTAGTTTATTTGATGGCTTCCTTTATTTTTTCCAATAGTAAAACGTAATATTCTCCGGTTATATTGACACCTTTTATTTGTAGTCTATTAACAAAATTTCTTCAGTGACCCGAAAAATCGTCGCCATCATCTTGCCAGTTGATTATGACACCTTAAAATTGTAAGGGGGGTTGTACCCTTTTTATGCCAGCGTATCGACTCTTGTTTGAACTCGGTTTCATAATGATGAACCAAATTTTCACTTTCAGTCACCATTAGTGCCAAAACGCCTTTTGATTCTCCACCATAGACCTCCAAAAAGTGTTGAAGTGGGGCTTGAGCATTCTCGGCGCCAATGTTACAGTGACTTTTTTTATACTAAGATGTTCATTAAGTATCCTAAAAATTATGGTTTTTGATACTCCAATTAATGCAGATAGAGGTTTGTTTTACAACCGGGCGTCTTCCAATACAACTTTATCGTTTTTTTCGATGTATTCGATGTGGTGGAGTCAAAAAGGTGTCTCGGGCGGGGGACATCTTCAATCGACTATCTCCCTTATTTTAAAAGTCCATGTCACTAATAAATCAATGTTTTGGAAGGGCAATAATCCCCATAAATGGCTCCCACCTTTTAAATTTAGATTTTCGGAGCCTAGTCCTCATTGATAAGGAACTTTATAAAGGCAAAATCGTCAATTTGCTCCACAATTGCAGGTAACTTCCGGATTTACCTATTTTCAGGACGATAACTTATTAATTAATTAAACTAGGGCGCTGAAATTTGGCTTATATTCTCGTAATGAGTTGCTTATTACAATGACACCACGCAAAAAAATCTTCGGACAGGATTTCTTGTAAAAATAATAAATATTTATGGTTTCTTGTGTTTTATTTCTGCCAAGCGCACATTTTTGTAATCTTTGATGCACCATAGCTTGGAAACTATAAATCGTATCAAAATGAATGTTTGTATTTATTTGTTGGTAATTTATTGACAAATAATTCAGTCTTTGATCATTTTGTCCTAGCTTGTATAATTTTCCTGAAAATTGAGAAAATCTGTAAAACGGGACACTTTTCAAGGGGGGAAGGGGTTAAGCGGCGTGCGGGGGGGGTGGGAGAGTTGTGTATTATAATGTACTCGTATATAGGTATAACATAGCAGCAATAAATTTTAATTATAAATTTTGCCGTTTTGCCCATACATTGAAATCTAGAATGAATACACTATAATGTTTATTTTGAATACCGAGTTTTTTTTTTTTTTTTTAATTTTATTTTATGCTATTTGTGTTCCACTAATGATGCTTTACCACAGAATTAAGTGGCGCGGTGCAGTCCGTGGACATACTGTATTTTCAAAACATACCAAGTTTGGACTCCTTCAGGTAAAAGGCGAAATATTTTTTTTTATAACATATGCCAAATGTCTCTTAAGACGCGGTGCATAGTGAATAGCCCGCGCGCCAAGAAAAATGCACAAAATCGAGTCCTGTATCAAATACACAAAACAAATCGAAAATTTTCACATATCAAACCCTAGAATTAGGTGAGACCTATCTAACACAGCCAGTTTTGTGTTGAGATTCGTAAAGGTTTTGAAGATATTTTTAATGAAAAAAAATAGGTGGCGCACTTCTTTTCAAACAAAATATCTTGCAATCTGTTATGGATATCAACACAAAGCTGGCTGTTTTAGATAGGTCTCATCTAATTCTAGGGTTTGATATGTGATCATTTTCGATTTTTTTAGTTTATTTGATACAGGAATCGATTTTGTGCATTTTTCTTTGCGCGCGGGCGATTCACTATGCCCAGCGCCTTAATATACTCATATCAAACCACAAAAAAGCGATTTTAATAATATTAACATTTAATTTTTTTTTCTTTATTACAAAGTTTGATATTCAGAATTTTTTTAGACTTATCGAACTGTACTTGAATAGAATCGGCTCATGATGCCCTTTCATTTGATACAACACACGATAGGTTTCTGAAAAAAAAAAAATTCAAATTCGTCATAACTCTCCCCATAAGGGGGATATTTTTATGAGCTCAAAATGATTGTTATATATAACCTAAAGTACCTGTGTACAGTCGGCCACACGCTAGGATACCCCTTTTTGTTCGATTGGCGCCCTTATGCCGCGCGCTTTAAGAGCTGCTATGGGGTATCTATGACTGTTGCCGACCGTACCAAAAGGCAGTCCCGGGGCCTTAGCCTGTAACACAATGGTGCCAAAATGGGCTGTCAGGTGACGAATTCAATTACGATTTGCTAACGGTGTCTGTCCTTTTAATGTTTTTGTAGTACAGCAAAGAATATTTTGATTCTAATTCTAGAGGATTAGTTCCCTGGTTGTAGGAGAAAAACGGGGAGAGCCCGGTTTTGTCCTTCTGCCGGGACGCCATTGACCCACCATTGCGTTACAGGCTAAGGGCCCTGTACATTGATTTGCGGTGTTTCGGTCTTTGCATTTTAGGCCGTCCACTATACCTTTATACCTGCACACACAACATACTTATTCAGCACCTACGACTACCTAATAGCTAGGTCTCAGTCTCGATGGCTGGATATTGGAACGTAAAGTGCACATTTTCTCCTTTTACCTAGATACTTACCTAAACACTTTTGTCTTTTATCCAGCGTTTTATAAACAACGTTTTATACCTCTATATTTTTCTTAAGCCAGCTGGGGTTAAAGTCTAGCTTTTGTGTTAGGTATTTTAGGATCAGGAAAAACTAGTTAGTCCGCCAGGATCACAGTATTCACAGTAGGTCAGTGATCTACTACTGGGCCCTTAGCCTGTAACGCAATGGCGGGTCAATGGCATCCCGCAGAAGGACAAAACCGGGCTCTCCTCGTTTTTCTCCTACAACCAGAGAACGAATCCTCTAGAATTAGAATCAAAATATTCTTTGCTGTACTACAAAAACATTAAAAGGACAGACAGCGTTAGCAAATCGTAATTGAAGTCGTCACCTGACAGCCCATTTTGGCACCATTGTGTTACAGGCTAAGGGCCCTGGACAACACGGCGAGATTTGTTGCCGCGCGCGGTAAGAGCTAAGCTACCATACCATATTATGGGATATACAGTCGGCCACAGTCACATATACGCCACTCTTACCGCGTGCAGCGTAAGGTCGCCAATCGAACAAAAAGGGATGTAGGTAGGTATCCTAGCGGGTGGCCGACTGTAAATCATTTACCTCAGTCGTACGCGTACGTACCTATACCCAAGTAAATAGGTAGGTAGCTAGTATTTTGGTCAAACGGCTTGCTTTCATTTGCAAGTTGGCTAGACTACCTACACTACAGCGCTGCGGGTAGCGTTTGGTCACACAACGGTCACACTAGGATAGTGTGGGGATTAGACTCTGCTTTGGGAAGGCTTTTAGATAAGCACGTATCTTGCTGTTCACAGGAGCTACGTGAATCCTCCATTTTGTTATCTCTACTTGTATTTAGAGTAAGTAGATACCTACCAGGGCCCTTCTAGCCTGTAACACAATGGTTCCAAAATGGGCTCCCGGTTGACGATCAGTCCAGTGTAGGTCCTTTTAATGTTTTTGTTGTACAGCAAATAATATTATGAGTCTAATTCTAGGGGATTAGTTCGCTGGTTGTAGGAGAACAACGAAAAAATCCCGGTTTTGTCCTTCTACTTGGGACGCCATTGATACGCCATTGCGTTACAGGCTAAAGTCTAATTCTTCATTCAAGATAGTACACTGACGTTTACGGTGTGACCAGTCTCTGGTGAAAATTTAATAGTGTGGTGACAAAAAGTTTGACATGAATCGAATTGTGTAATCGATATAATCGATTTATATGCCGATTGATGAAAAGCTTATTATATGAAATTAACTAAAAACTTATTAATTAGTAATGAGAAAGTGTGTTTTGGTCCACTTTTTTGAGGAGTGTTAAATGCGTTAAAAATTATGTTTTTTTAATGATCTATGGAAATATTGCGTTCCGAACGTTTTTTTTTTCGTCCGGAATTCCTGACGCACGGGCTACCATGGGGAATTTCGTATTTCGCTTTTTTTTGTGACTGAGCTGAATCGCACAACGAGTGGAATGCATCACTATTACAATAAATATGGCAACATTATTTTGCAAAGTGACAGTTAGCATCTGTCAGTTTACTATCCTGAATAAAGAATTAGACTTTAAGTCCCCTGGTTTGTTCGTGGAAACCCGCGGATTAGTGGGCTCCGCACGTACCTATTGACACTGTCTTTTCTGTGGGCTTACTTATCTTTATCAGTATGGGGCCAAGCTGAGAGCCCGAGACACTTCGACCCAGTGGGTTCTTTTGTGACACCCCCGTCCTTATTCTCTGTGGGCTAGCTAGACCTCTGAGCTGAGGATGGTAATAGGTGTTGCAGCTTGGCTAGCCTAATCCATATAAAACAATGTCCCAGGTACCTACTGCAGCGTACGAGTGGTCTCTTCACCCTTTTATTGTTACTGAAGGTGCTTTTGGACGCTGTGTAGATCATCTTGTTACGTTGATGCAAAGGCCTAGATATTTCGAGCATTGTATATTTTTTTTTTCAACACATTGTGGCCCAATTAAGAAAATTCTATAGACTCTGTCTGGAAGAGATCGCTCTTAGCGATAAGACCGCCGTCTGTACTGTAGGTTAAGAAAATTCCTGTAAATATTTAATTTCTGGTGTAAGTACAATAAAGTTTTCTCTATCTATCTATAATTCACGATAAAGACGCATTTTATATTACAAAATAGCCTTACATTTAAATAAACATTACAAAGTTTAGGTATACCTTATTCCGTTTGCACCACGTCTAGGCGGCTTAATAAAGAGTCCACAACAGTTACCAGCGGCTAGGTCCTGACTTTTCGTAGAAAATTGAGTCCATTGAAAACGCTCCAAACAAGCAATGCAAATTGTTATTCTATAGAACTTGCGTTCTGAAGTTGTCAGGCGTTCACGGTTTAGATTTTAATTGGTTCGGCTAGCGGTTGTTATCCTGGCTCGATAAAAACGCGCGTATTCACTGCAAACATTTTATTACAGACGTGAGGAATACGTTTGTAGAGATCCCTATCGGTCCTACAGGAAACTGCTACAATTAATATACAGGGTGTTAAAAGACCGCCAACAAGCGGGAAACCACGTATTGTCCTCATCATAAGGAACATTTTTGCCCAAGGAACTATGTCTGGGAAATCAACGGTTTCCAAGATAATGAGGTTCAAAGTCGGACTTTTCAAAACTTTTTTTTGCAGATATGCATTCAGTATCTGCTTCTTAACATACCTTCTCAAGAAGCCATATCAAAATTATGAATATTTCTTGCAAAAATCAACGTTAAAATTGCAACCCGCAATGTATTCTAAACATCGGCACTTCAAGCTTAAGTAACATGAACTGATACCTACGCTTGCGCAATATGACTTCTGTGCGTTACACGTCCTTTCCGTAATAAAATATTTTTCAAAATTATAACCTAAAAAACCAAAATCATTTCCCAGCAATAATTTATCGAAAAAGTACTTTATTTTGGTGTCTAGTATGCGTGGCTTTCGGGTCTGTTGGCGGTCTTTTAACACCCTGTATACTTATAGTTAAAAAACTAATCCACTCGCTACCAATCCTGCATTGCATCGTAAAAATATATCACGTTTCGTCTCAGCTGAACATACAACTTCCAACCATGGTCGCTTGGACCGACTGGACCCGTCCGGTCTCCAGGCAAAACATCTGCTTGGCGGGAAATTTCCCCATGAGGCGACGAGCATGACTCAGCGAAGTCTACTCTATCAGCCTACCTATTCCCAGCCTTGTACACACGACAGCACGTCGAGGCTTACTTTACAACAAAAGTGTACAGTCTCATGTGCTGTCGTGTGTACGATAAAATAAGTCTAATGGTCACCAGCTCTCTAGCTACAAACAACTTCAACTAAGTATAGGGCCAAATGTGAAATCACGAATAAAATAATATCAGCTGCTCTTACCTACTTACTCAGTAAAAGTTGTTTGTTTTGATTTATTTTGAGTTCCACTATCGAACTCGATTGCACCCTGATCCACCAGTGCTCCCCGCGAATCGAGGCGCAACAAAGGTGCATATAAAAAAAAAAATCTAACGCCCCGACTGCACTTGCAATTTCAGAGGCAACACACAATGGCTGAAGCGTGAAAGGTCTCTAATGAAATAAAGAAACGTTTTGTTCTCGCCCTCTATTCAATTGCTAGTGTGCTCTGACCACAGAACTCCGTTCGGTGAAGATGTCGCTTTTGTCGCAGCTTTCCCTTTTTGTGAGGGATGGAGCGACTAGAAGGAAGTCCCGCAAGATTTTTGAACGAGCGAGCGAAGCGAGCGAAGTTCTCCGAGTCTACTGGAACAATCCGGCGTTTGTATGTTTGTATGTATGTTTGTCTGTATGTATGTATGAATGTTCGTTCGACGATAACTTGAGTAAATTTAGTCGGATCGTCATGAAATTTGGTAGGCAGGTAAATGAGACAAAGAGATTTTTTAAGTTCAAACATGAGCCAAATCGGTCGAGGGGTTGCTGAGTTATGGGGTCGCGAGTTCATAGTTCGGGGCGAACCACTAGTTTATAAGGTTTAAAAATTCGCTCGGGACAGGACTTGAACCCGCAGCCTCTTGCATACAGCCCCTCTACCCTTGACGCATTTTTCCAATACGGCCGCAATATGGCGCAATTAAAAAAAAAAAAAAATTTTACAAATTAAGACGCATTTTGTGTTTTTATTGAATAAAACAGCCTCACCTTTGAATTAACATCACAAAGTATTTAAAATCAAAGCATTACTATGCGAATTCAAAGAGAAATTAATTTTAAAACTTTTTCAAATTGATCGCAATAGCGTCAAAGGTTGAGCTGGCCTGGCACAAATTGTTGAGCTACCGAGTCAAGTAACTGCAATGCCAATTTCTCAACCTCATTGTTACTCGTCTTATGGGCGGAGCGATTTTTTTAAACTTATAAAAAAATAATTATAATTTTCCCTAGCATAGAAAATACAAAAAGAAGTCTCGAGTGTTTAAGAATTTTGGTTCTTAATGCAATAGATTTATGGGCTTTGCTGAGGGACTTCTTTGAGCAACTGTTAGTGGGGGCTGCATGCCGCGGCGCTTGAAAGGCACTAAGCAAAAATTTCGAAAATCGAAACGAGCTTTTTGAATATTATTTGGGTAGGGTCTGCAATCTTATTCATAATTTATATTCTGGGAATAGTTAACCTTTTCCAGTTCTTGGGAATGACGTGTTACGTGATGATAAAACTGAATAGAGACGGATATTATGTTTTCTTTTTATAAAAAACTCTGTATTAATTTTTCCATTATTTTAAATTTGCAAGGGTGCGATCTACATGTAGGTACGTATAATTAATTCAAATAATTAATATAATTTAATGTATGCAAATATTAATTTTATTATTTAGGATTATTGGCAAATAAAGGCTAAACATTTAAAATAAGTTGAAAAAATTCACTCGGCACAGAACTTGAACCCGCAACCTCTCGCATACCGTGCAGGCGCTCTACCAATTGAGCTACCGAGTCAAGTAACTGTCGATGCGAATTTCTTCAACTAGTCTCCGTCAACTGGACGGGGGGCGCCATCTGGTGTGATGAGTTTGCACTAATCTACACCAATACATCCGAGTGAATTTTTTCAACTTATTTTATATGTTTAAATTATTCCCTAGCACGGGTTAGTGCTTTAGTAAAAACAAAAAGTAAATAAAGGCTATTTTCATTTTCATTTAAATTTCAAGGGTCCGAAAATCATGTCAAAGATTGCCCAAGGGACAGTCTTGAAAAAAAAAAATGGGAAAGGTTGCCTTATAGTCTGCCGATTTAGAGTTCTCAAGCTCGAAATACTTCGCTTGAAAGCCGCATTAAACATCACCGGGTCATTACATAGCAGAACTAAATAGAGCTCAAGCTCTCTTCATTCCTATTGAAAGGCCACCGATTGAATAGAGCGGCCCGAGAATCGGTATCTTAGTGAAATGGAGCAGTTGCTGCGACATCTAACTGCACTGAAGCCGCTATATCGCAAAACGTTGAGATAATAATTATAGGAAATTTTTATGCAAGAATGCAAAATTATGGTTTGCAGCGAGTGCTTGTATTGAATACATACTGAGCTAGCGAAGTTTTCTAAAACTGAGCCAAGAGCGTAGTGAGTGGTTAAAATAATAAACCTGAGTGTAGCGAGGTATCACGAGTTTTCCCGCCTTAATTGCTTTGCTATTTTTCATAGCTAGTATTGAATTGAATTGAAAAAAGTTTATTTAACATAAAACATACTTAATAAGAACATAAATTTATAAAATTATCTTGTAATAGAGTTTTGTTGAAAAAAGGGCTTGGCTCAGCATATTGCTGTGAGTGCATGCATCTGCACTTTTCGCGCTGATTTTCAGCCAAACCCTGTTCTCACTGGCTATTAACTAGTAGGAGTATCTGTACTTATAAAATTCAATTATATTATATGAATTAATTTAGAAAGTAATGTAATATAATAGTAGGTAACTACTTATGTATAAAACAAATTCCAATATGCCACTGGCAAGCATCTAACGAGATAACGTCCACAGTGACTGCCCTCTATATGTACGTACTTATTTCACATTCCACGCAGCACGCCAATTTCCATTTTCTTCCACTACCTACCTACTCATTGAGCGCGCTGACTGGCCGGGCGATCGCTCATGTTTGTCCACCGCTCATTCGTTCATTCATTCATTCAATTTATAAGCCCCAGGGAGCGCGCCCGTAATGAACGAATGGGAGCCCGAGGCACAAAGTAGGGAAATACAGAAGAATCGCTGAGGATCCTACGCCAAAAACTATGTCTTTATGCCTCTAGTCATAAGCGATAGAGATTTCACGTCAGCTGTCCTTCCTTACCCTCTTCTGTTTCCTGCAAAACGAAATAACTTTGCAGCTTATTGTTTAAATGGAAACTGAAGCCTCTAGGTTCCTGGCGGCGCCCATGCATGCCCTGATGTTTCTGAAACACTACTTGCTTTTTAAGGTTCTGTAGCTGAAGGGTGCCAAACGGGACCCTATTACTCTGCCTCCGTTGTATGAAAATGTAGAGAAAAACCCAGTTTTATCTCCCCTAAGTTTCATGAGCTGCCCTTCGTTTACGCTTGCTTAGAATAAATAGAACTTATAAAAACTACTGTATAAAAAAATTACCCCGACATTTTAGCTTCAAATTAACCGATTTTAATAAAACATTTGTGTAAGAACACTCGCTACAAAACAGGCTTTCAAATAAAAATCAAGCATCCAATTCGGTTCATTCGTTTCAACAGACTGACACACAGACAAACACACACATAGCGGTCAAATTTAGAATACCCCTCTTTTTGGTCGGCGGATAAAAATGTAGAGATAAATGTAACAATAGCCAAAACTGTTGTCATCTTTGGCCTTGCTGATGGACTATGTGTGTATTGAGACAAAGTGATCCTTCTAAAAGTATTTAATTTGGTGCTGGTGGCTTTGATGCCTGCGAGGTTGCAAGCAGCATGAATGAAACATGACAGTTCATAAGGGAGGGAATACCTAGTGTAATATTTTCCTAAGGAGACCACTGCATTTATAATTTGTGGAAAGCTGACGTTTTCAAATGTTTCATAGAGCATAGTTGAACGAGCGAGCGAAGCAAAAAGAAGTTCTTCCAGGCTACTGGAACATTCCGGCGTTTGGGTGTTTGTTGTATGTATGTTTGTATGTATGAACGTTCGTTCGACGATAACTTGAGTAAATTTGGTCGGATCGTCATGATATTTGGTAGGCCGGTTCAATGAAACTAAAACAATTTTTAAATTTAAACATGAGCCAAATCGGTTGAGGGGTTGCCGAGATTTGGGGTTGTAAAGTTTATATGGAATGCGCGCGCCTGCCTTCGCAAATGGTGTTGGCAAAAAGTTACACTCGCGAGTTGATAGTTCTGGGCGAAACACTAGTAATCAAAAGTCTTATCGCGGCTGCCAACCGCTTCCATAAATCTTTTCAGGAATGGGCATTGATCAGTGAGGCTTCGATTGTCGTAAATTGAAAACCATTTCGAGGAATAGGGATACTGATTACTATTAGGGGTTTAAATAAGTAAAATTAAAACGGATTATTAATATTTATCGCCAAAAATGTTTACTTCATTTTTCTTTCGAACGTCATCATAGCCTCTAATGCGGTACCTAGTTACATTGCCTACAAATATTAAAAAAAATACATTCGTCAACAACAACTGTCAAAAGTGTCAAATAACTGAGAAAATAACCTTCTTGTTGACTTGACACCGACATTTGTCAAACGTCAACATATTTTTATTTTTTAAAAGCATGAATGAATGCAATGAACTTATTACATAATGCCAGTGGTGACGTCACACACAAAACTTTTAGAAATTTTAAATAATTAATGAAAAAAATATTTACATAAAAAAATAATAAAGTATTCAAATTATTTTCTTATATTTGTCTATATTTTCGATTTATAGAATAAAAAATAGGATTTGACGATGCCCATTGACTGAATCTGAAGAGCCGGCCCGCCTGATGACTCGACCGCCACAATCTCATATTGGAATCTTGACCGATAGTTGAAAATAAATTTCAAAACTTCGGAATGAACTCCCGGCCATATTACCTTTTGTTTTAAAATTGAAAGAAAGTTTACAAGAGACCGCAAAAAGGGGATTTACCCTAAAATGTAAAACAAAAACTAACTAGGTATCTGGCACCTATACTACAGGTAGAGTCACGAGTTATGAGCGCTGACCTTGAATGCGCAGAACTCATTTTTTCGGTCTGTTCGGCGGGGTACGAGGGGGCGACGGAGAGGCGCGATCGCCGGCGAGCGCGGGCGCGTGATTGGTAGATCAGTCGCTCTAGCCTCGGGGTACAGTCGCACACATCGTTTTTTTATTTCCTCGCAGAAAGAATGCCGAAACCAATTTTTTTTAAAAAGACAGTTCAGAAAGATTTAAAAAAGTTATTGAGTACAATACATATTGGATTGAGATGATTTTTCATTGATTGTACACCCGTTTTATCGTAATGTCCGAATAATTGCAAATAATACTTTAAATCGTTAAGTTTAGTCAGTTTCTCCGATTTTTATAGTATCTCACTCAACTATAGTTCAGCTCAGCGTCAGTCTTAGATCCCGCGTGGATATTAGACATTTTGCGCGCGATTGTACACACTTGCGCAGAAATCCCCACCAGTTTCGTCGAGTAAATTTGGTCGGAATCGGGTATCAACCTAAGGTAGCTTTACTCTACCTGCTCGCGTAGCATGAGGCTGGGTTAGAGCGTATTCATGGGTTTATAACTCTAGCTATCCCGCTCTACATAAAACAAAAGAGTGAAATACAATTCTAGTTATAACCCTAGTTATATTTAATGGTAGGCTTGCCCAGCACCTGTACCATCCTGACAGCTTAGTCAGCCTAGCCCACAGGAAAGACGAGTCAATACGTGTGGAGCCAACTAAGCCGCGGGTTCCTCACGATGTTTTCCTTCACATTCCATCTAAAACAATGTCCCAGGCACTGCAGCGCCGAGTGGTCTCTTCACCCATCTAGTGTGAGTGAAGGTACCACTGGACGCTGTATAAAATCATCTCATTACGTATATGAAAAAGGCCTTTTTTATTTTATGGTACTGCGTAACCCAGGTTCATGCTAAGCAAGCAGAGGTTGATACGTACTCTACGTTAGATTACTCTTCATTAATATTTTTGTAAGCTCGCTGGTTTTTCAGCAAACCAGCGAGCAGAAGACAATGGCATCACTTGCTCCGATCTTCTTCAGACATACATAACACCTCTAAAAGAAATCGAAATCGGTCGGTTAAACTAAATTTTTATTAAGGCTGAAAGATACTCGTAGCAGCTTGGCGGGAAATTCAACATTTTCAAGTTTTTTGGGCAGTGCCATGCTTCGTAGACCAGAACACATAATCGGCTGAATTATTGTTGTTCTGTTGTTTACAATAATGAAAAAAATACTGTTTTATTGCCGAGAACGAAAAATCGCTGAACAAAAATAGCTCAGTTTAGCTACAAAATGTAAAAAACCGTGAAAATTTTGAATTTCCCGCCACGTTGCTATCGTCCACCCTTAAACCATCGGTTCACTCATTTTGGTTTAACCGTAAGAAATCGTAGGACATCTCAAGTTCAGCCTTTATGTCAGGGCCAGAGAACTGATATATCAAATGGGCAGTACTTTGCGACGAGACTGTCACCAAACGTTTCAGTGTAAGTCCCCCGAGAGCCAGCTTGGGAAATATTTTTCATTTTCATGTGTTTCGAACCAACAAATAACATTTGCACATAATGAAGTCGAAAGGAAAGTTGAGTTTAATACCAAGCTTGCGACTACTGGCACAGAATAAGTATCTGCTCTCGAACAAACAGAAAGTTCAGCTTTAGACCAACATTGGGGCACGGAAATAACATGTTAAATTTACAGTGATATTGCTTGAGTTTCAGACGTCTATGTGTTGAGGTGATTATTGCAGCTGTGTCCAGAGACCGTACGTAAATATACTGCATAAATAAATGTTATTGTGATTAAATTGCACACCAAATTCTTCAAAATATAGTAGGTATTGTTATAGAAGTTCTGGAAAACAGCGCCTCAGGTCTGTTACGCAATGGCGTGTCTACAGGTTCCCAGTAGAAGAACGAAACCGGTTTTACCTCGTTTTTCTCCTACAACCAGCGAACTATCCTCTAAAATTAGATCTCTAAGGTCTGGCACCCTGATGTCGTATGTATATATTTTTCAAAATCCGTAGGTACCTAAATGCAACTCGTGATAATTTCGCAATCCGATGACTTTCTTTTCTGACAGTTTTTGTGTAACTATAACGGTTCATGGTGCGCCACCCTGTGTAATGTTTTTTTATTTCATTTCTCTTGTTTCGACCATGACTTTTGATCCTTACTACAGGGTGCACTCTAAGTCGATAGCGGAACTTTAAGTAGGCTGTCTACTGATCACTACAAACAACTTGTACTAAATGGCGAAAAAAATGGAGCAAAAAAAATCAGCTGTTTCATACATTTGGCGCAGTACTGAGTCGACCTTTTGTTTGGAACAGCTGATTTTTTTTCGCCACCTGGTACAAGTTGTTTGTGGTGATCAGTAGACAGACTACTTAAAGTTCCGCTATCGACTTATAGTCCACCCTGTAGAAACAACTGCTTATTTGGTTCAAAACGCGAACGATTTTCATTCAAGGCAGAGATGCCTTTCCTGCGTTGGAGAAGTGAGCCATCCATGCCAATCCGGGGCAAAGTTTAAATTCGTCGCATTCTGGGATTCGTTGCTTATGATGTGCCATGTGCCCGTAAAGCGGTGCTATACGATACGAATGCGATTCGCCTCTGTTTGGTCCAAGCTTGTTTTGTGGGACGCTCGAACGTATCCAGTTTTGGGGTTGTGGGCGGGATTTGAATAATATATTTCGAGTGGAGAGGTTTGCAATATTTCTCTAGGCACTGTGAGATATGAATCGTAAATAGTCGTGGATTGTAGATAACCAAGGTATATATTATACATACAGTTGTATTATCATAATACCTGCTTTGTTAGTGAATAGATGAACAGAGACAAAGGTACTATTGTCCCACTAGCTGGGCAAAGGTCGTTTGTCATTGGCGAATTTATACAGGGTGTTAAAAGACCGCCAACAGACTCGAAAGCCACGTATACTAGACACCAAAACAAAGTACTTTTTCGATAAATTATTGCTGGGAAATGATTTTGGTTTATTAGGTTATAATTTTGAAAAATATTTTATTACGCAATGGACGTGTAACGCACAGAAGTCATATTGCGCAAGCGTGGGTATAAGTTTATGTTACTTTCCCTTGAAGTGCCAATGTTTAGACTACATTGCGGGTTGCAATTTTAACGTCGTTTTTTGTAAGAAATATTCATAATTTAGATATGGCTTCTTGAGAGGATATGTTAAGAACTAGATACTGAATACATTTCTGCAAAAAAAAAAAGTTTTGAAAAGTCCAACTTTGAACCTCATTATCTCGGAAACCGTTGATTTCCCAGACATAGTTCCTTTGGCGAAAATGTTTATTATGATGAGGAAAATACGTGGTTTCCCGCTTTGTTGGCGGTCTTTTAACACCCTGTATATGGACACTAAATAAGGTACCGTATCTACACCATGCTATTTTAGTGGTTTTAAAACCGAAGGTACACTCATTTTTAAGTAAAATTTTTGGAATTTGGCTCAGAATCACCAGTGCAATAAAATCCTTCCGGATCATTAGGTTGAATTCTCAAAATGTTGAATTCTTATAATGTTGAACTTAGTTGAATCCCAGAAAATACCTTCGGCTTTAGAACCACTAAAATTGGTGGAAATGGACAGAGCATTTAACGATCGAAAAGTCACACATCGGTCGTACTGGAAACTGCTACTTAGAGTTAGGCAACAACCCTATTCGCTACTAATCCTGCATCGCGCCAGCAAAATATTTCTCGTGGCTGAGTACGTTTACAATGTCCAACCATGGTCGGTTGGAATCGTATCATCTGCTTGGTGGGAAATTTGCCTTTATAGTGAGGAGCATGATCACCCGCTCCTCCTATATGTTTATTCCGTTTTTCAATAGCACAGACCAAATTTTAAAATAGGTATTTGATCAAATAAGTTAATGCTACGCGTGCGCTCCCCAGCATTCCAAAAATGTATGCTCTTCTAGTGCCCAGGGATTTTCAGGGAGCAAAATCGGTGACTACGTTTGTATGGAGAAAAAACTACTTACCTATCTATCTTCATAACGGATGAAAAGATCATTCTACGTAATAATTATGTTTTTAGGTATCAAGTTGACTTGCCCAATTGGCATCATCTCAGCTCGCAGGTTTTGACGTGTGGTACTACGTAGGTAGCAATGTAAATGATAAGCTCAGTTACCGCGTCATCGTCACACCGACGAATAAGTTAGTAATAAGTTGCAATTAAAATAAATTGTTCTATATAAACTGTATGATGCACTCTCTACCCGACAGCACAAGAAGAAACATGTAAACTTATTCTGCGTTTTACCATCAAGATTCAAGAACCCTCAAACCTCCACATTCTTCATCTAGTCTACAAGGAATTTTCTCAAGATCAAAGGTAGTCCACATCTATTGGACCGGACGGGTGTCGACGTAGCCTTGGCTTGACTAACGTTGCGTCAAATCGACCTGTGTCGACGTGCAGTCCGCTCCATCTAGGTACAGTAAGCGACAGTAGGGTATATCCCACAATAGCGGTACAGGATTGGAGTCGATGCCAAGCCATTTCCTAAAACCCTCTACCACTACATAACGGATACATCATATTCACACATAGGTATGGTCGGCCACAGTCACAGATACCCCATGGCAGCTCTTACCGCGCGCGACATAAGGGCATCAATCGAACAAAAAGGGGTATCCTGGCGTGTGGCCGTCCGTACGTAATTACCATACCTAAGGCCTTTGGATGTACGTAATGAGATGATTTGTGCAGCGTCCAGTGGCACCTTCACTCACACTAGATGGGTGAAGAGACCGCAATGCCTGGGGCATAGTTTTAGATGGAGAAGGCTTGCCCCGCACCTACATATACTATCCTGACAGCTTAGTTGGCCTAGCCCGCAGGAAAGACAACCATACCATACCTCTTCTTCTTCGTCGTTATGCTCATGTCAGAGCGGTCGTGGTCCAAATGTAGTACACACGACAGCACGTCAGAGTGTACACTTTTGTTGTAAAGTCGCCCGTAACGTAGCCAAGTAGAGTGCTAGCTTGTAAGCCGTGCTGTCGTGTGTACTATCAGTGGCTATCTCGGTCAGAGGTAGCCCGGGTGCATTCATACAGTGTTTTCCCCACAGTGGTCTTGATTTGCTCAGTCGGTGGTTTTCCCCGAGTTCTACAGGGTGCACTCTAAGTCGATAGCGGAACTTTAAGTGGGCTATCTACTGATCAATACAAACAATTTGTACTAGGTGGCGAAAAAATGCGGTGAAAAAAATATCAGCTGTTCCATACAAAAGGTTGACTCAGTACTGCGCCAAATGTATGAAACAGCTGATATTATTTTCGCTCCATTTTTGTCGCCACCTAGTAGTGCCTTCCACCCTTCCCTGCATTTCAATGCGCTCAATGGAGTTGTGTCTTGTCGGGATATATGGCCAAAAAATATCAACCTACTTGATCATAACTACTTGACGGTAAAAACACATTGTGGGCTGAAAATAGGAATATCTCCGTACCTGACTGTACCTACGTGAACATTGTAGGGCACCGGTAATGGTAGGTGGGCTGTTCCAGGAAATAGCTTTTGTAATTGATACCCTGTAGGTCACTAGCTTTGACATCGCTGCATAAAGAACTAAAGGCAAGACGTGAGAGAAATGGCTTATCGGATTCTGGATAATATTGAAGATACACTTAGCAGTCTGTACTAAAAATCTAACTTGCCTATACTGGGGAGTAAGGGGATACAAATATTTCATAAAGACTCAGTATTAATAAGTTGTATTCGAAAATGAATGCCTTTGTGTCTCGCATTATATCCCAAATGACTCCAAGGTTTCTATGTGAATCTGGCATTATTCAGCAGAATGGACTTAAGGCTGGAAGATAGCAGCGTGGCGGGAAAGTCAAAATTTTCACAGTTTTTTACATTTTGTAGCTAAATTGAGCTATTTTTGTTCAGCGATTTTTCGTACGAAAAATCGCTGAACAAAAATAGCTCAATTTAGCTACAAAATGTAAAAAACTGTGAAAATTTTGAATTTCCCGCCACGTTGCTATCGTCTACCCTTAATATAGTTGTCTCTTTGTTCCATTTTATTTACATGACGACATATTTTCTGTAAACCCACTACGTATGTGTCATGGGAATGACATCATGAGAGTTCATTAATAATTTTATTGAGAAATACTTCCCCTATTACCTAGACTAATTTTCGCAGAATTCTTCTGGTCCCGATACCAGTTTCCTTTTCCAAAAGATGTTATTAAAACTTGGTTTCCCAAAGGACAATGAACAGCTGAAGAAATTCATAAACTGGGTGTTTGTATTGAAATCACAGTGGATCCTTCCCACACTGACTCTACAGACGCTTGATAATTCTAACTAACCGGAAATTAACAAATTGGTACCACGATCCAAACCGACCATTGACAATATTCCTCGAAATAATAATTGAACGAGCGAGCTTAGCGAGAGAACTTCTCCGAGTCTACTTGAACAATCCAGCGTTTGTAGGTATGTTTTGTATTTCGTAAACGGTTAAACTTACTTGTATTATGTCGGTGTAGCCGACTAGTTTCGGTTCTCATTCGGAGACCTTAATCATGGAGCTGAGACGGCCCTCGCGACGCCGCGGCCAGTCTCAGACGGCGCCGCGCGCGCGCTGACAGTTCCGGTGCGGGGGGAAGGGGCGGGGGCGGCAGCAAGTAAGTTTAACCGTTTACGAAATACAAAATGTGCAGTGCTTACGAAAGTTTAAGTGTAAAAATTTTTAGGTATGAATGTTTGTTCGACGATAACTTGAGATCATCTGTCGGATCGTCATGTGCCAGTTGGGTTATTGAGACGTAACCTCCCGGACGTAACCTCGTTTCAAAACTTCATAACATAATGCGCGAAAAAATCACTTCTCCATACAAAATCATATCAATTTTTTATTTTTTCGCGCATTTTAAAATGCGCTGGGGCCTGGGTTTATTTTGGTAGTAAACCCCGACAGCAAACGCAAAAAAGATGGATGTTATAGTTTGACAGTGTGTATGTCTGTCTGTGTCTCTGTCTGTGTCACCGTAGCTCTCAAAATGGGTGAACCGATTTGGATGTATTTTTTTATTTGAACGCAGGTTTTCTAGCAGTGTTCTTAGACACGTTTTATCAAAATCAGTTCAGCCATTTATGAGATATTCTAATTTGAAATTTAAATATCAGGGCATTATTTTAATCTTGAATGAAGTTATATCCATGTTTCAGTACGATATCAAAAACACTTAATACAGCTCTTTGAACAGAATGCTACCGATATGCTTTAGCATCGTCTTACCTACCTTCCGACGCTTGTGATGGTACCACGTTATAGGACGGCTGGCTTAATACGGTACTACAAAGTTGATACATTTTATTTTGTGATCTTTTATGTTTCAAATCATACTCATGCATGAGCACTAATAATAATTATAGTCGAAGGTTAATTTTGAATTTTGAAAATTGCTACCTATTATAATAATTATTTTATCTAGTTAAGTTATTTTATATTTTATCTTATTTATTTTATTTTATTTACATCTTTTAAATTTAAATTAAAAAAATTGTAGTGGATTGAATTATCTGGAATAAATAATTGTTATTATCCATAAAGCACACTTGTCAAAATATAAGACCAACCTTTACAAGCTGACATATTTTATCTTTATCAGGTTGCCAAAGTTTTGACAAGAGACTCTGACAAGGCTTTACATTACAGAAACCTTAAAAGATCCCGATTAATTGAGGAGAATTATAAAAAAAAAACTTGCCTGCTAAAATGTCACAAAATAATTAGGCGTCGATGGTAAGCCGAAGTATACAGTAGGTTCTGATAAAAATGTTGTGAACTTTTTTAGCAGTTGGGTTTTTTTTCTTTCTCAGACTACTACATTAACAAATTATGTGGAGTCCCGGCGAGTCCTCACCAGCCGACCGCTCTAACTAAAGGGTCGTTTTTGCATTCATTTGTGTTTTCCGACGTCTGCCACTTTTGTGCGGCTTCTTATTACGACGTTCGGTGCACGGTCCAAGGGCAACGTTGACGTTCATAGCGTCTTTAGTAAATGTCCATGTCCAGCTTCGAGTCCCGGCGAGTCTTCACCAGCCGACCGCTCTAGAGTTGCGATTCTATTACCGGTCCACATTGTTGTGTCTGGTGCCGTCCGTGTTTCCGTCTTGAAATAATTAAACTCGTCATCTAGTGCTGCGGGAGCGAGCTGTTTGCGAGCGCGGTTAGGGCGTGGATAGAATGGCTGGGAAATTATTGGCGGTGTTTATTAAAAGAGCGGTGGTGGTCTAGTGGGTAGAACAGTGGACTCTGAAGCAAGAGGTAGGTACCCGGTTCGATTCCCAGTGCGGGCATGTATCTATGACTTTGTTTAATTTCAAAGTTACGTACATTTGTGAATTTGTAGTAGCAATACCAATCGCTAACGGTGAAGGAAAACATTGTCAGGAAACCCGCTGCTTAGTTGGCTCCACACGAATTGACCTGTCTTTCCTGTGGGCTAGGCCGACTAAGCTGTCAGGATGGTATAGGTGCTGGGCAAGCCTACTCCATCTAAAACAATGTCCCAGGCACTGCAGCGCCGAGTGGTCCCTTCAACCATCTAGTGTGAGTGAAGGTACCTACCACTGGACGCAGTATAAATCATCTCATAGATGCAAAGGCCTTAGTTATATACCTTAAGTACCTACCAGCATATTCGTTTTCAGCCTAACTAATCCTTAAGTGCCCGTTGACCGCCTGAATTCCACATGACATTACATACCACCGTTCTGCTCTGTGTCCACTGTCTACTCTAGGGTATCAATTTACAACAGCCGACGCTTATCCGTTTATGTGTTCACACCCTAACAAAGGCTACGCGTCTCACGGTCGTCTGGCAGAAGCTCTGAACATATCACAAACCGTCTGCGACCGTCTTTAGTTTTAGCTCAGGGACGTATTCAGTCCGGTCTGGTGAGTCTAGATTTTTAAACATCAGGTGCCATCTGTTATATCATTAAGAGGATATCACGGTAGTGTTTTACCCATTCAAACTTAGTCCCCGATTTCTTTTCTGGATAATAGTACTAGAGCAAAAAAAATTGATATGCTGAAACATCTCCACCCCCAGCATGCGACTGTTAAGATTTTTTTCGATTTATTGTTAACATGAGCTATGAATGACCAACCGTAATAAAAAAAATGCATATTTAAAAGCGGCGGCTTGATTTTGTAGACTTTCTTCAGGTTGCCCCTTTCGCTCAGTGTTTGCGCACGCGAGAGAGCAACAGATATTTCAACAGATTTGTCTGTTACTTCCTATGTCTTAGATAATCTTTATTCATCATCATTATCATCATCATCATCAGCCCACCTCTGCCCACTGCTGGGTATAGGTCTTTTCCCCCTCACGCCACCTCTCACGGTCCCTCGCCATCCGCATCCATGGACCCTCCACCGACACAACGATGTCGTCCGACCATCGGGCTGCTGGTCTGCCCACCGACCGTCGTCCAGTTCTTGGACCCCACTCTGTTGCTGTTCTTGTCCACCGGCCATCTTCCCGCCTCGCCAGGTGTCCTGCCCATCAGCCACCAGGCCAGCTCACCAGGCGTCCTGTCTTTATTCATCACAACAAATTATATTTTAAAATTTCAACTTGACTTAGGTCCACTTCCGTCAATCAGGGTTAGCCAGTTATTGAAATAATTGTATGGAAATGTCAAATTAACTCAGAGTTAGTTGGCTAACCCTGACTGACGCAAGTCCGCCTTAGGTATGAATGATATCGATAATACTGTTGGCAGGCGTTTGATTCGTCAGAGCCGCTCAGGGGCTCCGGCCCCACCCTAAATACTTCCCCTGTCTAAGATAGTCTTTAGTCTTCCCAACACAAACATGGATTGGATCCTATGTGTGCACTGCCTCATGTATGTTGGCGCATTGTATATTTTGAGCTGTGACAACACGAGCTGTGGACGGTTATTAAAGATCTGTTGACACGGGCGTACGGTGTTTAGAGCGTCCTGGGAATCTCGGGATTCAATAACTGAATGGGATTCCTAGGAATAGAATCGTCTGGTTGGGAAAGTTTGGGCGTCTAGGGGATATCGTGAAAGTGACAGGCGTAGGTACTGTAGTAGCAGGAGTAGGTAAAAGCTATTATCATTTGTAGGATGTGGGCCGCACTTTCAAAACTTGTTTTGGTTTTACAAACTAGGTCTCATTGAAAGCAACTATAATTCTTTTGACAGTTGGTAACGTGTGGATTTTTAGTGAATACAGGAGTAGTGTCATGTATTGTCTAAAATTAAACGCCATAATAACTAGTGGTTCGCCCCGAACTGTGAACTCGCGACCCCATATAAACTTAACAACCCCATATCTCGGCAATCCCTCGACCGATTTGGCTCATGTTCGAATTTAACAATTATTTTAATTTAATTTACTTGCCTACCAAATTTTATGATGATCCGACCAAATTTACTCAAGTTATCGTCGAACGAACATACATACAAACACACTCTGCAAAAAGAGTTTCTAACTCTTTTTGCAGAGTGTAACATACAGGTCAACGTGATGAAATTTCTGTACAAAAAAAGTTGGAAAAATCATTTTCAACATCAACCCTATAGAGAAAAAAAAATTGGCATGTGATCCTATCGCCGGGTGCTATTAACCTGTAAAAGAGTTAGGACCTTTTGTGACACCTTGTATTATTTTTTGTTTTGTATGTTGAGCATACGGATTTTTTTTTTAAATGTTATTCACAATGTCCCCAGGAACTGCAGCACTAAGTGGTCTCTTCACCCATCTAGTGCGAGTGAAGGTGCCACTGGACATTTAATAACCTCATTACGTAGATGCAAAGGCCTTAGTTTTATGTTTTTCACTATTCCATGAAAAATCAAGCAAAAAACCAGAAAACAAAAACGTTCGCTTCAAATTGTGTTTCTAAACTCGGGTACTAATCTCGTATGGAAGTTTCAGTGTAAATCATGAAGTGGGGCTGTCTAGGGACCAGCCATCGATTCCGGACCTTTATCAATTTTAGTTACGGGCCTCTTTCGACAGTGGATAAGTCGATTTATTACCTGACCTAGGACGGAAGTGCTTTGAACTTTTCTACATACTTTCAACCAACTGCCACGATATATTTTGCTCGCTCTTTTCCGCTGTTTTTTCGGCCGCTGGAGCCTTCTATGCATATTATTAAAGACTGACATATTTTTAAGTCTTTTTTTAAATCAGTTTTGTTGGTCCCAGGCACTGCAGCGCCGAGTGGTCTCTTCACCCATCTAGTGTGAGTAAAGGTGCCACTGGACACAGTATAAATCATCTCATTACGTGCATGCAAAGGCCTTAGTTTTTTTGTTGGTCTGCCGTAACACTTATTCCATGCCATGTATGAAATTTTATGTTAAATTTTTAACAAGGTAAAGATAATATTCCTCATATTTTATGAAAATTATTATATTGCCTGTAATTTATAAGCTCAAACGGGTGAATCGATTTGGACGCGATTTTTGTTATTTTAAAGCAGGTTTTCTAGCGAGTGTTCTAAGATATTATGTTTTATCAAAATCGGTCTAGCCATTTTGAATTTTAAATATAGAAGTTATTATGAAGCGTCAATTGGCACTAGTGCTAGTATTGTTGTGTGCCAGTTGACGCCCAATTCCTATGAGGCTATGATCTGGGTTACGCTGAAGTGGTCACAGCCTAGTAGGTGGTTAAACAACATCGGCCGCGGTCAGTCTGTGCTTCGGAAGGCACGCTAAACAGTTGGTCCCGGTTGTTATTGATCAATAACAATCGCTAAGCCACTTCAGAGGCCCTATGGGCGGCCTAAAAACTCTGACTCCAGGGGTGGCCACTACCTCTTACGATTACCTACTCATCTGGGTTACATAACAGGGGCCTTAGCCTGTAACGTCATGGCGTGTCGATGGCGTCCCAGCAGAAAAAAAAATCCGGTGTTTCCTCGTTTTTCTCCTACAACCAGAGAACTAATAATCTAGAATTTGAATCAGAATATTCTTTGCTGTACTACAAAAACAAAAAAATAATAAATCGTAATTCGGAAGGCAAAGTTTTTTGTTCGAAAGTCCGTTATTGGCTTAACCTTATCTTTAGACAATATTGAGAAACTTATTTCAATATTTTTTATTTTGGTTCAGTAGTTTGGATTTTACAACGTTTCAAAGATACGGTTTTATGACGTCACGCGACGGTCTGCATACTGTTGGCGGTCATAGGAACAAAACATTTTAGCGCATAAAAACAAAACTACTGGACCAAAATAATTGGGAGCCCTCCCAGTCAACGGCTTCAATTCGGAAGGCAAAGTTTTTTGTTCGAAAGTCCGTTATTGGCTTAATCTTATCTTTAGACAATATTGAGAAACTAATTTAAATATTTTTTATTTTGGTCCTTTATAGGAACAAAACATTTTAGCGCATAAAAACAAAACTACTGGACCAAAATAAAAAATATTTAAATTAGTTTCTCAATATTGTTTAAAGATAAGATTAAGCCAATAACGGACTTTCGAACAAAAAACTTTGCCTTCCGAATTGAAGCCGTTGACTGAGAGCCCATTTTGGCACCATTGCGTTACAGGCGAAGGCCCCAGGAAGTCTGAAATTCTTGTTTTGAATCCCCTGTGAGGTCGCAGCCATCAACACGAGTCACCCGGACAGTATCCAGAGATCTAGACGGGAAAGTTTGAACGCTAGACATTCAAAGTTTGATTGTTGTGTAAGTCTGTTTATTTGTTCTCCTCGGTTCTGTTTGGTATGAATTTCGTTTTGTTGGACTGATTTGAGTTACATACAACCCGTGTCTCTCTGAATAGCGGAGCATGTGATATTAGTCGTCAGCTCAAGGCCGAGCTTAATTAGGCCATCTCAGAAAACATAAATGCTAATGTCAATCCTTGGCTAATGTCAAGCTTGAGTAGCTGTCAGATTATAGCTCGAGCTTGACATTGACATTAGCCAAGGTCACAAGTCGGTGATTTTGTTTTCTAAATTCGCCTACTTGAGTTCGAGTTTGAGATGACAACTATTAATGCCACCCTAAGTTATTTGGAATCAAGTGCAAATAAAATATCGTGTTTTCTTTGTAACTGTAATTTATAACAGTTTTTTTTATGAAGACTGTATGACAGTGTATCACTGCTAGGTAACCGCCCTCTCAGCCGAAATTTTTCAGTCCTGAGCCACCTTTGATAACTGGCAAATACTTTCTTTTGATGTCAACTCGCCATCTTTTTCTGGGCTAAGGTGTGAAAAAAAAATCGCTACAAAGAAATTATGATGAAAAAATTCCTAAACAAAACCATCAAAGACGACAGGAGACTTGCCTTTACAAATGCTCATTGATTTCCAACCATTAATATTCCATATCAAACCTCAGACATAATAGGTTTGGTTTCCCACATCGGATTTCAGTCGAGCTGTTTGTAGTCTGCTACAATTAATAAAGCCTAGTATCGTCAAGCATATTGCAATGGCTGACGTCGGTGCTGCTAAGACTCTGCAATCCTTACCGAATTTACCCATATCTTCCTAGAAGGAATGGTGATTCCACTTATGATGAAGTAATATAACTAGTAGTTCGCCCCGAACTATGAACTCGCGACACTATATCTCAGCAACCCCTCGACCAATTCGGCTCATGTTCGAACTGAAAAATTATCTTTGCCTTATTTACCTGCCTACCAAATCATGACGATCCGACTAAATTTACTCAAGTTATCGTCGAACGAACATTCATACATACAAAGATATAAACGCCGGATTGTTCCAGTAGACTCAGAGAACTTCGCTTGCTTCGCTCGCTCGTTCAATCAATAGAGACAGACTATCAGAATTCATTTGCAAAAGGTAGGTATTTCAAATGTATTCAGGGACGTGCGATGTGCTTTTAGATTAGGTATTTCACCCCCAAAAACAGATAACAGCAAAACAATAACAAAAACCTGACCCTCAAACTCAGTTCAGGCCAGGAGCTACGAAAGTCAAAACAGTCGTACCAACTGTACACACAGGACATTTGTTAACCATTTAATGCGGGTGGGGCCGTTTCTATTACGTCTGGGTCCCAGAGGCATTGTGGTCGACCACTATTTTTGGCCTCGACCTTTATTAAGGCCTTCCTAATAAAGAGAATTTGTTTACTCCGGCATGGAATGTATGGGCTTATTAGTTTAGCTCGCGGCTTCGCTTGTGCGTTGAATAATAACTCGAATTAAATAGCGTTTTGACGCAAAACATTGCGCCAAAAGACTGTCTAGGCTTACTTATTGAATTTAATGCTTTGACATAAATATACGTGTATCTATACGCAGAGGGCGTGTTGACTTTTAGATTTAAAAAGTGAGCTGGGACAGAAATATCTGAAAAAAAATTAGGTAGGTATACTGTATCCAAAAATAAAAGTCTTATTGTGTAAACAAACCACTTACCGGAAGAAAAATACGCATCATCTGTGTAATCACACACAATAGCAAGTAGATCATTATTGTAGCATCTGGGTAATCACATGCAATACCATTATTTTTGTAATAATACGTCCATTTCATCGTAAAACTAATATTTTTTTACAGAAAACCGAATTCTCTGTAACCTCAAACTTACAAGTGACATTTTCATAAGTCTTCCATAAGTCGCCAAAAGGTAGGTACCAAACATTGTTTGCTAATGTGCTTTGTCTAAAACAATGTCCCAGGCACTGCAGCGCCGAGTGGTTTCTTCCCTCAGCACAGCACTATACATATAGTAGTCTATGGTTACCTATTCTGCCATAATATTTGTTTACACAATAAGACTTTTATTTTTGGATAATTAAATTACAGGGCTTGGCGCTCAGAAATGGATTTACAGCTCCTTTAAACTAAGCAAATTTATCAGATGGACGCAAAGACCATAATAATTCCAAAGAGATGATGATGCCCGTAGGTAGGTAGTAACTCAAAAACCAGCTAATGGAACGGAACGCATGGTTTGCGTTAAATCTATCCCGTTTTATTCACAGTGATAATTATGTTATCTATCAGTCAGGAAAGTTTTATCGTACAGAGAAAAACACTTCCGTAAAACCAAATAACCAAAACGGGCACCACTCACTTAGTGCCTTATTAGCAAACATCAGAGGACCGTAAAGTGCCAGAGCGTACACATTTACGGCCTAAAACGCGGAGTGATATGAACACTGATTCTAGCAATCCGTCGAGATGTGCCCCGTCGCAATGGAAACGTTTTAACATACACTAAAATAATCCCTGGAAAGCGAAATCGCATCGACACTGAAAACTGCTTCTAACCTCCTGAATAATAAGGTCGGGATTTCAGCGTGAAGCATCGCGGAGGAACATACAGGGGCTGTACTCACAATATGTAGGTACATTGGAAAGTTTGATATTTCTCATCATTCTGACACTGTTTCGGTAGCCGTTAGTCCAGTAATAAACATAAACAGGTCACATAAACTACTCGTATTATAGCATACAAAGCTCTACGAAGGGGCATCCACACATAGTGTTACGTTTCAGAGTAAGAGCCGCGCGTGTAGCCTGCACGAGTGAGTGTAGATATCTGCGGCGGCGTCAAGGCGTGTTGTGAACTTGTGACGACGACGTGACATCCGCACAGTCTAGTCCAGGGGCTCTCCAAGTGGGGTGTTCATTCATGGACCTGTCAAGATAAGATAAAGATTAGATAAAGATACATTTATTTCTCAATCCACAAATTATAGTTATTTACATACAAATACATGTCAAAGCAGATAGATAAAAAATGGTGACAAGAACTGGAAAGACTGGAGCCTAAACTAGATCAAAAGATTTGCCGTAATTTGTGGGACGAGGCAAATACGTGCAAAATCGCGCTAGATAAGATTGAATATACTTCATTATGTGTCAATAAGGTCAATAATATAAATAACTAGATTTTGCCCGCGACTTCGTCCGCGTGGACTACAGAAAAAGGATATATGATTTATTTTGCTCCTAAGTGTAAAAGCGTGATAATATGTAGCCTATGTATTATTCTGATGTTTAAGCTATCACTATTCTAAATTTCATCCAAATCCGTTCAGCCGTTTTAACGTGAAAGAGTAACAAACATCCATCCATCCATCCATCCATCCATACTTACAAACTTTCGCGAATATAATATTAGTAGGATAGGATAAATAAGGTCTGAACTGTCCTCGAGGTGAAAGTTTTAGAACCACTGGTCTAGCCAGCGAATTCGTGATGCCATATGCGTGGCATTTGGGGGAGATTTTAGGGTTTAATGGGGGACTGGCGCTGTTTTTGTAAACGAAGATTTGTAGAGGCTTGTATTCTTTATGTGCACTTTATGTATTTGCGTATGGGTGGAAAGAGTTAAGCTATAGGTTTCTGTGCACGGGTAGAGTAAACGGTAAAGTAAAGCGGTAGAATACTAACTATCCTACTAACTATATCAATGTAAACAGCATTGGTAGAGTAGAGTACTGAAATTTGGTAGTCTAGAGTAACTAGCAACATGGGCGAGCAACTTTGCCACTTTCCTTCCCCCACTACAGCGTCCACTCTACTCTACCGATTACTCGACCCATGTAAACGGTTAGTAGAGAAACTAGTAGTAGAGTGTAGAGTAATCTGAAGTTTATCAGAGCGTTTCTTACAATTTCTCGATTAGTGACGTTCATTGTTCTAGTGCTTCTTACCTGGTGACAAAATGAAAATTTACGTGTAAACAGTTACTCTACTTAAATTGGTAGAGTACTTGGAACTGGTAAAGTAGTATGCTAGTTGACTCTACTATTTACTCTACCCGTGAACAGCAGCCTACAGGTTGCACTCTAATTCGATAGCGAAACTTTAAGTAGACTGTCTACTGATCAATACAAACAAGTTGTAATAGGTGGCTAAAAAAATGGAGCCAAAAAAAATATCAGCTGTTCCATACAAAAGGTCGACTCAGTACTGCGCCAAATGTATGAAACAGCTGATATTTTTTTCGCCACCTAGTACAAGTTATTTGTAATGATCAGTAGACAGCCTATTTAAAGTTCCGCTATCGACTTAGAGTGCACCCTGTAGTGATATTTATTGAGTCACTCTCCTACCCTACGAAACATGCGAAAGGTTTCTTATGCGAAAGGTACCGACTTCCTCAAGTAATTATAATGGGCCAGATTGAGGGGAAGAAGAAATGTTTGTGGAACCACCACCGAACTAAATCCCATAGAATCAGCATTACGTATAAAATCACAATAACGAACGAAATCACGAACAATACGAAACATCATTTCGACCATACGTCTAATATTCGAATGTTAACCTTATTGCATTAGTGTAAAGTTTTACTTTAATTGCATAGACTACGAGCAAATAAGCTCCCAAAAGCAATTTGGGCATCTATTTTTCCAGACACATTTCAGAGTTCTATGTTGTGTCTAAATGTATGAATGAATGAATAATACACTTTATACAAAAAAAAAAAACAACGTCACTTTAATATGCTGACAGCTACTCAAGTTTGACATTAGCCAAGGTTTGACCTTAGTATTGAACATTAATGAGTTCTCCTACTTGAGATCGATTTCAAGTAGGTGATCTCAGACGACTATTAATACCACCGTAGTTGTTGGCGCGACTAAAGTATTGAATGGCAATATCTGGTTTTCCATGTATAAATAGGCAAGTTCAATGTTCAATGGTATTATTGGACGGAAATTGAATCGTGTAATATCGGCTTTACCCATCGGGAATTCAAAGTGTACTTATTTCTTAGGTTTCTAACTTTCCAGTCCTCTCAACAAAGTTCGATTGGGGTTTATGCAGAAAAGAAATAAGTTGGAAATTCTAATCTAACTTTATTGCTGAGATTTTATAGGCATTACTTGTGTCTTACATAATTTAGAGCGCTTTGAGCCTACAAGTATCTCTTGGCAAATCACATTTTTCATCTAATCTCTTAAGCTACCTAGCTTTTTTTCTTGGATCGGTTTTTTTAACGCCTCCAAAAAGCTTGCAGAGTAAAATATTAGCTTCAGTTGTAGTACGTCTAAAATAAAGGCCTACGAAGTGGGATCAAAAAGTAGTGAGAACGACATACTCCTTGGTAAGAAAAAAAAAATACTGGCAGGCATAGCTCGGATACATTATTTGTAATATTAATAAAGAAAAAAATCTTTGATTCTCTTTTGTTTTTTTCTGAATGTAGTCATTTGTTTGCTTTGTATCGGAACGTGTTCTCGAAAATGAAGAAAAAACGAAGTGTATAATGAGTTTGATAGCGGGCGTGATACACTCTCTATTATTTACTTAGAGCAGGATAGAAAATGGTGTATTTAGCTACAAAGCTCGATAGAGTCCTGGCTGTGATAGAGCTGGAAAATACAATTAGGTATGTACGGTCGGTCACAGCTTAGGATATTCCATGGTAGCTCTTACAACGCGTGGAATATATGAGGGCGCCAAGCGAACAAAAATGGGTATCCTAGCGTGTGGCTTACTGTACGTTGAGCTACCGAGTCAAGTACTGTCTTTGCGAATTTTCTAACCTCATTGAATTTTTTTACCCTATAAAAATCTTTATAAAGTTCCCTAGCACGGGTTAGTGCTTTAGAAAATACAAAAAGTGGTTAAAAACGTAGTGGCAAAATCAAATAAATTCCAATGAGCATTTCGTCTGTAATGATGAACGCATTGGGTAGTGTAGATAAGTGCAAACTATTACACTACATGGCGCTCCATCGTCGGTAAGAAGAGTTGCAATGAGGTTACTGTACGTTATTAACCGTCGTGTTCTGTTGAGTTGCAACATAATATCTGAAAACGGGTGAAAAGTAAAAAGGCTTTTAGAAATCATAAAACACGGAACGTTTTTGACGGCGTGTTACTCACATAGGCTATATCCGATGGCTGAGGCATCAGTTCCGCTTTCACGTTCACTTCTCTAATTTTTTGGAGACCCACGGCTTCATAATGTTCCTTTGACGGGCAAGCGACCAAATGTAGCACCACCACCCTCTACTTTATAGTTTTTTTACTCGCGCCGAATAGTAATGCTTTCAACCACCGAGGTAGTAATACAATGGGAAATATTTTACGCCACACAATAACTTTCTATTGAAACGAAGCTCATAGATTTTTGCTGTGATTGGCTCGCACAAAAAGCTTTTAGGAGAAAACTACAACATGTTTTTTCTGAAGCACTAACTAACCCTTGATAACGACAAAAAAAAACGAAATTCGAACGTATAAGTTATATAATGTTATATTATGTGTAAGGCTCTACCTTTCGAATTGATTTTCTTGCATCTTAAAGGCCCGGTTTCTCGCTCAGCAGCTGTAGTGAGATGAAAAGTTGTGTTCTGAATCCTTCTCGCTCTTTTTACGCTCTTTTTATGCAGCATTTACTTTTAAATCTTCCAGGGATTTTTTATCTCTTTCTGACATTAATTTGATCGAAAACCACACGTGAGTATCCGACAGGCGTTAATTTTTTTATATGAGGTCTCCATAATTTGTTTGCTACTCCATGTTTTTGGCACACGTTTTGCATCGCGCTGGGTCGGAGAGATTAATATGGAATAAGCGGGGTATTATCTTTCATAGCGCTTTGTGCCTATTTTTGAAATAAGTAGGTAGGCTTCTTGTGAAAAAGAAATGTGACCTTTTGTAAGTGTGTATGTTCTGTATGTTACGTATATTTGTTACGTTAAATCTCGCAGAAAATAAGCACAAAAGTAAATGTTCAAAGGTAAAAAAGCAAACAAAAGTCCATGGCTATTTTGGAACCCTTTTACTCACTTTATCAAACGGTTGTATGGTAAAGCTCATGTCATAATGAAAGAAAGTTTTTGGTTATAAAATCAGATGCAGACGCAACCATTGAGTAGATTTACACCGAGCTTAACTGAGAGTAAAATTAAGCACACCAAAAATCCGTGCAAAGTGTTTTTTGTCCTTTGTATGAAAGTTGAAGTTCCGTTGAGAGTTCCGTCGAAGATCGAAGGAAAAGGACTCACTGTCTTCAGAGACCGAAAAACTCCTGGAACAGCGCAAAAATCTTCCGAACTACCAGTATAACTCCCAAGAACACCGCGAGCTAAACAGAAAGATATCTAAATCGATACGCCGGGACATTCGCAAGAGAAATACTGACAGGATACAGCGCCTTATAATAAAATACAGAGGTCCAAAAGTGTTCAGCAGAGCAACCACTAATGGTAGAAGCCAACTGACTAAACTGGAAAACGACCATGGAGAAGTAGTGAGCCAAGCTTCTGATCTATTGGAGATCATCTCAAATTTCTACGGAGAACTGTACTCATCACATAAGCCAGCCCCCACAACTGTGAATACCTCCGACAAACGCGCACCGCTAACACGACACTATACCGAGGACCTACCTGAAATTAGTTCGTACGAGATCAAGCAGGCGCTGAAACAACTAAAACAATATAAGGCACCCGGAGAGGACGGTATCACTACAGAGCTACTGAAAGCTGGAGGACGTGCGGTGGTGAAAGAATTGAGATGGCTCTTCAATGAAGCTCTTTTCACAGGAGAAATACCTTCCGGATGGAGGAATTGTGTAGTGGTCCTATTCCACAAAAAAGGCCCTAACACCCTGCTGAAAAACTACGGGCCAATCGCGCTACTCAGTCAAGTCTACAAAGTGTTCTCAAGAGTTTTAACCTCAAGAC
This sequence comes from Zelleria hepariella, assembly GCA_949319315.1. Taxonomy (NCBI): domain Eukaryota; kingdom Metazoa; phylum Arthropoda; class Insecta; order Lepidoptera; family Yponomeutidae; genus Zelleria; species Zelleria hepariella. Next base: position 1,818,152 of record OX439388.1, read on the forward strand.
TGACTAAAAAACTTGACGAGTATCAACCGAGAGAACAGGCAGGGTTCAGAGGAGGATTCGGTACAGTCGACCACATTTTTACTTTGAGGCAAGTGATACAGAAATCGAGCGAATACAACAGGCCATTATACCTTGCTTTCGTCGACTACGAAAAAGCTTTCGACTCAGTGGAACACTGGGCTGTGATGATGTCCCTCCAACGATGTGGAGTAGACTACCGATACATACAACTCCTAAAGAGCCTATACCAATCGGCTACGATGACTGTGCAGATGCAGGGCTTTTCGACGACCGTTCCCATCAAAAGAGGCGTACGCCAAGGAGATGTTATATCTCCGAAGCTCTTCACTAACGCACTTGAAGATATCTTCAAAACACTCGACTGGAATGGTCTCGGTATCAACATAGATGGAGAGTACCTAACTCACCTCAGGTTTGCGGATGACATCGTGATACTGGCAGAGTCGCCAAAAGATCTGGAACATATGCTGACCAGTTTATGCCATGCGTCACTGCTTGTTGGCCTAAAGATGAATGCGGAAAAGACAAAGGTAATGGGCAATACCGATATGTCGAACGATCCAATTTCCGTTGACGGCAACGCGATAGAGCAAGTATCGGAATACCCATACCTGGGGCAGATCATCAAGCTCGGAAAGAACCCTCTAGCACGCGAATTCGACCGAAGAATCCAGCTTGGATGGGCAGCCTTCGGAAAGCTAAAAGACGTCTTCCACTCAAAGATCCCTCAAACACTTAAGACTAGGGTCTACAACCAGTGTGTTCTGCCAGTCATGACCTATGCTTGCGAAACATGGACGTTAACTGACGAAACCATGAACAGGCTCAAGGTTACACAAAGAGCCATGGAAAGGTCGATGCTCAGAATATCCCTCCGCGACAGAATACGAAATACAGTAATACGCCAACGCACCAAAGTCGCCGACATCGGCAAACGGATAGCGCGCCTTAAATGGCAGTGGGCAGGACACGTATGTCGCCGAGAGGATGGCAGGTGGAGCCGAAAAGTCCTGTCATGGAGGCCGCGTACAGGAACGCGAAGTGTGGGTAGACCAGCTGCACGATGGTCCGACGACATCAAGGCCGCAGCAGGCTCAACCTGGACCACAATAGCTGCAGACCGGCTGAAATGGAAGAAGAATGAAGAGGCATACGTCCAGCAGTGGACACATAAATGCTGAAGAAGAAGAGAAGAAGAAGAAGATGAAAGTTGAAACACACAATGGAGTTGTAAGAAAAAGCTTCATGACTAGAAAATTAAATACTCGTAACTACAGGGTGCACTCTAAGTCGATAGCGGAACTTAAAGGAGGCTGTCTACTGATCACTACAAACAAGTTGTACTAGGTAGCGAAAAAAATTGAGCGAAAAAAATGTCTGCTGTTCCATACAAAAGGTCGACTCAGTACTGCGCCAAATATATGAAACAGCTGATATTTTTATTCGCTCCATTTTTTCGCCACCTAATACAAATTGTTTGAAGTGATCAGTAGACAGCCTACTTAAAGTTCCGCTATCGACTTAGAGTGCATCCTGTAGAAGCTTTGCCTAGTACTAATAGGAAAGTATTCTTCGAATTGAACTGGGTACCTATCTATTGAAAAGCAATCGTTCTACCATAATAAGACATCGGTCTCTTCGGCCACGGATATGGAACAGGTGCGTGCTGCGTAGCGTTCAAGTAATGTATTGACCTTGCATTGAAACGCTATAATCTATAGAAACGCTATACGCTATCTCCTATACACACCTTTTCAACGAAAGTAGCGCGGCGGGAAGTGCACATTTTTCACTAAATTTTCTACACCAATGGAAAAAAAACATATCTTCTTTCTGGATGCGTTTTTTGCTAAAAACTCTTCATTAGGTTATAAACGCGAGGATATTTTTAGGACCTAAGGTTTAGGTTCCAGATCCTAGAACCTCCGAATAAAACAAAAGTGGCCACGTGGCACTTTACGTTAAGTGGCCACTTTTGGCGATAAAAGTGCCTAGGTTAATAGGGTATTAACAATTATAGTTTAGGTTAATACCTTAATTATAATTGTTGTTCTGATGTTATAAAATAAATAAAAGAGTACTATTTTAGTGTCGTGAAACTAAAATTGCTAAACAAAAATATCTCAGTAAAGCTACGAAATAAAAAAAAAAGTAAATATTTGGGCTTTCCCACCACACTACTTTCATTGATCCTTAACCTTAAACTATTATATCTAATCCTGTGTTATTAGTCCAGTAGCCCAATCTCCGTTACATCACCATTCCGAATGTGTACTTATAGCCTCCACCTTCGTCTTATATCTGCAAGTTGCTTTTTACTTTGCTAGTTTAGTAAATAAATATTGTATCTTTGACACATTTGGTTCTCGGTCCCTATCTAAAGAGTGTGGACCTATCAATTCCATGAAGACTGCTCTGGTGACCACGCGTATGTAAAAGACAGTGGGATACATTGCCAATGTAGTGTTTGGTACCCATATAACTACAACTTTTTACTTACTCAGGTACTTAAATATGTATCTACAAATGGAAGGCAATTTATTGGACAAAAAATTGCTCTCCGAGTTAAAATTGATGTCCTTTGTTTGTTAGATATGTTAAAAAACTATGGCCTTTGCATATTCGTAATGAGATGATTTATGCAGCGTCCAGTGGCACCTTTACTCACACTAGATGGGCGAAGAGACCACTCGGCACTGCAGTGCCTGAGACATTGCTTTAGATGTAGTAGGCTTGCTCAGCCCTCGCCCCGCACCTCTGCCATCTTGATTCCTGACAGCTTAGCCCACAGGAAAGACAAGTCAGTAAGTTAAAGAGTTTTATTAAATATGCCATACCTAAATAAATTATTTAAATTGAACGTCAAAATATTATCAAAAGTAAATCTAATACTAAGCTACTTTTTTTTTGTCTAGCGTCTAGTGAACTAGCTCTGATCGTTCTTGGAGAATAATTAAAATTACAATGTCCCAAATAAATTAAATTAAATTATCCTCTCACCTCCAAAGCCGGCGAAACTTTGCCGAAACCTTTCACTTTTGTAATTACCTCGCGCAAGTCTTGGCAGTTGGCGAAATATATGGTTACCCTACACTCGCAGTGCACCCCGGGGACCGATGTCTACGTACACACGGCAGCACGTCAGACTGTACATTTTTGTTGTAAAGTCGCCCGTAACGTAACTGAGTAGAGTGCTATCGTGTAAAGGTCGACGTGCTGTCGAGTGTACGCTATAAGTCAGTCGACGCGAGGACTACGCTCTCTCTCTCCATATTGATTGCTAGCAGACTCTGTTATCTTTATAACCTTATTTTCTAAGGCAGAAAAGGTGTTTTTCCTAGGAGTTTCGTTGGGAAGGTTGCTTTGTTTATACGATGTTTAAGTTTGAAGGTCAAGAAAGGCTTTGTTGGTTGCAGAGACAAAAGCTGGGTTTAGGGTGGCATTAATAGTCGTCAGCTCAAGCTCGAGCTCAAGTAGGTGAACTCAGAAAACAACATCGCACCGAGGGTTCCACGAAATCTTGTAAGTGGGATTTTTTTTCATATTTTTCGTCATGAATCGAAACATTGTATAAAAAAAAACATGATATGTCCTAACTTGATTCTGACCGCACCTACGGTTGGGGTACCACAGCTTAAGAAAACTCCGGGCAGCATATTTTTGCGGCGGCTATCCCACGGTACGATATATTGCCTCAAGCAAACCGTTATTGGCAACGCTTCTCGTAAAGGGAATTAACCTGCTCAATTTCATATAATATAGGTTGCACGAGTAAACAAAGGACGTGTGGCGCATTTAGACCCAAAGAACGACGTGACATACACTCCATTCACACTTTGACACTGTCATTCCGGTAAGCGGCAGCATAGCACAAATTTCTATACCGTTAGCGAGTGGTTTTTTGCTGCATCAAATTCACAAATGTAACTTTCAAAAGAAACAAAGCCTGCCTGCGACGCCGGGAATCAAAACTGGGCCTCTCGCTTCCCAGTTCAATGTTCTACCATATGCCACAACCGCTGATTACTCTAGGTAAGTAAACTCTGAATAAGCTCTAAGTAAACTGTTTCGGGCATACCTGGCGCAGAGGATTTCCTTGGCGGTGCAGCAGGGGAACGCTGCTAGCGTCATGGGAACTTTTGTGTCGGGTGTGTAGCGGGGCGGTATTTTTGATTAATTTTAATGCTTAATTTGTGATGTGTTTTTGACTTTTGTGTGTGTGTGTTTTTTTTAAGTCTGACTTACCCCTCCTTGTTTTGACGAAACATTGTGTGAATTAGTAAACTGTAAAGTAATTACTTTGTCTCTTCAATTCGTTTGTCAATGTATTGTGAAAATAACTTAGTTCTAAAATGCACTGTTATGAATTTATGCTGTTGCTGTCCTATTGCGTTGTGTATTTTTGGTGTAAATTTTATCTGAAGTTTTATTTTTAATGGCTTTCTAAAGGAAAGTAGATATTGTGTTACGTAGAAATTATATTGAGAAATTCTTAATACCTTGTTAATGAGCTGCAGACCTGCAGTTATTTGAAATAATAATAACTATTTATAATTAATATTGCTATTAATATAAACGTTGAGTTAGTTAATTCTTTTATGGACCCAAAAATAGGGTTTCCATGCTGATGACTGTGTAGGTACAAGAAATAAATATGACAATACAATGCCGTACATGGAATCCCTATTTTGGGTCCATAAAAGACAATATCATTCACTGAACGTTTGGTATTATACTTTATAAGAACTAGTACCTACAAGACTGTTTTGTTTTAAATGTTGAAATGATGAATAAAATCCAATTTATTTATTTATTTTTATTTTATACTATTAAACGTTATTATTATTTAAAATAACTGCAGCTCAATGTGTTTCCAGTCAGGGATCCTGCAACCCCTAAGGAAAGAAGGTAATAAAAACAGGTTTTAGAAAGATCTGTCTTATAATCAGTTTATTTTTTTCAAGGTCTTTCTGTACCAGGCTGTGTGTGATGCTTATCTACACATTTACTCAGTTACCAAATCAAGAAAAGGAAACTACCTACCTACCCACTCGCATTAAATGAAGGAAAGCGCAAACGGTAAAACCATAACATCACGACAATTTTCTTTCACTCGCAAAAAGCATTTATTGATCTTGATAAAAATAATTACCGACATCCATATCAGGATTCAGGGTTGCCATTCACCTTCAACATCAAAAGATGTCATTAGTGGGCCCAGAAAGGAATTGGCCCTAATGTGGCCCTTATCGCGCGTTCCTTTTTGTTACACTAATACGTTCGCGAAATGTAATTAGATAGGCCACGAATTGACTGCGGGGCCAGCAACCTTTATTAATATTGTACCAGATTTCCTTTGCGGAAAGGCTAAGTACTATTCGATACAAAAATGTCTCCCTTCTTTGAAGGCTGATTTACACACCGAATTAGTGCTGAGTTGCTGACCCGATATTGAACCTTGTGTAATTTTTTATTTTTTTTATTTTTTTTTATTTATTTATATATTATTACAATAATAAAAAAGTTTACAAAATTTCGCCAAACTGCAGAGCAGTTTGTTGGCGTGACGCTCATTCTACATTAGTGTTAAATTAAGAAAGTAAGTACCAAGGTTGTCTGGAAGAGATCGCTTTTAGCGATAAGACCGCCGTCTGTACTATTAGGTTAAGAAAAATCCTGTTAACATTTAATTTCTGGTGTACAATAAAGTGTTCTCTATCTATCTATCTATCAAGATATTGTGAGGACACAAGCAAATATTTTAATACAAAATATATTTTTAAAAGCAAGCAACTAATTTAACAACTTAACATTTTCATTATAAAGTGGTGCTAATTTCATCCAACATTAGATTTTTAAGTTTTAATTTAAGGTTTCCTATCTTTAATTTTTTACTGGAATTTAGCAAGATTTTATATTTATTACATATTTTAGGTGTCAAATTGTAGAGGTTCCGGCTAGGAGGTTCTGAGGTAATTTACTCCTTGGCGGACTGACCATGTATTTTGAAATATTTTTTTATTTTAGTTAATTGTCAAATAATAACAACGTATGAGAACGGACGTATTTTTTCTTCGTCTCTAATTTCTTTATTACTTTGGCCGAGAAATATTGCTCTATCTTTGTGAATCCTATAATATCCATCATCTGGCGACCGTGCAACAATGGATAGAGCCAAAGAAGAACGAAAGTGGGCACGACGACGATTTTCTTTGTGCGCAAGCAATGTCGAAAAATTTCTTGCCGCAAATGACACAAGTAATGCCTGCGCCTCATTCGAAAATTTAGGAGAGCTGTATGCTGCGTTATCTGAAGCCGAAAATAAGGTAATGAGTTTCTGGCTAGAGGGTCCGGAGAGAGACGAGTGTGCTCTGGACAAAGACGCCGAAGAAATCCAGGCGTATTCGTCGAGATGGTTTCTCATCAAACAAAGAATCAAGGAGGCAACTGCACCCGCAGAAACGGCGGGTTCTTGCAAGGAGATGGTGAGCTGCGGTAGGTGTGGGTCTTCAAGCGATCGCACGAATAAACAACGACGGCGATTTAATCTACCCCGCCTTGAACTACCAAAGTTCGATGGCCAGATCAGTGGATGGGTGGCGTTCTGGGCCCAATTTAAAAAGATACATCTCGATGAAGACCTAGACGACGACGACAAATTCCAGTATCTACTTGGTTCTATGGAACGAGGCTCCAGCGCACGCGAGCTCATAGAAAGTTTCCCGCCGAGCGGCAAAAACTATGCCACAGCAGTCGCTCAGCTCAAGAAGCGTTTTGGAAGAGACGAGCTGATAATAGAGCATTACGTAAGGGAGCTACTACAGTTGGTCTTGGCGCAAGCGAAAAGCATGTTGAAGATTTCTATCCAGACTCTGTACGACAAGTTGATGGCTCAAATTCTTGCTCTAGAATCGTTGGGCGTAACTCAAGATAAGTATGCCGCGTTTCTCTTCCCTTTAGTTGAGTCTGCGCTGCCTGCGGAAACGCTACGAGCATGGACGAGGTCGCATTTTTACGGCAAAAGTGAGTCGAACTCTTTAGCTGACCTGTTGAACTTCGTGCGTCAAGAAGCGGAGTCAGAGGAGAGAATCCGTGTAGCTCACGCTGGGTTTAAAGAGGACCGTCATGCCACTCCCGCTACACCGACGGCTGCGTGTTTTACTACGACGACTGCTAAGAAGGATGAAAGATACCGAGCGGAATTGAAGGTAGATAAAGTATGTTTGTGGTGCGACAAAACATCCCATTCGAGCTCAGAGTGCGTAGTAGCGGTAAAAAAGACATTGGAGGAGCGAAGAGAGTTCATAAAGCGTAAGAACGCTTGCTTCATATGTCTGAATGTCGGCCACATGTGGAAAAAGTGTAAGAAACATCCTAAATGTGTATTCTGCGGGAAGAGACATTATCCCATTATGTGCAATGGCGCGTCGAAGGGCGTGCAAGATGATATTGTCCCTGAAGGCTCAAGCAGCCAACAAACGGTTGTGAACCAAAGCGAATCCCCTTCGAGCAAGGCCATTCTTCTACAAACGCTGAAAGTGAACGTTACTAACGGCAAAGATGTCTTTTCTGTGAGAGCTTTGTTAGACACCGGTGCTCAACGGTCATTTATTAAGAAGGAAGTTGTTGAAAAGTTGAAGTTGAAGCCGAGTTATCAACAACAGTTGAGTCACAATCTGTTTGGAGGCGTAGTTACTAAGAAACAGAACTACGACGCCTACGATGTTAAAGTTGAGGCCCTAGATGGCAAACACAAATGTGTAATAGAGGCGTTGGAAGAAGAAAAGATCTGTGGATACTTACCCAAGTTACAAAAGGGCAGTATTATTTTGTCTCAGCTCTTATCCAAAGGTGTCAATATAACTGATTGTGTCGACGATGTATCAGAGATTAGTTTATTAATCGGTTGTGATGTTTTAGGTTCTCTGTATACGGGCCGATCAGTACGCTTGGAGGACGACCTTTTGGCTGTGGAGACGAAGCTGGGATGGACGGTACAAGGTCCAGCGGTTGGTGTGTACTGTACGAGCGCGGGTAACGTACATTCTCTTGCTTGTTCCTTTGACGTGGAAGATATTTGGAGGTTAGAAACCTTAGGCATTAAAGATGATTCAGAGGTGAAGAGCCGTAAAACTGTAGAGTCAGAGGTTGACCTTTTCTTCAAGGACACTGTTAGGGTCAACGAAGAGCAGAGGTATGAAGTCAAACTTCCATGGAGAGACTCATCAGTCAGTCTGCCTCCTAACTTTGGTAATGCGCTAAAACGTTTATACTCCACGACTGCTAAACTCTCTCAGTTAGGGATTATGAAAGAATATAATGATACCTTTTTAGAGTGGCAGGATAGTGGTATTATTGAGCAAGTAGTAGACGCGGATACGGAAAAAGGTTATTATTTACCACACCACGCGGTGGTCAAAGAGTCGAGTTTAACAACGAAGATTAGGCCCGTTTTCGATGCCTCTTCCTCTAAAAAGGGAGAATTTTCTTTGAACCAATGTTTAGAGAAGGGTACTAATCTCAGCGAGTTGATTCCGCCCCTGATAGTAAGGTTTCGGAAAAACGCGATCGGTATTACTTCGGATATTAAAAAGGCCTTCCTACAAATTTCGTTGTATCCTGAGGATAGGGATTATCTTAAATTTTTGTGGTGGCGCGATTTTGAGGTGGCCGCGGCTGGCAAAGAGGTAGTCACATTTCGTCATAGACGGGTAGTATTTGGTGTTACCACGAGCCCGTACTTACTTTCCGCGACTATACGCCACCACCTCGAGAAATATGAAGGTCATACAGCTTCTGTGCTTAGCACTTCTTTCTACGTTGACAATTGTGTGACAAGCGTAGACACCGTTGAGAGTATGCACCACTTCATCGACGAGGCGAAAGCTATTATGCTCGAAGGAAACTTCGAATTGAGATGTTGGGTAACAGGGCCTGAATTGATAGATAGAGATATAAATACAATTTCAGTGTTAGGTCTAACTTGGGACCCAAAAGCCGACGAGCTATATTGTAAGCTTCCCTCACTGGAAAAAATAGGAACACGTTTGACGAAGAGATCAATCATGTCTCTCGCTCACAGCATTTTTGATCCCATTGGCTTTATTTGTCCAATCACATTGATACCGAAACTTATTATTCAGAAATGTTGGATTCTGAACCGAGTTTGGGATCAGGAATTGCCTCAAGAGCTTGAAGAGATGATGATCGAGTGGATAGCCCAAATAAAGTTATTGGAGCAATGCAAAATTCCGAGACGATTAAGTCACGCGAAGTTAGAAGAGAGCAACAATACTCTCCATATTTTTTCTGACGCCAGCCAGTCTGCCTATGGGGCTTGTATTTTTCTGCGATCAGAATTTGGAAATGAAGTATCAGTTCAATTAGTATCAGCAAAGACGAGAGTTGCACCGACAAAGGCAGTTACTATGCCTCGACTTGAACTTCTTGGCGCTTTGTTAGCGACAAGATTGTCTTTTGAGGTAGAAAGCGCACTGGAGCTCGACTGCAAGAAGTTTTATTGGACTGATTCCAGTATTGCACTCGCTTGGATCAAGCGAGACGTCTGTCTTAACGTATTTGTACACAACCGTGTCAAGGAGATACGCCAGAAATCGAACACTGAAGATTGGCATCACATCCCTGGAACCATGAATCCCGCTGACCTGCCTTCACGAGGATGCAATCCAGAGGCTATGATCAAGAACCGATGGTGGGAGGGCCCTGAGTGGCTCAGAGCTCCTCAGTCGGAATGGCCACAGTCGAGTACGGCACCGGATGAAAGGGAGTTCCAGAAAGAAGTAAAGAAGAGTTGCCTTACAGTACAAGATAACGAAAGATTTTCAGAGCGTTTCACTTATTTCGGCAAATATTCTAAGATCGTTCGAACAATGGCATGGTGTTACAGATTTCTGGAAAACTGCCGCGTTAAAACAGAGAAGAGTCGAGGAGATATAACTACTGAAGAGTTTAACAAAGCTGAGCTGAAGATGATGAGACTTCTTCAATTAGAGAATTTTCAGCTTGAAGATTTAAAAGGAAATCTTAAATTAGAGACATTCCAAGATGAAGACGATTTGATTCGAGTGCGTACCCGGTTGACTCTTAGTGGTGAAACTGATTTGTTTATTTCACCAGTCTTATTACCGAGTAAGAACACGATCGTCGAGCGTATGGTTACCCAAAAACATCAAGAGCGTCACGCTGGTTCACAGACGTTGAGAAGTCTGCTTCGTGAGAGTTTTTGGATCATAGGCATTCGTTGTCTAGCGAAAAGAGTTGTTCGAGAGTGCCCCATTTGTCGACGGTTCGCTGCTAAGCCATGCACTGTACTACCAGCTCCGCTTCCAGCAGATCGCGTGAACTGTGGGTCCGTATTCGAAGTTACGGGCATTGATCTCGCAGGGCCGCTGATTTTACGAGACGGCAGCAAGTGCTGGATTGTTTTATTTACTTGCGCCATATACAGAGCAGTCCATCTCGAGCTATGCACCTCACTCTCTACAGAAGATTTTCTGCTTTCTCTACGGAGGTTTTTGGCGAGGCGAGGAGCAGTGAAGACGATTTATAGCGACAATGGCACGAATTTTTGCGGTGCTAGCAACTTGCTAAAACAGATTGATTGGACGGAGGTTTCCAACCGAACCCAAATGGAGAAAATTTCATGGCGTCATATACCTCCTGCAGCGCCATGGTGGGGAGGGTTTTGGGAACGAATGATTAGATCTTTGAAAGATATCTTGAAGAGAGTACTTGGAAAGTCAGCACTTCACTTTACTGAACTTCTAACGGTCCTGTGCGAGGCTGAAGCGTTACTTAATTCTAGGCCACTTACGTATGTTTCTGAGGATACAGAACAGTTCAAGGCACTAACACCAGCGATGTTTATGAGGGTTGATGCTGCAAGTCAAGAGAGGATTAATTGTACACTGGACCATTTAGATGGGAACGTTTTAACGTCTCGCTGGAAGTATTTGGTCAAACTGAGTCGAGACCTCAAAGAAAGATTTCGCAGTGAATATTTGTCAACACTAACTCAGAAACGAGGTACGGATAAGGCGCTTAATCGAGTGAAAGAAGGTGACGTGGTTTTAATAGGCAGTGAGGATGCAAAAAGGGTCAATTGGCCCTTGGGCCTCGTAGAAGAAATATTCCCCGGGGCTGATGGCGAGTGTAGAGTGGCGCGCATAAGAACCGCTGTAGGAGAAAAGGTCAGACCTCTACAACGGCTTTTCCCTCTTGAGGTTAGGGCAACTAAGGCTGCCACCGCTTTACCACACGTTCCACAGCAGGTCCCAGGTCCCGCTTGTACACGTACTGGTCGGCCTATCAAAATCCCAGACAGACTGGATTTGTGAGTTTATTTTCCAGTTTGTTATTCTTGTTGTTACCTTGCTTGCCCGCAATGGCAAGGGGGGAGGATGTAGAGGTTCCGGCTAGGAGGTTCTGAGGTAATTTACTCCTTGGCGGACTGACCATGTATTTTGAAATATTTTTTATTTTAGTTAATTGTCAAATAATAACAACGTATGAGAACGGACGTATTTTTTCTTCGTCTCTAATTTCTTTATTACTTTGGCCGAGAAATATTGCTCTATCTTTGTGAATCCTATAATATCCATCACAAATATTCTCTCCTTCTTTCACCGTAATAGTTGTCAATCGATTTGAAGCACGACGCGACATCGCTGCAAGCGTAGCATAAGAGCGATGCCACACGGGCGTTATGGCTGCGCTGCGTCGTCGCAACGCAATGATTTCAATGCAGTGAATGCCACACGAGCGCTCCATCAGCATAAACAGATATTATGCTATTAAATACTGCGGTCGCTCCGTCGTCGTTTCAACGCAGATCCCTTCCCTACCTCGTCTTCCTACTCTCCTTGTGCGTTGCACGTGCGTTTGTTTGTTTGATACACTTTATTGCACACAAAAATATAAAAAACTTAAATAACATTATAGTGAGAAACCATGTACAAGGGCGGACTTATTTCTAAAGAAATTTCTTCCAGCCAGCCCTGCGTTGCACGTGCGTTGCGTCGCCGTCCGTCACTACAACGCATCGTGTGGCATGACGTTCAGATTTATATGTAGAACGACGGAGAGTAACCGCTCAGTCGACGCAGCGCTAAGGCAACGCACACAAAACGCCAGTGTGGCAACACTCTAAGGCTGGGTTAGAGCGTATCTATGGGTTTGAAACTATATTATGTATCTCATTATTTTGTTTAGATACGCTCTAACCCAGCCTTACGCTACGCTTGCTGTACTGCTTAAAAATGTTTTACATTTTTCTGTTTAAAAAATGCATTTTAGAACAATGGTAAAATGGGTGTATTTGTATGCCGGTTCTATAATGATAGATCTACAACTCTTTAGCAAAGTTTTCTGTTTATATACATTATAAGAAAGAATAAATGAGATGTAAGTTTTGTGAAAAAAAAAATGGAATGTTGAATTGTGAAATTTTAATAATTTTCGTTGCTTGTTATCTGAAAATTTGTATATAACTGTCGGTCATTCGAAGGGCAACCCTGTAGGCCCTTTCGGAGATATAATATGGATATGGTCATGTATGCCTTTTGGCAAGTAAGTGAATGAAACAAAATTATATTATGGGCATGGTTGTGTATGTGATACTGATAAGTAAACAGTATTTTTGTCTGTACAGTATGACATTGCAGAGTTGACTGTACTAGCCCTCCTCTCAGTGTATATTAGGTATGTTTTCCCATAATAATCTGTGTGTAGTGGACTAATTTATCAGTTATTTACTACGACTTTTTTTCTACCTTGCCGGGAAATATCTCGGCACACTAATTAATTTTAAGATAATGGCCATTCCCATTAATTACTTCTTATTTTCTTGTATATTTGTTTGATTACTTTGATCTTTAAATAACGTATTGTGTCGTATCCTTTGTTTCGTTTGTTTAATTTTAAGGTTTAAAATGGGTTTAATTTTAAGTTAGTACCTATTTTAGGGACTACATGCCAAAAATATGGTAAACCTTTGGGTTAATAGCTGATATTTAGGGTGGCATTAATAGTCGTCAGCTCAAGCTCGAGCTCAAGTAGGTGATCTCAGAAATCAAAATCACCGACTTGAGACCTTGGCTAATGTCAATGTCACTCAAGCTAAAGTGTCTATTAATATGCTACTCAAGCGCGAACTTGAGACCCAGGTAGAGCTTGAGATGCCACTATTAATACCACCCTTAGTGTAAGAATGCCCGGTGACGTGAAGATGATGTATACTATTACTACAACGTGTCACAAAACATCCTAACTCTTTTTACAGGGTGTAACCTAGTGGTCAACAGGATGTCAAATCTGTAAAAAAAAGTTGAAAAAAACAATTTTTATTTTATAACCTCAAAATTGAAAAAAAAAAATCATAACTTTTTATCTCCCGCCACAGCGTTCACATTTCATTAATTTAAAAATCAACATAACGTCATAGAGCAAAAAAATAATAATTAGGTTGTGATCCCTATCACCGGGTGGTATTACCCTGTAAAAAGAGTTAGGTACTTTTGTAACACCTTGTACCTAGCAAAGCTGTCGCTCTGATGATACAAGCTTATCAAGCTCCTGGCAGGTGGCTCTAAATCTAAACTAACTTTTAGCAATTCACATTACAAGGCGAGGTACTTACGCTTCGCTAAAAAAGGAGGGAACAGCAAACAAAGGAGACCAATCAGCTAAACTATATCCTTGCCTCGCTTCTGTAGAATGGCGCCTGACCCTCTCTCAAATAAATAGAGGCGTTATGTAGACAAATGCTTGCCGATTTGAGACTGCTGCAAAGTGCGGATTACGCGACTAGGGGCCACGCTTACATCGTCTTCTACTTTGCCAGGTACTTAAATATTCAGGCTAACCTTAAAACAGTCTGTTTTGAAATCCAATCCTTGGACGTGGAAAAGCTTTGGACTTCCTCGAAAAGATCCAAATTGCACAAAAAGCTATGGAGCAGGGACATGCTAGGCATCTCACTCCTTATAATCAACTATTGTTGGCTGCATTATGTATGCTTTATTGGTTACTTCCGAAATACATCCATATTTGTGTTAGTGAAAGGGACTTGGCCTAATGTTAGTACATACCTAACTTTATGTACCTACATTATATACAAATGACAGTCAAGAAGGCAGATGCCGCCATTTAATGCCATTGGGTATGGCACAGCATCGTCTGATGTATGGACAGTGTAGCCTCTCTGCTATCGTATTTAGGACTTTAGGAGTATTGAAAGCTGTATAAAGCACGAAACTGATCCCGTTTTAATCCTCCACCGTCGATACTAGCTGGAAGAGACGTATATATTCCGCGGAATGCTTTATGGCACTGCAGCTCGCTTTGAGCCGCTCGTCGAAAATTGACTTCGGGCTGACTAAAAAGCTTGCGAGACACGTGGCATTAACAGTCGTCAGCTCAAGCTCGAGCTCAAGAAGGTGATCTCAGAAAACAAAATCATCGACTTGAGACCTTGGCTAATGTCAATGTTAAGCTAGTGTCTAATTATATGCTGACAGCTACTCAAGCCCGAGCATCGATTTTATTTTCTGAGATCACCTTCTTGCTCGAGCTCTTGTTCGGTGATTTTATTTTCTGAGTTCACCTACTTGAGATCGAGCTTGAGCTGACGACTATTAATTGCACCCTAGGTTTTCAGTAGGAATTGGTTAAACAAGTACCTACAGTCGATAGGACGTCTACCTTGAGGAGATTGTTAACCGCGTAGTCGGCAGTGGAACCGTCTGCCGAAGGCTATACGGGAAAGTTCATCAGTAGCCGCCTTCAAGGCTAAGCTAAAAGAGCATTACCTTTCTACATCCTAGATGCTTAGTATATAAATATATATTGTAGATCTATAGATAAGTACTGTTTATATATTATCTTTATACAGGGCGTCCCACGGCTATGCCACATGGAGGGAAAGTACCTTAAATATTGTAGATGGAACATTTTACTGAAAGAAGACATTATTTTAATTTAAAAAACAATTTAAACTGTATTCATAGATATTGAAATAATTACATGGTTGAACCGGGAATTGAACCCGTTACATGAGAAAAATAATTACCCTGTAGTTTTATCATACCAATTGAAAGGCTTCATGATAAGGATTATTTTCTGCTAAATAACATAGTGTCAGAAATAAAACTGACTGGAAGAGATTTCTCCTGAAATAAGTCCGCCATGTAAACAACTACTTTCTCGTATTTTTTCTCGTGTGCAATAAAGTATAAAGTAAAGTAGTCTGCCGGGCTCATGCCCAATGGAGCAAAAAACCCCTAAATATTATCCGATCAATCGATTCTGCAGATTTATAATCTGCGTCTACCTACTTACATGTATTCCTTTTTTTTTAAATAAAATTAAGATCAATTAATTACTTTTGATCTATTAATAAACAAACCTACTCTTATAGCGGCAATAATAATTAGTAAACGGTCAAACTTATTTGTATTAATGTCAGTGTAACCGACTAGTTTCGGTTATCATTCAGAGACCTTAATCATGGAGCTGAGACGGCCCTCGCGACGCCGTGGCCAGCCTCAAACTGCGCGCCACTAGGCGCTGCGCGCACGCTGACTTTACAAGTAAGTTTGACCGTTCACTATGTATATTTATATGGCTTAGTTTAAGTGTAAAAATATTTCCATTACTCCACCAACTTTTCATTTCAACCTACGACAGTGACACTGAACATAATGTTAGTTCTGAACTTCTATATGTTACTCGTAGTCTAGTGAAAAGCTCTACCAGTCTTGCTATTCATTTTATCTCGCTCATATTGTTAAATAAATAAGGTTGAGTGTTGAACGCTCGAAAAGCGGGAGAAAGTTGGTAAAAGTGTAGCGCAAAAACCTACAATTTGCTCTGGCGAAAGCTTGTTCCCGTACCTGACACGCTTTTTATTTTCTTTCGTTATTTATCTATGGTAGATAAAATATTTTTAAATGCTTCGTTTTGGATGCGGCCGACGGTTGCGGAGTTGCATAGTTTTTTAAGGGTTCCGTACTAGAAGGGTGCCCCAACGGGGTTCCGTTGCTACGTCTACGGTATCGATCAGTCTGTACACCTCTTTATCCTACTAAAGTGCTTTAGAACAGCAATAAATATAAATCCAAAAATTTTATGTTGTACCTACACACTAATTACTAAAAAAAAAAGATAAATAAACGTGAAACTTTCCAGTTAGGTCAGTTTTAAATCATTTAACAATAATTTAACTGGAAAACCCACGCACTGAGAGTTTCGTACCAGCACACATTTCTGAAGAAAATTAAGAATACAATTATCTTGTACGGAACCCACGGTGCGCGAATCCGTTTTGCGCTCAGCCGGATCAACTTACTTGCTTCCTTAATTTGAAAGAGATACAGAACTCCATACAGCTAATTATTTCATCAAACCCAGTCACCCATTGAGCACACCAACTCTATATAAATTCCATTTCCATCGACAAAACTCATATTGTACACGTATTAATTGTCCAAACTAAAAACTGAACCGTTGTTTTGGGTAACACAATAGCCCGGATTTCAATGGAGCTTGATTGGAGTGACGTCGAACGAAATCCAATTTCGTTCCTGAATATTACTTAGGACAGAACCTATTATGTGTTCTTATTCAGTGCATTTTCAATTGAAACCGTACTACGGTTGAAATAATAAAGGCGCCTATGTTTTTGGGTCAAAACATAACAAAAACCCGTAGCCAAAGACATCTGGGAACGCAAATGGCGTTGGCTGGGACATACCCTGCGAAGAACCACCACATCCCGAAGGTGGCTCTCGACATGGAAACCCGCTGGAGGCTCACGACGACCCGGAAGACCATCACAGACGTGGAAGAGATCCGTTTTCTTTGAGACGAAAGAGAAGGGAGCAACTTGGCCAGAGCTACTCTCCCTAGCCATGAACAGAGATAAATGGAAAGCCCTTGTGTCAGCCCCAGACTCCACGGAGAAGTAAAGGGATCAAAGAAGAAGAAGAAGTTTTTTGGGTACCTCAGTAATGTTATGCATAGGTTACTGTTATTTACATTATTTATGTAAATAGCAGAAACAATATCTCACAGAATAACTCTAACAAAAAGTTAATCAAATAACTTCAAAACCGTTGAGTTTAGGAACAAACATTATAGAATTAAATCTATTTGTTTTTACCTTATCTATAAACTCTTACCAGGAAATATATCCTATTAACAGTCACCCAATAAGAGATAAAATATAAATATGTGGGCTTCATTTCGAGTTTTACCTCATTTTATTTCGATTTCTACTGATAGTAATCTGAATAAACAATACCAATATTAATAATATCTCTCTTTTCTCGTACACGCAGTAAGTATTTCCTATAGCTTTGATAATACCACGAAAAGTCACTGAAATGTAGAAATAACAAAACATCACAAATACGTATGCATGGCATCTAATTTCGCTCCATTCTTTCTCCCTCGAGAGACAAACTCACTCTATAACAGATAAATACAACCCAGCACGAATTCCTCTGGCTCATAACCGGAATCGTTTGACAGGAAAATTTACCTTATTCCCCAGTATTTATGGTTGAGATTCCAAATGCCGTCGAGGATATAAGCGATACAAGTCGCCGAGCACACCTAACTTCATTAGGGGGATAGCAAATGAACGTCCCAGGACTAATTGTGGCGTCTCTTGTAGAAAATATTCATCTAAGTGCCGCGCTGTGGCATGGTCGGTTTTGAGCAGCGTTTCCCAAAGCTGCAGGCATTTGAAATGGCTTTCGATCATGCTTGTAATATTTTTTTCATCTCCCAGGTTCGGAAAATGTACTGTTATTAGTAACATACGATCGTGGAAAAACCTAAAATCCCACCAAAAACATTCTGTAAAAACTAGCCAGGTCTCGATGGATCTGCTTGTTTATCTCTAAAAAAGTAATGAAATCTAGACAAAGTCGTGCCAAGTCTAAGGTTCCTTACTGCGATTTCTTTATTATTATAGCTGTTAATGTTGTGAGACTTGGCCGTTGAAGGGTACACAAGCGGTTCTGGCGACAGATTGGTGCAATGGTGTCATGGAGCACCTGGTTTTGTACCCTTGTGTACCCTTCAACAGCCAAGTCTCACAACATTAACTATAATAATAAATAAATCGCAGTAAGGAACCTTAGACTTGGCACGACTTTGTCTAGATTTCATTACTTTTTTAGAGATAAACAAGCAGATCCATCGAGACCTGGCTAGTTTTTACAGAATGTTTTTGGTGGGATTTCACTTCTTTTTGTAGGAACGAGGGCATATTAATTAGATCAGATTAATTTTATTAGATTTTCTTATTTGACACAGTTTTAAAATTTGTGTAACGTTCGAGTAGAATAAAGTTAATCGTCCGACTATTTCTTGTTGAACGAGCGAGCGAAGCGAGCGAAGTCCTCCGAGTCTGCTGGAACAATCCGGCGTTTTTATGTATGTATGTTTGTATGTATGAATGTTTGTTCGACGATAACTTGAGTAAATTTGGTCGGATCGTTATGAAATTTGATAGGCAGGTAAACTAAATTAAAAGAATTTTTAAATTCGAACATGAGCCAAATCGGTCGATGGGTTGCCGAGATATGGGGTTGTATAGTTTAAATGCAAAGCGCGCGCGCGCCTGCGCGAATGGCGTAAGCAAAGTTATACATCTGTAACTGAGGTCGCGAGTTCATAGTTCGGAGCGAACCACTAGTGGGACGCTATAGGCTAGATTAAATGAAGATGTGTCCCACTACGCTGGATTTTTGCAATGACAGTCGATTTTTTTATGTACCAATAGTAGAAGGGGCATTACCATAATATCTCTAATAAAGCTGATACCAGCTGAGGGTTCTTCATCAGATACTCCAGACCTTAGATTTTTGACATCAAATGAAGCGGCCCACCAAGTTGAATATTTTTTGTAAGGGCGGTATATGTCGATCTATAATAGTTTGGTTGGGCTCTTGTGTTTTCTAATCAGGATCACCAGGTACTCCAGATCTTCGATTATCCTAGTTTTTATAGTTTTCCCTTTATGTGGCCATTAAACCCTAACTCTGTACCAAATTTCAGCTCTCTGAGTTTATGGGAAGTACTAGTTCTATTAGGGCTCTTGTGTTTTCTAATCAGGGTCACCAGGTACTCCAGATCTTCGATTATCCTAGTTTTTATAGTTGTCCCTTTATGTGCCCATTAAACCCTAACTCTGTACCAAATTTCAGCTCTCTGAGTTTATGGGAAGTACTAGTTCTATTAGGGCTCTTGTGTTTTCTAATCAGGGTCACCAGGTACTCCAGATCTTCGATTATCCTAGTTTTTATAGTTTCCCCTTTATGTGCCCATTAAACCCTAACTCTGTACCAAATTTCAGCTCTCTGAGTTTATGGGAAGTACTAGTTCTATTAGGGCTCTTGTGTTTTCTAATCAGGGTCACCAGGTACTCCAGATCTTCGATTATCCTAGTTTTTATAGTTTTCCCTTTATGTGGCTATTAAACCCTAACTCTGCACCAAATTTCAGCTCTCTGAGTTTATGGGAAGTACTAGTTCTATGAGGGCTCTTGTGTTTTCTAATCAGGGTCACCAGGTACTCCAGATCTTCGATTATCCTAGTTTTTATAGTTTTCCCTTTATGTGGCCATTCAACCCTAACTCTGTACCAAATTTCAGCTCTCTGAGTTTATGGGAAGTACTAGTTCTATTAGGGCTCTTGTGTTTTCTAATCAGGGTCACCAGGTACTCCAGATCTTCGATTATCCTAGTTTTTATAGTTGTCCCTTTATGTGCCCATTAAACCCTAACTCTGTACCAAATTTCAGCTCTCTGAGTTTATGGGAAGTACTAGTTCTATTAGGGCTCTTGTGTTTTCTAATCAGGGTCACCAGGTACTCCAGATCTTCGATTATCCTAGTTTTTATAGTTTCCCCTTTATGTGCCCATTAAACCCTAACTCTGTACCAAATTTCAGCTCTCTGAGTTTATGGGAAGTACTAGTTCTATTAGGGCTCTTGTGTTTTCTAATCAGGGTCACCAGGTACTCCAGATCTTCGATTATCCTAGTTTTTATAGTTTTCCCTTTATGTGGCCATTCAACCCTAACTCTGTACCAAATTTCAGCTCTCTGAGTTTATGGGAAGTACTAGTTCTATTATGATGATCATGAGTGAGTGAGTGAGTGAGTGAGTGAGTGTGTGTCATAAATGCGAAACTTTGCTTTCGCTTAACTTCGGAACTAAATGACCTACAGACTTGAAATTTTGGATTTTAAGTATGTGATTATAGCTTACTAGATGACGAAAATTTCTGCGTTCTGGTCTTATCCAGAGGTTCTCAAATAGGGGCCTGAAAATGCGGCGAAATGGTTCCAGTAAAGGATGGTACGGCAGTGTTTGCTTCGCGCTCGACCTGGCGGGGGCACTGCCGTGCCCCCAGATTTTAATCTATCTGCAATTTTGCGCGCTTCGAAATTTGAATGCGACGCCCTCATCTATCAAGGCAAAGAAGGAAACTCATTTTACTAGCCCTTATATACCTACCCAGTAGTTGTCTATTGTTTTTCTATTGTTTTTCTTGAATGTAACATAATAATTTCCTCGCTGTGTGAGATGATAAGTTGTGTTTCGCACGGATGCAATATTATTTGAGTCTCGCGCTTTTGAATACCTCGCTAAGCTCAGGTTTCTTTTTTTGAACCACTCGCTCCGCTCGTGGCTTAATTTGAGAAAGAAAGTATTCAATACAAGCACTCGCTGCAAACAATAATTTTGCATCCTTGCATTACAAATAACTTTCATCCGCAAGGCTCGGAAAGCATGCTGTTATTAGTCTAATTCGATCGTGGAAACTTGGGAGCAGGGTTTAAACTCAAACTTAAACTCCTGATAAAATCTTTTCTTTCATGAATTCATGCTTTTTATTATTATTATTTAACATGTATTGAGACATATTTACCTAACCCAAAAAAATTAAAAATACCTAGCAAAATTAAATGTCTACAAAAAAAAATTGAGAGATATTTAATTATGTGTGGGCTTTTCCCACATAAAATATTATTTTCGATTTGCTACAAAAGGAAACGCAAGCTAGATTTGACAAGACTGTTTTTATTTTATTTTTCTTTTTCTTTAGAGAGAGTGACGGACGGCTGAACCATAAATGACTGGGCCGGCTGAAGGTCCGCGTTGCGGGCCACCGCAGGGGCGGACTCGCATGTAGGTCGCTACATCACCCCCCTTGGAGAAATTGAACCTGGGGATCAAAAGATTTTAAACCTGACCCTTCGGCCAGCCCGCGTAACGTAATCCGGGCGCGGGTCGGATGCAATCTTTGCTTTATGCGGAAAAGTTGTGGTTTGCGACGCTGTTGCTGCTGGTGTTGGCGGAGGTGGATGGACGGGTGGATGGATGGAAGGATCATCTGTGAGTAAGTAGGCTGGTTTCAAACGGTCTATCGATACCGTGTTCGACTTGCCATTCATGCGGATCGTGTAAAACTTTCCATCTCGTTGCAAAACCTCGTGTGGGCCGGTATACGCTGGCTGTAAGGCGCCGCGCAGTGCGTCGTCCCTTACAAACACATGCGTCGTCGTGGCAAGGTCCTTGAAAACAAATATTTTGCTGTCCCCATGTCTTGAGGCTGGTACTGGTTGCAGGTTTTTCGCAAAAGTTCGCAGACGGGAAATGTACTGTGTAAGGTCTTCAGTGACGTCATCTTTAGAGTGCATGAATTCACCGGGTAATCTCAAAGGTTCGCCATACACCAGCTCTGCAGCTGAAGCTTGCAAGTCCTCTTTGAATGCGCTGCGAATGCCAAGTAGAACCAATGGCAAAGATTCGGACCAATCGCTGTTGGCGTGGCAAACGATGGCAGCTTTTAATTGCCTGTGAAAACGCTCTATAATGCCATTGCACTGCGGGTGGTATGCTGTAGTTTTCCTGTGAACGAAACCTGCCATCTTGGAGAGGTGCTGAAAAAGATGCGACTCGAATTGTCTGCCTCGGTCGGTTACGATCGTTCTTGGGCAACCAAATCTGGAGATCCAGCCAGATAGAAGGGCTTTGGCCACTGTTTCTGCTGTAGCATCAGGTATTGGTATTGCTTCTGGCCAGCGAGTGAACCGATCAATGGCGGTGAGGCAATATCTGTTTCCTTGAGATATTGGCAGAGGTCCTATGAGGTCAATCTGGATGTGCATGAATCTGGCGCTTGGCAGTTTATACGTTCCTAAATGTGCTGTTACGTGGCGTGTGGTTTTTGCGCGCTGACATGGCAGGCATGATTGTGACCAGTTCCGGCAATCTTTCCGCATGCCTGGCCATACGTACCGCTCTGCTACCAACTTTGCTGTTGCCTTAGCTCCGGGATGACTCAATGAGTGCAGTACTTCAAAAATCGGTCGACGTAACTCCTTTGTGACAAAAGGACGAGGCCTCGACTGAGAAACATCGCAGTACAGCGTGCTCATGGTACCTGGTATCGGCACTTTCTCCAGTTTGAGTGAAGTGGATCCTGTGAGAAACTCTGCAAGCTCAGTGTCGTCCTGCTGTGCGTTGGCTAGAGTCTCGAGGTCTGGAGAAGTAGTGATGGTCTCAATGCGCGACAGAGTATCCGCAGGAATGTTGTCCTTACCGGCAATGTGGCGTATGTCCGTTGTGAACTGGGACACGAAATCCAGGTGGTTGAATTGCCTTGGCGAACAATGTCTGTCTTTCTGTTGAAAAGCATAGGTGATGGGCTTGTGGTCTGTATATATCACAAAATGCCTGCCTTCGACCATATGTCGGAAGTGTTTGACACTTGTGTAGATAGCCAGTAACTCTCTGTCGTAGGCGCTGTACATCATCTGAGCTTTATTCATCTTCTTGGAGAAAAATGCCAAGGGTTGCCAGTTGTCGTTCACCTGCTGTTGTAAGACGGCGCCCATAGCGGTGAGGGACGCGTCAGTGACAAGTGCGAGTGGTGCATCAGGAACTGGATGAGTAAGGAGTGTAAACTTGGATAGACTCGACTTACAATCTTCGAAAGCCTGCAGTTGCGCTGGTGTCCAAGTCAGGGTTTGATTGCCCTTGACGTTTGAACCGGCCAGCATATCGTGCAGTGGCGCTTGTACTTCCGCTGCGTTTGGCATGAATCGTCGGTAGTAGTTCATCATTCCAAGGAATCTGCGTAAACCTTTGCCGTTCTTTGGCGGTGAAAACTCTTTGATGGCTGATATTTTATCCTCTAGCGGCTGTGTTCCTGCAGCAGAGATCTTATATCCGAGGAAAGTCACTTCGCTTTGTCCGAAACAACACTTTGACTCATTTAAGAGCATTCCGTATTCGCTCAGTCGTTCGAAAACCTTCTCCACGTGGGTCAGGTGCTCGGTGTGGTCTCTCGAGTAGATTAAGATGTCGTCAATATACGAATAACAAAAATCTAGTCCTCGAAGTACCTCGTCTAGGAATCGCTGAAAAGACTGAGCAGCGTTTCTGAGTCCAAATGACATCATTGGGAATTCAAAAAGGCCGAATGGTGTTGTGATTGCGGTTTTGGGAATATCCTCTGGATTAACTGGAATTTGGTTATAAGCCTTGACTAAATCGAGTTTTGAAAATATTGTGCTTCCGGCAAGTCTTTGAGAAAAATCCTCTATATGCCTGATCGGGTACCTGTCCGGTATAGTGCGGTTGTTCAATGACCGGTAATCACCGCAGGGTCTCCATCCATCTCCTTTGGGTGCCAAGTGGAGAGCGGAGGACCAAGGTGAGTCTGAGCGTCGCGCGGTACCGACGAGAACCATCTCTTCAAACTGGGCTTTGGCAACCTTTAGTTTGTCTGGAGCGAGGCGTCTCGGTCTGCAGAAGACTGGGGGTCCAGGAGTGGTGCGGATGAAATGCATTGTGGAGTGCTTTATTTCCTTGTCGATACCGGACGGTTTCGTAAGGTCTGGGAACCGGACCAGCAGCTGGTGGTATTCACTGACACCAGATATAGCTTTTACGCTGGGAGTATCGCAGGATTTTACTTCACCGGACGATGTTAGGGAAGTCAGGCTATCCAGTATGCGCTTGTTTCGACAATCCACCAGGAGACCGTAATGTGACATGAAATCAGCACCGATGATGGGTCTGTCCACGTCGGCCACGACGAAGTTCCATGTGAAGTCTCGTCGCAGGCCTAAATTCAGGTGTAACTTCATCGTTCCATATGTTTGGATAGTTGTTCCATTTGCTGCGGTTAGGCTATACTCCGGCGTGCGCTTTCTGCGCTCGGTGACGGATTTGTATGGCAGTACGCATAAGTCGGAACCGGTGTCGATGAGGTATTTGATTTTGGATGCGCGGTCGGTGATGAACAAGCGGCTGGAGGTAGATAAGCAGTCATACGCCGCCATTATTGACTGCTTTTGCTGTTTTCCGTCTTCACGTAGCTACAAGGGGTTGTACACTTGCGTGCTTTTTCGCCAAAAACATTGTGGTACCAGCATACCCCGGGGGTTCTGCTTCGGGATCGACGACTTCCCCTGGAGCCGGACCTGTCTCGGTTGTTAGTCGGACGTCGTTCCCTTGAACGTTCTCTTCCGATGCTTAGTTGGGCTAGTTGCTGGGTTATCTGGCTTACGTTCTGTACCAGTGTGCCGATAACGCTTTCTAGTCCCGATGTAGAAGTGGATGCTACTTGAAGTTGGATTGAGCATGGTGTTACCTCGCAGCTATCGTGGAAGGTTCCGTCATCGTCGCCGGCTGGGTTTGGTTTCGAGTTTTTGTCAACCGACATTTTTCTGGACTTCCGTTGACCGTTATTGCTAAATGTGTCTTGCGCGGTTGCGTGTATATTCGGGGTCACCAAATGTGGGCTTTTCCCACATAAAATATTATTTTCGATTTGCTACAAAAGGAAACGCAAGCTAGATTTGACAAGACTGTTTTTATTTTCTTTTTCTTTTTCTTTAGAGAGAGTGACGGACGGCTGAACCATAAATGACTGGGCCGGCTGAAGGTCCGCGTTGCGGGCCACCGCAGGGGCGGACTCGCATGTAGGTCGCTACATATGTTTTAATTGAATTAAGTTTGAACATCGTTGCTTTAGTTAGTGTTCTGAAGTTAAGTGTATGTGTCTGCGGACTTAAGATTTTCTTATCGCGTTTGGTATGACAAGGGATAATTACTTGGAACTCCTTTGAATGCTAAAACATTTTTAATTAAATTATAATTGTTCCTACGGGTAACATAGCGTAAGAGTGAAGTAAGATGTAGTCTGTACTATTAGGTAATTGTACATGCTTCTTGCTAGCTGTGCAAAAACCTTCTCTGCCCACTGCATTGGCGATGTTCTTGCTAGCTGGGCAAAAAACCTTCTCCGCCCACTGCATTGGCAATTTTTGCGGTGAAGTTATTATGCCTCAGACGCTAAGGTTTCCTCACGATTTTTTTCTTCACACGCTAGCGCTAAAAATTAACAAATGTATGCAACTTTGAAATAAGCTAAAGTCAAACGAAAGGTCCTTGAATTTATAAATTACCTAAACCTACGACCATCAATACAAGCTACCTACCCATGCAGAATGACTTCACCCGCTATCGGGTAATGGCTCCTCGATTTAAGCAGTGAAATAAAGCAAGATAGTGCTTGCCGATAATGAGATAAAACTGTATATCCTACGTGACGTTGTGCCTCCCCTGTAGATTTCTGACACGTACCGATATTCGAGGCGCGTAGGCATAAGGCGCGTAGCAGCCGTTTAAAAACTGCTGTATTTTCCCATATTTTTGCCCCCCAATCCCGACGATACTGCCTTCATTAAAATGCAATATTGTGTAACAATAAGCGTGTCTAAAGCAAACATATTTAATAGCGGTCGGTCGCGGCCATGTTTGTTTTCGCGCCCGTGTCGAATACGTAACAGGGAGGATTATCCGCCGCTGAGGACACCGCCTCAGCAAAGCGGGGAAACATTTTTATTTGTAACACTTAAAAAAACGAGACAGTGCACGCAATACATCGAAGATTTTTCTGAACGTACCCACTTGAATTTAGATTTTCTTGGATCTATCATGGGATATAAAAAGCCCAATTCTGGGCTTGAGATAATAATAAAGATAAATTAATATTCTTTAAAATTGCGATAAATTGCCGGCCTTATTGCTAATAGCAATTTCTTCCAGGATTTAACCTCTTTTATAATGTCGCTTTGTTTTGTTTTTTTTTGTCCGCTCTATAAAGCGTTTGTTCATCAAGGGCTGCGATGCTGACCGTGCTGTGATGACCTTGAGCTGTGCTACGCCGTCGGCTATCAAAAGCGCGCCAGAAACGCACCCATTACAGACCACGGCATTAATGTAATTTAGAGTGCCTTAATAACGATGAGGAAATAGTTGGCGAAATGAATTATTTTCCAAATGAATGAGTTGGGGCAAAAATATGAAAGTCACGGCCCATAAAAGATGATATCGTTCGCAGGTAACTGCGGAACCCCAATTTACTGGGGTTCACTACGCCTTGCCGAAACACGTTTCACCTAGTTACACTTCACCGATGACGTCTCATCTAACCTACAGTAGAACTAACGTTCAAATCATCTAATGTTTGTTTTAACTAAAACCATTTGTTCGAAGCTACACTTCACCTAATTACGATTCAACTAAACACAATTCATCGAAGCATCATTTGTTCGATGCTACAGTTCACCTAATAATAACTAGTGGTTCGCCCCGCCCCGAACTATGAACTCGCGAATGTACCTAACTTGCTAACACCATTTGCGCAGGCGCGCGCGCGCATTGCATAATAATATAAACTTTACAACCCCATATCTCGGCAACCCCTCGACCGATTTGGCTCATGTTCGAACTTAAAAATAAAATTATATAAAATAAAATAAAAATTATTTTAATTTCATTTACCCGCCTACCAAATTTCATAACGATCCGACCAAATTTACTCAAGTTATCGTCGAACGAACATACATACATACAAACATACAAACGCCGGATTGTTCTAGTAGACTCGGAGAACTTCGCTTGCTTCGCTCGCTCGTTCAATAACTCTATACGTACAGTACAACTAAACACCATTCATCGAAGCACTATTACGTCACCTGCTTAAACTTTGATGCAGTCGGTTTTTTTTTGTTATTGGACAGTTTCGCAGCAGCAAGTCCAACCCAACGACACGACACCTCATTTATTCAAATTGGTTCGAAGGTGGAACATAGGAACGGAAATACATACGTACATATGTACATGACGGTACATGAAACATAACCCTCCTTTGGGCAGTCGGTTTAAAATTGAAACATGTTACACTAGTGGTACGCCCCGAACTACGAACTCGCCATGAAAACGCGATGCAGGTGGAACGCGACGCTGGCGGAAAGCGATGGGGCCGCCAAAATTCGATCAAATGACATCTAGATAAAACAACAATTAGACTAAACAATTCCTAGATGAAATAAGCTCTCGGACTAATGACATTCGGTGAAATGAACCAAAGGTGTAATGTCATTCGGTTAAATGAAGTCTAGTTTAAGTGACATTGGATGATACGTCATAGGTGAAGTGTAACAAGGTGAAATGTAATTCGGCAAGACGTAGTGAACCCAATTTACTGCGTTACATCACTTAGCGAAATTATAACATGCGCGCGCCCGTGTTAAAGCTCCATAAATAGATAGATATCATCGCGCAAAATCCCGAAACTCATTACAGATAAAACGTACACGGAAGGGGGTGATAAAATTTTATCCTCTCGGCCGGTTATGGTATGACCCTTTGTAGGTTGAGAGCTGGTGACCAATCGAGATATTTTTTCGTACAAGGCTGGGAGTTGGTAGGCTGATAGAGTAGACTTCGCTGGGTCTAGAAAAATATTTTTTTTGGCCCGGTCGCGGTTGAAAGTTAGATATTTTTCCATATTCAAACCAACTAACCTAGAAGTTCCCAGCCTTGTACGACAAAAAAAAACTGAACCCATACATTTCAAAGTCGAAAAAATCTAATTTTCAACCGCGACCGGGCCAAAAAAATATTTTTCCCAGACTCAGCGAAGTTTACTCTATCAGCCTACCAACTCCTTGTCTTGAACAAAAAAAAATATCTCGATTGGTCACCAGCTCTCAACCTATTGGGACCTTTATGGCGTGCGGAAATGTGCTCTGTACTAAATATTATTAAGTATAGTTTGCATTTGGCATTAATTTGATACCTACAGGGTGTTAAAAGACCGCCAACAAAGCGGAAAACCACGTATTGTCCTCATCATAAGGAACATTTTTGCCCAAGGAACTATACCTGGGAAATCAACGGTTTCCGAGATAATGAGGTTCAAAGTCGGACTTTTTAAAACTTTTTTTTTCCAGAAATGTATTCAGTGCCTAGTTCTTAACATACCTCCCCAAGAGGCCATATCAAAATTATGAATATTTCTTTGAAAAAACGACTTTAAAATTGCAACCCGCAATGTATTCTAAACATCGGCACTTTAAGCTTAAGTAACATAAACTTATACATACGCTTGCGCAATATGGCTTCTGTGCGGTACACGTCCATCGCGTGATAAAATATTTTTCAAAATTATAACCTAAAAAACCAAAATCATTTCCCAGCAATAATTTATCGAAAAAGTACTTTGTTTTGGTGTCTAGTATGCGTGGCTTTCGGGTCTGTTGACGGTCTTTTAACACCCTGTATAATAGGAGCTCATAGATGTTGGGACTAAATTGTCATTATGTTAGGTCCTTTGGGATGCATGCGAGGGATCACGAAAGGTGGGATTGGTCTCAGAATGCTTAAAGTCTAATTTTTCATTCAAGATAGTACACTGACGTTTACGGTGTGACCAGTCTCTGGTGAAAATTAAATAGTGTGGTGACAAAAAGTTTGACATGAATCGAATTTAATCGATTTATTAGGCCGATTGATGATAACTTTATAAAAAGCATATATGAAATAAACTAAAAATGCATTAATTAGTAATAAGAAAGTGTGTTTTGTTCCAGGTTTTTGAGGAGTGTTAAATGTGTTAAAAATTGTGTTTTTTAAATAATCTATGGAAATATTGCGTTCCGAACGTTTTTTTTCGTCCGAAATTCCTGACGCACGGGCTACCATGCGGGATTTCGTAGTTCGCTTTTTTTTTGTGACTGAGCTGAATCGCACAACGACTGGAATGCATCACTTTTACAATCAATATGGCAACATTATTTTGCAAAGGGACAGTTAGCATCTGTCAGTTTACTATCCTGAATAAAAAAATTGACTTTAGACCACAATATGACTGCATTGTGCAATTTGCCTTATATGTAATCGATCTAGAACTCAAAATGTACCAGAACTCAAATTGTCTGACTAGTGCTGAAATCTCCTACAACACATTTTGACTGCTGTCAGTTGTCTTTTGTTATCTGAAGTACAATCGATATAAAAATTAAAAGATACGAGTCATAGGAGCCTATGCCTTCATTGGGTTCCAAGTTGGCGCGAGAAGGAAAATTCCTATTGCAGTGGATCTATGTAAGCATAGGCATCGAGATTCGAATAGAGAGTTGAATGAAAGAAGCAATGTTGAATGCTTTTGTAACAATGGATATTGCAGAGTTCGATACATTAGGTAGCCATCATAATATAAATACTAGGAATAAGCAGAAGCCTACAATTCCAACTCTAAGCTTAAGAAGGCTAGAAGCTCATTTCTCGGCAACTGTATACGCTTCTATAATAAGATCCCAACAGATATCCTAAGGCACAATTCACACTGGCGCTGAGTCGAAGCGAAGCGAAGCAACGCCCCGTTGACGCTCATACCCGAGTGACCCTTACAGGCGAAGACGCGCGCATTCGCGCACAGGATAACAGTTAGAAAAACGTTCGCTTCGCTTCGACTCTGCGCCAGTGTGAATTGAGCCTAAGTTTACCAGAGGCCCGATTCAAAAAATGTGTAAGGCACACGCTGTGCCAAAAGGCCTATTACAGAATAGATGATTATCTAAATGACAAAGAAGTCTGGCACTAAACCAGTTCAGCGCACGATCACCACACTTATAATCCGCACGGGATGAGAATGGGATGCGACCTTTTGGAACTGAGACGCGCGCGGTAAGCAAACTCGCGGCGAAGCAACCTTGTCAAAGTAAAATAAAGTATATTTTCGATTGACTTCGACAAGGTTCCATCCCATTCTCATCGCGCGCGCATTATACCAATGTGTTATTTTTTAAGTACCTTTATACCAATGTGTTATTTTTTTAATTACGAGATCCTTGGAGTTTCTTTACCATGCTTCTTCTCCAAGAACGATCAGAGCTTGTGAAGCTGGAGAAAAAAAGTAGCTAGATACTTAGTATTAGATAGTAATAAGTATCTGATTTATATATTTTTTTTACTTTAGATAATATTTTGACGTTCAATGTAAATAATTTATTTATGGCATATTGAATAAAAACAATTAATTCTGATTCTGATTCTGATTCAAGGCGACTCGAAGAATTTCTCTCGCTTCGCTCGCTCGTTCAAATATTTTCAAGATTAAGGGTGGCATTAATGGTCGTCTGATATCACCTACTTGAGCTCGATCTCAAGTAGGTGAATTCAGAAAAGTCAAATGTTAATATCAAGCCTTGGCTATTGTCAAACTTGAGTAGCTGTCAGCATATTAATACAGGGTGATCACTACAAATAACTTGTACCAGGTGGCGAAAAAAATATCAGCTGTTTCATACATTTGGCGCAGTACTGAGATGACCTTTTGTATGGAACAGCTGATATTTTTTTCGTTACCTGGTACAAGTTATTTGTAGTGATCAGTAGACAGCCTACTTAAAGTTCCGCTATTGACTTAGAGTGCACCCTGTAGACACTATCTTAAGATTGACATTGACATTAGCCAGCATTTGACTTTTCTGAGATCACCTACTTGAGTTCTATCTTGAGATGACGACTATTAAGATGAAATACGTCTCACAACTAGCGCCGCCAATGAAAAAAAAATCATATCTTTTTTTTGGATAAGTTTTTAGCAAAAAACGCTCCTGCGATTTCTCAACGCGAGGCTTAACTATTTTTAGGACCTAAGGTTTGGATTTCAGATCCTAGAACTTAAGAATGCAATCCTGGAATCCAAACCTTAGGTCCTAAAAATAGTTAAGCCTTGCGTTGAGAAATCGCAGGAGCGTTTTTTGCTAAAAACGTATCCAAAAAAAAGATATGATTTTTTTTTCCATTGGCGGCGCTAGTTGTAAGACGTATGGCGTCTTAATGCCACCGTGAGAATACGGCTTAGGTAATAAAATCCTTAATTCTATTGAGGATTTTCTTCGCTAATCCAAAGTAAAAACTAGCGCCCCATTTCGGGCTAATAGGGTCATTCGCACCGCTCCCGAGCAATCTAGAGAATATCGAGCAATTAACAACTAAGTGACATAGCGAACATTTTTATGTCGCTCGTAAAAATCACTATAAAACTCTCGGACGCTCCGCTTAAGTGATTACGTGTAGTCCCTGCTTAATAACGTCGGGGTCAGTTTATTTGCTGAAAATTGTTTTCTACGATGGTGAATATTTTTCTCTCGTCAGTGTTTTTTTTAGTTACGTACGAATGACCGCGTTTTCATGGTTTTATCGCGCTCGGACTGAGTCTTAGTTGACTAAGGGTGGTATTCTAGAACGCTACTTAAACTCAATTTAAACAGAGTTCAGACTGTCGATAAAACAGTGCATGTTTTGATATGAAGGGAGGGATATTCAAATCAAAACATGCACTGTTTTATCGACAGTCGACACTACTAAACTCTACTTAAACTGAGTTTAAACACAGTTCAAGGAGCGTTCTAGTTTGAACTGAGTTTAAACAGAGTGTAAGTAGCGTTCTAGTTTGAACTGAGTTTAAGTAGCGTTATAGAATACCACCCTAAGACCGTGGACTCAAGTATTCAAGTACATAGGTGAGCTCAAAAAACACTGTCAACTTGAGACCTAATGTCTGATGTCAATGTCAAGCTCAAGAGTGTCTTTTAATATCTTCTTCTTCTTCTTATATCCCTTTACTCCTCCGTGGAGTCTGGGGCTGACACAAGGCCTTTCCATTTGTCTCTGTTCATGGCTAGGGAGGGGAGTTCTGGCCAATTTGCTCCCTTCTGTTTCGTCTCAGAGAGAACGGATATCTTCCACGTCTGGGACGGTCTTCCGGGTCGTCGTGATCCTCCGGCGGGTTTCCAGTCGATAGCCACCTTCGGGATGTGGTGATCGGGTCTACGCAGGGTATCCCCCACGTCATTTCCGTACCCTGATGTCTTGGGCTACGTGTTTTTACCCAACTACGCGAAGCAAAAAAATAGAAGTTAAAAACTAAAACCCGACTACTAAAAGGCTTAAAACAAGACCTGCTTATCCTTAAAATAGACTCATAGATAATTAATCGTAGTCGGAGGCCATCGGTTTATCAAATGCGAATGTGGTGTCCTCCGACTACGATTAATTATCTAGTATGAGTCTATTTTAAGGATAAGCAGGTCTTGTTTTACGCCTTTTAGTAGTCGGGTTTTAGTTTTTAACTTCTATTTTTTTTTAGCTTTTTAGTAAGTCATTTTGGACGATCACCCAGAATAGAACCAAAAAGGGTAAAAAAGAACACATTTTGGAATGTTTTGTTCTATTTGTTATGTTGACGCTACATGTGTTTTACATTTTTGAAAAGGTCTTTTAAAGCCCTTTCATTTGATACCCATGACGATGGTATCAGACGATGGTACCTGGGTGATAAAGACGAATCCAACGACACCTCATTTGTTGAAATCGGCCGAGTAGTTTAGGCTCTGCGAGGGAACAGATGAACACACAAACATACATACCCACATACATACATACATACATACATACATACATACGCTGCTAAAATCATAACCCTCCTTTTTGCTTCGCGTAGTCGGGTAAAAAGGAGGGTTATGATTTTAGCAGCGTATGTATGTATGTATGTATGTATGTATGTATGTATGTGGGTATGTATGTTTGTGTGTTCATCTGTTCCCTCGCAGAGCCTAAACTACTCGGCTGATTTCAACAAATGAGGTGTCGTTGGATTCGTCTTAATCACCCAGGTAACATAGGATAGTTTAATTTTGAAATAAACCAAGATGGCGGCTGTGCTGCGCCCTAAAGTGGTGGACCTAAAAATAAAAATTATCGGATACCATCGTCATGGGTAT
This sequence comes from Zelleria hepariella, assembly GCA_949319315.1. Classification (NCBI taxonomy): domain Eukaryota; kingdom Metazoa; phylum Arthropoda; class Insecta; order Lepidoptera; family Yponomeutidae; genus Zelleria; species Zelleria hepariella. The sequence goes on from OX439388.1 coordinate 1,851,362, forward strand.
CAAATGAAAGGGCTTTAAAAGACCTTTTCAAAAATGTAAAACACATGTAGCGTCAACATAACAAATAGAACAAAAAATTCCAAAATGTGTTTTTTTTTACCTTTCTTGGTTCTATTCCGGGTGATCGTCCAAAATGAATTACTAAAAAGGTCAAAAAAAAAAATAGAAGTTATAAACTAAAGCCCGACTACTAAAAGGCTTAAAACAAGACCTGTTTATCCTTAAAATAGACTCATAGATAATTAATCGTAGTCGGAGGACACCACATTCGCATTTGATAAACCGATGGCCTCCGACTACGATTAATTATCTATGAGTCTATTTTAAGGATAAACAGGTCTTGTTTTAAGCCTTTTAGCCTTTTTTTTTTTTCATGTGTGCAATAAAGTATAAGTAAGTATAAGTATAAGTAGTCGGGTTTTAGTTTTTAACTTCTATTTTTTGTTTGATGATCTGCCTGCTTGGTGTTCGGCATTTAATATGCTGACAGCTTATCAAGCTTGACATTAGCCAAGGCTTGAACTTAGCATTTTTGTTTTCTGTTATCACCTACTTGAGCTCGAGCTTCAGCTGACGATTAATAATGCCACCCTAAGACCGTGAAAACGCGACTTTAATTATTCTTCTTGTAAAAATAGTTTTACCCCATTGTTTAATGCAAACTTTACCGTTATGGCCATTATATCGTGGGATATCCACTACGTTACAGTAATAACAGCAACAAAATACCTCCTCACCTAAGTGTAAGGTCCTTTAGCGTTGATATAGTGGGAATGTTCCGGGTACGCTGCCACCAGCCGGCATAAGGCCACGCTCACACGATACCATTTTCGAGGAAAACTTTCAACTTCGTCAACATGTTGAGGTGGTAGCATGTTAGTTAGCACTGTCGACTTATAAACCCTTTTGGGGGCGTGTACTTCACTCTATTTAAACTTTTTAGCTACATTTGTGAATTTGAAGTAAACGTCGTGAGAAAAATATTAATATATTTTTTTGTACGGATAAATAAAATTGCGTTCTCAACAAAGTCGTAGAACAAAAGTTGTTGCAAATCATATTTAAAAGTTGACGTGTTTCGGGAATAAATATATTAAAACATTGCCCTGTATGTATACTTGAGTATTTATAACTAAAACTATTGTGATAAAACTGGATTCTAACCAGGACTGAGTGAACATTGTGCCTGCAACGGTGCTAAAATATCGGGCAATCCAACAAAATAAATCGTGGTATAAATACCGTTGTCTTACCATAATAGGTCTAAAAACCACAAAAGGTTTAAAAAATGGTGTAAAATTCAGTTTTTACAATAATAATTTGTGTCTTATAAACATTATAAAAGTCGATAAAATAGTCCCATGTGAAAAAACCTTACCATCAGCTGCGTGCGTAACGCGCGCGGCGGGTGCGTTACGGGCGGAATATTACGCGTAATGGATTGAGGTCCGCGCAAATAAGATTTAGAACAAAAGTTGTTTCAAATCACATTTAGAAATTGAGGTATTTCGGGAATAAAGTTATTTAAAAAATTGCCATGTGTAAGCTACATTACCTAAGTGCCTATAACTAAAACTATTGTGAGAAAACTGGATTCTTATCAGGATTGACCATAATGCCTGCAACGATGCCAAAATACCGGAAACTCGACAAAAAAAGAATCGTGATTAAAATCACGTTTTCTAACAATAAAGTCTTACAATAATTACAAAAGTTTAAAAAAATACTCGTAACAATTAGATTAATACATTTTTTCTAACAAACTAACGATAAATAAATAGTCCCATGTGAAAAAGCCTTACCATCAGCTGCGTGCGTAACGCGCGTGGCGGATGCGTTACGGGCGGAATATTACGCGTAATGGATTGAGGTCCGCGCAAATGAGATTTAATATTGACGATGATGGCGCGAGAACTCTCGCCCAAAATCGGCATTGCGATAGCTTTAGTTCAGCAGCCTTTCATTTTAGAATTTAGACTTTATATTGATGGTAGGAAGGGCGATTTAGGTTTAAAGTTGAAGCTGAATGGAACGTGATTATACAATGATTGTGGGTTTTATCTTGAAATTCATTGCAGTGGTTATTGTCAGTTTCAAAATGACAAATTGTTATTATTTTAATAAAATTTTATCCGACTTATAACTTAAAATTATTCATTGAACTTTTATCAATATTTTGGCAAAACTAAAACACTGGCATGTTTTTTATAACTAAACTAAGTGAAGGGCCGAATTCTAAGTCCTCAAGTTATTTTTTTAACATTTTTAACTGAAAGTGCCATCGTGTTCAGCTATGTGCTGAAAAATGGACACAAGGACTTTTAAAATTCGGCCCTTCAAGTATCTATTTTATCTTTGAAATAGCCTGAACAAACACATTAAACTTCCAAGATCATCAAAATCCCCAAATTTGCCAAATTCATGATATAAAGTGTAACCCAAGCGATGAGTAAGTAGGTATTTTCATCACGAAATTCCTTCCATTTTTTTCCCAGGATAAAGTCCTTAAAAGTGAGTCTATGATGAAGCTTTGTGACAATATTAAAGCCCGTTTTACTTTGCAGAATACCTCCTATGACGTTATTAAAATATCCCTCCTGAATGTAGATGAGAAAAGTTGCATGAATGAACGTAAAGTGCGTTGTTAACACCGTGGATAACTACTAAATTAAAATTTTAAACACCCCCGACATTTTAGCTTCAAATAAGCATTCTGATAAACGGCCTGAACCGATTTTGATAAAACATAACTAAGAACACTCGCTAGAACCTTGTTGTATGCGGAGGTGATGCCTAGTAGACAAGCCAACTAAGCTCTGCAGCCACATAAGCCACATATTTTGAGTAAGGTGTAGAGTTTGTGAAAAGCTTGGGTCTTCATGAGATCTGTTAGCTTTTTGACAGAGCGAGGTGTGTGGTCTCGTATTGGCAAAATTTTTTACATGAAAATGTTTTTGGTTGGATTCACACTAGCGCCAATAGCGGCAGAATGTAGTGTTCAAGATATAACTTCGTTAAAACGTTAATTAAAACATACCGAACTCATACCCAACCCGAACATTAAAACTCATCATCGTTAAAACATACCGACACATAGGGCGAAACTTTAGCGTATTTTTTGCCACTAAGCGGTTTAAGTTTGTCGCGCCTATAATTTCAGTAGTGTAGACTTAAATACTAGGTAAGTGGACGTTAGTTTCCCAGTTACAAAAAAGAGACAAAATGGTTAAGAAACCGGTGGTGCCAGTGTAAAAATGGTTTATAATAGAGTTGAAAATAAAACGTTGCGATAGTTTTAAATTAAACTACCTGTACTTAAACCATAACATACTCCTCGAGCGTCGTCGGAAGGTCGTCGGTATGAAACAACTTCAACGAAATCCCCTTTGACAGTTTTATGAAATCAATAATGTAGTAGCCAGAAGCCGTATTTCATGGCAATAGGTTACATCCTCTAGGTCGGCGTTCTAAATGGAATGTAACTGAATCCGTGCATAAAATATTTAACACCGAAAATATCCTAAATAAGGCAATAGTCCTGCATAAAAATTCCTTTGATTGGTTACGGATCGGAAGGACAAGCCTTTTTCCTATCCATCTTAAAAGTAAGTAAGCTGTAGCCTGTACAAGTCCCACTGGCTAGGCAAGGCTTTCTCTAGAGAAGAGAGAAGGCTATCATAAGATAAAACCGCAAAATGTAAAGGTGTCTCTACTCACCACTGTAACCATTTAGGACCACAGGTTTACGGAAATGTCGCTCCACGATTTACAGAGTGTACGTGCAAACTGAACAAGGCTTTTTAAAGCGCCCCAGAGAGCTTTTACGTCCTAGGTTATAGGGGTCAAAGTGGTGTAAATGGCATGCAATTGAAACTTAGTTCTGTGCCCGGATGGGCCGCGCGAGGACAGATTTTTGCCGGGACACAATGTATTTTTTGATGTACGGGTTTCAAGTGCGTGTTTTCATGCTTGTTTTTTTGGGCAGTAATAGTTGTTTTAAACAATATGGCGTATTATAACGGTGGATATTTCCATTCGCTTTGTTTTAGTGACTTTTGGTAGTTTTACATACATTCACTGTTACGTATTCAGTTTCAGAAAAAAATATGGCATACACAAAACATAAGAAAGTATACAAACGTAAGAATTCCATACATCAGTTTTATCGTAATACGGGAGAAGTCCGCAGTAGTTATCCTGGTATAATTACAGGGAAATCGGTACAAAGCTACACTTTAGGTTTTTTATAAAGTTATACTTTAGGAAAGTGCTTTAAGCGAGAGTGCTCCTTACACTAGATAAGTCAAGGGACCCATCAGACGCTGAAGTGCCTGGAATAATTACTTAGGGTGGTATTCTAGAACGCTCCTTAAACTCAGTTTAAACAGAGTTTAGATTGTCGATAAAGCAGTGCATGTTTTAATATGAAGGGAGGGATATTCAAATCAAAACATGCACTGTTTTATCGACAGTCGACACTACTAAACTCTACTTATACTGAGTTTAAACAGAGTTCAAGGAGCTTTCTAGTTTGTACGGAGTTTAAACAGAGTTTAAGTAGCGTTCTACAGGGTGCACTCTAAGTCGATAGCGGAACTTTAAGCAGGCTGTCTGCTGATCAATACAAACAACTTCTACTAGGTGGATTAAAAAATGGAGCGAAAAAAATATCAGCTGTTCCATACAAAAGGTCGACTCAATACTGCGCCAAATGTATGAAACAGCTGATATTTTTTTCGCTCCATTTTTTTCGCCACCTATTACAAGTTGTTTGTAGTGATCAGTAGACAGCCTACTTAAAGTTCCGCTATCGACTTAGAGTGCACCCTGTAGTTTGAACTGAGTTTAAGTAGCCTTCTAGAATACCACCCTTAGAATTCAGCGATGCACAAACCGCGGCCTGGTGGCCGTACGCTTAGCGCGCTCATTTAGCCCTACATATTTGCTTACCTACTTATGTGGCCCGTCCTTGGCTTATGGTATACCCGAGTGGCCCCTGTTCCCTATATTCTGTGCATCCCTGTCTTACATGATGTATAGTTGCCCAGCACCTATACCAGCGTGATGGGTCATTCAATCTAGCCCACATGAAAGACAAGTCAAATTCAAATTCAAATTCACATGTTGGATAAAAAGCGGTACATTAAAAACAAAAGAAATAAACAATAGTAATTATATAAATGTATAATCAACTACTATTTCACATTATTACCAGCAGTATGCAGAATGTCATAACAGCCTTCAACTATCACAGAACAACATTGTAACACAGTTTGCAATGACGGAATTTACATTGGAAAACTGCAAGATCCCGGCCTTTTTCACGTTTTACTATAGCACCAACGCCGTGTTCTAAACTGAATAGAAAAAAAAAGTAAACAAGACTATCCTTCACCGACCGCAGTCGTTTATTCCAAGTTTATTCGCAAACCGCGTGTTTTATTGCGCTCGCTCCGAGTCTTAAATCTTGCGCGGTTCAATGCTCAAGACACTTTTTTCCATCGAGATATTTCGCCATGCGTTTATTGGCTACCATTCTTGGCCTTTGCTCAATATGCCTTTGGCCTCTACTTTCTTACTAAGATCAAACCGGAGAATGAAAAATAAACTGTCCTCATTATGGTTTTATAACGTAGCTAACAGGTGATTTTATAAGTATGCCACAGCCTAGAAAAACCGGTAATGTGTCGGACTCGTGTTGAGAGGGTTTCATACATATTTGAAAAGTAGTTTTTGGGCCTATGCCATTTTTTGCGGAATTAGGAGGAAGGAAAAGAGACACTTAACTCTCTAAAAGTTTACTGGCATTTTTAAAGATTTTAACAACCATATCTATATTCACTTATGGGGCAGTAATACTGTAATGTTGACCACCAATTTGTTGCTTGATTTTCACAATTGGCATCAAAATAAAAAAGATTTTTGGCTATATTCATTTTTTGAGTGATTTTTCGCTCCATCCATTTTTTGAGTAGACCCCCTTCATACTTTCCAAAGGGGCGGGTTTTAAAGCAGTATATTTTGGGCTGAAACCGCTATATCTCAGGTAGATAGGAAACTAAAGTCCGGCTGGAGCGTAAATAAAATGTATTTGGCTATTTTAAAACGTTGTTAGTTTAAAATATCGATGGCATTGGTAACATTGGTTGCACGAATTGATTATTATCTGGTTTTGCTTGTAAGGAAAATCTAAGTTAACAGGGCAACTCTGCACTTTAATAATTGTCACGAAACCATTTAGATTCTTACAATTTATTGAACACAAGAATTTAAATAAAATAGTCAAATAGTGATGATCTTTTGAAAAACTTCGGAGATGGAGAACGGAACTCACTCGGAATCAATGCAATAACCTTTTCACCAGTGAAGTCGTATACAAGGTGTTACAAAAGTACTCTTTTTACAGGGTGTAACCTACTAGTCAACAGAATGTCAAATCTGTAAAAAAAAGTTGAAAAAATCAATTTTTATTTTATAACCTCAAAATTGAAAAAAAAATCATAACTTTTTTGATTTTGTAATTAGCTCAAATTTAAAAATATGTTTGTATAAGTAGGTGAATTTACATACCTTTGAGTTGTTAAAACATTGTGAAAGTCAACGAAAATAATGTTTAAAAAATACTTTTCTCCCGGCACATCGTTCACATTTTATTAATTAAAAAATTAACGGAATGTCATAGAGCAAAAAAAAAATATTAGGCTTTGATCCCTATCACCGGGTGCTATTACCCTGTAAAAAGAGTTAGGTACTTTTGTAACACCTTGTATATATTTTTTTGTTTATTTTGTAAAAGTTTCAAATACGTCCCATCTCTCCCTACGCGATATACGTCACGTAGGAACTTAGTTATTTACAAATTGCGCTGCATATTCATAATGTGACAATATTCCTTCTCGGAACTAGATGTAACTGGATATTATTACTTCCGTGCCGCTGTGCTCCTCGTGCATTCGCGTGTCGTTTCGCAGAAGCATTACCATACGCGACGTGAGCATCCAGATACATTTCTACAGTTTGTGAAGCGACTCTAACGTTTGAAGATTATCAGCTCAAGTGTGAAGTGACTACCTGGTATTTATTTTTGATCCGGTAAATATTTTTGAATAAAACGTGACTTCACAGTTTGCGTTTATTTGAAGATTAGAGGATTCGCGCGTAAAATCGCACACGTATTACAAACTCTTAAGATGATTGTGAACGACAAAATAAAGGAGCCTAGTATTTCGCCAACGCATATTGGTTGTACGAATTTATTGCTTCTTAACAAGGCTTCTCACAAAGCAGACATGTAGCAACCTCGTAGACCATGCATATCACTCGCGTAGCTAATGCGTAGCACTTACGTAGCACACGCGTAGCACATGCGTAGCACATGCGTAGCACATGCGTAGCACATGCGTAGCACATGCGTAGCACATGCATAGCACTCGCGTAACACACGCGTAGCACTCGCGTAGCACATGCGTAGGAAACGCGTAACACTCGCGTAGCACATGCGTAGCACGCCCGTGCATGCGTAGCACTGGCATACTGACTATTAGCGTAGTACTCAGGTAGCACACGCGTAGCCCTTGCGTGCGTAGCACTGGCGTAGCTCGTGCGTGCGTAGCACTCGCGTACAATTAGCGTAGCACTCACTTAGCACTTACCTAGCCTATGCTGAGCATTTGCGTCTCAACTCAACGCAACGCTTGCGCACATGTACGTATCTAGCGCTCCCGTAGCACTCGCGTAGCACCCGCTTAGCTTACTCGTAGCACCCGCGTAGCTCGTAGCAAAATCACTGCACAAGTTTGATGGTGCCTGATCTTGATTCTTGCACATTTTTTTGGCACTAAGCGGTTTATTAGATTCGATTTGTTTTAGATAGACTAGTCTCCTTTAGCAAATTCAGAATCAATAATTAATTAGGTACCGCTATATTGCTTTTATGCTGACAAAGAGATCGTAATTTGAAGTTATTGTACCGTAAAATAGCGATCGAATGTACATTACATTGTACCTTAGTCAATTGGTTTTATAAAAACTAAAAAATTAAGAGAGATCTTCTTCACCACTAGAGCCCACTGCGGATCGGAGATTTTTACGTTAGTTTATTTAAAATGTACTTATTTTAGTTATAGTAGGAGTACCACCCGCTAACGGTGACAGAAACCATCATGAGAAAACCTTGAGGCATCAAAACTAAAACGTAAAGTTGCGTAGTTTTTCTTTCTTTTCTTTTTTTTCTTTTTCTTTCTTTTTCTGTTACGCCGGATTGAATACTGTGATCCCACATCAGGTAAACCTACTTTACAAAAAGTACCTTACAAAAGCATCCCTATTCTATCGCTCGCCAGCAAACCGGTTCAAACCGCGCCTAATCAATCACCGCCCACAAACTATCCTCATTAGGGCTAATTTGCGAACGATGTGGAATCGCTCCGCCGCGGATCGCAGCGGATTTGTCTACGTAATAGGTGCATTTGTCTCTATGCCTCCCACCGTTTCGTTCCAACCATGATATAGCCATGCAAGTAGATTCACTTGCCACCAGAGATGGGCTTGGGCACATACCCGAATATGCACCCAAAATTGGGTATTTACCCAAAAAGAGTTATTTACCCATTTTTCGGTGCATATTTAGGTATGTTCCCATCTCTGCGTGCCACTGAAATAATATAATACTGGAGTGAATCAGAACAATACACAGTAAAGCAATACAAGGGTAAACATAACTAAAATACACGATGGTACGACTAGTCATATTGCTTATAGCCATTTCTTCCAAAGAACCATGGACGAAAACCATTATCACAATGAGATGAACCTAGATACACAACTTTTTTGGAGCCCGAAAGTAAAGGCTATGTTTTTCACCATCGTGTTCACATTTGGGGGATGATTGCTCCTTCCCTTGTTTCCATCAACAAACCTAAGCGTCAAAACCAATTTGAACAAAATATCATTGAACTTAAACTTTCGTGAGCACTGCACATTTTCTATTAAGGCGCTGGGCATAGTGAATTAGCCCGCGCGCAAAAAAATGCTCCAAAACGATTCCTGTGTCAAATACCTACACAAAAAAAAAACGAAAATGTTTACATATCAAACCCTAGAATTAGTTGAGACCTATCTAACACAACCAGTTTTGTGTTGATATCCATAACAGATTGCAAGATATTTTGCTTGAAAAAAAACTGCGCCGCCTATTTTTTTTCAAGCAAAATATCTTCAAAACGTTTATGGATTTGGCTTTTTTAGAGAGGGCTCACATAATTCTAGGGTTTGATATACGAAAATTTTCAATTTCTTTAGAGAATTGAATACAGGAATCGATTTTGTGTATGCCCAGCTTCACCCGGATTCACTATGCCCAGCGCCTTAAATCTCGGTTTGATGCAGCTCCCACAACCCCCCGCACCGCAGCTCTCGGCGCGCGCGCAACGGCTAACTCAAACGCAGTTCGAGACTAGCCACGGCGTCGCGAGGGCCGTTTCGTTCTCCATGAAGAAGGTCTCCGAATGAAAACCGAAACTAGTCGGCTATACCGACAAATCACTAGTGAGTAAAACCGTGATTTAATGCAAAATATCATTGGTTTTTTTTCGCCACTGCGGTTAATATACTCGTAGGTAGGTGGTATAGATACTTAATTCTTTTTACTGGGTTTCAGGGTAAAAGGGAATCAATTTAACGTGCCGTTTTGCTGTGCAAGGACTTTTTTGGGTTTGTTCAAAAAATACTTTGGTAGAGGAGGTGTTATTTCCATATTTTAAGGTGAATACCGAATGTTTAGTTTCCAACGTAGAAAACCTACGAATAAAACCCGCCGCCGCCCAATGTGGCCACTTTTGGCGGCGGCGGGATTTATTCGTAGATGCTAGGATCCTAAAAATAGTTAAGATATGTTTTTTTTTTCATTTGCGGTAGCTATAAGTCCGACCTATTTAACTTTCACCAACCAAACAACTTATCGCAGAAATATTATTTTAAGCGTTATTTTAAATTTGATTTTGTAACCAAAGATTTGCATGAAACATAAACAAATTTATTATTATATTATTAATCTTCCACAAATTTCTATCTGGGGTTATCTTCGGCCATCCAGGCCGTACATAATATTAATAAGTAATAACACAGTTTAGTTTATGTTTAGTGTATCATTATCATATTTAAGACACCCAACTCACTTGATAGTAAACCACATTCATAGTGCATACGATAAAAGCAAACCCCGCTTCGGATCGTAGACCGGTGTATTCAGATAACTGGCCTAGGCTAATTTTAGGGCTGCGTGAAATAAATCTAGAGCGGTTTGCATTTAAATTGGAAACCTTTACACTGGCAGCCCTGAAATACATTTAATTTTAGCCATCGTGTTGGGTGTGATATATGGAAATTAGATTTTGCCTCTTTGGAACACACACTTTTAATCACATTTGCCACGAGCTTTGAACAATCACAGCTAGCATGACTGTTTTTAATTCTACGTATGTTTTTCATAGAAGCGGATTTGTCCAAGATTTATCCGCCTTCAAATTATATTATAGCATTTCCGAGGTACACACGACAGCATGTCGACCCTTACACGCCAGCGCTCTACTCGGTTACGTTACGGGCGATTTTACAACAAAAGTGTACACTCTGACGTGTGTCCATTAATAGTTTTATATGAATGTCTAAATCAAAATAATATCCATAGCTGTGGGATAGTGTAATTTTGCTAAAGGTTGTATAGGAATTCTTCTTTTTTTCAACCTCTATTAAACTAATGTCTAATTGAACGAGCGAGCAAAGCGAGCGAAGTTCTCCGAGTCTACTTGAACAATCCGGCGTTTGTATGTATATATGTATGTATGTATGTTTGTATGTATGTTTGTATATATGAATGTTCGTTCGACGATAACTTGAGTAAATTTGGTCGGATCGTTATGAAATTTGGTAGGCGGGTAAATGAAATTTAAAGAATTTTTAAGTTCGAACATGAGCCAAATCGGTCGAGGGGTTGCCGAGGTATGGGGTTGTTAAGTTTATATGGGGTCGCGAGTTCACAGTTCGGGGCGAACCACTAGTATTAAAAACACAACCTTTAGGAAGATGACGCAATCACAATCACCATTTGCAACCCTCCGTCGACCCAAAACACGCAACCTCCGCATCTTTCCTCCAGGGACTCCAAGCCTGATCGCCTACATAAGACTAAGAGATACACCCCACATAACTGGGCTACAATATTCCAATACTAAAAAGGTTATCTCCCAAAGAGGCCAAGTATGTATCCGGTACCCTTTTATGATGAAATTGGGATCTTCGCACATCGGCCGTCCGCGTCCGGAATTTCTATTAGGCACGTATAACAGAGCATTTTGCTTTATGTTCTATTCTAACATGTGGTACTGACGGGCGGACGTTTCTCTCTTGAAACGAAAAGTGAGGGTTTTTTCCTGCTTAAGAATCACTAGTGGTTCGCCCCGAACTATGAACTCGCGACCCCATATCTCAGCAACCCCTCGACCGATTTGGCTCGAACTTAAAAATTCTCTTTACGTCATTTACCCGCCTACCAAATTTCATGAAGATCCGACTAAATTTACTCAAGTTATCGTCGAACGAACATTCATACATACATACAAACATACATACATACATACATACATACAAACATACAAACGCCGGATTGTTCAAGTAGTCTCGGAGAACTTCGCTCGCTTCGCTCGGTCGTTCAATAACTCGACTAACGGTACATTTATGTGGCAGAACGATACAAACATCGTTGTTTTTGGTTTGAAAAAGAATTACGCAAAACTGACTACGCCCTAAATTTCGCAAAAAAAATATAATATTACGTAAAAGTTTTTTTTTTTTGTTTGGAAAAAATAAGTTGCGCTTTTACCAAAGTCGTAGAATAAATGTTGTTGGAAATCACATCTAGAAGTTGACCTGTATCAGGAAAAGAACTATAAAAAAAAAATGTTTTACCTATGGCAGTCTAGTTTGATAATAAAATACTTATTTGGACCTATGCGTAGCTGAAAGTAAGTCGTATACTCCATAATGACTAAATTCTTACCTGCGCCTCTATACTCTAAAAAAAAAACACCCAACCGTCGAATACATATTGAAATGAACAATCTTTTTATTGACATTTAAAAACGAATATTTTTACTGTGGATATTTAGAAAATACAGGGGCAGATTGATGATCATATTTTGTTGTGTTTAGTCTGATATGTTGACCCGTGAGTCGCCAGCTAACGCGATCTCCCCCAGTTAGAGTTTTGGACATTGCAATACGATATGGGAAGCGTGTAGCGTCTCGAACAAATATGAGGACTGCCTGCTATCATTACTCCGTGAAATCTCCTATATGAGTATCTTTTGTTTGTGTTGTGTGTTGTCCCTTTGGGATTCTAGGAAAAAATATTGTATTAATAACTAGTGGTTCGCCCCGAACTTTGAACTCGCGACCCCATATCTCAGCAACCTCTCGACCGATTTGGCTCATGTTCGAACTTAAAAATTCTCTTTACCTTATTTACCTGCCTACCAAATTTCGTGACGATCCGACTAAGTTTACTCAAGTTATCGTCGAACGAACATTCATACATACATACATACTTACATACATACATACATACATACATACATACATACAAACGCCGGATTGTTCCAGTAGACTCGGAGAACTTCGCTCGCTTCGCTCGCTCGTTCAATAATAATAATAATTCATTTATTTCAAATACCAAGATTCAAAGATGGTTAGTACGAGTAACAATTTGTTTTGCATATTTATCTATGTTAGTAAAAATGTATAGCTCGAATACGATAGTTTACCCATATTAATACAGTTTGTTATCTTTTGTTTGTGTTGTGTGTTGTCCCTTTGGGATTCTAGGAAAAAATATTGTATTAATAATAATAATAATTCATTTATTTCAAATAACAAGTTTCAAAGATGGTTAGTACGAGTAACAATTTGTTTTGCTTATTTATCTATGTAAGTAAAAACCTATAGCTAGAATACGATAGTTTACCCATATACAGTTTGTTGCGCACCACCAGGAGCCTACAGCAGTGGTTGATTTACGTATTAGGTACTTATATGTAAAAAAGTGTTAAGGTTGCGCTCATTTTGCTGGTGAAATGTTTGGCTACAACCGTTTGGCTACGTTAATTGGTCAAAGGTCAAATAATATATTTTCAGAAGTAATGATTGACGTACCTACATTTCATGACTGTAAAAACCATTTTTACCTTAAAATATTATATCAAAAGAAAATAAAGGCACTATCTTATTACAAACAGATGTTGTTAAGGCCGTAAGAATTTTCTTTGTCCTTTTCCCGGGACTCTGCGACTTGAATTTCAAATTAAAATTAAACGAAATAAGCGAGGTGAACGCACGCAAAAATAGTCAATTTTGTTTAGTTATTTAGGTACTTATTGGAACATCCGTCCATCAGCGCCGATTTAGAGTAATCTCTACATTTGATCGAAGTCTAGAATTAATCTGTTATCTATCTATACATATGTATAAAATTACTAACAAAATTGCGCGACTTTGTCGGCGGTAATGTCCATAACGCCAAAAAATCTAAGTCTGTGCGGACGAAGACGCGGGCAAAAGCTAGTGTTTTAATAAAATATTTGTACCAATTTCCTCATGCTTATAATTATGGTGTGCAAGGACACAGGTTCAAGGCTAAATAATTTAACAGCTGAATAGTTATATCATACAGTTTAACTTTAAAAGTCTCTAAAGTTTTCAATAACCTCCACCGTGATAACACATAGAGGCCATGTTAACGCTTGAGCTCGTAATTTTCCACCTTACTGCATAAAACATAAGATCAAAACGACGCAAACAACATTATCATTGCAGGTGTCTCTACTTAGCAATGAAAATAACGTGGGTGTAAAATTGTAAGGCTGGCGACAACCCAAGCGTTAAAATATAGCAGTTGTATTTTTTTATAACGTGGTTTTTTAACGAGCGAGCGGATCGAGCAATGTTCTACGAGTCTATTTAAAAAATCCGGCGATTGAAGGGGTACATTGTACGAATGTTCGTTCGACGATAACTTGATTAAATTTGATCAGATCGCCTTGAAATTTGTAGGCGTAAATTAAATTTCAATAATTTTTAAGTTCGAACATGAGCCAAATCGAAAAGTGTAAATGCTTAACCATTTCCCTTATGTAAAAGTAAGATTATTTAGTAAGCTTGTACTTACATACCATGATAATTATTGTAATTTTTTTGCATGAACAATTTTTAACTGATATCTGCAAGTTTCTCCGTGACGAATCGCAATACGTACGGCCGCCCTAAAAGTCTGCACACGTCTCCGAGCTCCCTAAAGAGTTGTCGTAAAAATTGCTACAGTCGAGACTCGAGACTTTATGATGATATAGGGAATTTCACACTTCGACAGAGAGCGCCCGGAATATCTATTAACCTCGCCGGGAACGCACGCCATGCGGGAAACGCGGCGGCTTTTTTAACGCTCAGTTGGTGTTTTGTGCGTTGAGTGTCTTGACTTGTTGAATGGCAACGTCCCAGACACTGCAGCGACTTGGTAGTCGCTTCATTCATCTACAGGGTGCAATCGAATTCGATAGCGGAACTTTAAGTAGGCTGTCTACTGATTACTACAAACAACTTGTACTAGGTGGCAAACATAATGTAACGACAAAAATATCAGCTGTTCCATATACAGGGTATTAAAAGACCGCCAACAAAGCGGGAAACCACGTATTGTCCTCATCATAAGGAACCTTTTTGCCCAAGGAACTATGCCTGGGAAATCAACGGTTTCTGAGATAATGAGGTTCAAAGTCGGACTTTTCAAAACTTTTTTTTGCAGAAATGTATTCAGTATCTAATTCTTAACATACCTTCTTAAGAAGCCATATCAAAATTATGAATATTTCTTACAGAAATCGACGTTAAAATTGCAACCCGCAATGTATTCTAAACATCGGCACTTCAAGCTTGAGTAACGTAAACTTATACTTACGCTTGCGCAATATGACTTCTGTTTGTTACACGTTCATTGCGTGATAAAATATTTTTCAAAATTATAACCTAAAAAACCAAAATCATTTCCCAGCAATAATTTATCGAAAAAGTACTTTGTTTTGGTGTCTAGTATGCATGGCTTTTGGGGTCTGTTGGCGGTCTTTTAACACCCTGTATAAGGTAGACTCAATACTGCACCAAAATGTATGGAACAGCTGATATATTTTTTGATCGAATTCGATTGCACCCTGTAGTTTATGTGTAGATGCCACTGTTAGAATCGCCGCTTTTCTCTGGTTAAATGCGTCGTAGTCCCACTCCATTGACGAGAAGCAAAGCATTGTTTTATGGCGCGAGCCCTTATTGCCAAAATCTCTTCGGGGGAGCTACACTTAAGAAATTTGGCACAAATTTTATACTTTTTCCCGCTCTTAGGTGTTTGTGGCATTCCTTTTATCCTGATTTATTTCTGGAATATTATCTTTATAAGGGCTGTGGCGGCTCATTTGGCTGTAGGTAATGCTTATACTCGTCCGTCCATATTTTGTACGTATATATTTTTGTCTACTTGAAAAATGCTAATCGAAAAATTGGTCATTAATATGCATTTACAAACAATATTTAAAATGTAAAAAAAGAACGTGGACTCAATTCAATCACCACACACTTGGGCTAACTCACACCCATCGCCTAGTTCCTCCTAGAATATAATTCTCATATTTGAGTTTCGAAGGGGTCGCTTAACTAATCTTATCTCAAAAATATCAATCTCATAAATACAGGGTGCAATCTAAATCGATAGCGGAACTTTAAGTAGGCTGTCTACTGATCAATACAAACAACTTGTACTAGGTGGCGACAAAAATGGAGCGAAAAAAATATCAGCTGTTTCATACATTTGGCGCAGTACCGAATCGACCTTTTGTATGGAAAAGCTGATTTTTTTTTCACTCCAGTTTTTTCGCCACCTAGTACAAGTTATTCGTATTGATCAGTAGATAGCCCACTTTAAGTTCCGCTATCGACTTAGAGTGCACCCTGTAGATATATTATTAGCTGCTTGCATTATTCACTAGTTACATTGGATTCACTGGTGAAAAGATATGCTGTTATAATACTATTTGCACAAGTGATTTGCTACTGTCGGTTGAGGAGGTCCGTTCTCAATTTCCACAGTTTTAATCAAATCTTCAGCTAATTGATATGGGGCTACCTCTAAAGTATGACCAACCAAATAAAAAATAATTATTAAAATTCGCGTAAAAAACATACAAAACACGTCGAATCGAGGAGGATCTCGTCCTTTTTTAAATCAGTTAAAAATAGGCAGGATTACTCTGGTGTGCTGTCGTCTGACAGTTATACATTGACCCAAACAACATTAAATCAATCAGTCTGTAGTTGTCAAGCTTAATAAAAACACAGGGTGCGGGGTGGGCCTACAAAAAAAAAAAAAAATGGCGGCTTTGTGGTTTTCGGAATGTATTTTCGATTTCCTTTTTTAACACGCATTGGTAGGCCTTTCTACCTAAAAATTTACCGGTATTTCGTGACAAAGTCTATCGGCTTGTCATTTTGTTGATGTTTTTCCACTGAAAGCGTCTATTGTGATTTTGGTGAACGATTTTATTACTTACCTTTTTTAGGAAATATAGGTATTTTATAATTTGCGAGATTGAAAATTTTTACCTTAGTGGGAATTTATCCGGACCTATGACCTTGGACACGGTGCGCCTGTGCTGTACGAGTATGTATTTGACATGTATGTAAGATAATTTATGCTGCACCTAGTGACGTTTACACTCACACTTAATTTAGTGCCTATAACATCCTCTCAAAAAGCTGTGTTCAATGTTAGAACATTGGACTCGGAAGCGAGGGATTATTCCGAACAGAGAAACAGGTTCGATTATCGGCGCAGGCATGTACCATTGTACCTATAACTTTGTTTCTTTTCAAAGTTACGTACATTTGTGAATTTTGAGTAGCAAAATGAGCAGCGGGTCTATTATGTAAAAAAATCACCCAACCTTTGAGCATTAAAACAGTCGAAAATAGCCCTTATTGAAATGAACAATCTTATTTTTGACATTTCAAACCCGTTATTTTTCCGGTGGATATTTTAGAGAATACAGGGGCTGAAGAGTTAAAAAAAATCCGCACAATTGCTAGTCCCCAAATCCGATTTATTTGCGGAAAAGGATAAAAAAAATGTAATTTCGGTAATAGCTGATTTCCTGCAAATAATCCGGTTTTGATGACTAGCAACTGTGCGGTTTTTTTACAGAATAAGCACACTGTTGCACCCATCGGGCCACTGTGGGTGTAACTTGTACTATTTAGAACGCGGTTTCTGTCCTTTAAGCCGACTAATTGTTCACTTGAACTCCAGCGTGACTACACCACACTTTAATATCAGCTAAGAGCATTTTAACACTGACCGTTTGTGCTCCACTGTTGTTCAAACTCCACTTGCATTTTGACCTCTATGTCGGGTGCAGTAGGATCCTCGACAGATGACTTTACTCTGTTGTCCGGAGTAGCTGCGAAACAACTTACAAAGTTGCGCTTTTGCCTGAACTTGTGGTTAAAACTGGTCATCTTTACGCATAAACTAAAAGTATGCAGCTCTAGGTCTCCAAATATTCCAGTATTTCTCGGTGGATGGCTAGAAGTTCAACAAGGCTAGCCTTTGGTGATCCTTTAGTCAATGCAAGATTGGTGAAGGGCAAAGCGTCCAGATATCAGATGGGTGTTAGAAAACTGTGTCTGAGTTTAACGCCGGTACTGTAGCAGTTGGGGCGAGTCAAATGGGCGAGTCCGGGTAGATTGGATTTGCTTTGGAGGGCAGGTGCGCGAAAAGGTCTTGCTTTGATACAGATTGTGTCTTTTAATATTCGATTTTGGCATGGTATGTTTTGGCATGCCTAATACAGTTTTCAGACAGCTACAACTTAGAAAAACTGATATTCACTGGCAAAGTCGACGGAAAACGACCTAGAGGAAGTTGCCCGACACGGTGGACCGACCAAGTTCGCTCCACACTCAACACCACAGTATACGATGCCATACATATAGCCGCAGTCAGGAACAACTGGCGTTGCATCGTGCGACAAGGATTGCTCCGATCGAATGACCACGACCCTCAGTGATGAGGATACCAATGCAAGGAAGAGGAATACAGTTTTCCAGCAGCAAATCTCTTCAAGCGATATAGTACTTCCTCTCACGTCGTTGATCTACCTAAACTAATCTACCTGCTCATATCAACTTCTATCATAGAATGGAACTATTTTGTCAAACAAATGCAGTAACTTTTTTTAAACCCTTAAGGCGCCGTGCGTGGCGAATAGCTCGCGCGTAAAGAAAAATGTACAAAATCGATTCCTATATCAAATACACAAATGTAATCGAAAAAAAAGGGCCGCGAGCTTTTTTTAAGGCGCTGGGCATAGTGAATCGTCCGCGCGCAAATAAAAATGCACAAAATCGATTCCTATATCAAATACACAAAACAAATCGAAAATGTTCACATATCAAACCCTAGAATTAGGTGAGACCTATCTAAAACAGCCAGTTTCGTGTTGACATTCATAAAAGTTTTGAAGATATTTTCGATGAAAAAAAAATAGGCGGCGCGCTTTTTTTCAAGCAAAATATCTTGCAATCTGTTATGGATATCAAGATAAAATAGTTAGAGGGCTGGTGACCAATCGAGATATTTTTTCGCACAAGGCTGGGAGTTGTTAGGCTGATAGAGTAGACTTCGCTGAGTCTGGGAAAAATATTTTTTTGCCCGGTCGCGGTTGAAAGTTAGATTATTTCCACTTTAAAAGTTTAAATGTATGGATTCAGTATAATTTTTTTGTCGTACAAGGCTAGAAACTTCTAGGTTAGTTGTTGAGACTCCGTTGAACAAGAAAATATATATTTTTTTGGCCGAACGTGGTTGAAAGTTTGATTTTTATAACCCAAAAATTCACACTATCTAGGTTATAAAAAACAATATTTCTACCGCGTTCGGCTAGTAACAAATAGTGATTTTGTGATCAGCAGAGACTAAAAAGGCAGCCTAGAACCTCCCAGCCTTGTAGACAAAAAAGAAATGACTCAACCCATACATTTAAATTTTCAAAGTCGAAAAAATTTAACTTTCAACCGCGACCGGGCCAAAAAATTATTTTTCCCAGACTCAGCAAAGTCTACTCTATCAGCCTACCAACTCCCAGCCTTGTACAAAAAAATATCTCGATTGGTCACCAGCTCTCCAACTAAAACTGGCTGTGTTCGATAGGTCTCAACTAATTCTAGGGTTTGATATGTGAACATTTTTGATTTTTTTAGTGTATTTGATACAGGAATCGATTTTGCGCATTTTTATGTACGCGCGGGCTAATTCACTACGCCCAGCGCCTTAACGATAATAATTATCTTCAAAACGTTTATGAATTTCAACACCAAATTGGTTGTATTAAATAGCTCTCACCTAATTCTAGGCTTCTAATCGACTTGAAATAAACGCTTCTTGACTAAAAGGGATATTCTCGGTACTTATGTAATTTTATTTCTTGTATTAGGATGCAAAACTACTATTTGCAGCAATTGCTTGTATCAAATACCAAGCTAGCGAAAGTTTCTAAAATTGAGCCACGAGCGTAGCCAAAAAAAAGGAAACCTGAGCGTGTATTGCATCCGTGCAAAACACACAACTTTTCATCTCGCAGAGCGAGGAAATGATTATGTTAGATTCATCAAAGAAGAATAGACAACTAGGTACCTACATAAAGGTTAGCGAAATGAGTTTCCTTCTTTGCAAGTGACAGATGATACAAGTGACTTCCTTTATTTATTTACATACACCATAGGGAGTCACGTTCTGAAGTGTGCAAAAACTGAAGTGTGCTTTAGCCTCATCGTATTATACTACTAACAACATACTTTCCGAGCCTGGGAGACGAAAATAACTATTATTCCACGTCGTTAAGTAAGGGAGTTGTAGTTTTAGTTTTCTTGTAATTTGCTAAAGTAAATGCGCTACAAGAGAAACATAAAAACGCAATTACATCAAAATAAACATCGCTCTTGCTGCAAGATTTATCAAATTATCGGATAAGAGTTTTGCATCACTAAGCGCCAACACTCCGCGAAAGCAATCTCCATTCGCCACTTCAGAAAACCTATCCCAATGTAATTTTGTGAAAGACGCGCCGTTGACTGCGACTTCGGTCGCGCAAGGATTAAGTTTGTAATTTCGTAAGTAGAGATGAGTTGTGGCCTTCTTAGGAACGCTTTATTAGTCATTATATTATTAGAAGAGACCATACTCTTCTAATATAATGAAGGATGGGCCATCAAACCACATCATTCATTGCAAGCCGTATTTGAACGAGCGAGCGTAGCGAGAGATTTTCTCCAAGTCTACTGGTTTCAGTATTGTTTAATCCGGCGTTTTTAGGTATGTATAAAATATGTTTGTTCGACGATAACTTGAGTATCGTTGATCGGATCACCATGAAATGTGTTTTTATTTGAACATGAGCCAAACATGAACATATTTCTTATTTTGTTGTAGGTTATTTGTTACTTATCGTCGTTCTATGAAAATAAGACCCGTCATGTCAATGCAAATTTTGACATAAGTAATTTGACAGTAAATAACAATTCAGTACCATAATGACTGCTTATGGTTATGAAGTGGCATCTTTGCGGAAAATATAAGATTCAAATAAACAGACAACGCTTACCTAAGATGTCTATAGTTGGCAAGGATCCCTATGTCGAAGGAGAGAAATATCAATAATCGAAGCCTCGAAGAATTTGTCTCGAATGTTGACATTCTCCGAAGACGTCTCTATGTAAACAGAATTTGCATTTTCGGGCCCAAAATTTTTGCACAATCCATCTTGGTGTTGGAAAAAGTGGTGTTCTATCAAGTACATTTTAGTGACAAAGTAAAGTGACATTTTATTTTACAAAAAAAAGTCATGGATTATCATCAGCTCATTATTGTCAATTTATTTTGTTTCCTAAATTAATTTCTGCAGCCCCTCAAAATAAAAGATTGGTAATATTTTTAGCTAGAAAATTGGTTTACTTATCGCTGCTACTTTCTTATTGTACCCTATAAATCCAACACGATTGCTACATCCAACTTCGTATTGCAAACACGATGTGTATTTGATTATTACATATTTGTTAGACGTCAATATTAGCAGTAATGTTATTGTCGTTTAGGAAAATATTTGTTTAGGTGCTGTACTAAAATATTTATGGTATTTGCACTGAACATGCAAATAACTTGCCAAATGATTGCATAGACCAAATTCAAATCAGAAGACAGCTTGGACAGTAATGGTAGTATAGCCTGTACAATTGAACAATGGACTCGGGAGCGAGAGACCAAGGTTCGATTCCCGGTGCGGGCATGTACCTAACTTCGACTTATACTCCGTGCAATTTTAGTGGTTTTAAATCCGAAGGTATTTTGTTGCACCGGTAATTCTGAGCCAAATTACAAAGTTTCATTCCAAAACGCGCGAAACAAAATTCACTTCTCCATACAAATGGTGTCAATTGGCGATAGCCGTTTGTATTGGGAAGTGTTTTTTTTTTTCGCTCGTTTTGAAGTAAAATTTTGGAATTTGGCTCAGAATCACGAGTGCAACTAAATACCTTCGGCTTTAAAACCACTAAAATTCCACGGTGTATTCATTTAAAAGTTACGTCAATTTCTGAATTAATAGATGCAATACCACTCGCTAAGTGTGAAAGAAACCATCTTGAGGAAACCTGAGCTTATAAGAGGTGGGGGTGTCTCCGACCGGTACAGAGGCGCTCCGTATTATTTTAATGTTTTAAAATAGTTCGAAATGGCAAAAGTTCTCGAAACCCTTGTTCGCGAGTTAAGCAAGTCAGTGGACGTGTTAACTAATCGAGTCAGTGCATTGGAAGGAATTATTAGCGAGCAAAACCAGCTAATTACATCCCAGTCGCAGATTATTGCTAGATTCGCGCTGCCATCAGCAACGACCAATAGCGTAACGCCGTCACCAATTTCGAATCCGACTCCACAACGGTCTACGCCAACTCCACCCGCGGCGCAACGACCGCTGAGGCAAGCACGCGTAAAGGCTTCGGTAAACATCAGCAGCAATAAAACCGGCGCTGCTAAGAAAACTGGAGTTGCTACACGTCCGTCGATCGCCGGCACCGCGGCTAACTCTCCGAACACTCCCGAGGTGAGCCGATCGCCGAACACAACTGACTCGAACGACAGTGCCCGTGCGCCTAAGGATGTGGCTACGAAAACGACTGCTGAGGTCGTTAAGCCAACCAAAATAGGTAACGATGACAATATACCGTGTCAAAAAAACTCGCAAAAAGGCGAATGGCAACAGGTTGTTCGGAAACGATCCCGTCAACAACGCCCAATCACGAGAGGCGCAGGTAAGGAGGACAACGATCTACAAACGGTTGAGAAGATAAAATATATACAAGCCTGGTCCTTCAAACCAGAGACGACTATTGAGAATATCCGTACCTTCCTCAACAAAATCACGACATCTGACGACTACTACGTTGAGAAACGGAACATTATGTCCAAAAGACATGCCGCTTTTATTATTGGAGTGCCAGAATCACTCTTCGAGCGCGTAAAAACGCCCACTTCATGGCCACCGCGTGTTATGCAGAACTTATGCTGTCCGACTGGTTTCTCGCCCGTCCCCGCAGACAGCGGGGCGATGAGCGCGAGCCACTGCCAGAGATGGGTAAATGCCCGGGTTAAAATCCACCGCTGGATTAAAATCCATTTCTGCCCAATAAAGGCCGGGCATTTATAATAAACGCCGGGCGGAAATGAAATACATTTTGTCCTTACATTCGGTGCATAATCGGTAACAAAGGAAGCTACAAACAGGTGAAATACGAACTTAATTCAAATGTTTGAACATGAAACCTCATGTGAAGATTATTAAATGAGAAAAGAGAAAAAAAAAGTAGGGACTGGACAAAATTGTAAAAGAAAAAGTGTTGGCGAGAGTTTGAAATTACCCTGTGAGTGACGGTTTCCTATCGTATCATCGAATGTCTTTTCACCGAATATCGTTTCATCGACAACGAATCACCAAATGGTCGGATCATCGAAAGGTTTGTTTTATCGAACGTTCTACTTTATTATTATAAATAACTCTTATTGAAAATTATATGATGTGATGGATGAGTAAGTGAGTTTCAAGCAATATTATGCGTTGTGTGAGGTTTACAAGCTAAAATTTAACATTGGTTCACCTAAAATAGCGTGGCGGGGTTTTTTTTTTCGTTACCTTACAGGTTTGATTGCCAGTGGCAGCATTTAATAGTGACTTTACACCTGTTTTGGTTTCCTTATCCGAAGGGTGCCAAACGGGACTTACAAACTCTGCCTTCGCTGTCTGTCTATGTGTCCTACATTTGTAGTGACAATACTTGCTAATGAAGGGAAAATCGTGAGGAAACCTGAACGTCGGGCATATACTTAACGCGAAAAATGCCAATCCGCAGTGGGCACGCGCGTGGTGGGACATTTGAATAGGTACTGCCGGGTGGCAGCTTGTGAAACGACAGTGGTAATAGGTACCTACTGGGATACCACTGCTCTAACTCTAAATATTGGTATAGGGCATTTGATAAAACGACCTATTCGATGAAGTGTACCATCGGTGATCCGACCATTTGGTGATTCGTTGTCGATGAAACTACATTCGGTAAAAAGACATTCGATGATACGATAGGAATCTCCTGTGATACCCGTTGGGGAAGTCATTGCTTAGTTATGCTTTCAAAGTATGCAAAACACTAAAGTTGCCCTTAATACCTTGGCTGTCCACGAAAAGGCTAGGTACACACTTACCAATGGAGGATAACCCAAATCAGCACTACTAGACGAAGATTTTTGTAAAATGTTGAAACAATGCCACCTGTTTCTGGAACCCATTACAGAGGCTATAATACGTCTAGAATACAATCAAAAATCCATAAGGATTTTTTTACTTTACAAAACATGCATTCCAATTTCCAAGTTACTTTTCTGTTTGCCAGAAGTAACAAAAGTTGAAAAAGAAGTTAAGGAAAAAACTCTAGACGTTGTTGATGCGAGCTCTGCATGATAACGCCTTCTAAGTGAGAGAAAGAGATATCCAATAACGAACACCTAGGTATTAAATAAAAGTATCATACTCTGACATGCACGTCCTATCCTGTAGCGGACGGACTGTAGGTAAGTTGATGGTTCACAGAATAGAAAAACAATCACACTAAGCTATACACTGCACTGCATAAAAAAATATCGGAATATATTGTCCATCTTGTGCTTGAGGTCTAGGGTCAGCTATTTAGTGATTTAAACTAAAATGTACTTCAAATTACTGTTTTAGTGAAATCAAACTTTTTTTGACGGGAATTGCTTGGGTAGGCGCTAGGAACACTTAGTGCTGGAATAAAAAAACTCAAACTTATTCTGTCGGGCGTCGGGAAACTAGTAACTGGGTCACTTTGGAGGTGTTTTTTTATGGGAATCGGTTGGGCAGGTCCTAGGAAGCAAAAAAGGTCCCGTGACTTAGTACCGGGTAACGTACCGTTTTTGGGTAATGAGGCTTTGATAAAAAAAATACATAACTCAAAAACAGTGCGTTTCCCGGCATCAACTTACAGGACTTTTTTTGCTCTCCAGAACCTAACCAATCAGTAACCGGCCAAAAAAAAAATATTAATTTTATTTGTAAAAAAATCTAAGTTTTCGGCCCATAGCGCCGATAGCGCCCCCAACACTACACCGCAACCAATTTTCTTTCCTATTATCGTCATTTAATATTTTCCGAATAAGGTTTTGTAAACAAAAAAGCAAGTTGTAGTGAATTTCTATTTATGCCCGCCGAAATGGGCAAAAATCCATTTCTGCCCGATTTTAACCCTTTCTGCCCGATTAAAATCGTTTGGGCAGAAAAGGCAGAAATCCATCGCCCATCTCTGGCCACTGCCCAGTGCAACCGTCGGCGCGTGCGCCGCCACACCACTCTCCAGTTAGGAATGCTCCAGTGTTGGATGTCCCCGTGATACAAAGTGCCCAGAACAACTATAACTTGAGGGTATGCCTCCAAAATGTACGTTCGCTCAACAACAAAACTAGCAAACTTGAGGTTTTACTAAAGAGTGATTTAAACTGTGATATATTAGCGTTGACAGAGCACTGGCTTAAAGACCAGGAGATCAGGTGTATAAATATTGACAAATTCCGCCTTGCCTCTAGTTACTGTAGGAGTACTATTGTACATGGTGGCTCGTGCATATATGTTAAGAATGACTTAAAACATAATGAGTGTACGGACTACACCTCGTTCTCAGTCGAACGAATATGTGAAATATCGGCGATAGACCTGATCGACTACGATCTGTGTATTGTTTGTATCTATAGATCAAACAAAACGAAATTTTCTGACTTTCTGCCTTGTTTTAAACGTTTGCTTGACAATTTATTTATTTATTTATTTATTCATAAAACAAAGCCCACAGCACAAGATAAAAAATATAAACAGATTGAAATAGGCTAAGCTTAGGCCAATTAAGGACTTACTTTATATAGACTGAACAATTAATTACGAACATGCTTTACCAATATAATTAAATTAAATTAAAATAAATTTACAATAAGATCATTAAAACAAAATTACAATAAAATGATTAAGCTGTAAAATAATAAAAATAACAATTTGACACAAATATATTTCATTGACCTAAATAAAAAAATTAAAAAAATACGAAATTAGGTAAAATTACAAAATAAATTTTACAACGGAAAATTTTCCATTAAGGGTGGGAAACATGTGACTTGAGTGTGTGTGAGGGTGTGTTAGGGTGTGTGAGGGTGTGTATGGGTGTGTACTGTTGGAGAGGAGAAGAGAAAAAGAGTAAGACCTAACATTCAAACATTACGACGCGCTAGTAAATTAATTATACTACGCTTGAATAGACCCGGAGACTTGTGAAATATGTCAACATTGGAGAAAGTACTATTGTATGTCTTTGGCAAGCGACAACTTATGGAATTCTGAGCGTAGTTGGTAGTAGCGGAGGGTATGTCAAAGAGGGAAGAAGCGGTGTGTCGAGTGCGAGTACCAGGAGCCCATAGTCTTACAAGTGTATTGACTAGTTCAGTGCAGTTAACCAATCCATGGCACACTTTATACAGCAACATCATATCCAGGAGGACACGCCGATCTTCAAGAGCCATAAAGTTGTGGCGTTGGCAAGATGCCTGGTAGTCGACGTTGGGACTGTAATTTTTATAATTGAGGTGACGTAGAAATTTCTGCTGTAGACGCTCGATTGATTCAATATGGGTAACATACTGGGGATTCCACACGGAACTGCAGTACTCCAAGACACTTCTTACGTAAGCATAGTACAGAACACAGACACTTTTAGGGTTTTTAAAGGGTTTGCTAACCCTCAGGATAAATCCCAGGTTACGGAACGCCTTGTTAGTAATGGCCTCAATATGGTCATCAAAGGTCAGCTTAGAGTCCAAAAGCATCCCCAAGTCTCGTATAGAGTCAACAGTTTGGATTAGTGTGTTATCAAGATAATATGTGTAATAAATAGGCTTTGTACTTCTGGTAAAGACAACATGGTTGCATTTAGTTGCGTTGACGTTAATTCTGTTTCTATGATAGTATGCAGATAATCGATTTAGGTCTTCTTGGAGATAGATACAATCTTGTATAGTTTTAACCTTTATGTAGACTTTTTTGTCGTCTGCGTATAAAAGGAACTTGGAATGCTTGAAACAGTAGCCTATATCGTAAAGGTAAGCAATATAGAGCAAAGGCCCCAGTATAGAGCCTTGTGGTACCCCGGACGGAATTGGTATGAAGTCTGACTTTTGGTCACCAATCGCGACAGCCTGACTCCTATTACTAATGTAAGATTTAGTCCAGCGCAGCAGATCACCACGGATACCAAGCATTTCCAGCTTACGGAGTAGTATCACATGATCCACACGGTCAAATGCTTTTTCAAAGTCAGTGTAGATCACGTCAAGCTGGCCACCACCGTCCATGCCTCTCAGAACCGCATCTACAAAAACTGCCAGATTTGTATTAGTTGACTTTGAGCGTACAAATCCATGCTGTTCACTGGGTATATTAAGCGAAACATTTGAATAAATGTGATCATGAACAACCCGTTCCATTACTTTGCTGAAGACATTGAGAATTGAAATCGGTCTATAATGTTCCACTGGCGATTTAGAACCCTTTTTATGGACCGGAACAATATGAGCCACCTTCCAAGTTTCAGGCACCATGCCATCACGAAAGGATTGATTAAATATTGCAGTTATCGGTTTGGCAAGAGATTTGGCACAGTTGACCACTAGAATAGCAGGAATACCATCACTGCCAGGGCCCTTGCTTTTGTCAATGTTGTTGAGCAATTTTAGCACATACTCCTCGGAAACCTCAATTGCAGATGTAACTAGTTGATGAGAAGGTTCTGGTAGTTCCGTTTGGGGATAGAAGTTAGCTGGGACTGCAAACATGTTACCGAAATATAGATTGAAGGCATTACAAGTATCCTGACCCTTAGAAAGTAGCACATTCTTATAAGTCATATTTTTTGGGTAGCCGGATCCTTCCTTACGTCTTGACTTAATATAAGACCACAGTAATTTTGGGTTATTTTGTATGCCATCTTCAGCCGATTGTAGCATTCATCATGAATATTTTTTTGTCTTTTACGGAGTGTAGTAAAAGAGTCATAATCTGATGGATTTTTGTGCTTCTTCCATAATTTGTGGTATTTAGTTTTTTCTTTGATAATATTAATAAGCACTCGACTGTACCAAATGGGGTATTGGTGTGAGCTGCCAGCGATGACTTTAGGTATATATTTATCTATTGCATCATGTAAACACGAATTTAGTTGACAAACCGCGTCGTCAACAGTGCCAAACCGCGTCGACAAGTTAACTACAGATGGTAGAGATGCCATTATACTAGGTGACATTAATATTGACCTCGTATGCCCAATAGACTCAGATCATAAGAAACTTATAGATACCCTCTCGCCATGCAACTACAGTATTGCTGTAGATTTTCCTACTCGAGTGATAGGTACCTCCAGTACGTGTTTAGACCACATCTACACAAACCTTCCAGCTGGCTGTGCACACACGGAGCCTGTGGTCACCAACCTCAGCGACCATCGTGCAGTTAGCTGCGCAGTCGCCAGACCACCGCGGCAGTCATTACCAAAAACAAGGCTTGCTAGGAAATTTAGTAGGTATATTCGCTGCAATTTTGTGGCGTCCATGGAGAGTGTTGATTGGGAATCAATAACACAGCGAAAGGATAGCCTCACAGAGCTCACACAGTCGGTTATTACTATAATTAGCAACGCGTTTGAGACTTGTTTTCCTCTAAAGAAGACTAGTTGTAATAATAAGTGCAATAACGACTCATCATGGGTAACCAATGACATTCTTAATTTAAAAAGCCTACTATTTGACATCCTTCCTTATATTATAAAGGTGAAAGTTTGTGAGTGAGTGAGTGAGTGTGTTTGTTACCTTATAACGCTGAATCCGCTGGACGGATTTGGATAAAATTTGGAATGTAGATAGCTGAGGCATCAGAATAACATATAGGCTACATATTATTACGCTTTGGCGCTTAGGAGCAAAGTAAATGCATAAAGATTATCATATAGTGGCTATTTGTATAAAAGTGAACGACAAAACCATTTACTATGGACCCTCTGTCATCACATAGCGTTGAGCTATTTACTTTCGTAAATCCATCGAAAACAGATCAACGCTGAATTTTGATCTACCAAAAACACACCAAAAAGGCCCAATGTGCCGCAACTATGCATTAAAATCAAACGATGTCCAACAGCGAAGAAGTTGTTTTAAATTATCGCTGTCATTCGTCACTGTCACCCGTCCGTCACTGTCATAAAAATGGTATATCAACAAAGCAACAAAGGAGAAATCAATATGTTTAATTAACTAAAATAGACAAAAAACATAGTTTCAGTGATAGCTACTTACAATCTGAAAGAACCAATAAATACTTACTTTAAAAACTCTGCATTCAGCAGTTTTTATCAAAGCTCTTTACAAAGTTGCGGTCACATCCTGCGATCCTTTAGCCAGACGATATGGTAAATTCGTTGAGTGCATTGCTGCTTATTCAGGGAAGAATAGGATGCACCAGACCTCGAAGATGGACGGATATTATGACCAAAGCCACACAAAAACACCTGCATGAACTGATCCACATCGCGAGTCATAGAGCGCAATGAAGAACCCTTCTCTCTGCCATCTTTAATGATGGTCACGATCCTCAGCATTGAGGGAATGACTGAATGGAATGGAGACCTCGAAGGAAAGTTAAGATACGATGTTCTGACCAAAAAAATCCACTGTGTGTAGTTGTACCGTGCAAGTGTGCAAAACATTGTAGAGGCTTGAGCGACCATAGGCGCATAACATCAGCCATTGATGGTGTAACATGAGCACCATGACCGTTTAATTTCCATTAAGTACTTATTGAGTACCTAGAAGGACTGGACAGGTGAACTTTTACATAATTTCATTGTCGCCTATATATTCATTCTTGCATGTGAAAATCCCCGAACTGCCTGCGTGGTGGTGTTGCCGGCATGAAAGATATGTGAGGAATACATCCAGAAGAGGCAGATGCCGATGTTTCGTGCCAATCTTAACTGTACTGACTGACCTGATCATACCTGTCCTGATGCTCCACAGTTCAGCTGATAGGATCTCTCTAGAGGCGACCTCAGCGCGATCAAGTTAACGAGTTTCTGGGACAGCAAAGTGTAATGCTTTCAACACGAAAGAAGAATATGACTGACGATTTGAAACCGTTGTTTCAGACTATGGTATCGTAGACGCTAAGAATACGCGTTTGGTGTTTCAGAAAAAAAAAATACTTAATGTGATATACATAATATTTTAAGTATCTCCTGATATTATCACATATTTTCTGGTGTCAGAACCCAATTATTATGATCGGTCTCTTTGATATAATATGATGGAAATAAAAATTTTAAAAAACATACGGATTTTCAAATAGTTTTCTCTTCGTGCCTATAATACGAGTAGGTAACGCTAACTAGCTCTGTTGGATATCTTTTACAGTTTTATAGAATGCCAGACAGATGTTGAGACCTGTAACGTACTGCAGCGAATGCTGATTATTCATTCACCAACTGCGCAAGCTAACGAGATGTATGTACTTGGGTTTCAAACTACCCATTAGGGCTCTCTAACATCGGGAGAGGCAGTGTCCACAAAGGCCACAAAGACACGTAGTTTTTGCATAATCATACTTAGAAGACTTGGAGCGAGACCAACTGAACAGAGAGAGAACCCAGCCTGAAAGTTTGCAGTAAGCAGCAGCAGATTAGCGGACTCTATACCGTAGCGTACCATTGCTAATATCCTTTTTCTTTTATCCACGTAAATGAAGTCGCGGCCACAAGCTACAAACTATAAATTGCTATCTTTTCCCCTGACTGACGTCGATGGCGGGGGGAAAATAGAGCTGCATCTTTTTACCTTAGTCAGCGCGGACGAAGTCGCGGGCAAAAGCTAGTAAACTATATGATAAGAAAATTCCCAAGCGACACATGCCTAGGCGAGTTATTAGAAAGGTATAACAAAATATACGAGTGTATGCTGACAGATAGGCGTTCTCAATATTACGTCAATAAGATCAAAGAGTCCAACAATACAATCAGAGCAATGTGGATGGTTGTAAACACAGAATCTGGCAGGAATCTTCGTAGTAGCACGGACTATACTGACGTTATTAAGAGTGTCGATGGTGTTGCTTTGCAATCTTAGAAAGATCTTGTAGACGCGGTGAATAGCAGGTTCGTGAGCGCCGCGGGCGCGTGCGGTGCGCCGCCGGCTGACGTGCTTGGCGCCTGTCGCACGCTGCTCGCCGCGCGCGCCCCGTGTGACCGATGCCTGCGCCTACGACCCTTCACGCCACACGAAGTCTATCTTATTATCACCAAACGAGTCGCACGCAAACCGACAAAAGATGTCTATGACATATCGATAGATTTGTTGTACTCAGTCGCGGTATCTATATCTAGTATATTAGCACTGGTATACAATAAATGCCTGCAGACAGGCTCATACCCAGTCCCTTTGAAAAAAGTCAAAGTTTCACCGTTATACGAGTATAAAGGAAAAGGTAAAAAAGATGACGTCAATAACTACCGGCCGGTGTCGATAATTCCCAGCATCGCGAAGGTCTTCGAAGCTGGTTTGAGTGAGAGATTGATAGGCTTTCTGACGACAACCAATTCACTATCGGATAGGCAATATGCATATCGTAGTGGGCGATCTACCACGTCCGCCGCTCGGGAGGTTGTGCGTCGCGTGCTAGAGGCCAGGGAGAGAGAACAGCAAGTGGCAGTCCTCTTCCGTGATCTCTCCAAGGCCTTCGATGTGGCGAACCATTCACTCCTGGCAGACAAGGTAACCCACTACGGGATAGATGGACCGGCCAAAAAGCTTCTCATCGAGTTTTTGCAGGACCGGACGCAAATTGTAGTCGGAGAAGGCGGCAAAACAAGATCTTCGCCATTAGATGTGGTGCTAGGGGTCCCCCAAGGATCCTCTGTATCCAACATACTGTTCTCCTTACTGATGAACGATTTACCTGAGGCTATACAAGAAGGTCACGTACTGATGTATGCCGATGACGTCGCGGCTGTCATATGCGGTTCATCTATCGATCAGCTTGAAGAAAACCTAAACATAGTAGCTCAGAAAGTCTCACGGTGGTTTAAAACAAATGGCCTCATACTGAACCTTACCAAAACCCAGTTCATCCATATTAATCTGGCAGGTAGGGAGTATAGACCCTTAGAAGTGCGTGTCGCAGGCACACTGCTAAAGCAAGTGACCAGCTGTGTCTTCCTAGGCTTCCATCTGGACAGCGCACTGACTTGGGAAAGCCACATAGACGGGCTTTGTAGCAAACTAGGGCGCGCTTGTTTCGCCCTGTATAGACTGAGCTGGACTTTGCCGCCCTAGGCTGTAAAGAGCTGTTATTACGCGACAGTGCACTCGCTATCACAGTATGGCGTTGAGTTCTGGGGGTGCGCAGCCGACTGGGAGCGCGCCTTCCGAATGCAAAAGCGAGCTGTGAGAGCGATTGCACGAGTCTCAAACGACGAGTCAGCAAAACCGTACTTCAAGAAGTATGAGATACTGACGGTGCCTGCTCTTGTCATCCTACAAGCGGCAGTCTATACACGAGAGCATCTTTCAGAGTATGCAAGGCTTGGCGACCGTCACCATTACAAAACACGCAACGCCCTGAAACTATCAGGCATTCAACGCACACTAGTCAAAACTAGTAAGTTAACACATGCGATTGGACCGAAAGTTTATAACCTTCTGCCCAAAGACATTATAAATGCACCCTCACTAGATAGCTTTAAAAGTAAGTTGAAGAGTTGGCTTGTCAAGCAAACAATTTACGACTACAAAGGCTGGCTTACGTAAAGGACCACGGGCACATTAGTATGAAGTCTGGGCCCACTGACAGTTGACACTTGATGAATTTTTTTACATTGTCCGACCTCAATAAACTTCATGTCAAATGAAAACTCTTGAAGAGTACTACAATTTATTCTATGGCAGCTTAGTCGAAATCAAGCGCGAAAGTGGTGTTTTGGGGATGGGCATATTGGGCCCACTGACAGTTGACATTTTACTTTGTCCGACCTCAATAAACTTTATGGCAAATGAAAGCTCTTGAAGAGTACTCTAATTTATTCTTTGGCAGCTTAGTCAAAATCGAGCGCGAAAATGGTGTTTTGGGCATATTTGTCCCATTTTATGAAGATTGTCCGACCTCAATAAAACTCATGTCGAATGAAAGCTCTTGAAGAGTACTTCAATTTATTCTATGGCAGCTTAGTCGAAATCGAGCGCGAAAGTGGTGTTTTGGGGATGGGCATATTGGGCCCACTGACAGTTGACATTTTATTTTGTCCGACCTCAATAAACTTTATGTCAAATGAAAGCTCTTGAAGAGTACTCTAATTTATTCTTTGGCAGCTTAGTCAAAATCGAGCGCGAAAATTGTGTTTTGGGCATATTTGTCCCATTTTATGAAGATTGTCCGACCTCAATAAAACTCATGTCAAATGAAAGCTCTTGAAGAATACTTTAATTTATTCTATGGCAGCTTAGTCGAAATCAAGCGCGAAAGTGGACAATCTTCATAAAATGGGACAAATATGCCCAAAACACCATTTTCGCGCTCGATTTGGACTAAGCTGCCAAAGAATAAATTAGAGTACTCTTCAAGAGCTTTCATTTGACATCAAGTTTATTGAGGTCGGACAATGTAAATTTTTTCATCAAGTGTCAACTGTCAGTGGGCCCAATGTGCCCATGGTCCTTTATACTCGACTCGTAGTCGAATAAATTATATTATTTGATATGGATCATATTCTGTTAAAATGATTTTTGTTATTGATTATTGATTATTCTGACATTTGTAGCTATAATGACCATTCCTAATTCTTAATTCTATGAATTGTTATTATTTTATTTGATTTTCCTATAATATTTTTAATTATACATTGATGGAAATTAAGAGATACGATACGATTACGACATACGTAATTCATTTAATTTATCCATAGTACTTATTTCCTCTGTGATAGTACCTAAATAACTTGACGTGTAACTTAAAACTATTTTACGAATAAAGATGTCTATGTCTAAGGCAATAATCAAAGCACGAAAATCGCCAATGCGCATTGAGCACGCATGGTAAGGTGACTAAGCTCGAACTCTCTCTCTCTGAGAGAAGGCCTACTTTGCCCAGCTAGTGGCACATGTACAATTGAGGCGCTTTTTACAAGAACAACCTTTGTCCCCAGAGAGAATTCGGCGCTTTTTGGCGAAAACGATTCTCCTACAAGCAAACCTTGTTGGTTTTTGTAAAATTGCCGAAATTTTCCGATGGAATAACTGTGGACATGGGAAGTTTTTGTAATTAAAAATTAATTAGTGGGGCTAATGCAGCTTGTTGAACAGTGTTGAAAACCGAAATTCGTAAAAATGTTACATTGGCTGTTCTTGTAAAAAACGCTTCAATTGTACAGGCTACCTACATCTTTTTTTTCATAGAGTTATTTCACAATTGGTTTCCCAATGTGTTAGGTTAGGTATAATACAGTCCACCCACACATTGTCTCCATCGCGTCCTCAGTAACGATAGGTCATAAATTTTTATATTATGTCTTATTCAGATATGTTTGCCATTCTTGCGTTTTATTGCCTGTTTGCAATTCAGATTTTTATTTCATCGAACCGCCGCATTGTGTCGCTGTGATTGATTGTTGTTAGTGCGTATTTTGGGAGTGTTCCTTATAGGTTGAAAGCTGGTGACAAAACGAGATATTTTTTCGTACAAGGCTGGCAGTTGGTAGGCTGATAGAGGAGACTTCGCGGAGTCTTGAAAATATATTTTTTTGGGCCGGTCGCGAATGAAAGATCGATTCATTCGACACGCCATTGCGTTACGGACGCCATCGAAACGCCATTGCTGAGATATGGGGTCGCGAGTTCATAGTTCGAGGCGAACCACTGGTACGGTCGGCCACAATCTCAGATACCCCATGGCAGCTCTTATCGCGCGCGGCATAAGGGCGCCAATCGAACAAAAAGGGGTATCTGAGACTGTGGTCGACTGTACAAGTAAATTTTACCGTTTACGAAAATTTAATACAAAATATGCAGAATCAAAACCTTTATATTTCACCTAGGTCTTTTGTGGCATACAATAATTATTGTACTTCAAAAAGTTTTTTCGTCCCAAAAATATAGAGATTAGCAAGATAGCCATTTCATACTTAAAAATTTTCAGGTTGCCTGGAGCCGCGTCTCGCTTACGTAATATACAATATTATGACGTAATATCCACAACCTTATAACTAGTGTACGAAAAGTTGTCAAACTGCTTTTCAATTTACATGATTCCTTGTAGATCTAAGGAAACTTACAAGATGAATTACTAATACTCGCTTCGAGGCACTTTTAGCTATTGATGATATAAGAACGAAATAATACTATGCTTTGATATCTCCAGCCATATCCGAGTTAACGCAAGTCGTGGAGGACAACATAAGTATGGAATAGGTGTTTTTTTTTCAAAATTTCGCACTCAATCCAATAGAAAAAGTTTCTTGAATTGTGAGCTAAGCGACCCCTTTCCGTGTCGCAGGACCTTTCTAAAACACCATGTATAATTAAAAAAAAATATGTTTGCCTTATCGATCACTATTGATCATATTGTGATTGTGTGATTGTCGGTGGTGATTGTGTGTGGTGATTGAGATTGGTATTCTGAGGACGCCCGCATTTCTGACAGAAAATCTCGATAATAATACAAGGTGTTACAAAAGTACCTAACTCTTTTTACAAGGTGTAACCTACTGGTCAACAGGATTTCAAATCTGTAAAAAAAGTTGAAGAAATCAATTTTTATTTTATAACCTCAAAATTAAAAAAAATCATAACTTTTATGTTTTTAGCTCAAATTTAAAAATATGTTTTTGCGTGTAGGTGCATTTACATAGCTTTGAATTGTTAAAACATTGTGAAAGTCAATGAAAACCATATTTAAAAAATATTTTTCTCCCGCCACATCGTTTACATTTTACTAATTTAAAAATTAACGGAACGTCATAGAGCAAAAAAAAAATTTAGGTTGTGATCCCTATCACCAGGTGCTGCGCAGCTCAGGGTGCACAGGGTAATATCCTGTAAAAAGAGTTAGGTACTTTTGTAACACCTTGTATAGGTGCGTGACGTTGCAACGCCGGGTGCATATTACATCAATGTTGATACCAAAACCAACACAAAAAGAGTCTTGAAGATAAGTCTAAATCGGGGACGAAAGGCTAGTGGAAAATAATTTCACCCAGTCATCTTATTTAGAAAAAGTATCTGTGTTCACAGAGAGTATTGACTTAGGATCGAAGCTGCCTTCGCAAATATTGTTCTATCACATGAAAATGATATGCTTTAGGTGCCCCAAGCTGCTCTCAGCGAAGATTTTCCATATCCTCGCACGGAGAGTAGGTAGGGAGCCGACGGACAAATAGCAACATCATACAATAAAGGGAAGAGATCGTAATATTGTTTTAAGGCACCGTGCATAGTGAAACAACCACGCGCAAAAAAATTATGCACAAAATTAGGTGAGAGCTATCTAAAACAGCCAGTTTTGTTATCCATAACAGATTGCAAGATATTTTGTTTGAAAAAAAGTGCGCCGCCTATTTTTTTTCATCCAAAATATCTTCAAAACGTAGAATCTAAACACAAAATTGGCTGTGTTTGATAGGTCTCTCCTAATTCTAGGGTTTGATATGTGAACATTTTCGATTTGTTTAGTGTATTTGATACAGGACTCGATGTTGTGCATTTTTCTTTGCGCGCGGGCCATTCACTATGCACGGCGCCTTAAGTTTGCCGGGACCACAAGCCCTGCAAAGGTTTCGAAACGTTGGAAAATTTAAAAAGTTAAAAAACGAGTGTTAAATGCTTTAAAAAACGTGTTTAAATTATAGAAAGAGATAGGTTGGCAGACCACCAGCCAGATGGTCCGACGACATAGCCCAAGTAGCTGAAAAGTAGTGGTTGCGTCTGGCACAGGATTGTTAGAGGTTGTATCAGCATTGAGAGGCCTTTACTTAGCTTTATGTGTTAACAGAATGATGATGATGATGATGATGATGATGATGATATAGAAGGAAGGTCCATAAGGAGGCGCGCAGTACCTGAATATGATGGGACAGAGCCGAAATTAAGAGGAATTTAGAAAAGTCGTTGAAAAATTTTACTCTTGTTGGACAATTAAATTAAAAGAAATAACCCTTGTAATGTACGATAAAAAATTAATTATCATGATTTAACTGACGTTACTCCATTTTAGGGCGAAGTAACATACAGTACGGTCGGCCACAATCTCAGATACCCCATGGCAGCTCTTATTGCGCGCGGCATAAGAGCGCCAATCGAACAAAAAGGGGTATCTGAAACTGTGGCTGACTGTACGAGTAATAATTCAGAAAGAACACGATTTTAGACAGTTAACTCCCGGACTTATTTGAAGGATATTGTGTGCTCAATCTATTTTGAAATTTTGCTTGTCTTTGCTCTTCTGTGGGGCAATATTGGTCACACATTAGTGTTAGGTTTTCCAGACTAGATACTTAGATAAAAAAGGTGAAAGAGGACAGGTTTTCTTTGTTACCTTTATTAATAATATTTCACACAAAAAGCTGAAAATAAAAAAGTTCAGGGGCGCAAAGGTGTAGAAAAGGTTCTGCAATTCCTGATAATGTATGTAATTAGTACTAAGACAAGCTAAACTTCAAAATATATGTTTTTTTTTTCTATTTATTCGCATACAATACTACTTTTTTTGCCACAGGATTGATTATCTTTTATGTTAAAACCCCCCCCATGTTAAAACCCGCACGAAACATACATTATTAAACAACAAGCTTTTGCCCGCGACTTCGTCCGCGTGGACTACAGAAAAAGGGTATGTGTTTTACTTTGCTCCTAAGTGTAAAAGCGTGATAATATGTAGCCTATTTATTATTCTGATGTCTGAGCTATCTCTATTCCAAATTTCATCCAAATCCGTTCAGCCGTTTCAGCGTGAAAGAGTAACAAACACACTCACTCACAAACTTTCGTATTTATAATATAAGTGGAAAGTGGGATGGGATATACCTAATTAATTCTTAACATTCTACAGCTCCGTTCGCCGTGTACTTCTTTCTTGTTTGTAATATATTATATTTTTTCACGAATGCAATAAAGCATAAAAATAACTATGAAACTCTACCTTCATTTAAAGGTTTCATTATTTTGACGCACGCTCAACATTCATCCGACGTTTTGACAAAAGATTGCGATTGGAGGCATCGCTTGGCTCCAATAACGAATCTGTCATTACAATAAAAGCCATTAAACCTGGAATTGAATTTAAATTGACAGTCCGAAATCAATCAGTGTCCTGTTGGTAGAGGTGCCGTGCGATCAATGCTGTGGGTGCGGCCAAAAACTGTTTAACTCTACGTAGCTTTAAATTGAGTTTTTGTCACAACAAAAGTTGTTTTGTCTCTACAATGAAGAAAAGAAACCTTTTTCTGATCTATTTCCCGTATACAGGGTGTTAAAAGACCGCCAACAAAGCTGGAAACCACGGATTGTCCTCATCATAAGGAACATTTTTGCCCAAGGAACATTTTTGCCCAAGGAACTATGCCTGGGAAATTAACGGTTTCCGAGATAATGAGGTTCAAAGTCGGACTTTTCAAAACTTTTTTTTTCTGATATGCATTCAGTATCTAGTTCTTAACATACCTTCTCAAGAAGCCATATCAAAATTATGAATATTTCTTACAAAAAACGACATTAAAATTGCAACCCGCAATGTATTCTAAACATCGGCACTTCAAGCTAAAGTAGCATAAACTTATAACTACGCTTGCGCAATATGACTTCTGTGCGTTACACGTCCATTGCGTGATAAAATATTTTTCAAAATTATAACCTAAAAAACCAAAATTATTTCACAGCAATAATTTATCGAAAAAGTACTTTGTTTCGGTGTGTAGTATGCGTGGCTTTCGGGTCTGTTGGCGGTCTTTTAACACCCTGTATACTCCGTGCAATTTTAGTGGTTTTAAAGCCGAAGGTATTTTGTTGCACTGATGATTCTGAGCCAAATTACAAAATTTCATTCCAAAACGCGCGAAAAAAAAATTCACTTCTCCATACAAACGGTGTCGATTGGCGATAGCCGTTTGTATTGGGAAGAGCTTTTTTTTTTCGCTCGTTTTGAAGTAAAATTTTGGAATTTGGCTCAGAATCACGAGTGCAATTAAATACCTTCGGCTTTAAAACCACTAAAATTCCACGGTGTATTATAATTTCTCTTCACCGATCTCGTATTAGCAGTTGCCAAATAGATACGGTCTAAAACCGATAATAGATATTTTTTGTTGCTCAAAATAATCGGTCGGTCAATAAAATAGTATCTAACTTTGGGGCCTTCTTCACTTTCCATTGCCTACTGCATAATCTAACTAAATAATAATGTAACTTGAGGGAATGGTGCAATGCGTTTAGCTAATCTAACAGCAAGTTGAGCAAACTCACTGAGCAAGAAACTCTATAACATTCTCATTACGTCGTATCTTTGCCAATATTGACACTATAAGCTACGTAAATACTTCCAAAGGCAACAGCAACTAATTTCGTACCTTAATTGGTATAGTTTGGAACACTTGGGACTATACACGTGCTTACCTACATAAGTGTCACATTTAAGGGTAGCCAACTCGCTTGCAGGTTACGTTAGCTTAAATTGCACTTGTGAATTCAAAATTCGGATCAAATAGTCCTATGCCCGATTTCACCAACTATCCTTATTAATTTTTAAGAATTTCTTTAACTTTTTAAGGAAATCCTTAGCGTAATTTTGTTTGCAAAAATTACGCTAAGGACTTCTTAAAAAAGATAAGAAATTCTTAAAAATTAAGAATAGTTGGTGAAATCGGGTATTAGGGCCTTATTTTTTTAAATAAGACGTTGCTCAGGAGTGTTCGAAATTTGAATAGGGGTTTTTCCAAGTGTCAAATTTTACAGCGATTCGTACTAAATCGCGCAATTAAATCTGTGGTTTATATGGAAACCACAGATTAATAGACTGATTTTGACAGTTATTCGTACTATTATTGATGCTTGGAAAAATCCCAATTAGTATGAGTGTATGAATTAGTAAAAGACTATGGTGTGGAGGGTTTATAACACACCACAAATGAAAATTTTATTTTATTACTAGGAGGGTTATATTTTTTTATAATAAATCTAGGAAATAAACATAATTATCTATTAATTTTAAAAACAAACATTTTGTAAAATAATGCATCAAACTCAAATATGGAAAAAAAGCAGTGTAATTTTTATTTCAACCATTAATTAGTTTAGTATGCGAATATTCTAGAGACGTACACTTGCATGGGAATCGTGCTCTTAATGGGAGATATGGAAAACGCGTCGCATACAAATTACTTTCAAAACAAACCAACAAAGTTTAGATTCCTAAAGTAACTTCTAATTATTTGTATCTAAATTGAAATTTAACTTGTATTTAAAATGATTCCAATAGAACAGTGCCTGCCAACATAGACCGAGTAAAAATGAACAAGACGATAAAATGCTTGCCAAAGCATTTAAAATTCTTGAGGGCATCCGAATTTAAGCCAAAGCTTGTCTCTAAAGGTTAATAGTACTAATTCCAATCGAGATAAGAGCCAGTTTCCCACGATTAAACCGTAAAGGCAGTGAAACCTCACAAATCCCCGTCGAAATGCTACGTCTCTACAACGTAAATCTTAAAAGGATATCCCCTGACTAGATTACATTCGGACCACTATCACTGACGGTTAATTAACTAACTATCCCAACAAATCCTTTACTAACACGAAAGGTAAACTGAAATGGACTTTGGTGCCGGTAACTTTAAGAGCATAAATGAAACGAGGGTTGTATCCTGGCCAAAATTACAGTGTGATCGAAATAGTTGTTAAAATACAATGCTTTTACTTCGAGGGTTTATAGGCCAATGAAGATTTAAGGGGCTTGCCATGTAAAGTGCAAGGGTGTACTAAGCGAAAGACAGACATAACTCGTTTATATATAAAAAAAAGAAGTGTGAAATGGAAGTCACTGAAGAAGAAAATCGTCGCTTTTCTCGACTTCTGAACAATAAAAAAAATACAGTATCAATCTTATTCTTATATTTTATTCTCAATTTTTACTTTTTGCCAACTTATTTTATGCGGATTTGATATGACTCATTTCACAATAAATTAAAAACTAATTATCTCCTACTTTCAGTCACAAATTCTTTCCAGGCACTGCAGCGCCGAGTGGTCTCTTCACCCATGTAGTGTGCGTGAAGGTGCCTCTGGACGCTGAATAAATAATCTCATGTACGTAGATGCAAAAAGACCTTAGTTCAGTCACAAATAATTTTTATTTTGTTTGTAACACATACTTTATTTCTTCATAATTTCGTTGACCTTTTTTCATCAACGCGCAGTGAAAGAACATAAATTAAAATTAAATTAATCTTACGGCTAAAGTGGAGGGGCAGGATATCTGACTAGGTAGAAAGACGGACATTCAAGAAGATGATGAACTAGGGCAGTTACGGAATCATAATGGGTCGACGTTCAGTGGGTAGACCAAAGGCTCGATGGGTCAAGTCAACAAGGCGAGATTGGCATTTGACCGAGGAGGCTGGCGTGAAAAGGAAGAGGCCTATGTTCAGCATAGAGCTCTGGCCTGAGTCTATATTGCAATGGCGCCGTAATGAGTTCCCGATTGACAGCACTAATTACGATTTGTTAATGCTGTGGGTCCTTGTTTATTGTAGTTCGTTTAGCAAAGAATATTCTAATTCTACAGGGTGCACTCTAAGTCAATAGCGGAACTTTAAGTAGGCTGTCTACTGATCACTACAAACAACTCCTACTAGGTGGCGAAAAAAATAGGAGCTAAAAAAATATCTGCTGTTTCATTCATTTGGCGCAGTGCTGAGTCGACCTTTTGTATGGAACAGCTGATATTTTTTTAGCTCCATTTTTTTCGCCATTTAGTACAAGTTGTTTGTATTGATCAGTAGACAGCCTAGTTCGCTGGTTGTAGGAGCAAAACGAGGAAACCTCGGTTTGGTCCTTCTACTAGGACGCCATTGATACGCCAATGTTATGTTACAAACTTAAGTCCCTGGATATAGGCGCATCCTACACTATACCTGACGACTCTACGGTGTGCAGTTTTTTGTATACAAAATTAAAATTGCAGTTTTTAATTTGTACACAAAACCCGCATGGTAGCTATGCCGTCCAGTGTACCATGCGCCTTAGAGACAATAATTTTAGATTGCCCCCTCTTGCTGAGAAACCTGACAACGCCCCTGGCAAGACGTATTATTTAGGTTGGCAATACTCATCCGCCTTTATTACGGTCAAGGGCAGGCCCTTTCCCCTTCCCTCGTTTAATGCATCGCGTAAAATGGAATGACGAGTGGCTGTTTCAAATTTTAAAAAAAGCTTGTTTCTTTTTCTTCCCTTATTTTTTAATGGCAGCCTCATTACCGACTGCTGGCAACTGTCACTTTTCTTTTTGGGCCAACTGACCCAGTGTGCTATAGTAGTTGTTTGACATTTACCTAAATGGGTGACTCAGGTGCTGACTGAAAATCAGTGTTGTAGGCTTTCATAGGTAACCTACAACAAGTGCTGAGTCAGTTCCTATGTTTAGCTGCGGAGATGTTCCGACAGTTATGTCGCTTGTACTTAGTATGTAAGTATTTGTGTGTCCATGTTTTGTTTTTATTTTTATCATTGTATTTCCGTGGCTATTAAACGTCTTTCTATCTATCTTCTATCTAAAATCTGCGTACTCCATACTAAAATTACACCACTTTTATAAATTGGTACTCATGTTTTGTACGTTACAACAATCCTAGGAGGATATACGTAGCATCTAAAGACTTACTAAATAAAATATACATCTCATTGGTTCAATCTATCATAGTCTACTGTATTCCGGTGTGGGGAGGTGCAACAAAAACGAAATTTCTGGAAGTTGAGCGAGCACAGCGTTCATTGCTGAAGGTTATGCTGTTCAAACCACGCTTATTTCCCACAGAAGCACTATACTCATCCTGCCAATTGCTAACAATCAGAAAAATATACATTTTAGCAGTCATCTTAAAAAAGCATAAATCCTTGGGATTTGATCCACGAATTCTGACAAAAAGAAGAAAAGATAAAGTAGTACAAACCATCAGCACCTCAACGCGTTTTGCAAACCGACAATACGAATACTCGTCTGGCTACTTGTATAATGAAATAAGTCGTAGTTTAGAGATATATCCGATGCTAAAATTTGATTGTAAGAAAGAGCTGTCTAAATGGCTGTTAAAACAAAGTTATGAGGAAACAGAACTATTGTTACCTCCAACAACAACAACATAACAGTACTATTCTAAAACCAGGCAAAACTCATATCTCACACTCACACACTCACACACTTCACACCACCCAGACT
This sequence comes from Zelleria hepariella, assembly GCA_949319315.1. Classification (NCBI taxonomy): domain Eukaryota; kingdom Metazoa; phylum Arthropoda; class Insecta; order Lepidoptera; family Yponomeutidae; genus Zelleria; species Zelleria hepariella. The sequence continues at coordinate 1,894,617 of OX439388.1, forward strand.
CTTTCACACTCCACACACACACACACCCACACATCATCATCACATACCTGCACCCTCACATACCCTCAAAATCGAGATGTATAACTTAGCTTAAAATTAAAAATTGTGTAGGTAAATAACTAATGAATGACCTACAAATAAATAAAAATATACACATAATAATAATAACTCATAAATTGTTAAATAATAATAAATAAAATTTATGTACTTTATTAAATCATATGATAAGTTATAAATAAATAATAATGTCACATTACTTAAGTTATGGAAGAGCGGGGCTCCCTGGCACAGGTATTTTATACTTAAAAGGGAGTCCCAACAAAAGTGTAATTTAGAAATAAGTATGATGGCGTAAAATAAATATTTTGTAAAATAAATATTTTGTATTTTGTATTTTGTATTTGTAATTGTGCCGTTGCACCTAGCTCGAGGTAGCGACAGGTTTGTCTCTTCCCACTAAGTGTTACATTTTGAGGTTCAAAAATAGGAAAACGGTTTGCTCTTCCCGTCTGTAACAAATCAAATCAATATTCACTACGTTTTGACTCTATACAAGGTGTTACAAAAGTACCTAACTCTTTTTACAGGGTAATAGCACCCGGTGATAGGGATCACAACCTAAATATTTTTTTTGCTCTATGACGTTCCGTTGATTTTTAAATTAATAAAATGTGAAAAATGTGGCGGGAGAAAAGTATTTTTTAAATATTATTTTCATTGACTTTCACAACGTTTTAACAACTCAAAGCTATGAAAATGCACCTACACGCACAAACATATTTTTTAATTTGAGCTTATAACATAAACAAAAAAGGTATGAAAATTTTTCAATTTTGAGGTTATAAAATAAAAATTCATTGTTTCAACTTTTTTTTACAGATTTGACATCCTGTTAACCAGTAGGTTACACCCTGTAGAAAGAGTTAGGTACTTTTGTAACACCTTGTATGTATGTATAATATAAAATTAACAAAAAAAAAAACTGATTCCGAGTGATCAGCTACATTATTTTATGGGACCAGACGGGACCCTTAAAAAAAGAATCATGAAAATCGGTTCACGTAGAAAACAGTTCTGAGGTGACACACATAGTAAGATGTAGCCTGTACAATTGTACATGTCCCACTAGCTGGGCAAAGGCCTTCTCTCAGAGAGAGAGTTCGAGCTTAATCACCACGCGTGCTCAATGCGGGTTGGCGATTATTGCGTTGATGGTAAATTGTCTCATACGCTCAGGTTTCCTCACGATGTTTTCCATCACACCGTCAGCGAGTGGTATTGCTACTACAAATTCACAAATGTACATAACTTTGAAATTAAACAAAGTCACATGCCCGCACCGGGAATCGAACCTAGGACCTTTCGCTTCAGAGTCCACTGTTCTACCCACTAGACCACCACCGCCTCTACACTCGACACACATAAAACATAAAAATAAACATACGGGTCGAATTGAGTGTCTCCTCCTTTTTCTTCTTCTCCTCTTCTTTTTCAGCCTGTTGTCAACTTGTCACCCAATTTTCAGTGTAGGCCTCTTCCATAGCCCTCCATTCCTTTCGGTCTTGGGCTTTTCACATCCAGTCTTTTCCTGCCACTCTGACCAAGTCGTCAGTACATCTCATTGGTTGCCTGCCCACATTTCCTCCTTTTTGCAGACGGTTAAAAAACCGAATGACACAAGAACGAGAATTCCTCGCATCATTACCAAACATTTTTCTTCCGAGTGCTCAGCGTACAATTGCAATAAATCTTACCAGGAAAGCTTACCAAATGGCCTTTGGCAAATCTGCACGGTCCCAATGTCACCACACGCCCTGTTGACTACATTAAATCACGCTCTAATCCTGGTTTTAGACGTTGTTAAGAGCGTATAGCAGTAAAGATAAATATGTTGAAAAATCTGTTGCCGTCTTGCGTGCGCAAATACTGAGCGGACAACCTGGAAAAATCTTCTAAATCAAGGTTTCGATTTTGAAGTTATTCCCCACTTTCCTTCTCTCAAAACTGTTCGGATTTTAAATGTTTTCACCACTTGGGGGTTACCTTGACGCTATTGCGACCAAATTGAAAAAGTAAAAAAAATAATTTCTCTTTGAATTAGCATAGTAATGCTTTGATTTTAAATACTTTGTAATGTTTATGATTTTTAATTTTTATTCAAAGGTAAGGCTGTTTTATTCAATAAAAACACAAAATGCGTCTTAATTTGTAAAATATTAAATTTTGTAAATTGCGCCATATTGCGGCCGTATTGAAAAAATGCGTCAAGGGTATAGGGGGTGATCTCACAAGAAACTACTTGAAGTCGGACCGTCTTTTTTTAAAATTTAAAGTTGTTTAATAAGTTTACTAGACGTCTTTTGCCGCTATTAAGTACATTTTATTTTTATTTTCGGTAGGTCCTAGCTAGGAGCTCCTGTTAACAATATCAATATTTTATCGAAAAAATCTAAACAGTCCGACAAGACATGGAGAAGTCGCAGCATATCAAAAATTTTTGGTCGGACATTGGCGACTACGTTTGTATGGAGAAAACACTACTGTGATATCCTCTTAAATCACGCTCTAATCCTGGTTTTAGATGTCGTTAAGCCCGGAACAGTACAAAGCTGTAAACGGCTCCAGGTGATATAAATTTTGAGATAATCCGAGACTGGCTAACGTATAGTCAACAACAAATATGGCAGCAGTGTAATTTGTGTCGTGTTATGGACTCTGTTTTGAGTATAATAAGCACTTCTTATAATATTTTATAGGATGGGAAGCTACACGAGGATTTGTTTTGTTATTCTTTGCAGCATTTTTAATTTGTTACGTACCTTTTTTTTCATTATCTTTAAATTTTGCCAATAACTATGTGTTTGATATGTGTATGACTTCTCCTTCTACATTTTGACGAATTGTGTGAATTTGTATTGTTCAATCAGTTGAGTGAATTTGTGTGTGTGTATTAAATCAATAAAACAATCTATATCTATCTATCTATAGAATCTAAACAATCTATAATAATTAAGTTATTATTTGATAAAGGTTCTTTGGTTTGTTTTAGTTTTTACATGAATTAGTAGACTTTTGTCAACATCCTCCAAGACAGGGATTCCCAAAGTGGTCGATATCGGTTTCCTAGGGGTCGACATAAACGAAAACTGATTTTGGGGGTCGACGAGGTCTAAAAATGACCCCTATTAAATTAACACAAGTTCTTTAACATAGGTAGGTAGGTACTGTGTTGTTTATGTTGTGTTACGTGTACTAAGAATAATTAATATTTTTGTAGGAAATAGCATTGTTGTAGTAACGTTTACATTAGTCTTTAGTCTCAAGTTCGTACAAGATGAAAAACTCGGCAAGTCAGTGTGGACAAGTTTGTGCAACATAATGATAATTTGGCCATGGGGGTCTAAGGTACCAGTTCTTTTTGGAAAAGGAGTCACTTTTCCAAAATAGTTTGGGGAACCCTGTTTCAAGATATGCAAGTCACCAAGTCAATAAAATTACAACCACATCATATTTTTATCCGTGTCAACATGACAAGTGGGTTTTAAAACTTAAACTTTCGTAAGCACTGCACATTTTTATATCGCTCTAACGGTTTCACTTACTTTTATTTTGTCGGAATAGCCGACATGTTTCGACTTCGTCCGGAAGTCTTAGTCATGGAGGAGGGATGGACGACGCGTTCGTCTTGGCGTTCATCCGCTCACTGCGGGCACAATAAAAGTAAGTGAAACCGTTAAAGCGATATAAAAAATGACAAGTGGGTTTATTGGTACTAGGAGTACTAGGACTTTAGGGATTGATAACTTATTTTTACCTAATTACCTATTAACATCCAGTACCTACGTCATGATTTGGTGAAATCAATTTAGTGGTTTGCACTGTGGCAGGTATGTACGAGGTAATTTACTTAAGATGCTTGCAAAGCGTAATAAACATTTAAGACATTTATGGTTATCTTTATAAAGATTTTTATAAGGTTAAAAAATTCGCTCGGGACAGGATTTGAACCCGCAACCTTCTTGCATTCCATTTATGGTGATCTATTTAATTAACCACAAAGGAACTTTTTTTTTATTATTTTTATTTTCGGAACCTTTGTCACATGGTGACGATGAGAGTCCCATCGTACCCACTTAAAACATAATATCTTTAGTAACTACATAATATACATGTCGGAGAATGAGCGTGTAGTCGCGGTCTTCTCCATAGATAAACGTCAATCCTTTTATTTGTCTGTGGCTCTGGTGTTAATCTATGGCAACACTAACCACAAGGTTTAAAAAGTAAAGTGTCAAATCAGCAGTCCGGCTATTCTGTGGCGGCTTCGCCGATGGTGCGAGCTGAATTGTCAAGTTGTGTTTTTATTTTTGATGATAATCTCATAAAATGGACAAGTCTATGAAATAGGTATAGATTCCCGGACAGCAGCGGTGGGATTGTGCTTTGCGCTTTTCCTTGAGACGGAAACTTTACCAGTAAACAGGATTCGGTCGGATATGCTGTCCGCCTTATCGCTGGCTATGTTTTGCCACCACCTCAAGTCTGCGTGTGGCTCCCGAAGTGATTGTGGATGATATTTCACAGTCCGTCACAATGTGGTGAAAATTCTGGTCAAAATGGTAACCTGCCTACCTACCAAGTTCTGATCGTCAATTCGTGAGTATGTAGTAAGCGTTGCAATGGTTTGACGGCTGAACGGCTCCTAAAGAGCTTGCCGCTTGTTCTTCCGAAGTTGGAGAAACGCCTCTGTCATAAGTGCACCGAGATTTCAGCTGTAAACTATGGTGTCATACTTAATTAAAAGTTTCTGGCGATCACGTTTGGGTATAGTGAGTTAGAACATCTAACGAGTTGGTGCCTCTGCCTGCCCTTTCTGAGATGTGGGCGTGGAGTCAGTGAGTGCGTGTGAGTGTAACGCTAAACCCCCAAATGTCAAAGTCAGGGATTATTGGTAAACTCTTCCTGTTTTAGTGGTACCTGTGTTGGTACCGGCCTAAGCTGAGTGTGAAATCATATTTTGGGCCAACCCCCGTCTTTGACGGCTGTGTTATTCGAGAAACGACAAAGTATATTGTAGATTTCAAAACATTTAGGTACTTGTTCTACGGTAAGTACAACGGATAATTTTGTGAAACTACTTTATTACATCGGCTTGCAGAAATTCTTGAGTTTTGATTATTGTTATTATCGTGTGACATGCAATGTTTCAATTTGAACATTAACTTAATACCTACAGGAACTAATCAAAGAGAACTATACCTATTATGCAGTCGGATTTAACAACAATAACCTATTGAACCTAAATCTTCCTTAGTTTACAAAAATCAAAGTTTTAAGCAGAATTCTTAAATATTATGGATAATGTACCTACTTGGCACCATACCTACTTGCTAAAAGTAAGGTTCTGTAAGAACTCACACTGTAAAAATTAAAATTCAGTTTTCTTTTGTGACAATTTAACAAGGTCTACCTACCTGTTCTATAGATAACTGAAATTGGATGATATAAAAGCCAGATTTAGCTCTCATACTTTTATTCAGGGATAAAATGGGATGATGAAATTCATCTTACAGGTATAGTAGGTGTGCGTTACATTGTTGAAAAGCTTGTTTTTGATTTAATCTCTTTGTAGATATTTGTGAACTAAAATTATGATTGGGTTTACAGATCAATTTCTGTCTAGACAACTTGAGTCTAGTCATGTGATGACCATGGTTGAAAATCAAAATGTTTGTCTGATTTGATGAAGACTAGCAAAGGGACAATCTAAAATGTAATATTGCCTACCACTCAATATCCCAGTCTTATTTGAAATGCGAGCTTTGTGATGATAACTCGACTAAAAGATTAAAAAATTGTCTAATTGGAGTAAGTACCTACTTACTGGTACATTAAAATTTACCTACATTACATTGAAGGCGAGTCAGGTCACAGTAATTATAACTTTAAAGTTTGTCTTGTTTTATTGCATTTGTTTGATACCTACAGTGTTTTGCGATTTAGATTGCATTGAACATAAAATCACTAGGTATAAGTACCTAAGTGTGGATTAAAATATTGAAATCATAATTGAATAAAGTATAAGGTCAGGGAGGCCGAAACGGTGCACGGATTGAGACACTACCTACCTACTTCAGCCTACAAAATAAATAATATCGCCTGGTATTTTGTTTTTATTTCACAAACTGTTTCTGTGTGTTTAACTCTCTGAACCTGATAGAATCTATTACCTACGCATTGATGTACTGTGGCTGGAAATTGTTGCGATTTGCTGTATCTGTCGTTGCAAGCTGTTACCTATGTCACCTAGGAACATTTTGTTTATTTGTGAGTGTTCGAATTTGGAAGCTTCTAAGCTTTATCATATTGTTTACGCTTTACCTTATTGGTTGAAAGCTGTTGTTACGCTTTACCTTATCGGTTGAAAGCTGTTGATTACGCTTTACCTTGTCGGTTGAAAGCTACTATTGGCGCTTTACCTTGTCGGTTGAAAGCTACTGTTGGCGCTTTACCTTTTCGGTTGAAAGCTACTGTTGGCGCTTTACCTTGTCGGTTGAAAGCTACTGTTGGCGCTTTACCTTGTCGGTTGAAAGCTACTGTTGGCGCTTTACCTGGTCGGTTGAAAGCTACTATTGGCGCTTTACCATATCGGTTGAAAGCTACTGTTGGCGCTTTACCTTGTCGGTTGAAAGCTACTGTTGGCGCTTTACCTGGTCGGTTGAAAGCTACTATTGGCGCTTTACCTTGTCGGTTGAAAGCTACTGTTGGCGCTTTACCTTGTCGGTTGAAAGCTACTGTTGGCGCTTTACCTGGTCGGTTGAAAGCTACTATTGGCGCTTTACCTTGTCGGTTGAAAGCTACTGTTGGCGCTTTACCTTGTCGGTTGAAAGCTACTGTTGGCGCTTTACCTGGTCGGTTGAAAGCTACTATTGGCGCTTTACCTTGTCGGTTGAAAGCTACTGTTGGCGCTTTACCTTGTCGGTTGAAAGCTACTGTTGGCGCTTTACCTGGTCGGTTGAAAGCTACTATTGGCGCTTTACCATATCGGTTGAAAGCTACTGTTGGCGCTTTACCTGGTCGGTTGAAAGCTACTGTTGGCGCTTTACCTTGTCGGTTAAAAGCTTCTGTTGGCGCTTTACCTTGTCGGTTGAAAACCACTGTTTGACGCTTTACCTTTTCGATTGAAAGCCACTGTTTATGCTTCGCCTTGTCGGTTGAAAGCTGTTGTTTACGCTTTACGTTATCGGTTGGAAGTTGTTGTTTGCGCTTCACCTTGCCAGTTAGAAAGTTACACTTCGCCTTGAGAGATTGCGGTTGAAAGCTATTTCATTTCACTTTGAGTTTGAAGTTGGAAGCTATTTTGTGTGTTGAACTATTGAAAGATGTTTTACACTAGGTACTGCTGAACTGTTGAAAAGGTCGGTTGAATTGTTGAAACGTGTTAAGGTACCTACTGTGGAACAATGAGTTTTAATGTGTCTGAAACGGTAATCAACTGTGGTTTTGTTGGTTTATTAACCTTCAAAGGTAAAACTGGTAAAAGAAAACGCCTGTGGTCGATTGACAAGGCAATAAAACTGGTAATTAAAAGGTAACATCTGTGGTTTAATGGACGAAGAAGGTAACGTCTGGTATGGACGAAGAAGGTAACGTCTTGTATGGACGAAGATGGTAATGCTGACGTCTGTGGTTTAATGGATGGAGACGGTAAATCCTGGGATAAAGGTAATGCCTTGTGATCAGATACAAGGCATTTGGTAAACGGACTCTAGTTTTAGTCCGAAGGTTTGGAACGCGCGAGAGCGCGCGTATTGTCAGTATGGCCGTGTCGGAGAATGAGCGTGTAGTCGCGGTCTTCTCCATAGATAAACGTCAATCCTTTTATTTGTCTGTGGCTCTGGTGTTAATCTATGGCAACACTAACCACAAGGTTTAAAAAGTAAAGTGTCAAATCAGCAGTCCGGCTATTCTGTGGCGGCTTCGCCGATGGTGCGAGCTGAATTGTCAAGTTGTGTTTTTATTTTTGATGATAATCTCATAAAATGGACAAGTCTATGAAATAGGTATAGATTCCCGGACATACATAACAAAAAAACACCTTGTTAATTAAACCTTTTTACCGACATATTAAATAAAAAATAAAGATATGCTCTTAACCTAAAAAAATAATGACTTGGCTGAATCTTATAAAGGTTCAGCCAGAATACTCTAAACCAGCTCCGCATTCAGCCTATTGAGACAGAACTTATCAGCAAGTAATTTTCTTGTATCTTGGTTCCGAACAAACTCCATTAAAAAATTATAACAGTCTTTTGCAATACCGCAAGTATCACAGTTTGGTGAACTATTTAGAATATTAAAAAATTAATCACACATATCTCTGAACAGAACATCTGAACCAATTCAATACCTAATGCAGCAATAAATGTGACCCAGTTATGGAAGATCGGGGCTTTCTGGTACAGGTATTTTTTACTTGAAAGGAAGTTCCAATCAAATTGTAATCTACAGGGTGTTAAAAGACCGCCAACAGACCCGAAAGTCACGCATACTAGACACCAAAACAAAGTACTTTATCGATAAATTATTGCTGGGAAATGATTTTGGTTTTTTAGGTTATAATTTTGAAAAATATTTTATCACGCAATGGACGTGTAACGCACAGAAGTCATATTGCGCAAGTGTAGGTATATATAAGTGTAGGTTTATGATACTTAAGCTTGAAGTGCCGATGTTTAGAATCCATTGCGGGTTGCAATTTTAACGTCGTTTTTTTGTAATAAATATTCATAATTTTGATATGGCTTCTTAAAAGGGTATGTTAAAAACTAGATACTGAATACATTTCGGCAAAAAAAAAGTTTCGAAAACTCCGACTTTGAATCTCATTACCTCGGAAACCGTTAATTTCCCAGGCATAGTTTCTTAGGCAAAAATGTTTATTATGATGAGGACAATACGTGGTTTCCCGCTTTGTTGGCGGTCTTTTAACACCCCGTATATTGAAGAAATAAAGATTTTTTGAATTTCCTATAAGTTTATCTTGCTGCATGCACTAGGATATTACAGGCGTTATTATTCTGAGATACTTATATCTATTCAAATGTAACAGCAGCATAAATCAGGACGGCGACTTGGCACTGCGAGGCGGCACCTGTATTTGGCTAGTTTAACTTGGAATCTTTCCATTTCCGCCGAGGAATAAAGCTTTCGTGCTAATTATGGTAAACTGGCTTCTTATTTTATAATCCTTCGTGAACCAGGATACAAATGGTTAAAGGAAAAAACGGATAAAATCAAATAGGGTGCAAATATTTAGCGTTATTTATTTCCCGTATGTTTATAATCGTGAGTTTAGATTAGTAAGTTGGTGCCTAACATTATTACTCATTACTCAGTCGGATCCGCGGCAGCAACAACAGGATCCTGCGCGTTATAGCTGGTAGGGTCAGCTGCCCAATTATTTGGCAGATGGAAGTCAGGCACATTGAAAAAGACCCTATTTGATTTTATTACAATTACAATTACATTTTTTATGATCTCTACTAATATTAGTATTAAGTGTTATTTTTGTACTACTACCACATATGGACTTTGTCTGAAATAAATGTATGAATTGAATTAAATTGAATTGAATTACCTACTAAGGTCCACTTGCGTCAACCAGGGTTATCAAGGTAATGTCTATAATTATTTGGAAATATCAAATTAACTCAGAGTTAGTTGGCTAACCCTGACTGACGCAAGTCCACCTTATATACAGGGTGTACTCTAAGTCAATAGCGGAACTTTATGTAGGCTATCTCAATACCAAAATGATCAGTATCAATTTTTATAATCAGTATCTATACAAACAACTTGTACTATGTGGCGAGAAAAATACAATGAAAAAAATTTCAGCTGTTCCATACAAAAGGTCGACACAGTACTGCGCCAAATGTATGAAACAGCTGATATTTTTTTCGCTTCATTTTTGTCGCCACCTAGTAAAAGTCGTTTGTTTTGATCAGTAGAAATCCAACTTAAAGTTCCGCTATCGACTTAGAGTGCACCCTGTAGTTGAAGGTTGTCATTTAGAATAAAAAAAAATTGACAACCGTTTACTACTGTTTGAAAACCGGGAGTACCTACAGTCTTGAATGAATATTTTCTTGAAATATAGCTAAGAAAACTTCCGATCAAAACACATTTCAAACAATAAAACTAAATCAAAATCGGTTCATGCATTTGGGAGCTGCGATGCTACACACGTGTAAGCTTAAAGCTATCTGTTTGGTCGATGCTGGTTCATAATGAAAGTAACAAAGCAATCATCATCATCATCAGCTCACATCTGCCCACTGTTGGGTATAGGCCTTTTTACCCTGGCGCCACCTCCCACGATCCATGGACGCTCCCCCGAAACAACGATGTCATCCGACCATCGAGCTGCTGGTCTTCCTACCGATCGCCGTCCTACTCTGGGCCTCCACTTTGTCACTGCCCTTGTTCGTGGGCCATCCTCCCGCCTCGCCAGTAGACATGCGCGAAACAATGCACTTCGAAGTCATGATATATTTCATGATATTACCTTATATCATGGCACCAAACATGACACATGACATCATGGTATTTCTTCATTGCAGACATGAAACATGACATCATGGTATTTCTTCATTGCAGACATGAAACATGACATCATGGTATTTCTTCATTGCAGACATGAAACATGACATCATGGTATTTCTTCATTACAGACATGAAACATGACATCATGGTATTTCTTCATTGCAGACATGAAACATGACATCATGGTATTTCTTCATTGCAGACATGAAACATGACATCATGGTATTTCAGCACACTTTCATTGCAGTACGTACAGTGTGCTGAAATTCCATGTGTCATGTTTCATGTCATCTAGTGTAATGAAATGCTATTTGCCATGCTCTATTCTCTCGTGTAATGTGTAATATTTCATGACACCGTTGTGTAATATGTCTTTTGTAATATTACAAGCATTACCATGTCTACTCGCCAGTCTCGTGTCACGCCCATTTCCACTTGAGCCTCGCGATTCGATCACCAACAAAGCAATACTGCTATAATATTCTAACGCCAGAAACCTAATCCAACCGTCAAAATAAAGAAAACAGACATGTAAAAGCTCGGCATAAAGTTCCGGTCAGAAGCCCCATGTGCCGCGAAGAGTGGACGAAATAAACTCAATAATTTATCGTATAATCAATACCTTTGCTCTCTCGGACATTGTAGCAGATGGTACCGGTTTTGTGCCGTATGTAGAGGTGCATTTAGACTGGAAGTTTAAGGTATTGACGTTGGATGGTCTCACCGCCATTTGCGCCGCTAGCTGAAAGTTGGGAGCCAGGATGCAAGATGCCATGGGCAACCTGTTTTGTGTGCAATAAATGTCTTTTCTTTCTTCTTCTTTCTTCTTCTTTAACCTGTAAGACTTTAATGGCCGTTTTTACCAACCACCCCTAATTTTAAAAGACCTTTTAACGAAAATTATCTGCGCCTCTGCAAGTCTAGGGGTCATGGATGAAGGACCATACGAATTCCACTCACAAGCGTTATGAGTTGAGTGTGTATGATCCTTCATCCATGCCCCATAGACTTGCAGAGGTGTAAATAACTTTCGTTAAAAGGCCTTTTAAAATTAGGGGTCGTTGGTGAAAACGGGCATAAGGGTAGTATTCTAGAACGCTACTTAAATTCAGTTCAAACTAGAACGCTACTTAAACTCTGTTTCAACTCAGTTTAAGTAGAGTTTAGTAGTGTCGACTGTCGATAAAACAGTGCGTGTTTTGATTTGAATATCCCTCCCTTCATATCAAAACATGCACTGCTTTATCGACGGTCTGAACTCTGTTTAAACTGAGTTTAAGGAGCGTTCTAGGATACCACCCTAAATCTGAGAATGATGACCGTCGTCTGGGGGCTAATTCTCAGGAATCTCGCATTCGACACATCTCGAAGGAAAAATCTCATTTTGCTCAAATATCACTACTCCTAGTCTCACGAAGTCATCCTCGACATAAGTCACGAGATTTCCGCGAGATGAAGTAGTCGGGCTGACTCAAGTTCGAACTGTTATAAAATAACCCTTGTCTCGTCAGCGACATCTTGGAACTACAACTCATGAGCTGTAAGAAAATCGGCCATTATTTCCCAGGCTCACAAAGTTCGTCAAGTCTGAATGCACCTGGTTATCTGTTTCCCTTTTTGTATTGTGTGTTTTCTATGTTGTTTATGTTGTGCTACAAAGTATCGCTTCAGTTAGTTCCACATCACTTTGTATCTCACAGACAGTTGTAAAAAGAATATCTGATCATTACCAACGAATACCTTTGAAACAAAGTATTTTCTGTGTGAGTATTGTTCTAGTTAGGTCTCTGTATTTTTGTTGCATCTGAAATATTGGTTGTTATTACTGGTTGTGCATACCTATTGGTTGTATTTAGTACGGTTGACCCATATACAGGGTGTTAAAAGACCGCCAACAGACCCGAAAGCCACGCATACTAGACACCAAAACAAAGTACTTTTTCGATAAATTATTGCTGGGAAATGATTTTGGTTTTTTAGGTTATAATTTTTAAAAATATTTTATCACGCAATGGACGTGTAACGCACAGAAGTCATATTGCGCAAGCGTAGGTATCAGTTTATGTTACTTAAGCTTGAAGTGCCGATGTTTAGAATACATTGCGGGTTACAATTTTAACGTCGTTTTTTGTAAGAAATATTCATAATTTTGATATGGCTTCTTGAGAAGGTATGTTAAGAACTAGATACTGAATACATTTCTGCAAAAAAAAAGTTTTGAAAAGTCCGACTTTGAACCTCATTATCTCGGAAACCGTTGATTTCCCAGACATAGTTCCTTGGACAAAAATGTTCCTTATGATGAGGACAATACGTGGTTTCCCGCTTTGTTGGCGGTCTTTTAACACCCTGTAGATAACTCCGTGGCCATCCTAATACAAAATGTACTGAAAACAAATATCGTAATAACGCATGCAATATTATCGATCGATAAAAACGCGCCTGTGTAGATTAAAGAGATTGCCCATTTTCAAGATTGTTGCTTTGCTAAGTGTCATTATAGAGGGGTCGCTTAGCTCATGAATACAAGCTACTTTTACTATTATGAAGCCACGTGCGATATCTCGAAAAAAATATCGAAAACACCCTGTAAACTGTCCCGAGGATAGAAAAAGTAAGTGAAACCGATAAATAGTCATAAAATAAGCAATCCTAACGAAAATTTAAGTTGTAAGTCACTGATTTGACTTTAGCAATGAATACAGTTATTTGTAGGACTGTCATGAGATGTTTATAATAAGAAAAGAACAATAGCTATGAAGACAACCTACAGTTCCTATATAACCTAATCCTAAATAACCATACCTTTGAATAAACTCAAACTCACCGTTCAGATAATCTATCTTCTATACTTATAATAAAACTCTAGCGAAGTCAATTCTGTACATTGAATATTTTTAGAAAAAAACTAGCAGGGGTTACTAAATAAACTATACTAAATCCAAAAATGCAAAAAAAACGTTTTATGTCTGTCTGTCTGTCTGTCTGTCTGTCTGTCTGTCTGTCTGTCTGTCTGTCTGTCTGTATGAACACGATAAACGCGAACACCGCTGAATAGTTTTCAACCAAACTTAACATGGTCGTAACTCACGTTTCTGGGAGTAACTTAGGCTATCCGATGTTTAGAATACATTGCGGGTTGCAATTTTAAATTCGTTTTTTGTAAGAAATAATCATAATTTGGATATGGCTTCTTGAGAAGGTATGTTAAGAACGTAATACTGAACATATTTCTGCAAAAAAAAAAAAAAGTCCGACTTTGAACCACATTCTCTTGAAAACCTACATTGCGGGTTGCAATTTTAACTTGATTTTTTGTAAGAAATATCCATAATTTTGATATGGCTTCTTGAGAAGGTATGTTAAAAACGTGATACTGAACACATTTCTGAAAAAAAAAAATTGAAAAGTCCGACTTATTATCTCGGAAACCGTTGATTTCCCAGGCATAGTTCCTTGGGCAAAAATGTTCGTTATGATGAGAACTATACGTATACGTACGTATACGTGGTCTCCCGCTTTGTTGGCGGTCTTTTAACACTCTGTATAATAGCACGCTACGACTTTTGGCATTTGGGGCGCATATTGTAATGAAAAATCGGCATTTGTTTTTATTTTATTTTGGCGGAAAATGTTAGTTCTACAAGCGTAGCATAAGGCCGGGTTAGAGCGTATCTATGGGTTTAAAACAATAGGTATCTCACTCTTTCGTTTGACGTAGAGCGGGATGGACAGAGCCATAGATACGCTCTAACCCAGCCTTATGATGCTTGCTGGAGGGAATTGTGAGTGGTTTTCGGTGGAGGTCGCACAAAGTTTATCGATGTCAGAAATGTAGTACTGTTGCGTCGTGGTCGAAATGTTCTGAGTTTGAACCCACGCGAGGTCGAAATATTTTTTTGTGCCTTTTTTTAAATATTTACTCTACTGAGCCCAACTTGATATTAAAAAATATATTTTATTTGCCGTAGAGCGGGATAGACAGAGTTATTTGCGGTAGATACGCTCTAACCCAACCTTATGCTTTGCTTGCTGGCTTAGCATGAGAATGGGTAAGACCTTATCTATGGGCTTATTACTTTATCTATCCCACTCTACGTCGAGGGAGATACATATAAACCCCCATACTTCCCAGGCAATTCTTATGCTAAGCTTCCTGGAATCTTACACGAGCGATACCTAATCTAAACAAAACATATTTTATCATAAATGTATTGTTTAGATTAGGGCACACACACACAGACAGACACACAGACAGGCACACCCTCATAAACACATAAACAGACACACACACAAAGCTATTAAACTTATGACACCCCTCTTTGTTGGTCGGGGGTTAAAAAAAATCTTCCTTTTGAGTTTTCCTCCACAGTCGAATTTAAATTAAATGTCAAATGTGTAAAAACGCATACGAAGTCGCGGGCACAACAACTAGTCTTTATAATAAATGACATACAGTCGAATTCAGGTTCATATTATTATGTTGATGCGGCGGTCGTCTGTACCCAACCAAAGCCCTCAATATAATCTCTTAGAAGTTACAAAACTGGCGCGCGCTCAATAATCGATAATGCAAATTTTATGTAAAGAGATCGGAGCGGTCCAATTTTGACGGTATCTCTAGGTGGCTTGCTAACCAAATAGCAACCAAACACTTTTACACTCACTACCATAAGCAGGAGAGGTTTGTTTGTCCGTATACACTAGTGGTTCGCCTCGAACTCTGAACTCGCGACCCGATATCTCAGCAACCCCACGACTGATTTGGCTCATGTTCAAACTTAAAAATTCTCTTTGCCTCATTTACCCGCCTACTAAATTTCATGATGATCCGACTAAATTTACTCAAGTTATCGTCGAACGAACATACATTCATAAAACTTCGCTCGCTTCGCTCGCTCGTTCAATTACTCTAAAAACTCACAAATATTCTTAATGGTTGGCATTTTTCGTGAATAACAACTCTATAATTATTTTGCACTCTTTATTATCGATTAAAATAACTTTTTTATTTATTTGTGACATGCTGCATGCTATTACTTTAGTCGACTAAAGTAATTTATTGTGAGCTCAACGACTTACCAAATCTTCAAATATCAAACCTCCCATAGCACCTAATGATAAAACGATGTATAAATCATCCCTAGATAGGCAAACACCTTTTTATGTGTCTTCTTTGTAAATTCCATAGGAAATGTTGATGAGACTTTCTTTCATTTCATTTGCATAAAAAACTTTACCGTAAAAAAATCACCAAAACACAAGCTTGGAAGAAGTCACCGGCGAACGCTTAGTCAAGCTTAGCTTAGTCCCTTTATAAGGGACGTATCTGGTTTATCGAATGTTTGTTAACCGCTTACCCTTTCCGATACCCTAAATTATTTGTACCCACCTGATTGGTTTGGTTACCTTACCTCGTAGCATGATCGAATGATTTTTGTTTCACGGCAATAAAATAATATTGTTTTCATTATTATACAACAAAACAACAATAATTTTGCTTATGTGAGATTTCCTCAAACTTCTAGTTTTTTGGGCAGTACCTACCACTGGGGGTCTACGACGAAGCCTATTACCATTGGCGAAAATCGAAGTTCGATTTATGAAAAACTAGCTTTTGCCCGCGACTTCGTCCGCGCAGACTTAGTTTTTTTCCCGTTATCACAATAAAACATAGCCTATAGCACTCAACAATAACGTAGCTTTCCATTAGTGAAGGAATTTTTATAATCGGATGAGTAGTTTTGGAGATTACCCCCTACATACGTACATACTTACAAACTATTCCTCTTTATAATATTAGTGTTGATAGCTAGTGCCCACGACTTCATTCACGTGGCTAAAAGAAAAAGGATAAACATGGTGATTTTGCAAATTGTACCTAGCATATTTTTTACCACCTAGTAGGTATGATGTACTTAAAACACACCCCCTGCACTATCAAAGCGTTGGCCCGAGATCTCGCTCCCGTGGACCACGCATTGTTATCTGCTTCTTCCAAACTGAACGGAGCAAAGATGCAGATACCTACTGTTATAAGCATCTAACTGATTTAACGCGGGTTACCTAAATTTCAGGAAACACTCAAAGATTATCTCCAACAGAGCTAGTTAGCGTCACCTACTCGTATTATAGGCACGAAGTTACTTAAGGCGCAAACATGAAACTGGCTGTGTTAGATAGGTCTCAACTAATTCTAGGGTTTGATATGTGAACATTTTCGATTTTTTTTGTGTATTTGATACAGGAATCGATTTTGTGCATTCGCGCGGGCTAATTCAGTATGCCCAGCGCCTTAACAGAGAAAAACTTTAAGAAATTTTATTATTTTTTTAATTTTACATCATACTATTTCATAGAGAACGATGATAATTATTGGGTTCTGACACCAGAAAATATGAGATAATATCAGGAGTTACTTAACCATATTATTTCTATAACATTGAATAGTGTTTTTTTCTATGAGCTACTCTTCTGAAACACTCAACGCGTCTTCTTAGCATCTACGATACCATAGTCTGAAACAACCGTTTTGAATCGTCGGTCTTATTCTTCCTTCGTGTTGAAAGCGTCACACACACACGTCGCGCTGGGGTCGCCTCCAGGAAATCCGATAAGCTGCACTGTGGAGCGTCAGGACAGGTATGACGACGCGAAGTTGTCGGTATGGTTTAAGATTGGCACAAAACACCTCTTCTGGCTCTATTTCTCACATATCTTTCATGCGGGCAACACCACCACGCAGGCGGTTCAGGGATTTTCACATACTACAATCTTCTCGTCAGTCTGAAGTATGTGGAAAGCCTATCAGAGTTGTCAACAATGAATAGGCGACTATGATATTATGTAAAAGTGCACCTGTCCAGTGTCCAGTCCTAGGTACTTACTTAATGGAAATAAAGCGATCATGGTACTAATGTTACACCATCAATGGCTGATGTCACTTGCACAGTACGCACACCTGATTTTTTGGTCAGAACATCGTATCTTTATTTTTCTTCGAGGTCTGGTGCATCCTATTCTTCCCTGAATAACCAACAATCAGCAATGCACTCAACGGACGTCCCAACCCGTCTGGCCAAAAGATCTCAGGATGTAACTGCAACTTTGTAAAGAGCTTTGATAAAACTGCTGAATGCAGAGTTTTTAAAGTAAGGATTTATTGGCTCTTTCAGATTGTAAGTAGCTATCACTGAACTTATGTTTTTTGCCTGATTTGAGTGATTAAACTTGTAGATTTTTCCTTTATTGCTTTGTTGACCATTTTTGTGACAGTGACTGATGACAGCGATAATGAAAAACAACTTCTTCACTGTTGTTCATCGTTTGAGTTTTGCGGCACATTACGGCCTGTTTGGTGCATTAAAATTCACCGATGTTCAGTTTTTGATGGATTTACGAAAGTAAATAGCTCAACGCTACGTGATGACAGAGGGTCTTTGGTAAATGGTTTTTTCGTTCACTTTTATACAAATAGCCACTATATGATAATCTTTGTATGTTTATTTTGCTCCTAAGCACCAAAGCGTGATAATATGTAGCCTATATGTTATTCTGATGTCTCAGCTATCTACATTCCAAATTTCATCCAAATCCGTCCAGTGGATTCAGCGTTATAAGGTAACAAACACACTCACTCACTCACTCACAAACTTTCGCATTTATAATATAAGTAGGAAGGAAGTAGGAAGTAGGATAGGAAGTAGGATAGGATTAACTGGGTGGCAGTAAAATGAACTGGGTGGCCGTAAATTTTTCATAAATCGAACTTCGATTTTCGCCAATGGTAATCGGCTTCGTCTTAGCCGGTAGACCCCAGGTTTGTCGACCAGAAAATCAAATCAGGCTATTTTTTTTTTCTGTTATTTAGAATAGTGAAAATAATACAACGTTACTGTCGTGAAACAAAAATTTCTGAATAAATTATCTCAGTTTAGCTACAACATTTAAAAAACCGTGAAAATTTGGGCTTTCACGCCATGCTACTTTCATTGACCCTTACACTAGGTTCAATACTGCATTTCGTACGGACTCCTGGGTTTTCATGTAAAATTAAGAAATAGTAGGTACTCAAGCGAATTGCTAAGCCGACATAAGTACCTAAGCGGTTCTACAGTATTAAATACATCGACGAAACAGTCTCTAGCAACGACCGCCGCACCGCAGTGCTCTAAGCCTCCACTATCAAAGTGGAAAACCCAATCCCTAAAGCTAGCAAAGTTGAAAATTTCCGCCACTTATCATCTCTCCCGAATATATCTAATCTATCCTCTATAGCTTACTCGGTAAGGTCTATTCGAAACGCAAGATTATTGAGTGGTTAAATGTGAGTGAATACGGCCAAAAGTTTATTTCGTAAACGACAATTGCCAACTTGGTTTCGGAAACTAATTGTTGGGATGAAAGTTTGAAAGTTTCGCGCGCTCAGTGCTATTACGGTTTAGGATTTGGATCTCATCCGATTTGGAAACTATGGCTTTCTGTAGCCGGTAACTACTTGGCTTAATCGTCGCTTTCTATATAGGTAGTTGAGGTAGGTATTTCAATTGTCTTTCTATCATGGTTCGAAACCAGGAAGCCGGTAAACACAGATAACGTGAAAACAGAACCTTACTTGGCCAAATCGTATGATGTTGTACCTATCTCGTAAAGTTTATTTGGCCCGGTTTCTGAATTGAGAATTTTGATAAGCAAATACTTAACTATCGTTCTGTCAAGCTCTTTAGTGAGAAATTAAAAAATCGGCAGTTAGTGTGCCAAATAAGAAATCTTCATTAACACGACGTGAAATATTCTCTCAGACGTGTTGTAGTGCCTTGGAGGCTTACCCAGAATTTTTACTTTATTTGACGTCGAGTTAGCCACGTAACTTCGACCTCGGTTCGATTCAAAGTCAAAAGTCAAAGTGTATTATTCAATATGCCATAAATAAATTATTTACATTGAACGTCAAAATATTATAAAAAGTAAAAAAAAGTATATAAATCAAATACTTTTTAGTATCTAATACTAAGTATCTAGCTACTTTTTTTTCTCCACCTTCACTAGCTCTGAACGTTCTTGGAGAGGAAGCATGGTAAATAAACTGCGAGGATCTCGTGCTTATTCGCGGTGTAAAATTTCACCTTGTATAATGTATAGAGATGACTACCTATACCATTTAAAAGTATTCGTTACACTATGCAACTGAGAGAAACATTCTCAGAATTCTTCAACTCCATTCCAATTTCTGCGTCTCCGTAGGTATTGTACCTGTACGTTAAACTGAGTCGATAAGGGTAGTCGGAAGCAAACAAGAGTCTCTAAACGAAGTCGACAACTTTTCGCATTGGGATATCAAGAGTTGCCCGTGCAGCCCGGAATGGAGTTACTCGTGTGCACAATACAATAATTGGCATCTGAAAGCACTGTTCGTAGATGGGTTTTTAGCAAAAACCATTCAGAGAAACTACAGGTTGCTCTCTAAGGGTGGCATTAATAGACGTCAGCTCAAGCTCGAGCTCAAGTAGGTGATCTCAGAAAACAAAAATGCTAATGCCTTGGCTAATGTCAAGCTTGAGTAGCTGTCAGCAAATTAATAGACACTAGATTGAGCTTGACAGTGACATTAGCCAAGGTCTCAAGTCAGTGCTTTTGTTTTCTGAGTTCAACTACTTGAGCTCGAGCTTGAGATGACGACCTATTTATATGCCACCCTAAGTCGATAGCGGAACTTCAAGTAAAAGGCTGTCTACTGATCAATACAAACAAGTTGTGGGTACTAGATGGCTAAAAAAATAGAGCGAAAAAACTACCATAAAGAGGTCGACTCAGTACTGGGCGAAATGTAAGAAACAACCGATATTTTTTAGCTCCTTTTTTTCGCCACCTATTTAAGTAGGTACAGTCGGCCACAGTCTCAGATACCCTTTTTTGTTTGATTGGCGCCCTTATGCCGCGCGCGGTAAGAGCTGCCATGGGGTACCTGAGATTGTGGCCGACCGTACAAGTCGTTTGTATTGATCAGTAGACAGTCTACTTAAAGTTCCGCTATAGAATTAGAGTGCACCCTGTAGTACTGTGAATTGATTTTTTTTTTTCTACAATTTTAAGTCTTGCAATCTACACCGATGAAGTCACGTATTCACATTTATGTAACACTAGCTTTTGCCCGCGACTTCGTCCGCGCAGACTTATTTTTCTCGTGAGTTCTTCCGTTGTTTTAATTGTTATTCTGCTATTCGGGGCGGAGAGAAATCCAACAAATCAAAAATAATAAAAATCGGTCCAACCGTTCTCGAGTTATAAATGGGGTAACTAAAACGACTTTGTTTTATATACCTATTAAGATTGAAATCAGCATCATTTGTTTGTAGTTCTAATAGGGGTAGCTTTTTTTGGAATGTTTATAATTATTATATTTGATTTTTGGGCCAAGAAACATTAAATGAAATGTATAGAACAGCTGGTATTTGTCATTATTTGTCATGGTTACAAAGGTGAAGCTAATAAACTTAAACATGTAATTAGTTAGTCAGACGCAGCTTCAACACGGTAATTAAATTAAACCCTAACACGATCCAACTTCAGGGCAATAATTTAAAAACGTTCACGTACAAATGAATTATGGCTCATAATACCTTGTAACGGCCTTTAGCAAACACATGAATTCGCGCTTAACAAGTGTTGTTACGACCTAAAGTAATATTTTCATTAAGACAAAAGTAAACAAATAAATATTTGCCGCGGCAAATGTGAACATTAATATCGTTGATGGTTGTAAAACGTATAAAATGCATTGTGGCCCGTTGCAATAAATAACTAGACGCAATGCAACATTGGGGCCCTGTTGTACAAATAGCATTTCACGCTCTGGGACCGTAGCGACTAGTAAAACGAATGTGAACTATCAAAATAATGTTAAATGTTCCTGAAATGGGTTGACGTGCGACCTATTCGGTTTTATCATGGATTCAAGGGGCTGTACTACCTCAAAGCCCTCATAGTCCTCATACAGAATTTTGTAACTAAATAATAAGTAGTAATGCAACGTGTTACAAAACATCCTAACTTTTTTACAGCGTGTAACCTATTGGTTAACATAATGTCAAATCTGTAAAAGAAAAGTTGAAAAAACAAGTTTTGTTTTAAAAACATCAAAATTGAAAAAAAAATCATAACTTTTTACTTTTTCGTAATAGCTCAAACGGTAAAAAATATTTAATCATCATAATTTTATTTATGCTACCTTATCTGATTACTGGTTCTTCTAACAGAGTTTTTTTTTATTAGGCTCGAGTACACTAGCTTTCATTTAAAACGTTTAAACTAGTGGTTCGCCCCGAACTACGCACTCGCGACCCCATATCTCAGTAACCCCTCGACCGATGTGGCTCATGTTCGAACTTAAAAATTCTCTTTTCCTCATTTACCCGCTTACCAAATTTCATGACGATCCGACTTCATTTACTCAAGTTATCGTCGAACGAACATTCATACACACTCGCTTCGCTCGCTCGTTCAAAAAATGCATAAAACGCTTTCTATGCATGCCTGCTTGTAATTGCAACATTTTTTCGTCCAGTTTTTTTTCCAGTCGAGGGCGTACTGAATTAAAACAGCTCGCTTAACTCGTAAATATCGTGACAAATTGGCTGTGAACTGATTGTGCCCGTTTAAATGATAAGTTTGCGGTGCGTGCGTGCCAAGTTTCTGCGGAACTATTACTTTTTGTAATATTGCCTAGGTTCGAGAGACTCTGCTTTTAAGGCTGGAAGATAGCAGCGTGGCGGGAAATTCAAAATTTTCACAGTTTTTTACATTTTGTAGCTAAACTGAGCTATTTTTGTTCAGCGATATTTCGTTCGCGGCAATAAAACAGTATTCTTTTCATTATAGTAAACAAAAGAACAACAATAATTCAGCCGATTATGTGTTCTGGTCTACGAAGCAGTGGCACTGCCCAAAAAACTTATCGTAGACCAGAACACATAATCGGCTGAATTATTGTTATTCTTTTTTTTACAATAATGAAAACAATACTATGTTATTGCCGCGAACGAAAAATCGCTGAACAAAAATAGTTCAGTTTAGCTACAAAATGTAAAATTCTGTGAAAATTTTGAATTTCCCGCCACCTTGCTATCGTCTACCCTTGAAGAAGACCGAGCAGCGTGGCAACGCCGCCAGTATTATGGGTACCTTTGCGTCGGATGTGTCCCGGGGTGGTCTCTTTAGTTAATTTTTGAATTTTCATATTTTAGTGTGTGTTTTATTTTAAGGTTTGACGAAACTGATTGTGTTTTTTTTTTGTTTTTTGTGTAGTTTTTGCATTGTGTGTTTGTGTGTGTGAATTTATAGATTTATGTGTAAGAAGACCGTTCTTTTTAGGGTACCATACCTCAAAAGAGTTAAACGGAAACATTATAGGATCACTCGAGCATCTGTCTGTCTGACCGTCCGTCCGTCTGTCTGTCACACCCAATTTGCTCCTAAACTACTTGACGGAATGTCACGTAAATTAATGAATTTTAAACATGAGGACCCCTACTTTGGGGGGGGTAAATTAGTAAATAAAAAAATAAGTTTTTCAAACTTTATCGTATGACATCAAATGAAAGGGCTTATTTTAAGCATCACTTTATTTTTCTATAATTTTAACATAAAATATATACGTAGTTTGGAAGTTTTTAAAAAGCGCGAAAATGTATTATTATTAGTTCGCTGTTTGTAGGAGAAAAACAAGGAAAACCTGCTTTTCTAAATCTACTGGGAACATATAGATCCTTCGCTGTCGATACGCCATTGCGTTACAGGCTTATGGTTTAACTAAAGTCTGACTGAGATATTTTTGTTCAGCGATTTTTGTTTCACGACAGTGTACCTAATAGTATTCTTTTTATTATTCTAAACAACAGAACCCATAAAAAACCGTTTAAAAACAACCGCGATTAAACCCATAATTGAATAAACCTTAGCATAGGTTATACAAAGATTGAGTAGGCTTACCCAGCACCTATACCTACAATCCTAACAGCTTAGTCAGTCAGCCATCTAAAACAATGTCCCAGGCACTGCAGCGTCGAGTGGTCTCTTCATCCATCTAGTGTGAGTGAACGAGCCAATGGACGCTGTATAAATCATCTCATTACGTAGATGCAAAAGGCCTAAGAAGATATAGGTTATACAGAAACTTTTACACCATTCAGTGTTGTACTATAACTATCTGGTGGCATTTATATTCAACGACATCGGGCCCCAGTTTCACTGAAAGAGCGCTCCGCTCTAGATTCGATCACAATATAGAATGAAACAGTTCTGCCATGAACTAGTTTCGTTTTTAAATGTTACTCTACGTAGATGTGTAAAGAGATAGGTGCTATTCGGTTCTCTAGTTAGTCGTACCGTCACCTTGAAGTCCAATGTATCATATCACCAATCATTAAATGTTTATTTAGAAGCGCTCACAGCCTAGTTGAACTAAAGTTAAGCAACATCGGGCGCGGGCAGTCCATGCCCGACCGCTGCGCTTCCGTGCTTTGGAAGGTACAGGGCCCTTAACCTGTAACGCAATGGTGCCAAACTGGGCTCCTGGTTGACGGTTTTAATTACGATTTATTAATGCTGTCGGTCCAGTATCGGTCCTTTTAATGTTTTTGTAGTACAGCAAAGACTATTAGTCCAATTCTAAAGGATTAGTTCGCTGGTTGTACGAGAACAACGAAAAAATCCCGGTTTTGTCCTTCTACTTGGGACGCCATTGATACGCCATTGTGTTACAGGCTAAGGCTCCAGGTCACGTCATGTAAAAAGAACGCTATAAAAAAGCGGAGGGGGTGTGTTTGCGCATGGTTATACTCTGGCACCTAAGCACTAGGACTATTGTTTTATTTTTGAACTACCTATACCTACTAGTTAAATCGCCTCATGCGCAGCTCGACCGGTAGCATTCTTTTTACATGACGCGACCTATACGTTAAACCGTTGGTCTCGGTTGTTGTTAATTAAGGCTGGAAGATAGTAGTGTGGCGGGAAATTCAAAATTTTCACAGTTGTTTACATTTTGTAGCTAAACTGAGCTATTTTTGTTCAGCGATTTTTCGTTCGCGAGAATAAAACCGTATTCTTTTCATTATTGTTAACAACAGAACAACAATAATTCAGCCGATTATGTGTTCTGGTCTACGACAAGTTTTTTGGGCAATATACACATAAAAAAAAATATCTACGTACACAGAGTCATCTCAAACTTAGTAAATGGCCAGTGCAGTGGCTTGAAAAAGAAAAACAATCTCGCCCTCGCGCGACCGGCCAGCGTCCGCAAGTCTCCCAAGAATATGTTCCTCAGTTTCCTAAAACAGCTTAGCGTCTGATGCATCGGGCCCGGGGCTTAATTGTCTAACTTTTGAATCTATCGTGATCCCTTTCAATGGCATCGGGATCATGATCGTGATTGCGACTTTAGAATGGAATGGTCTAAGTTTTAAATCACAATCGCTAACGGAACGAATGTGTCAAAACGCCATACAAATTGAATGATATTGAGTGAAGGATTTTTCGGTTGGTGGGTCAAGTTGCGGGCGGGTTTCTATTTACTTCACTCAATATCCTTCAAAATTGAGTCACAATCCCTATCCCTACCACAATCGCTTTCAATTGCAGTTTGTGTCAAATAAATGCAGTCTGAAGTTCGTCAACACCCTTCAAACGTCATATTGAAAGGGATCGCGATAGATTTAAAAGTTAGACAATTAAGCCCCAGATAGCTGGAGGCATTCACCTGACGTGCGCCGGCTACTTGAATCGACAACAGACGTATAGGGATGTGAAAATACGATTTGTCGACTGGGATCGAGTTTCAAGTAGCAAATCTTACGCTCGGGCTATTGGGCTGAGCTGTGTTGGGCGAGATCACACTAATATAAAAAAATGCAATAGTTTTTGAGTGTACTTTCGTAAGCACTGCATATTTTTATATCGATTTAACGGTATCACTTACTTTTATTTTGTCGGAAAAGCCGACATGTTTCGACCTCGTCCGGAAGTCTTAATCATGGAGGCGGGAAGTTTTTGAGTGAGTAGGTACTATGTGTGTTTATTTACTGGAGATAATATTATAAATGGATATTATGAATGCGAAAGTTTGTGAGTGAGTGTAGTGTTTGTAGCGCTATCACGCTGTAACGGCTGGACGGATTGTGATGAAATTTTCAATTAGTTAGGTAGCTTAAATACCAGAATAAAGCTTTCTATTTCCTACTTTTGTCCACGTTTTTATGCAAAAAAATTTAATGGGATATACAAGGTGTTACAAAAGTACCTAACTCTTTTTACAGGGTAATAGTACCCGGTGATAGGGATCACAACGTTAATATATTTTTTTTATCTATGAAGTCACGTTAATTTTTTAATTAATATTTACAATGTTTTAACAAATCAAAGCTATGTAAATGCATCTACACGCACAAACATATTTTTAAATTTGAGCTAATAACAAAAACAAAAAAGTTATGAAAATTTTTCAATTTTGAGGTTATAAAATAAAATGGTTTTTTTCAACTTTTTTTTACAGATTTGTCATCCTGTTGACCAGTAGATTACACTCTGTAAAAAGAGTTAGGTACTTTAGTAACACCTTGTATATTTTTTTAACTTTGCCGCGTGTTATGAATTGCTAGACTTTGGTTTTTATGTGCAGAATTATGTACTTAACATATCAAAAGGGCAGCCGGTAAACTTTATGTGAATGAAACCGTTACGGGCAAACTGTACTAATAGATATTCGTCGCAGCCGCCGCCAAGTATTTTTCACGTCGCAAAACCTGCCCGATAAGACGTCATTTGCCACAGTGACAGGATAGCCATTACACCTCAGTGCAGAAAAAATGGGGGAACATTTAATTTTGTGCATTACCCGGGGGCTTTACGAGATTCCAGCTCATGCGACACCGCGCTGAATGCGGATTGGTGTGCGGGATGAATAAAAAAACTCAATCCGTCATTGATGTGGGAAATGTGGAGGATTCATAATGGGTGGGAGCACAAATAGAGTTAGAGCGGTAGGGGGGCGTCCATTAAGGCTGGAAGATAGCAGCGTGGCGGGAAATTCAAAATTTCCACAGCTATTTACATTTTGTAGCTAAACTGAGCTATTTTTGTTCAGCGATTTTTCGTTCGCGGCAATAACATAGTATTATTTTCATTATTGTAAACAACAGAACAACAATAATTCAGCCGATTATGTGTTCTGGTCTACGACAAGTTTTTTGGGCAGTGCCACTGCTTCGCGAGAACACATAATCGGCTGAATTATTGTTCTGTTGTTTACAATAATGAATAGAATACTGTTTTATTGCCGCGAACGAAAAATCGCTGAACAAAAATAGCTCAGTTTAGCTACAAAATGTAAAAAACTGTGAAAATTTTGAATTTCCCGCCACGTTGCTATCGTCCACCCTTAATCCCCCCACCGTACCTTTAGTACGGTAGGATACCGAATATCCTGTTAAATAGACCACTGTACTAAGTTTCAGCTACCGTACTTTCATCATCATCATCATCCCACCTCTGACCACTGCTGGGTATAGGCCTTTCCCCCTCACGCCACCTCTCACGGTCCCTCGCCATCCGCATCCATGGACCCTCCACCGACACAGCGATGTCGTCCGACCATCGGGCTGCTGGTCTGCCCACCAACCGTCGTCGTCCAGTTCTTGGACGCCACTCTGTTGCTGCCCTTGTCCACCGGCCATCTTCCCGCCTCGCCAGGTGTCCTTCCCATTTCCACTTAAGAATCGAGATCTATCACCTATATTGTCTAACTTCGTCCGACCGTACTTTATTCTACCAAAACTGTCTACATTGATATAGTACAGTATTTCAGCCAGTGATGTGAAATGACCGCCTTTAGTATGATACTTAGGACCTTTGATTAAAACGCCGCAGGTATTGCCATATCAACGACAACCTAGCTCCACGTCTCTGCACATCACAATTTGTAGTGAATCATGTTTCATGAGAGGCGGGGCCTCCGCAGGGGCAAAACAACTGATCCGCACGGTCGCCGCCCGCGTTTTTATGGCGCGTTCCGTGGACGGAATATTTTAAGGGCAGAATTGTTGGGCCGTATGTGTTGCAATGATTTGTAATGTGACTTCTACTTGAGACGTGCAAATAATGTAAGAAGGGGCGCAATTGTTTAACTTTTGAATCTACCGAGATCTCTTTCAAAGATATCGGGAATATGATCGTGATTGCGACTTTAGAATGGAATTGTCTAAGTCTTAGGTAAATCACAATTGCTAACAGAACGGATGAGTCCAAACGCCATACAAATTGAATGATATTGAGTGAACTATTTTGCTATTTTCTTAACTCAATATCCCAATCGCTTTCAATGACAGTTTGTGTCAAATAAATCCAGTCTGAACTTCGTCAGCACTCTTCGAACATCAATTTGAAAGGGATTGCGATAGATTCATAAGTTAGACAATTATACCCCAGACAACTTAAAAAAGACGGTTTATTACAATCACATTTCAGTTCTTGGGGCGATAAAAAAACTGCTTATAAAAAATCTGTTTATTAGGTATTGTGGAAAAATAAAAAAGTTTATTAGAAGAATCTAAAATGTAATCACCAGTTATTGAGAAAAGTTAACCGTTAATTATTTAAAAATTTTATTTGGCAGCCTCAAAGGGAGAAACAGCAAAACTGATTGCCAACCTCCGATAGGAGATGGCACTACAAGAATAAGATTTGTGGAATAACGCGCCACGATATTATAAACTTAAATAAATAATTATTTTCAAATTAGAATATCTCATATGCGGCTAAACCGATGAATAAATCGAGCTAAGAACACTCCCGATCAAATCAACTTTCAAACAAAATCAATCAAAATTGGTTTACCCGTTTAGGCGCCAAAGACAGACACACAAATACACAGATCTTCCTCTTTTTGCGTCTGGGGTAAAAAATAGCGCATTATGTTATTCAATCATTACTGGTAATGGGAGTATCAAAACCTATTAACATATTATAGTTGTACATGACGATATCCGTGAGAAATCAAAGTTATAATGTCGCTTTTTACCGGCCTAACTACTTTCGTGTAGTTGGTTCTGTACCTTCGTATGATAGGCCCGTATTTCCCCATTGGAGTCTGCTTTGTCGTCACATACTGAAATTCAGCTGTTGAGGTCGGAATATTTGGTTCTTGACGAATGTCCTGCACTTGTATATTGTCGTAGTCATCCGCCAATTTCTTCATAAGCAGCTCATAGGCAGACAGCTTCATATTCTTTCTACTCAAGGGCACGTTAAACTTGTTATAACGCTTGCTTTTCAAATGCTGGAATCGTTTTTTCATGTTTTTCCTACTTGACTTAGGCATGTCAACTTTTATGCTGTAAACCACATTCCCGCTATCGCTAGTCATATCATTGATGTCGCCAGCGATTTTTGCGAACTCCTCTATGACGTCACTGCCTCGTAACTCGAATTTCTTTGGGATATCTACCAAGTGGCCATTTTCTGTCTGAAAACGATGCTTCTTGCCACGTTTTTCTGTGAATAATTAGACCAAACAGGATTAGAGTAATGTTTACAGATATAGCTACAATATTGTTATGTTTCATGATGGTTCTGAAATTAAATACACTTGACCTTTTTGTGTTAACGAAATCAAATATTTGACGTCTTGTATAATAAAAGGAAAACCTTCCTACGATTCCCATAGATAGGATAGAACCTAGATAGATAAAATTAGTATAGAGTTTTATTTGTATTATTTTATTTATACCATAACTCAAATTTATATATAAAAACAACTCACCACTAGATTTAGATTTAGCCACCGTCCATTCTAAACATAACAGACAAACAACACTCAAAACCATCACACTTTTAGACATTAAATTAAACATTTTTTACTAAACTGTCAAACAAAACAGTCGCTCAGCAATGAGTGAATCTACGAGTATCCCAGGTGGCAGGTGTATATAAGCTACAAAAACACTGTACCTAAGCAAAAAGGTAAAAATAGCTAGAACAATACCCATTTGTGTCGGTAACGCCAATCGATTCAATCGTGTAATGCGAGTCGTTTTACTTTATTTAACTTTTTACACCAGTAAAGTTTCCCTCAATGCGGAATTGTTAAAGGAACTAAGGCCTTTGCATCTACGTAATGAGATGATTTATACAGCGTCCAGTGGCACCTTCACTCACACTAGATGAGACTAACTTTTTACACCAGTTACTGTTTCCCTCAATGCGGAATAATTTTTAAAGGAAATAATAAAAATATAATGCGGGGAAGTAAAGTTCATACCGTATGCATTATTATCTCATTAATGGGCCACATAATATTCATGCCCCAAATCCAAGAACACACAATATATGAACTGAAAACCATTGTTGCCTACATTCGGTTCCTGCGTTTTTTTGTAGAAAGCTTATCATTATTTCCATCTAAATGATAATATGATACGACAAGGCACTATGGGGCATTCACTTATTTTGGTTGGCATACGTTTGATTTAATCCAGATTCTAAAATCCAATACAAACATTGCGCTGTGAAAGTTTTGCATTTATGGACCCACACAGTGGTATTTTATGAACAAACTCACTATCAGTTCGGAGTTTAATCTAGTTTAATCTAGCAGAAATTAAACACAGCTCTTTGTAGTGCACGTCATTTAATGAATTCATTCGAAAGGGGAAAACCAAATACAATAGGGCTAGTCGAACGGAATTTTCACAATGAGAACAACTTAACTTTTTGGTGCTACTGCTCCGAAATTAATGCTTTTATGTTAAAATTGTGTCGAAAGCTGTGTGTTTTGTAAATAGCTTCAACAAACTCTCTGACAGAAAATCCCAAATAAAGCAATGGTGGGACAATGCTGTAAAAAGATACAGGGTAAATTTAAAAGGCTTTATTCTTGAAACATGTCAACTTCATGTGATATCCAACAACTTTTGTTCTACAACTTTTTGAATAGCTCGATACTTTTTATTTATTGAAAGTCTTTTAGTCCTTTTAAGATGAAATAAGTCTCACAACTAGCGCCGCCAATGGAAAAAAAAACATATCTTTTTTTTGGATGCCTTTTTAGCAAAAAACGCTCCTTCGATTTCTCAACGCGAGGCTTAGGTAACTATTTTTAGGACCTAAGGTTTGGATTCCAAATCCTAGAACTTAAGAATGCAATCGATTCTCGCCAAAAGTGGCCACTTTTGGCGAGAATCGATTGCATTCGTAGGAATTCCAATCCTGGAATCCAAACCTTAGGTCCTAAAAATAGTTAAGCCTCGCGTTGAGAAATCGCAGGAGCGTTTTTTGCTAAAAACGCATCTGAAAAAAAGATATGATTTTTTTTTCATTGGCGGCGCTAGTTGTGAGACGTACGGCGTCTTAAGTGCGGGTTTTTTCAGCAAATTGCGTCCATGGATGCGGATGTCGAGGGACCGTAGGTGGTGGCGCGAGGGGAAAAAGGCATTTTCCCTACAGTGTGAACAGAAAGAAAGAAAGAAAGAAAGAAAGAAAAGAAAATGGTCTTTATTGCCAATAAAAAACAAACATATTAAGTATAAGTAGACATTAAGTAAATTAGAGTAAACAAATAATAATAATAATCGTACTATAAC
Organism: Zelleria hepariella; assembly: GCA_949319315.1. Lineage (NCBI taxonomy): Eukaryota > Metazoa > Arthropoda > Insecta > Lepidoptera > Yponomeutidae > Zelleria > Zelleria hepariella. Next base: position 1,925,858 of record OX439388.1, read on the forward strand.
ACAGAATTCGGCAATGGGTGCCATGCTCAGCATTTGTCGTCGGAAACATAAAAGTAGGTACCTACTAAATCTGTTTTCCGATCGACGCTGATTTTCAGCATGTGCCCTACAGTAGTGCTAAACTTGGTAGAACAGAGAGCGCATAGCGCGGAAACTTAAACAATTAAAACTATAACTATAGGACAGAGGTGGGCTGATTATAATGATGGAGATGATCGTAACACATTATTCGTCTCCTAAACTACGTAATGAGATGATTTTTTATACAGCATCCAATGGCACCTTTACTATCGACTTAGAGTGCACCCTGATAGGTGAAGAGATCATTCCTGCCCCTCTACCCTTGACGCATTTTTCCAATACGGCCGCAATATGGTGCAATTTACAAAATTTAATATTTTACAAATTAAGACGCATTTTGTGTTTTTATTGAATAAAACAGCCTTCACCTTTGAATAAACATTAAAAGTATTTAAAATCAAAGCATTACTATGCGAATTCAAAAATAAATTAATTTTAAATCTTTTTCAATTTGATCGCAATAGCGTCAAGGGTAACCGCCCTGAGCCTGGGACATTTTAGATGGAGTAGGCTCGTCTCCTAGGGTGGCATTAATAGTCGTCAGCTCAAGCTCGACCTCATGTAGGTGAACTCAGAAAACGAAATCACCGACTTGAGACCTTGGCTAATGCCAATGTCAAACTCAAGCTAAAGTCTAAATTTTCATTCAAGATAGTACACTGACGTTTACGGTGTGACCAGTCTCTGGTAAAAATTAAATAGTGTGGTGACAAAAAGTTTGACATAAATCGAATTGCGTAATCGATATAATCGATTTATAGGCCTATAAGAATTTATCGATTTATAGGTATGTTTGTATGTATGTTTGTATGTATGTTTATTGATGATAACTTTATAGAAGCTTATTATATGAAATTGACTAAAAATGCATTAATTAGTTATGAGAAAGAGTGTTTTGGTCCAGTTTTTTGAGGAGTGTTAAATGCGTTAAAAATTGTGTTTTTTAAATGATCTATGGAAATATTGCGTTCTGAACGTTTTTTTTCCGTCCGGAATTCCGGACGCACGTGCTACCATGCGGAATTTCGTATTTCGCTTTTTTTTTTACTGAGCTGAATCGCACAACGAGTGGAATGCATCACTATTATAATAAATATGGCAACATTATTTTGCAAAGTGACAGTTAGCATCTGTCAGTTTACTATCCTGAATTAAGAATTAGACTTTAATATCCTCGAGCTTGAGACTAACGCAGAGCTTGAGATGCCACTATGAATACCACCCCTAATCACATTCGACAACTCCAAAACAACTCAATAATCAATGGCGTAGAAGAAGTTTTTTCCACAGAATAAATCCCAAGTCGATTTCGGACGCGACAACCTTTCATTGGGCTAACTTTTCGCCCTTGAGGGAAACGCTATCAATAGGCTAGAGTTGGGGGTTTTTGGATGAACTAGGGTTGGGCTATCATGTTCACAAACTAAGGCCTTTAGCTGTAGAGATCATGGGGGTGTGAGTGGAGGAGGGGAGGGGTTTTGTCAGTGAAATTGGTCGGCGCTTAAGACGCCGTACGTCTCACAACTAGCGCCGCCAATGGAAAAAAAATCATATATTTTTTTTGGATGCGTTTTTAGCAAAAAACGCTCCTGCGATTTCTCAACGCGAGGCTGATAAGGTTTAGATTCCAGGATTGGATTTCCTACGAATGCAATCGATTCTCGCCAAAAGTGGCCACTTTTGGCGAGAATCGATTGCATTCTTAAGTTCTAGGATCTGGAATCCAAACCTTCGGTCCTAAAAATAGTTAAGCCTTGCGTTGAGAAATCGCAGGAGCGTTTTTTGCTAAAAGCGCATCCAAAAAAAAGATATGTTTTTTTTTTTCATTGGCGGCGCTAGTTTTGAGACCTATTTCATCTTAAGATTCCCCTTCAGGACCGTGGACCGCGAACATTTCGGACGCTGCGTTGCCTTGGGCATTGTTTACTTAGAATGGTACATTTCAAAGATTTCATTCTAATGATTGGCGCTTTTGATTTGACACTGTCACTTGAGTCTCAACAGCATGATTCTGAGAGCGTCATCCAGACGCTCTTAGAATTAGTGGTTCGCCCCGAACTATGAACTCGCGACCCACTATCTCAGCAACCCCTCGACCGATTTGGCTCATGTTCAAATTTAAAAATTCTCTTTCCCTCATTTACCTGCCTACCAAATTTTATGACGATCCGACTAAATTTACTCAAGTTATCGTCGAACGAACATTCATACATATAAACATACAAACATACATACACACATACAAACATACATACATGCAAACATTTGTTCCAGTAGACTCGGAAAACTTCTCTCGCAGAACGCTTTATTAATACCACCACCGGCTCATTGTTTCGTTTGGTGGCTTCGAAGGACGAGATATCCAAACTGATCGCCAACCTCCGATAGGAGACGGCACGTAAAGAAGAAGAACATTTATACCACCCTTTACTTATTAACAGCGAAGCAAAAGATCGCGAGCAAATGTGTTCCATGCATGAGACCTTTTTCCCCAGCCTCAATTTCTGCCAGCTCCGCGCCGGTTGCAACCCAAGCGCACAGAAGAAGGAATATTAGTATTCTATCTACAAACAGCCATGGATACAAAGCGTTTTATACCTACACGGCACAAATTCCGGCCTTAGCGAGATGACCGGGCTTTTGTCCAAGGCACCTTCACGTCACGTCAAGTCCATGTACACCTAACATGTCACGTTATCCTATAGAAAAATTATTCGTCCATAATTATTATTATTTATTTATTTATTCAGATAACAAAATCCAATAACTTATCTACTAACACAATATAAAATAAAATAAAATACAAAAACTTTTAAATTTACAATTTGGAACGATTACGGTCGGTTTATTTAATATTATCATATTACTTAGTACAGTAAGGCTAATTTCGACTTCGTAATCGTAATAAAAAGTTTCATGAAAGGGTTGAAACTTTCAGCTATAACCCTCAGCAGACTGTTGCTACTGCCCCGCACCCTCAGCAACAGAGAAGCCGTCTTTTTCCTGATAATCGTATGAAACGAGTCAGTTCCTGCGTCAGAAAACATGGCTGAAGCACTACAATAACGGGGGAGACGCAACAGTGTCCTAAAGGCGTTATTATATTGGACCTCCAGAGCACCGTACGATGTTTTGGTATAGCTGGCCCACAGAGTGCACGTGTAGAATGAAGTACAGTATGCTTTGATAATCTCATTCTCGTTGAGGCACCGTCAGTCCGGTGAAATAATCGCTGATTACGTTACCTCTAGCGACAGAAACTAGTGTAGCCGGAAAATCGATAGTTTTGCAATCGATTATCGGACGCCAAAAACATGTACCTCGTCGATATGACAATCGATAATATCGATATTATCGATAGTATCCATGGTAGATGGACAAAGTCCATTGTGGAATGGCGACCTCGAGAGGGGAAGATATCGGTTGGGAGACCACCAGCCAGATGGTCCGATGCAGTAGCCCTTCGCACCGATTCTGTCATCGTCGCCGATGATACGACGGTGTAGATATTTTTGTAAGGCGTGCAGTGGACAAGCGGCCATAGTAAATGCTTTGGTGTCGTCGCGTCTCTACTAAAGTGTTGCCGCTCGATAGTCCAATATCGATTGTCTATCGATAGTTGAAGAAAACACGATAGTATCGATTTCTCTTCTACTGCAATACTATCGGTAAACAGCAATAGCAACAGCGATGGACTATCGATGCATACTTCATCCAATACTATTGAATTAAAGATCTCTATCGATAGTACAAAACTATATCGATACTATCGATAGTCTATTCGATATTAAAGAGAAAATTAAATACTATCGATTGTATTGCTCTTTACCGATAGTATTGCAGTAGAAGAGACTATCAATACTATCGTGTTTTCTTCAACTATCGATAGACAATCGATATTGGACTATCGAGCGGCAACACTTTAGTAGAGACGCGACGACACCAAAGCATTTACTATGGCCGCTTGTGCACTGCACGCCGTACAAAAATATCTACACCGTCGAATCATCGGCAACGATGACAGAATCGGTGCGAAGGGCTATCGCATCGGACCATCTGGCTGGTGGTCTCCCAACCGATCTCTTCCCCTCTCGAGGTCGCCAATCCACAATGGACTTTGTCCATCTACCATCAGTGCATCTAGCCAGGAGTGCCGCCCACTTCCACTTCAAAGACGTTATTTTATTTCCGACTTTCGTGCTGCCACTTTTGTGTGGCTTCTTATTACGGCGTTCGGTACACGGTCCAAGAGCTTTATACCGAGCATTGCTCTATCCGTATGGGTATGGATAATAATTTCGAGGAGACGGCCGAGTTATGTTACTGCCCTTCCTTATGCTGTGCCAAGCGCGAGTCCACTCGCTCACCAGTGGGTTTTTGCTGCACAAGTGCTCAATCAAAATGTATTGAAAAGTTTCGCGCTCGATTCCCAGCAGCCCCTCCTCATACAGTCGCTTTCTGAGGATCAGGGGCAGCCTCTACTTCGGATACTCCTCTTGCTTCGATGCTTCGATGCGTCACATTTTCTTTGTCACCTCTAAAGTTTCCTACTGACCCTTATTTCTTTCACTTCTCCCTATCTTGGGCCGTCCCTTGCTACCTCGTTGTGAGGATGTAAAACTGTCTATGCAAAAAATAGTTTCCTGAGACGTTCCTGTGAGTTTTATGATTCTAGGTTGAGTGATGTTGACTTATTTAGTAATTCTTTGGGGTCCTATAAGAAAAAGATTAAGGAATTTATATAGGTATGTAATAATAAAGTTGGATCAGTCGAGCCGTTCTTGAGTTATAAATGGTATAACATTATTTATTTTAATTCTAATATTCCTAAGGTTATATTGTGTCTTCCAAAATTCTGGTAACGTTTGGTGATATTATGTATACACAATTTTTGATTTTTGATTATCGTATTTCTTTAAAACTTATGTAACTTAACATAGGTATTTCGATGTGTACTTGATGTGTACTCTAAACTGTGTTTTTGAAAAATTATGAGTAACTATAGGTCTATTTCTTTTGTAATGCATCTTTAAATATTGTGTTTAAGTGACTGTTTGTTTCTAAAATAAAACCAAAATAAAATAAAAATAAACATGTTATGCCATCTTGCCATCTTCGTCTCTGTCTGCCGGTGCCATTGTGTCCGGTATCCAGTCGGTCACGATTTTTGCTGATAAATACATCAATGCATGATTACGATTACTATGACGTGATTGATCATCATTTCGGCCAGATTTTTTGAATGAATTGATTTTATTGTTACTAAATTTTCCGTAGCTATTCAGCGGGATAGTTTTTAGTGCTTTTCCTTTGTGTCGGTCACACACTCATAAAATCGCTACAGAGTAGGGGCCTGGCAATAAACTTGTTTATTTGAGACTTTGAGACGTGCTTTTGGTGTTTCCTGAAAAGTATACTTTATCGCTGTTAAGACCCGCCCCCGCCGAGAGGGATTCTGCTCCAGTGAGTGAGCGAAATTGTATTTTTCATTTCGTGTTAGAGCTGACCATTGCAACTGCCGAATGCAGGGACTGCTCTCAAGCTTTTTTTTCTCTTTTTTATTTCCAATGTTCATTGATCTATTAGATGTTGATTGTTCTTGTAAGTTTTGATTTCTTGTCACTGCCGGTAAAATATCATGAGGATTTTAAGGTTGTTATACCTTTACACTTTACTTATTTACTTTTAGTGTTAGTGTGCCACTAAACAACAGTATAAGTCATATGAGAAATTAATCTAGATTTATTACTATTTTACTGCTGTACTCAGACCTTTTCAAGGGCAACGAGTCGTTATTGAGGTTTCTGAGTTATATCGCGTGAAAGGTGAGTTGATGAGTTTAAAGTATATACAGGGTGTTAAAAGACCGCCAACAGACCCGAAAGCCACGGATACTAGACACCAAAACAAAGTACTTTTTCAATAAATTATTGCTGGGAAATGATTTTGGTTTTTTAGGTTATAATTTTGAATAACGCAATGGATGTGTAACGCGCAGAAGTCATATTGAGCGAACGTAGGTATAAGTTTATGTTACTTAAGCTTGAAGTGCCGATTTTTAGAATACATTGCGGGTTGCAATTTTAACGTCGTGTTTTGTAAGATATATTCATAATTTTGATATGGTTTCTTAAGAAGGTATGTTAAGAACTAGATACTGAATACATTTCTGCAAAAAAAAAGTTTTGAAATGTCCGACTTTGAACCTTATTATCTCGGAAACCTTTGATTTCCCAGGCATAGTTCCTTGGGCAAAAATGTTCATTATGATGAGGACAATACGTGGTTTCCCGCTTTGTTGGCGGTCTTTTAACACCCTGTATTTTACTTATAAATATACCCCAGCAAGTTGATGCCTCTGCTACCCCGTCTGCAATTTTACTGTAACATAGTGCTCGTAGTTTTCCAAACACATTTGATTTTCAAACTCAATTTCAGCTCTGATAAAACACGTAGTCACATAAAATCGTACGGATTTCTGATCAGAAGTTTTTCAATGAGATCCTGATTGAGCAATTGAGCATTCATTGTGGGAAGTTTTCGGTGAATTTCGTCATGAAGTGGTTATTGAAAGTTGCGTGGCAGTTGCAAACTCCTCTAACTTTTGTTTTCGTATTCCGCGCTCGCCCGCTGGGGATCTCATTGGTCACATTGTAATTGCCAATATTGCTACTGAGGACGTACTTTGTTGTCGGCACAATTTTTCCTATGAGGTTGTGAAAATATTGAGATCCGATCACTTACTTTTGGCCATTTCAAGTCCTGAGGCATATATCTACAGGCATAGCACTTAACTGAATAGGGTCTTTCGTTAGTGGAGCGGTGAGGTGATAGTCTAATCAAATTCTAGGCATAGTGAGACTTTTTGAATTGAGTGAGACTTAGGTAACCTGCATTACTGAACAATTACTAGACTACTGAACATCCAAGAGTTTGTTTCTTAAATTAATGATGTTGACCAATCGGTGCGTCCCATAAGCCCTCTGTTGTTATGTTAATACAACATTGAATGTCCAGTCTTTCAAGTGGAAGCATGATTCTACTATCTTCAGAGATATCTGTCAATTTAAGGAGCTACTAAAGTTTTATATAAATAACGGTTGCCACAACAGTTCTTCTATCAAAGCCAAGCAATCATGATTTTCCTCGTTTACTTTTTATGACATCGGTTTTCTTGAGCAAACTTTCGCAAAAAAAGGTGCAGAAAGTCATAGGTACTTTAGGAGATATCTTGAGGAATCCGATTATGAGCCTCGTAATGGGAAAATTTAAAAGGGAGCAACTCAAATGATTAATAAGCCGACGACACTTGAAATCGTAATAAATGCTAAAGAAAAAGATAAAGTATTTTACACGAATCACTTGGGTGCGAAAAATCCCCTTTTTCACCTCTAATGAAATGTCGGTATTTCCCCACGGGTAGGGGAGGGGGGAGCCCGCATTTTATTGAATTCTCCAGACATCCGCGATTTATTCTTTTCGTATAATTTGACGTGACAAATTCAGTGTGGGCTGATTCCGTAACGCGCGCAAATGTGAGTGAAATCATTTGGCTGAGGTTGACGCAGGAAATTGGGCTCCCCCGAGGTCTTTAGCTGAAAATTTTGTCAAAGCTCCGATATCAAAAACAGTCTCGGTGAAGCTGGTTGGACGAAGGTCTTGTCAAAATTAATGTTCTCTTGTTTTACGACCAACACGCATAATCTCAAAGTCCATTTTTACTCGACACATATCTACCTAACTAAATTATCCTGAGTCAACATCTTGTTCCAATTTATATTGTTTACTCCACATTGAGCACGCGTGGTGATTATAACCTCGAACTCTCTCTCTGAGAGAAGGCCTTTGCTCACCTAGTGGGACTAGTACAATTTTACAAGCTACATCTATTTTTTTTCCTCATGCGGTTCGAGTGAATCTTAGTTACTTGTGATACATTAAGATGAAATACACATCTATCTTCTATCTCTGTCAAAATAACTAAATATTTTCCAAATGTCACCGTAATTCATTTCGTAAAGGAAGTAAATTTTCAGGCTGCAATATAATTATTTGGTCAGCAAGAAATTGCAGCTTTTATTTCATTTGAGCAGCGAACAATTTTTTTGCCGGCAATAAAATCAAAATGATTTGCAATAAGTGGTTAGCAAAAAAATCTAATATTGACAGCAAGAAATAAAATTTTGTGTCAGCTTAATAATTAATTTGTTTGCAAAATAAATAAACGATAGGCAGAATAATTAATTGGTCAGCAAGGTTATACAATTGGTTAGCTCAAAAATAATATCTGTAAGCTATAATATTGATGGGTCTGCAAATTAAAGTATTGATTAGCAAATTGATTAAAATGAGCTTCATAATGTTTAGTTGATGTACGATTTTACTGGAAAAGCGGGTTACACGAGCAGCCAATGGCGTGTGGTGGGATTTTTGGCAGTGAAAACAGAAGGCACCTACTTAATCTTTGAACCTATAGTCACTAAAGAGAAGATGGAAAGAAGAAATAACCAAGTTTTATTTTTTAATTTGGCACCTTAGCTTTTTTTTATCTATATTTTATATCGTTATTGCCAAATTTAATACTCGTAAGTAAAATTTTTTTTTGTAATCAGTGATACCTAGTTCCTGCCTAATGTTTTTGTTTGTAAATAAAGCATTTTGATTTAAATATACAATTAATAATATTTTTATTTACCTGGTTAACCAAATAAAATAACCTTAGGTTAGGTAGGTAATCTTTAATTATTTAAATGATTTTCAATTACTTAATGCAGCACAGAAGTTGCGTACATTTGTTGCTGTAAGAACAATGTTAGTTCGCCAACCAAAAATAGTTTTACAGCTTGCCAAAACTGAATTAAATGTAACTCACAATTTGCCTTTCAATTACATTTATGGCTGAACATATACTTAATTAGCTATACAACCAATTTTTGAGCTGCCCAATATGACATTACTTGCTGACCATTTTTTTAATTCTTGCTGGCCACTAGTTGCCGCTCAATTAGCTATTTTTGCCAACCAAAAACATTTTAGAGCCAACCAAAACCTGAATATACTGCCGGCCGTTTAAATCATACCCTTTAGTAAATGTCTGGAAACTATGCATGAATTTTTTTTTCAGGGAATTCCACCACAAGAGTCAAACGTTAGTTTTTTATTAAAATTGCACTCGTGAAAAGCCGGGAAATAAACGTTATTTCCATCAATTAAAAGACGCACAAAAATTAAGATAAGATGGCTTTCGTACAAAAATAAAAATGCGTTCTAACAGCAAGATAAGGGATTCAGAACTTGAGCCAAGACTCCAAGAGCAACGGAGAAAATCGCAACAGCCAAGTTTCGAAAGAAACATTTACAAGTCATCACCCGGCGCAATGTTTTTTAATAAAAAAAGCCCCGAAACTCGGCGTCACAACTGACAAGTTAGATGTATGAATATTCCGCTAAGCTCAGTTTTATCTCGCCGCGAAAGGGGAACTTCGTGACGTCACCAAACTGTCATCAAGACAGTTGTTGGCGGAACTAGAGTGAGGTTGGGGCTATGACGGTAGCGGTGCAGTTGTGACCATCAAAAAATTCGAACCTTTTAAAAATTCTTCAAACAGGTTTTGTTCCTATTTGAAACCGATTCTCTTATTTTGGTGCCATCTCCTATCGGAGGTCGGCTATCACACACTTTGGCCCGTGATGGCCCACTTTGGCCCGTGGCTACAGCCACTTTGGCCCGTGATGTTGCGGCTCGGAAGAGTTATGTGTGGCTTGTGTCGAACCATTCTCCGAGAATTTGTAGCCATGATGTTTTTGGGCGGCCAGGCCTTCGGCGACCCTGTATTTTCCCTTGCAGAATAAATTGCAGAAGGTTATGATTATAATATTATGACACCGATTATAAGTGGGTTATTAGGTTTCAATGGAAAGGACATTTAACGACCTCAAATCAATTACTCAATCGGCGAAATTTACGAATCGATACGCAGCGGGCATCTAAGAGCTGAAGTCTACTCGACTAGCCGAATTAACAATAGTTTCATTTTGATCAACACAAACCTCTCGGTATTGGAATGTCATTGTGCTAGTCATAAAACCTGGCAGGTCCATGAGAGATGGCATGCAAGCTGTCATCTTAGCTTTTGAGTAATTTAAAGAATAATTTAGTGATTTTCTCTTTTAAATTCATAAGCGTATTGAATTACCGAACCGAACAAAAGCTCGGGCTTGAGTTAGCTGTCAGCATAATTAATAGACACTGGCTTGAGCTTGACATTGACATTAGCCAAGGTATCAAGTCGGTGATTTTGTTTTCTGAGATCACCTACTTGAGCTCGAGCTTGAGCTGACGACTATTAATGCCACCCTAAGCCGCGCTAACTGTTAATGAAAAAATCGTGAGGAAACCCACGGCATACCCTATGAACAGTTCTTTTTCCGCCACCGCTCGTACAGTGGCCCGACCCCCTACGATTGACGAGGACATTTGGCCGACCGAGTTTTCCTTGTTTAATCTCATCATGTCACATCGGGGAAGAAATGACAAATGAAGGATGTGTGTTATTGAATTTCAGCATTGTCTGCCTTCCTCCCGCGCCGCGTTTGCTGGAAGTTTGCAGAGTTTGCTCGTTTTTGTTTATTTTCAAAGTAACGTGCATTTGTGAATTTTTAGTAGCAACACTCGCTAGCGGTGAAGGAAAAACATCGTGAACATCGTGGGGACAGGCCGACTATGCTGCCAGGATGGTATAGGTGCTGGGCAACCTTCATCATCTAAACAATGTCACAGGTGCCTCACCCTCAGTGCGCGAGTCTCACTCGCACTTGGCCGGTTTTTTAAAAAGTCACCTACATTTATTTAGTTTTATCCTTGATCGAAACTTCATGGCCTAGTTTATTATTCTCCGTCTAGACAAATAAAAAAAGTGAAAAGAAATGAGCCATCACGTTTCTTGTAGGCTTGCTTTGTTCCAGAGACAAAAAAAATTGACAATAAAGTGCTCGAGTCTAGTGACGTGGATGTAATAATTCTCAAGTATTATTTGGGGTATTGATCGGAAAAAATCTTCGATCAAGGATAAAACTAGATACAACATAGAACTCTGAAATGTGTCTGGAAAAATAGATGCCCAAACTGCCTTTGGGAGCTTATTTGCTCGTAGTCTATGCAATTAAAGTAAAACTGTACACTAATGCAATAAGGTTGACATTCGAATATTAGACGTATGGTCGAAATGATGTTTCGTATTGTTCTATTGCTGATATCATTTGTTTCTGTGGGGACAAGTTTTTATTGTGATTTTATACGTAATGCGGATTCTATGGGATTTAGTTCGGTGGAAAAAATACAGCCAAGGCCTTTGTAGCGCAGGCAGCAAAGGCCGCAATGATGACCAAACTTGAGGGCCGAGAGCGTAGCACTCATTGCAGATGAGACCTCAAGACCAAGGCTTGTATAGTGCTTTACTCAAACAATGCGAGTAATTTAAATAAAACCAGCTATTCTTACTCTCTCTCGATTTTCCATTGCGTAAACTTTTCGTAGGAAAACTTTTATTTTTCCTTTGACTTCGGTGGCAAGAAATTTCCAATAACTAATTTCGCTTCTTTTTGAATGTCCGGCGGTGTTAAAAACATTGAATCGGAGGATTCGTCGCTTGAATAGTTAATTTTTACAACAAAAACAGCATGCACAGAGAAAACAACGCGCGAAAACCATATGGCCGCGCTTTTTTTCTATGCAATAATTGTATACTGCCAGACACATACAGCCAAATTATGAATAAATACATTTTGCGCCTGAATTTTTAATTTTAGTTTTGAACCAAAACACGACAGTAATGCATTTTCAAAGGTTATTGCTGGCACGACAGTAATGAAAATTTTAAAACAAAAACTCCAACTTAGTGAAAAACAAGATTGAAATGCCGTTAAGTAAGTTATACTAGCGGCAAACTCATAAAGGGGGCAAATCTCTACAAATACAATGGGTATCACTCATAGCTGGTACCGACAGGTACCGACTTCTTCAAGGGATTATGATGGGCAAGATTGAGGGGAAGAGAAGAAGAAAGTCGTTGCTCAGAAACATCAAGGAATGGACGGAGATAGCCAGCTTCGAACTTCTATTTCGCTATGAACAGAAAAAAAAATTATGAAGAGCTGACGGCCAACCTCCATTAGTGGAGAGGCACGCCAAGAAGAAGAAGAAAATCACTCATAAGTGGCAAGAACCGAACAGATGAACTTTAATACCTCGATTTTTACAAATTCCACAGCGAGGCCGGAGTCACCAGCTAACTAACTGTTTCACAACTTTGCTCAATCATTCAACTTCTCAGCTCTTAAGATGTTGACAGAGTCTCGTTTAACTTTTACGATTAACTTCGAGGACTTTTTGGGTCTTTTTTTTTCACACGGCTCTCTGCCCTTATTTTTGCTCCTGAAATCGAAACGCTGGCTTGGAATTTTAACGAGTTGCCAGTTGCCACTGCGCTAGCGTGGCGAACTTGTGCGTTTTTGCGTCGATTATTATCTACGTTTCGTACCAAAATTTTGTTGGTTTTGAAAACAACAGGTTTTGTTTTGCTTTTTTAAACTTTCTTGGTTTTCAGACATAATTATTGCAAGAAAACGGGATTCTTACCACGATTTATTTTGTTTGGAGTTCCCGTTGTTTCGTGCCCTGTGCCCGGTGCCTGCAACGGTGCCTAAATATCGGGAACTCCTAACAAAATAAATCGTGGTAAGAATCCCGTTTTCTTACAATTAGGTTTTGTTTTTATCTTACTTCGTTTGATCATTGTCATCATTTAATTATGTCTTGTATTACCCGCCTTTGTTCACCGCTAGACTTCGCCGGACACAATGCGACGGAGTTTCACGTTCCGAGTTCAGAGTTCTTAGAATTACTTCACGAGATCTCCGCGTTCAGACCGCTTCATTGCAGGTCAAACTACATTGCTTTTTACCACGATATGAACCTATTCGCTCAAAACCCACCCCCGTTGTCAAATGTCGAAACATGTTTGAAATAAATGAAATAAAATTTATTGTATAATAATAACTCGCAATATTTGTTTGACAGTTTTAATAACGGGTGGATCTATTGTGTGGCGTGTGCAGGCGTGGCGTGGGCATAATATCTTTGTATCGAGTTTATTTTGGCCCTTTTATTTTCTACAGTCAATAGTTTGTTTGAGCAATGTCATTTATTTTTCATAAAACCAGTTGGTAAAATTATTTTCGCCAACATTGGCTCAAACGCAAGCCATTACATCACCAACACATCGCGTCGGCGTGTATACGTAAGTCGTGAGCAGAAAAATTGAAGCCTGGATCACGGCACAGATGCTGGGAACGGTCCCTGGGACAAATTGTTTTATCGAAAATTACTTTCGCGAGCGGCGGGACTTGGATAAATTTCCATTTTTCTAATGGAACGGAATGGCAGGGCTGCCTCGCCGGGGTCACTCCAGTGGATGCAACTAATGTAGGTTCGCTGTAAGTAAATTAGTTTGAATTTGTGTAGTTTCGGGACGGCAATCTGGTGTGATTAATCCCCGGCGACGCGTACCTGTGTCGGTTATGTGTGATTATACTTGCTAATTTAAGTTTGCTTGAACTATTACTATTATTATTATTTTTTTATGGTGGATGTCGTGACGTACCAGCCTGCAAAGGAACTGGCCTGTGATCGAAGTGCATGGAGAATGCTGCACCGACAAGAGGATAACTCTTAAATGTAATGTAATGATGATGAACTATTACAGGGCAATTTTTAAATAGCTTTATTCCTCAGACACCCCAACTTCTGAAAGTGATTTCAAACAACTTTCGTTGTTCGACTTTGGTTGAAGCGCAATTTTGTTGTATTTTTTTATTATTATTCTCGCGCACAGTAACAAATAGGAGCAGGAGGAGGCTGGAAAGGGAAGTTGAGGGGCCCGAAAGCGCGCCGCGCAGGCAGCGCTGTAATGGCACAAATTCCAACTAGGCATAAGAAATAATTAAAAAGTGTCGAGCTATGAGATAATTCGTAGAAGAAAAGGTCAGACCACTTTTGAGAGAGAAGAATGGCGAAATGCAAAGCGCTGAAAAGCAACGCTTTGCATGTGCCTACATGCTTAGCCTGCTCCCTTTGATGCCAAAGCATACTCTATATTGTAATATTACTTATTGCTTAACTATTATGTATTAAATATTACTTTAATATTAAGCTCTATTTTTAAGTTGGCATCAATAAAGTGATTTTTATAAGGTTAAAAAATTCGCTCGGGACAGGATTTGAACCCGCAACCTTCTTGCATTCCGTGCAGGCGCTCTACCAATTGAGCTACCGAGTCAAGTACTATCTTTGCGAATTTTCTAAACTTATTGAAACTCGTCTTACGGACGATGGGGCGCCATCTAGTGTAATAGTTTGAACTTGTCTACACTACCCAATGCGTTCATCATTACAGACGAAGTGCTCATTGGAATTTATTTGATTTTGCCACTACGTTTTTAACCACTTTTTGTATTTTCTAAAGCACTAACCCGTGCTAGGGAACTTTATAAAGATTTTTATAAGGTTAAAAAATTCGTTCGGAACAGGATTTGACCTTATTTTTTAACCTTATAAAAATCTTTATAAATTTCCCTAGCACGGGTTAGTGCTTTAGAAAATATAAAAAGTGATCAATAAAGTGATTTGTATTTGTATTTGTATTTTAATACGAAACCTCGATTTTGTAGATTTTCTTCAGGTTTTCACCTTTCGCTCAGTGTTTGAGGAGTCTAGCGCAAGATAGACAGCAACAGATTTGTCAACTATCTATTCTCTGTACCCGTATACGCTCTTCACTAAGTGAATTTCTCAATTCAGAAAGTACATTTGTCTTTACGAGAAAACCCATTGTCTAAGTCTAGAGTAAACCCCAACTGACCAAAAGCTAACATTCTTTTCTAATCCATAAACTGTTCGGACGGATTTCTCCCGAGTGATTAGATTTGTGGTGCGCTACCGGGCTTAACTCTTGCGACTGTGACTAACTTTTGTTTGCGATTTCACATGTGTCTTCCTATTTTATTATTGATTGATTCTGATACTAGGTAGGGTAGCTAGCTCTACTACTGCAGTTTTTCTTTTACGATTTTCGACGCCAGATTCAAAATTTCAGATTCCATGCCGTCCAGATTTTTATCTTTTTCATTGTTTATATGATGATTAGTCTAGTTCGAATAGTATTTTCCGGTTGCGCTAAACGTAAGGAAGTTGTTTAAATTCTCTTGTGTAAATCTGTGGTTTTTTAAATTTTTTTTATCTTATCTTATTCACCGCTCACGCGAAAGAACGAAGGTCGAAACTGGTGCACAGAAAGCATCCCTTTAATAACGGAGAGGGTGTATATCAAAACTGCAGTGCGGTTTCACCCTTAATTAGCCGCGTATTTATGCATTCGGTGAAATCTAGCCGCTGCACCTCTGAAATACGAAACGTGGCGAGATTTGGCACGCGTACAGCGGGCCTTTGATGAATCGCTATTGAGGATTGCTGCTGCTTTATCATTTTTTTTATCTAGCCTCTTGCGTGTCCCACTGCACCTCTCCTTGTATTCCCCACGCATTTCTATCAAAGGCCACCTTCTGCCACCGCGGTAAAAAAGTTTTCAGATCATCAAAATCTACTCTATTGGTGAAAATAAAGTCCACCAGTATACGCAATAGGTCGTGAGACCTATTTTTTTTCATTGGCGGCGCTAGTTGTGAAACTAGCGCCACCAATGAAAAAAAAAAACATATCTTCTTTTTGGATGCGTTTTTAGCAAAAACGCTCCTGCAATTTCTCAACGCGAGGCTTAACTATTTTTAGGACCTATGGTTTGGATTCCACATCCTAAAACAGACTGGAATATCTGGAATCCAAACCTTAGGTCCTCAAAATAGTTAAGCCTCGCGTTGAGAAATCGCAGAAGCGTTTTTTGCTAAAAACGCATCCAAAAAGAAGTTTTTTTTTTCATTGGCGGTGCTAGTTGTGCGTCGTATTTCGTCCTAATAAATAAGATCTAAATTAAACATTCTAAACACTCCCGACATTTTATCTTCAAATAAGCGTATGTCTTATACGGCTTTGATAAAACATAATATCCAAGAACACCCGCTAAAAAACCTGCTTTCAAATAAAAAGCCGCATCCAAATCGGTTCATCCGTTTAAGGGCGACGGTGCCACAAACAGACAGACACACACACATAGCGGTCAAACTTATAACACCCCTCTTTTTGGGTCGGGGGTTTAAAAATATCTATATAAAAATAGCGTAGCGACTCTGTTTTCAAATAAGTCGTCAGTATTTTACATAATCAGTACCAATCCAACTTCACATGAATTCTTTTATTAGATTCAACAGAGGACCCATTTTCTTCGACTACTTACAATTTCTCCTTTGTAGGTATATTCATGAATATTTTATACAAGGTGTTACAAAAGTACCTAACTCTTTTTACAGGGTAATATCACCCGGTGATAGGCATCACAACCTAAATATTATTATATTTTTTTGCTCTATGACGTTCCGTTAATTTTTTAATTAATACAATGTGAACGATGTGGTGGGAGAAAAGGATTTTTAAAATATTGTTTTCATTTACTTTCACAATATTTGAACAACTCAAAGCTATGTATATGCACCTACACGTACAAACATATTTTTAAATTTGAGCTAATAACAAAAACAAAAGGGTTATAAACATTTTTAAATTTTGAGGTTATAAAATAAAAATTGTTTTTTTCAACTTTTTATTTTCAGATTTCACATCCTGTTGACCAGTAGGTTACACCCTGTAAAAAGAGTTAGGTACTTTTGTAACACCTTGTATACCTACCTAGTATTTACCTAGTTTTCTGAACAATTGGATCGCCAAGAGCGTGCCTTGTAGGTATATTTCAGGTCTGTATTCAATTTCAAGCAGTGAGAGTTATATCAATGAATTTGAACGCTAACGATCCACTTGTCTCCTTCCTGTATTGTCTCCTGACGATGGAACTATGTGGATACCCTTCTTTTATTTTATAGTTTCAACAGATATTCTTGTGCCCGCAAGGGCTCTAACGGAGTCCACAGAATGACAGTTGCTACAAAGGCTTTATCTGACAATAGCAAACTAGCAACTGCAGCGATTTTAAGGTGGGATGATAGCAACGTGGCGGGAAAATCAAAATTTCCACATTTTTTTACATTTTGTAGTTAAACTGAGCTATTTTTGTTCAGCGATTTTTCGTTCGCGGCAATAACATAGTATTCTTTTCATTATTGTAAACAACAGAACAACAATTATAAATCAGCCGATTATGTGTTCTGGTCTACGAATGAATTTCCCGCCACGTTGCTATCGTCCCACCTTAAATTCGAGTTTTACAAGGTGTTATTTTGTAAAGTGACACGCGACTCTCAATTGTAAAATTTTATCCTGAAATAAATGAAGCAAAAAAAACATTTATTTAAATAAATCTAATTTATTCAGTGTAAAATACCCAAAAGTCCTTACGCGACTGCACTCGCAATAATCATATTATAAATTTTTCACCTTTCGCCCATATGCCAGTAGCGAAACGGCCAAGCCACATCCCTAATATTTTGACAAAGGTGTAGAGTTTGTGAAGTTAGGGCGAGTAGAGATAGAAACTTGGCTCTACTCGATATCTGATAGCTTTTTGACAATGCGAGGTGTATGGTCTCGTCTTGGCAACGTTTTTTACATAAAAATTTTTTTTGATGGCAAAGTTTTTTTTTTTTTTTTGGGAACAAATATGGCAAAAAACTCCAAGGATATAGCAGTAAAGTGAAAAATACAACTAATTGTACAGTGTTTATCATAGGTTGAGGCTTTTCGCTATCCACAAAATGCTACCCAAGACTAGTCCCGCATTCCCATCGTCCGCCTATCTAGTCGGAGCGGGATAAAAATCGCTCGATCGCCATTCACGAGCTCAAAATGAATTACGAGAGCCATCAGAGAGTGCACCGCTGCCTAACGGGCATTTTAAGGTTGATACACACCTGCTACTGAGGCAACCTAACAAGACTTAAGGTTCAACTAAAGTAGCGTGGGGGTAAAGCCCGAATTATCCGTTTTTTTTTATAGCTATTCCCGCAAATATATTTTTTTTTCCAGGTTTGCGGACTAGCAACTGTGCGGTTCTTTTTTTTACAGAATAAACACACTGGATTGAGATTTTACTTGTTTCCGAAAAACGTACTTACTGTAAAAAAAATGATTTGTTTCATGTCAGTGCCATCCTAGATTTTTTTCTATTTTTTTCTATGGTGGCGCTGACAGTTGGACGCGTCTTTATGTGACGGTCAAGGCACACTAGCGACGCCAATGAAAAACAAAACAAGAAATGATGCTTATCATTACAAATTGCATGGGAATTTGACCTTTTTTATTAGGCCGCTTTTTAGGCCAGAGTTTGTGAGGCCGAAGGCCAAACTCGAGCTGTAAAAACTCTGGCTCCGTGTCACGAGACCGAAGGCCGAGTCCCGCGTTGAGCGAAGCTCAGAGCTACTCGGCAAAGCCCCCACTTAATATTTGGCAGACTTGACACACTCGCGAGGTCTATAGCTTACAGAACCACTAGTGTATTTTATTATAACAAAAGTGTGGACGTAGACCCTTGCAAATACATGGCAAAAGTACGATCGGTCACAGTGACAGATACCCCTTGGCATGCCATGGGCCATGGCACCTCTTACCGCGCCGGCATAAGGGCACCTATCGAACAAAAAGGGGTATCCTAGCGTGTGGCCGACTGTACATCATTTTAGTTTTACAATAATTTAAAGTGTCTGCGACAAATTTTAATGATGATATACCGAGATACGGAATAGCTTCAACTTTAAATTAGCAACATCCCCAGTGCTTTCTTCTACCCACCCTCCTTCCAGCTCGTGTCCGCTCACAACATTCAAACCTGAACAGAAGGCCAACTAACTGCCATCTTAACTCATACGGCCACCCCTTCCGTAAGAGTAACCGCACACTGGGCCACCGGTGGCAAGCATTTGTGGCCGCCACAAGGAGCGGACGAAAGTCATATATTTTGTGGCTTCGTTTTGTCGCTCGCCTCGCACTGTATTAGTGAAACAACGTATTTAGTATCTGCAAATGGTGGTGACGTCTAGTGCCTTAACAAAGGCACTAGTCGTCGCGTATAGTGGTAACTACCGATGGCCCAATGTGCGCTTGCTTTAATGAAGGCCAAGATAATGAAAAAGATTTTAAGAAACAATATTTTATATCAGGAAATGTTAAATCGAGGGGTATCATTTATTATTATTAAGGTGCAGATGTCTTTCTGTCCAATCTAGTCTTAGTAGTCCAACTCCCAAGTGTGCACCCGCCTTAACCTCGTAACGGCGTTCCATTCAGCGTTGTGAATCGAGATTTTAATTGATACGAATTACATATCCGAAAGTCCTTAAGCGAATAAATGATTTATCCACTGGAAATGCTATCCCGGGCGTGGTTTATTGGTTTCCGTGAATTTATGATGAGAGTGCGCTTTGGGGGATACAAAATGTGGCTCGAGGAAATGGACACAACATCCGATGAGAGAGCCGCTAGTACTCTACTCAGACCACTCAGAGTTGAACCGTAACTTGTTACGATATAGAAGGGCAGATAGTATGGAGATAGATAAAGGCCTCACAGATTCAGGGGAAGAGGCGTTCTGGTAGAAAAAAGTCGTGGATCACAAACATGAGGGAAAAGTGTGTTACCTCAGTCCTTTTCCGATTTTGATGATTATTTTTTTGTTTGAAAGTGTATACTTTCAATGTAGTCCCGTAAAATAATGGTGAAGATCTGATGAAGAACTTCAGAGACGAATAATGGAACTCCTCAACGGACGGCAGCAAATCACAATCAGTGCAATAGCTTAATAACAGGTCAGTTTATTTTTGTGTCAATTTTGTATTATTTCTTAGTTAAAATTAATCCAGATAGATCCAATGAATTCAATTAATTGGAAAATTCAATAGTATGGGAACTGTAGGTAGGCCCTTTAGGCAGATGCCGGACAAATGGCACGCCCTAACCGACATTCCTGCGAGACGTGAGTAGAGATTTTGTAATATTTCCCGCACCGACCGACCGCGCTCCACTAAGCGACTTTCAATAGGACATATTGCCCGATTGGGTTCGGACCTGTTGGTACTTGACTACTTTTTTCTTCTTCTTCTTCTTCGTCGTTACGCTCTTGTCAGAGCGGTCGTGGAAGAAGAAGAAGAAGAAGAATTTATTTACAAGAAACATGGTATTACAATAATGTAAAGATGGTATAAAAATATAAAAAGTGCAGCATATTCTACCTGTAAAGGTGCGTAAATATTTAGGTGGGTACATAAATTATTTTTTAAAGAACAAACAAATTAAAAACTACAAACAAACTTAACGATTTAAAAGCTCTGCATTTTAACATTTTTTACAAATAATTTTATTATGGCACATAAGATAAGAATTTAAAGTTGAGATGCTATTATTTAAAGTCATTCAAAAAGTCATTAATTGTGTAAAACATTTTTTCTATTAGGATTTGGAATAATGAAGTTTTAAATTTGGTTAGAGGTTGTAGTAGTATGTGGTGGGTGGCTGATGTTGCGCGCCTTAAGATGCCACGCGATTTATCTCGGTCGGAGGTTGCCCGGATGCATTCATAAAGTGTTTTCCCCACAGTGGTCTTAATTTGGTCAGTCCATCGCATTGACTTGACTACTTGACTTGACTTGACCCCAGTCAAATTCAATTTGTTTCTTCTCAAAGTAAATTAGTGAATTTGAAGAAGCCAAAAACTTTCACGAGTGGTTTTTTGCTGGTGAAAGAAAAACATCGTGAGGAAACCCGCAGTTCTGTTACCATCGAACTAAAGCATCTTTTCCTCTTTGCATTTACACTGCATGTTTAACGATTATTCCTTATAATTTTAATTTTAATCGGCTCTAAAGCTTGCTAGTTTTTCAATCATCTTAAGGTAAAATTTCACTATTTTACTTTCAGGAAACAATATTCAAAGAAGTCCTTATTATCTCCCTTACCTTTAGAACATTAAAAGTAAGTAGGTAGCTACTTAATAAGATTTTTAGAAAATGTAGAGTAAGAGTTTTACAAAAAATATGGTAATCGTGTTGGAGTGTAGCGTCATGTTTTATTAAAGGGACAAGGCTGCAAGTCTAAATAGGATCACGGCCACCACGATCTACCCCATATGCGCTGAGGGTAGTTTTTACATATTTTCTCTCTACAAATTCACTTTTTCTCCGTTCTGTATGGTGATTTGACGACGTCGATGTTAACCTTTTGGGCCCAGTGAGTGGATCAATAAAGACCGCAAAGGGTACGCGTATTGTTGAAAAGTAAAATGTCCCTTTTGCGGCACCGCCCGGACAAGAGACTTTATTTAACGGCTGAGACTCCATGGTCTACCGGCTAAATTACAATTGGCGAAAATCGAAGTTCGATTTTTGAAAAAGGTACTGCCACCCAGTTAATTTTACTGCCAACCAGTTAATTTTTCATAAATCGAACTTCGATTTTCGGCAATGGTAATCGGTTTCGTTTTAGCCGGTAGACCCCCTGCCCCTCTCCCCTTGACGCATGTTTCCAATGCGGCCGCAATATGTCGCAATTTACAAAATTTAATATTTTACAAATTAAGACGCATTTTGTGTTTTTATTGAATAAAACCGCCTTACCTTTGAATAAACATTACAAAATATTTAAAATCAAAGCCTTACTATGCGAATTCAAAGAGAAATTAATTTTTAAACTTTTTCAATTGGATCGCAATAGCGTCAAGGGTAGAGGGGCTGGTAGCCCGTCCACTAGCGCCGCCAATGAAAAAAAAAAACTTCTTGTTGGATGCGTTTTTTGCTAAAAATTATAGGACCTAAGGTCTAGATTCCTGATCGTAGAACTTATGAATTAATCCCACCGCCGCCAAAAATTTACACTTTTGGCGTTGGTGGAGGGATTTATTTGGCAAAAAACGCAAAAAACCCAAAACGAAGATTATGTTTTTTTTTTCATTGGCGGTGCTATTGTGCCTTGCCTTGACCATACCTTTATGGTATCACCTCAGTCAGTGTAGACGTACGAAGGGACAAAATTACAAAGTAACCTTACGATATTTATTAGATAGATATATAGAATATACTTTATTTAAAAACCTGTTAACGCTATTAACGTTTTAAATAAGTAGATTTTTTTTAAACATTGGTCTACGCTTTTGACGATTGCAGCTGATTTGAGCCCATTTAATTCGGATAATAATTTGTTACGAAGTAATTTTGCAGTGTTTTAAAAATTTTATATTCAACTTTCTTTTATGATAGGAAAAATCTATGGGTCGTAGAAAAACACAGCCAAGAATCATTATAAGTAATCTTGAACTGTGATAATAGGTGTTGCCTTTTATTTACCTCTAAATTATTAAACTTAGTAGCTTTTTCTGATGATGAAATCAATTTAAAGTCACGGTTATTGTGTGCTGTAACTGGCAATGGAAGCGAATTGCCGGACAGTTAAATTGGAAGCAAATTATGTTCGAATATACACGGTGCTGGGTTCACAATAGCTTCTAATTAGCATTTTAATTGTTCCAACCATTTTATGTACAAACATGAATAAATAATTTAAATTTTACTGACAACAGCATCGAACGCCTGTCTAAAACTAGGGCTGTTACTTCCAGGTATGTTTTGATAAAATATGAATACCACAATAATAGAGAAAGAAGCTATTCAATCTTCAAAGACCTACTTAGAATGTCGGAGCTAACAAACCAACGCAACGTTCAAAAATGTAATCGATTTCATTATTTTAATCTGGCGTGAATCTCGAGAGAATCTGAAACAATTTAAAATGATAATAAAGTTTTAAATCACGTTTTACATTCATGAAATACTTTACACTTCGTCAAAAATCGTGTTGGATTAAAAACTCATATGACGTAGAATTAGCACTTTACTTTATGGAAATTATGACACAATTCTGGTTACTGATAAAAAGTGTTTATTAATCAAAAAGGTACCTCTAGTAATAAAATTTTACTATGTTTCGAAAAATCGATAAATAGTAGCCTATCTGCCGATTTCTGAATTGAGAAATTCGCTAAGAAAATGGGTAAGTATCGTCCTGTCTCTGCAGATTTCTCACAAAAGAGCGTGACAGAACGATAGTTAAGTATTTGTTTAGCAAAATTCTCAATTCAGAAACCGGGGCCTATGTTAGTTATACATATTATGTCTAAGTGCAGATTCAAAAAACCTGTCAAATAAAATTAATAATAAAAAAAAAACGATGAAAGGAACGCCAATAACAATACTCGATAGCTAACAGAATAAAATAAACATTCAGCCGCTATTTATTCCAGATAATTTAGGAGTTAGTGCAAGGTTGCCCCGACCAGATACGTACCCAACGGATCTCATATTAAGGCAGTAAACTGGTCGTAAACTAGCACTTTACGGGTGCCTAAGACAGATTTACAGGTTTTTGTTGTGGCGCCTTTATTGGCATCCACGCTTAATGTCCGTGGAATTTATATGGCTACTGGGAAAATCTGTAGCCGTAATCCGCAGGTGTCATACTTAAGGTCAGATCCAAGAACCTAAGAATACAATCCGCCAAAAGTGGCCAAAAGTGGCCACTTTTCGCGGCGTCCGGTTTTATTCGTAGGTGTTCTACGTTGGATTCTAAACCTTAGGTCCTGAAAATAGTTAAGCCTAGGGATTATCATTTCACGTTTCATTTTTGGCAAAAAACGCATCCAAAAAGAAGATATGATTTTTTTTCCATTGGCGGCTCTAGTTGTGCCTAGAATTGCGCCTTAATTGTTTTTTTATCCTTCAAGATACAGTGTGTCAAAAAAGCACCAACAAAGCGGAAAACTACGTATTTTTCATAAATCCTAAGAACATTTTTACCCAAAGGAACTCTATGCCTGGGAAATCAATGGTTTCCGCGATAATGAGGTTCATAACCGGACTTTTCAATTTTATTTGCAGAAATGTGTTCAGTGTCAAGTATTTAACATTTCTTTTCAAAAATACATATATATTTTTTTATATTTCTTACAAAAAACGACGTTTAAATTGCAACTCGCAATGTATTCTAAACATCGGCACGTGTTTTTGGTGTCTTGGTCCAGAGGGCTTTATTTATGGGCTGGATAAATAAATAGCTATAAAGATAGATGTACACCTATTAAAAATAACTTTATAAAAAAAGATTTATTGTAAAGAAAAATACAATCATCGTAATCGGATTAAATTTTCCAACATGGTTCCTTTTCTTCAATTTAATTTTAGACAAGTCGGATTGGGAGCTAAATAATTTCATACCTCTGAACAGTCTGCCAACGATGTAATGTCTAAAGAAACGCTACAGCGATCAGCGTATCTTTCTTTAATTTAATTGTACAATAATTAAATAAGTTAGGAGGTAAAAGAGTTGGAACCAGTACCACTAGCTATGTATACTTAATACCTATGTATACTGTGAATGCATTTTGTGTAAATAAAAAAAATATCTCTATCTCTATTTCTACCTACCTGGGTACATTACTTCTCTCAGAAATAATGGCTGATGGCTACTACTGGTTGTACTTAGATAATATGACTTTAATTTATTTTATCTCGTGCATTTGTGAATAGCAATAACAGTTGCTGACCGTGAAGAAAAACATCGTGAGGAAACCTGAGCGTATGAGGCATTATACTCTCAACGCAAAAATCGCCAACCCGCATTGAGCACGGGTGGTGATTAAGCTCGAACTCTCTCTCTGAGAGAAGGCCTTTGCCCAGCTAGTGGGACATGTACAATTGTACAGGCTACATCTTACTATCTTACTATCTCTATCTCTAGCTGAGTACATAACTTCTCTCCGAAATAATGACTGATGGCTACTACTGTTGTACTATAAGATAAATAACTCTTATTTATTTCAAAATCGTGCATTTGTGAATAGCAATAACAGTTGCTGACAGTGAAGAAAAATATCGTGTGGAAACCTGAGCGTACCTATGTTTAAAAGTATTTTTTTTTAATTATTGGTGGTGCAGTAAACAAGTTATATTACTCGCATAATTTGATAAAGTTAGTGACAGCAAAGTCTATTTCACATAACCCAACTCAAGAAACAGTTAATCCCAGTTTGTATCCATGAAATCGCATTCATCAAAACTTGGAAATTAGCTTTCCTCTCTAATTAAACCTGTCGGTTGTTAACTTGCCAGCTTCCCGGGGGGTAAGGCTTTAAACCTCTTGTAAGTACGGTAAATATCAACTTGGATAACTTATGTGGGCTTGTGGCGATATGTACCGATATAATAATATGTACCGACTCGTAAATGTACCTACTTTAGTTCTGTAAAATGTCATAAATGTCAATGATTTGACATCCATAGAAGTAAAGATAATAATGTCAATGGGTAGAAAAGGCTCTTTTACACTTTTACTACAAGTTCGGGCTGATACGAAACTTTTTAGCGGTTAACTTAGCGGTTTTAATTTGCATAATACGTAACATTGCATTGTACGCATAATAAAGTTCCGTTTTGAGACCGTTTTTTTTTTAGGTTTTTTGTGTGTGTGTTTTTTTTTTTAATGTGTTAACATTAAAAAAAAACACACACACAAAAAACCTAAAAAAAAAAACGGTCTCAAAAGTCGCATGTTACAGGCCACGAAAAAATCATTGTTTATTATAGTTGTATAGAGTACCTACAAGTGTTTATTTTATATGTAGATCACTCATTTTATGAACGAATCCCAACTTTAATGAACGGTGAAAAATCCGCTGACATTATCATTTTCCTCGTCTTTATCATAGCCACTTTAACGAGAAGTACTTCGTTAACTTTTATGCGGCAATTTCATGAAATACTATGCAAATCTCCCTTTATCAAGACTAAGGTTAATTGTATTCAGTGATCTCAAGGAATTTATAATATTGTTGATTTGGATCTTGTACGTAGTGACATCATTATTTTTATAGCATGATTATCAAAGATATTAATTAAAACTTTGAAATAAAATCACTCTCTTATTTTTACCAGACTTCCTACAAGGAGGGTTATTGTATTGTATAATTTATTTCAGGTAGTAAGATCCATAAAAAAATACTAAAATTCTTATCACTAATAAATACCTATAATGATGATGAATTTTATAATTAAAATTGTCATTATCAACCGAGAACTAAATAAATATTATGTATTTCACAATCATTGTATGTATCAAACACAAATGAGGCTCAGGTTTTGAATTAAGCGCTTGGACCGTATACCGAATGTTGTAATCAGAAGCCGCACAAAAGTGGCAGACGTCGGAAAACACTTAAATTATTTGAAGTGGAAGTGGGTAGGACACCTGGCGAGACGTACCGATGGCAAATTCCATTGCGGAATGGCGGCCCCGAGAGGGGAAGATATCGGTTGGCAGACCACCAGCCAGATGGTCCGACGACAGAGCCCAAGTAGCCGGAAAACAGTGGTTGCGCCTGGCACAGGATCGTGAGAGGTGGCGACTGAGCATGAAGAGGCCTTTACTCAGCAGTGGGTGTTACAGGCTGATGATGATCATAATGATCTAAAACAGGATCCGCATTTTTCTATGAGATACGTTTTCGGCACAAAGTCGCGGGCAAAAACTGGTGTTTCATAAATCATCGTAAGTATCAAAACTCAATTGCCTTCATCTTTTCAGCATTAATGAGGTGCTGCTCAAATATTAGCAGAGATCAAAGGGCATTAATTGAGTTTTCTGATTCGGCAGGAAAGTTTAAAGAAATCCGGCGGAGTGGCGCAGCGTGAACGGTTGTTAATAATTATTTAAGTATTTTATTTATTCAACTTAATAATTATTTATGTTATTTATTCAACCTAACATCGAGGCTTACAGGCTTAACTCAAAGATTTGCGCTCGCGAATTAATAATATACAAGGCTAACACTACGCGCCGAAATACGTTCGCCTTTGACTGTAAGTTTATTTTTTTCCAGACATTAAATTTTTTTGCCGGTACCGGATAGGTTCATCGTAATTTTGTTCTATAAGCTAAAATGTTATTGATGTAGTTTACGCAATACACGTTATAACGGTGAACCAGCGTACCTCGTACATCCGGCAACTACCATTCCTAAGAAACGTCCTGAAGTTAGGCTAAAAATTTAATTTATTCCGCCATTTTTAAAGCACAGCCTCAATGAAAATTGATACCTACGCCAAACAGATCGTGTTTGTTCTATTCTCAAGTCAAAGCGAAAGAAAACTGTTGAGCTTAAAAAGGTCAGTTTGTTTAAACAGAAATCGACGGCGCGCGTTCTACTTTGGCAAGTTCTCTTTCGTTATTTAACTTCACTGATTTTTAATGGTTTTTTTTATTTTTTTATTTGAAATCGCTTTGATTTATTATGACTCTATCTACAGGGTACACTCTAAGTCGATAGCGGAACTTAAAGTAGGCTGTTTACTGATCAATACAAACAACTTGTACTAGGTGACGAAAAAAATGAAGCGAAAAAAATATCAGCTGTTCCATACAAAAGGTCGACTCAGTACTGCACCAAATGTATGAAACCGCTGATATTTTTTTCGCTTTATTTTGTTCGCCGCCTAGTACAAGTTGTTTGTATTGATCATTAGACAGCCTATTTAAAGTTCCGCTATCGACTTAGAGTGCACCCTGTAGTACGCTACGCTACAAGGGACTTGATATACAAAGCGGCCTGCCCTGTATTCTCTAAAATATCCACCGCAAAAATAACCGTTTTTAAATGTAAAAAAAAAATATTGTTCATTTCAATAAGGGCTATTTTCGACTGTTTTGCCGCTCGCCGGTTGAGTGCCAGTTGAAATCGGTCCTTAGTGTAATTCATTTATTCACAAATGTAGAACTAGTGGTAGAACATTATCGTGTCCGTATTTTTGTTTCCTAAATAAGATAATGTCATTCGAATTTCAAACTGGCGCGACCGTTACCAGTTAACCGTCAGTAGCTGCGGTGGCTCGGAGATTATAGCACCCAAATCAGACCTCTGTCGACAAAACAAGAAAATACAGAAGGTTTTTTTTATGGTTTTAAAAAATATATCTCATGCAGTGGCCGGTTTCACTGCCTTATTATGACTTAACTTTAATTATAACTTTTTTAATTTAAATTAGGCTGTCAATTGAAATTTAAAAGTAATCATAAATTTCCAAACCTTTGTAATAAAACGCTCTACTGCATTTTTGTGAGTAATTTTCCAAACTTCTTTTTAAATGAATGGGACACAGAAAAAAAACATAGTCTTGTGATTTGTTATGACTTGTATACGAACCGAAAGTATGTTAATTAGTCCTAAAAATTGTTTGCAAAAGCCGCAGCAGGTTGATACCCTGTAAAAAGTGTTGATGTTTTGCAACACGTTGTACAATAGAGCTAACTGGCCTTCTACACATTCACAGAGGTCTCCAGCCTGTCAGTCCAACAACAGGGTCGGTGGCCGCAAAACGTTTTAAGGGGCAGGCGATTTATGAAGCTCATTCATTGTCGCGGGCCACGCAGGTGCCACGGTGTAGGATTAGGTGCGGCCAAGCCGCGCTTCGGGCAAACAAAGGACCAGCCCCTCTACCCTTGACGCATTTTTCCAATACAGCCGCAATATGGCGGCATTTACAAAATTTAATATTTTACAAATTAAGACCTGGGGCAGGCCTTTTATTTGTAAATATAATGTTTAGTTAGTTTAGTTTAGTTTAATATTAGTTTAATTTTATTTTGCATATTTAGTTTTTTTTTTTTGTTTATAATGTTGTTTTTAGGTTAATTTTAGTTTTAATTTAGCTTTTAGTTTCAGTGCTTATTAAAGTCTCTTATGAAATCGTGCAAAGGCCTTAGTTTTTTTAAGAAATCGAAAAAAAAAAAAAACTTCAATTAAGACGCATTTTGTGTTTTTATTGAATAAAACAGCCTTACCTTTGAATAACTAAGGCCTTTGCATCTACGTAATGAGATGATTTATACAGCGTCCAGTGGCACCTTCACTCACACTAGATGGGTGAAGAGACCACTCGGCGCTGCAGTGCCTGGGACATTGTTTTTTTTTTAGATGGAGTGGGCTTGCCCAGCACCTATACCATCCTGACAGCTTAGTCGACCTAGCCCACAGGAAAGACAGGTCAATACGTGTGGAGCCAACTGAGCCGCGGGTTTCCTCACGATGTTTGCCTTTACGGTTAGCGAGTGGTATTGCTACTATAAATTCACAAATGTACGTAACTTTGAAATTAAACAAAGAAATTGAATAAACATTACAAAGTATTTAAAATCAAAGCATTACTATGCGAATTCAAAGAGTAATTAATTTTTAAACTTTTTCAATTTGATCGCAATTATAGCGTCAAGGGTAACCCCCCAGCTCGCGGCGCACCAACCGAGTGGACTAAGCTCTTTTTGGCGTAAAAAGGTTGCCTTTTCAAACAGAACACGTTTAGAAATGAAGTATGCTATAATATGCTTGTCCAGCACCGACACTATCCTCGCGCCCAGGCGTGGATCCACCGTTGCTCACAACCCTCATTGAAATCGTGCAGTAGAAAATACGGGCCCGGTTTCTGAATAGAGAAATTTACTAAGTTAATACTTAAGTATCGTTCTGTCCGTCCTTTTATGTGAAATCTGCAGAGACAGAACTAACTAAGGCCTTTGCATCTACGTAATGAGATTATTTATACAGCGTCCAGTGGCACCTTCACTCACACTAGATGGGTGAAGAGACCACTCGGCGCTGCAGTGCCTGGGACATTGTTTTTTTTAGAGACAGAACGATACTTAAGTATTTGATTAGTGAAATTCTCAAATCAGAAATCGGATGACAGCAACCTATGTTTTACTTGTGGTCAACTGAGCTGAGTCCATAGTCTGGCCCGTCACACAACATTTTATGGAAAAAGTACTTTGGTGTCTAGTAGGTATGCATGCCTTTACTACGTCACTAGGTATGAGTTAAACTAGATGCACTTTCTTACTTATACGAATTTAATAAACAAGAGTATAGACAAATTGTATCTATAACTATAGCAATGTTTATTACTGAACTAACCTAAAACAACCTCTGTGAATCACTGCACTCAATGTCAAAGGGTTTTATTCAATATGCCATAAATAGGTAAATTATTTACATTGAACGTCAAAATATTTACAAAAGTACAAAAAAATATTTAAATCAAAACATACTTTTTCCTATCTAATACTAATTTATCTAGCTACTTTTTTTTCCCCTGCTGAGCAAAGGCATCTTTGTGACCAAGCGGATGGAAATGTGTGACTCGAATAAAGCAGGTCTCGAAATTGGTCGCTTTTGATAATAATTTATTCCCTCACTTCCCTGCTGGAACTAAAATGAACCAACTGGATTCAAGTAACACGCCATTTATAGCTTGAAAAGTTTTCAAGAACAAGAACAACTGCTGAGCGTTTTAAAGATTTTAATAACATAATTATAACAAGCAAGAGCTTAATTGGCATTCCTTCAAGCGTCTCATCTGGGTGTAGACCCACTTGTACGTTTTTGTCGCCCCCCTCAGGTCCATCCACTTTTCCCTCAGCGCAGAATTCCCCATTGATTTCTATAACCCGTGCCATTAAAGAAACGATATATAAATGGCGGACACTCTCGCGCCCTCTCGCTTTAATCATATCTCCGTCTATACTCACACGTAACGTTAGCAAAGTCATTATAGGCAGTCCTGATTAGTCACCTACGCTTGGCTAATAAAACACGCCAAAATACGTTCGCCTCTTATTGATTTTTTAGTGTTTGTCCAGTTATTTCAATATTGTAGTTTACGTTAAGTGTTGTTATTTGTTGAGGTTTGTATTATTTACTACGTTTTAATATTTTTGATCTTATTTTCATAAAGATTGTTGTTTAATCACAAACCCAACGTAGAACAATTACATAATCAATAAAGAAAGCATCGTAAAACAATATTTCCTAACCAAAAATGTAAGAAAGTTTTAGGTATGAACCGAAATCGTAATTTCGTAACCTCTTTTTCAGACCTTACCATAGGTATCCGCCGCCATTTTCATATCGTTTCTCTATTGGCACGGCTTATACAAATCGCGATGTGGATCAGACCGTCCAGTTGTTTTTTTCGTAGCTTTAGTAATTAATCAGTCCACGTAGCGGGTGGTCTGCCTCAAGCCCTATTGCCTTCCACCATGGGCAGGTATGGGGTACACACAATACATATTTTGAGCTTTGTAATAAAGTACTATATTTTATCTTCCTATTCTTCTTGGAGGTATAGATATATGTATAGCTAATGCTAAACATAGCTAATGCATAACTTAAAAAACGGATCATTTTCTTTTAAAAGTCAATATTTTGGGATGAATGAGTGCTAACCTCGTAACGATTCAATCCAGACAATAGATTAATTAATGTTGTAACTTTAACTGCTCTATAAAATAGTGCTCACGGAAAATAGCCATCCACTTTATTTGACTTTACAGCATAATTACTTTTGAAGTACAGGAGTCTAAAGTCACACAATCTGTCAGTGAAAATATAGTAACTTTCTCTTGTGAGCGCAAAGATAAAAGTAATTGACTTTCACTTAAAACATCTTAATTGTTACTACCGTTGGCTTCATTTTTAGGGTTCCGTACCCAAAGGGTTCCGTACCCTATCACTAAGGCTCCGCTGTCCGTCTGTCACCAGACTGTATCTCATGAAACGTGATAGTTAGACAGTTGAAATTTTCACAGATGATGTATTACACTGTTGCCTCTATTGTTATTACGATTTGTGGTTACAAATACAAAAAATAAAACAGAATAAATACATATTTTAGGGGCCTCCCATACAAAGAACTTGATTTTTTTGTCGTTTTATTTATTTATTAAATATTAATATATATAGAATCCTCAACAAGCATTACAACTATAATTAGGTTACATAGTTTTTGGTCTGATAAGGATGCCAATCAAAGGCTCACTAGTTTTTGTAAATAATGGTACGGAATCCTTCGAGCCCGAGTCCGACTCGAACATGGCCGGTTTTCTCTTACTGCATGAAGATATAAAACAGTATAACAAACATTAGTGCTTAAAAAAATATCAATTGTCCATAATTTTGTTTGAACACCACTACCTTTGCTCTATAGCATTTATACCTTTTGGAATATAAGAATTACCTTTGCTGTGCTTTTGCTTCCGGTGGCCAGGTTGACTCTTGCTACACAGACTTTTCAAAGGCATTCGATAAGGTGAACCATGCTCTACTGTGTCACAAGGTTTCTCTATTTGGCGTACATGGCAGTCTTCTTCGTTGGGTGAGCTCATACTTGGCTAATAGGAGCCAAATAGTGGCCATAAGGGGACACTTATCTACCTCTCCTACACATATAACGTCAGGTGTGCCGCAAGGCTCTCATCTGGGACCCCTTTTGTTCATAATGTTCATCGACGATTTAATTAACAAACTATCATGTCCCTGTTTACTTTACGCAGATGACTTAAAAGTTTATACCAGGGTCACAGACATTCAGGACTGCCATAGACTTCAAATGGACCTGGAGGCTTTGGCCGCCTGGAGTGAAAAGAATCATATGTTCCTCAACGTAGCCAAATGCTTCGTAATCTCATTTACAAGGAAGGTTAACAAAGTGACCTTTGACTATACGTTATATAGCGAGCTCTTAAAGCGTAAGACTGTCATCAGGGACCTCGGTGTTTTATTCGATGAACAACTTTCCTTCAGAGATCATTATGAATACATAACGAAAAGAGGCAACAAATTGCTTGGATTTATAATAAGGTCTACCAGAGGCTTTAAAAGGCCTAATAGTCTTCTCTATCTCTACTACAGTTTGGTACGTAGTATACTGGAATACGCATGTCCAATATGGTCTCCTTTTTACTCTGTACATATTGACAACATTGAAAGTGTGCAGAGGAAGTGTTTTAGAGTCCTTTGTTATCGTCACAATTGCGGCCGCAAAATGAGACATTACGAAGACAGATTAGCAAAATTCAACGGCATAACACTTGAGCAACGACGAAAACAACACGACCTTATATACCTACATAAAATAATTCATTCTAAAATTGACTCACCTGCTCTTGTATCTTTAATAAATATCAGAATCCAATTTCGTACTCGGAAACCTAAACTATTCATATTAAATTCATATAAAAATAATACATCATATTATAACCCCATAGTCAGGATGCAACGTTTATACAACGACCTGGAGGAGCAATATAAGGACGATGATGACGTAAATCTCGATATCTTTCAGAAGCTATTCATCCTAAAGAAGTGCATAAAATCAATATTACTTTGATAATAATACTGACATCTTTTCCGACATCTTTTCCACTATCAATTAAATCCATTTGTGTAATTAATATCCCACCAAAAACATTCTGTAAAAACTAGCCAGGTCTCGATGGATCTGCTTGTTTATCTCTAAAAAAGTAATGAAATCTAGACAAAGTCGTGCCAAGTCTAAGGTTGCTTACTGCGATTTCTTTATTATTATAGTTAATGTTGTGAGACTTGGCCGTTGAAGGGTACACAAGCGGTTCTGGCGACAGATTGGTGCAATGGTGTCATGGAGCACCTGGTTTTGTACCCTTGTGTACCCTTCAACAGCCAAGTCTCACAACATTAACTATAATAATAAAGAAATCGCAGTAAGCAACCTTAGACTTGGCACGACTTTGTCTAGATTTCATTACTTTTTTAGAGATAAACAAGCAGATCCATCGAGACCTGGCTAGTTTTTACAGAATGTTTTTGGTGGGATTTCACTTCTTTTTGTAGAAACGAGGGCATATTGATTAATTTTATTAGATTTTCTTATTTGACACAGTTTTTAAATTTGTGTTATGTTCGAGTAGAATAAAGTTAATCGTCCGACTATTTCTTGTTGAACGAGCGAGCGAAGCGAGCGAAGTCCTCCGAGTCTGCTGGAACAATCCGGCGTTTGTATGTATGTATGTTTGTATGTATGGATGTTTGTTCGACGATAACTTGAGTAAATTTGGTCGGATCGTTATGAAATTTGATAGGCGGGTAAACTAAATTAAAATAATTTTTAAATTCGAACATGAGCCAAATCGGTCGATGGGTTGCCGAGATATGGGGTTGTATAGTTTAAATGCAAAGCGCGCGCGCGCCTGCGCGAATGGCGTAAGCAAAGTTATACATCTGTAACTGAGGTCGCGAGTTCATAGTTCGGAGCGAACCACTAGTGGGACGCTATAGGCTAGATTAAATGAAGATGTGTCCCACTACGCTGGATTTTTGCAATGACAGTCGATTTTTTTATGTACCAATAGTAGAAGGGGCATTACCATAATATCTCTAATAAAGCTGATACCAGCTGAGGGTTCTTCATCAGATACTTCAGACCTTAGATTTTTGACATCAAATGAAGCGGCCCACCAAGTTGAATATTTTTTGTAAGGGCGGTATATGTCGATCTATAATAGTTTGGTTGGGCTCTTGTGTTTTCTAATCAGGGTTACCAGGTACTCCAGATCTTCGATTATCCTAGTTTTTATAGTTTTCCCTTTATGTGGCCACTAAACCCTAACTCTGTACCAAATTTCAGCTTTCTGAGTTTATGGGAAGTACTAGTTCTATTAGGGCTCTTGTGTTTTCTAATCAGGGTCACCAGGTACTCCAGATCTTCGATTATCCTAGTTTTTATAGTTTTCCCTTTATGTGGCCATTAAACCCTAACTCTGTATCAAATTTCAGCTCTCTGAGTTTATGGGAAGTACTAGTTCTATTAGGGCTCTTGTGTTTTCTAATCAGGATCACCAGGTACTCCAGATCTTCGATTATCCTAGTTTTTATAGTTTTCCCTTTATGTGGCCATTAAACCCTAACTCTGTACCAAATTTCAGCTCTCTGAGTTTATGGGAAGTACTAGTTCTATTAGGGCTCTTGTGTTTTCTAATCAGGGTCACCAGGTACTCCAGATCTTCGATTATCCTAGTTTTTATAGTTGTCCCTTTATGTGCCCATTAAACCCTAACTCTGTACCAAATTTCAGCTCTCTGAGTTTATGGGAAGTACTAGTTCTATTAGGGCTCTTGTGTTTTCTAATCAGGGTCACCACGTACTCCAGATCTTCGATTATCCTAGTTTTTATAGTTGTCCCTTTATGTGCCCATTAAACCCTAACTCTGTACCAAATTTCAGCTCTCTGAGTTTATGGGAAGTACTAGTTCTATTAGGGCTCTTGTGTTTTCTAATCAGGGTCACCAGGTACTCCAGATCTTCGATTATCCTAGTTTTTATAGTTTTTCCTTTATGTGCCCATTAAACCCTAACTCTGTACCAAATTTCAGCTCTCTGAGTTTATGGGAAGTACTAGTTCTATTAGGGCTCTTGTGTTTTCTAATCAGGGTCACCAGGTACTCCAGATCTTCGATTATCCTAGTTTTTATAGTTTTCCCTTTATGTGGCCATTCAACCCTAACTCTGCACCAAATTTCAGCTCTCTGAGTTTATGGGAAGTACTAGTTCTATTATGATGATCATGAGTGAGTGAGTGAGTGAGTGAGTGAGTGAGTGAGTGTGTGTCATAAATGCGAAACTTTGCTTTCGCTTAACTTCGGAACTAAATGACCTACAGACTTGAAATTTTGGATTTTAAGTATGTGATTATAGCTTACTAGATGACGAAAATTTCTGCGTTCTGGTCTTATCCAGAGGTTCTCAAATAGGGGCCTGAAAATGCGGCGAAATGGTTCCAGTAAAGGATGGTACGGCAGTGTTTGCTTCGCGCTCGACCTGGCGGGGGCACTGCCGTGCCCCCAGATACTGTTAAATTGTAATTTTTTTTTTCTTTTTCATTGCATGTCGAACAGTAATTGTTCGTGTATAAAATATAAATAAAAACCCAAAAATAAAATAGATTAGGATAATCGTTAGTTTAGTTAGCCTAAGTAGTTTTAGTTTAGTTTTAGTATTAGATTAAGATAGTTTTAACAACACTTTATGATCATGCTGTGTACACAACCTTTGGGCTACAAGCTGGTTCTCAACCATAATGTATTATATTTTGTAAATTAATTGTTTGTAATCTGTTTTGTGTGCCAAATAAATAAATAAATAAATAAATAAATATAAATCAGCCTGGTTTTTGTTGTTATCTCCGGGAAGCAGTTATCCCTTTGTTCGGATTTATTTATATTTGATTATATTGTCGGAACCTAAATCAATATGTATTTGTAACTTTTATCGGTACCTAACTGCGGCCCTAATCCATGCCAGTTTGTTTAGGCCTGGTAAGGGAGATTAACATTATTTATGAACGAAAAATCCACTCAACAATAAACTTGAGCGATCTCAACTTTTTACAGTTATCAGCTTAATTTTTACTTTGAGAAATGACAAAACATAATTTACAGGCGACAAAAAAACATAATTATGTTCTTTATGGTTCCTTTTTTTCCTAAAAAACGAGCCGTCAAATAAGAATCCCTAGGCAGGCATAACTATTTTTAGGACCTAAGGCCTAGATTCGTATATTCGTACATAAAACAGCACGTAAACCCTTACACGCGTGAACTCTATTCAGTTACGTTACGGGCGACTTTACAGCGTTCGCGTGCTGTCGTGTGTACTTGTACGGTCGGCCACAGTCTCAGATACTCCATGGCAGCTCTTACGGCGCGCGGAATAAGGGCGCAGATCGAACAAAAAGGGGTATCCTAGCGTGTGGCCGACTGTACACAGGTGAAAATAGATTTAGATTATTCACGATTTTAAAACGTGAAGATTAAAATAACATAGTTCTAGGTATTCCCGCCAACTTTAATATGCGCAAAAGGGAGATTAGTTTCGTTCTGTGATCCGACATCAGAGGAACGAGGCTTTAGCCCCGCCAAGAGATTCTGCCTACTTCAATTATTAAACTTACACCTCGACCCTAGAAGGTAAGCTGTCGTGCGATTTGACACGACTTAAGACGCCATAAGTCTCACAACTAGCGCCGCCAATGGAAAAAAAATCATATCTTTTTTTTGGATGCGTTTTTAGCAAAAAACGCTCCTGCGATTCCTCAACGCGAGGCTTAACTAAATTATTTTTAGGACCTAAGGTTTGGATTCCAGAATTGAATTTCCTACGAATGCAATCGATTCTCGCCAAAAGTGGCCACTTTTGGCGAGAATCGATTGCATTCTTAAGTTCTAGGATCTGGAATCCAAACCTTAGGTCCTAAAAATAGTTAAGCCTCGCGTTGAGGAATCGCAGGAGCGTTTTTTGCTAAAAACGCATAAAAAAAAAGATTTGATTTTTTTTCCATTGGCGGCGCTAGTTGTGAGACGTATTTCACCTTAAACGTTTTTCGCTTCAATTAATATTAACATGGTTCAACTAGAGCAACGTGGCGTGAAATGCACGATTTTCAGTTTTGTTTTATTTTAGTTTTATTTCTATTGAGCTATTTTTGTTCATCTATTTTTATTTCACGACATTAAAATAGTATTCCTGATGTTGTTCTGTTGTTAAGAATAATGAAAGGAATACAATTTATTGCCGTAAAATAAAAATAGCTGAACATAAATAGCTCAATATAGCTACATAAAAAAAAACCGTGGATATTTGGGCTTATCCGCGACGGTACTTTAGTCGACCCTTATAGCAACCACCTACGTATGTTAAAAGACAGCCAACAAAGCGGGAAACCACGTAAGTATTTCCTTCATCATATCGAACATTTTGCCCAAGGAAATATGCCTGGGAAATCAACTGTTTCCGAGATAATGAGGTTCAAAGTAGGACTTTTAAAAAAATGCAGTTATCTACTCAGTCTCGAGCACTTAACATTTCTTCTTAGGAAGACATATCAACATTTTGAATATTTTTTGCTTAAACAGTGTATAATAACAGTCTACTTCATGCAATTTTAGTGGTTTTAAAGCCGAAGGTATTTTGTTGCACTGGTGATTCTGAGCCAAATTACAAAAATTCATTCCAAAACGCGCGAAAAAAAAATTCACTTCTCCATACAAATGGTGTCGATTGGCGATAGCCGTTTGTATTGGGAAGTGTTTTTTTTTTTCACTTGTTTTGAAGTAAAATTTTGGAATTTGGCTCAGAATCACGAGTGCAACTAAATCCCTTCGGCTTTAAAACCACTAAAATTCCACGGTGTATAAGTAGATTGGGGTGAGAGACAGATCTGTCTCTTTCTGTTCTAAATCAAGTGTTTAAGATCTAAAATCACCAAACCACGACGGAGAAGCGCATCGATCTTGACTTGTCTAGTCCCGATCACTCGTAACCCCTGCTACGAATGCTACGACGTAGCAATCATGAGGCCGCCCGCTACGAATTTCGTAGAGCCTAAGGTTGGAATCTATTCCCCTTCGGCCAATTTCGAAACTACAGTTTCGAAACCAGTTGTGAAAACAGCCTTCTTTTTATTTGAAACTAGTTTTGAAAACAGACTTTTTGTTTTTTCTAAAGCACTAACCCGTGCTAGGGAATAATTTAAACATTTATAATAAGTTGAAAAAAATCACTCGGCTCAATTCGGAAGGCAAAGTTTTTTGTTCGAAAGTCCGTTATTGGCTTAATCTTATCTTTAGACAATATTGAGAAACTTATTTAAATATTTTTTATTTTGGTCCAGTAGTTTTGTTTTTATGCGCTAAAATGTTTTGTTCCTATGACCGCCAACATGCATGACATGCAGACCGTCGCGTGACGTCATAAAACCGTATCTTTGAAACGTTGTAAAATCCAAACTACTGAACCAAAATAAAAAATATTGAATTTAGTTTCTCAATATTGTCTAAAGATAAGATTAAGCCAATAACGGACTTTCGAACAAAAAATTTTGCCTTCCGAATTGGTAGAGCGCCTGCACGGTATGCGAGAGGTTGCGGGTTCAAGTCCTGTCCCGAGTGAATTTTTTCAACTTATTAGAAATGTTTGAAAACAGACTTTTTTTTCTTTATTTGATATATTTTATTATACAGAAATATTTCTCTTTATTCGAAACCATAGGCTGGGTAAAAAGAAAAAAAAAAAGGCGGTTTTCAATACTTCTTCAATCTCTGCCATCCCTCGATCTACCATGCTCCCTTGGGTCGTAACCGGAGATTTGAGTTTGAACCAACTTAACAGTTTTACAGCTGTTATCCGGAATAAAGATCTCGAGGAGATCTATCATCATTTGTTATACCTCACCTTATTTGTGGGAATATCACAAAATAATTACTATATTTGGTGTAGGGTGCTTGAACGCATTATGTATAAACTTTACACAGTTAATTTTAACTACAAACGGTTACCGGTTACTTTCTAAACAAAAGCATTTGAAAAACTAAAGACTATTCAAAGCTCTTTGCTAACCAAACTATTATACTATTATATTATTATAAGTAATATTTAAAAATATTAAGCTAGCGGAAAAAGTGGAGCGAAAGTTAAAGAAATCCCTTTTCCGTGATAACAAACTCTTCGCTAATTAATTAATTCGATGGACTTTTAACCTTTGTTGAGATTAAAAGGAAGCGAAGGCTTCACAGATAAAATTTAACTGAAATAACGAAACACCATTATTTAATTATTACTGAAATTCTTGACAAGACGTGGATGGAGCCAATTTTATTTATTTTACGATTATACATAGTAATATTATTTCGTTAATACATACTGAACACTAGACCAGCGCCTCTGTTCTCTAAAAAAACCACTCAACTGTCGAGCGTCAAAACACTCTAAAATAGCCCTTATTGAAATTAACAATATTTTTTTTTTACATTTAAAAATGGTTATTTTTACGGTGGATATTTTAGAGAATACAGGGGCAGTAGTCACTGTAATTTTTTTAGGTATGAAATTATTATTAATTTATTGATATCTTGGACTGAAAAGGTGACAAATGAGCAAGTCCATGAAAGAGTGAACTTTTAACTTGCTACTCAATTAAAAGAATACCGGTACCGTTGAACTCCAGTAATTTCACTTGCAGAATAAAAGATGGAACTCTCTAAATTACACAAGATGGCTTCCTTCGGACGTCCGTTCACGAATACTTTGGAGTTTTACTCTTAAAAGTGCTAGTTGTTCCGCATTGTATCTATGACATTTAACCCACGATTATTTTCCCGATTAAACTCACAATCCTTTTTTTTATTTATTCACTTCACTTAATACAGGTTTTACCAACAGTATTCCAGATTTTTTCCTAAGCCGTTTCGACCATTAATGTTAAACCGACTTAAAAAAAGGAAGTGTACTCGATTCGACCCGTATTCTTTTATGAATAAAATATCATAACCTTAGGTTTAACTATTTTTAGGTCTAGATCCCAGATTTAAAAAAGAGGCAGTTCCTTGTACAGGATGTATTCGTAGGTTCTAGGATCTGGGATCTAGGCCTTAGGTCCTAAAAGTAATTGAGCCTAGAGATTCTCATTTGACGGCTCGTTTTTAGCAAAAATCACATGCAAAAAGAAAATTTTGTTTTTCATTGGCGGTGCTAGGGGACGGGTACCCTTTTCACCTTTTCACCAGTGAAGTAGGTTTGTTTTTTTGCATTTACTCTTTTATTAATTCTTGTCTGATCCCAGATATCCGTTCAGTTTGTACCCTCGATTAAATTCAATGGGTAGACCGGAACGCGGCCAAAAGTGCAGCTTTTACTAGAACCATCTGGAGACCTACCGTTCCACACTTATGACTTGAATTCATCACCCACAAAACGTTACCACCCCTGTTCTTTGCGTAACGTATGGTGACCTATTCCTGTGTACAAGACTGTTGAAAATACAGCTCTCCACGTCGGGAACCCAAGGCACGGTATAGTGTCGATCGTAGTTTTTACTGTACCTTTTTTAGAATGCGCTCAGTGATCGTTAGAGTGAGTATTAGGAAAAGTGTTCACAGTTAAAGTGGATCGGGTCACAAACGAGGGAATTTAAAATGTTCAACAGAGTATGCAGAGGCATCGTTTTTTCTGAGTAATGTTTTCTGTAATACCTTAAGGCTTTAATAAGGGCTAACTAGCGCCACCAATGATAAAAAAATCATGGCTTTTTTAATAACCCCCTTTTTGAAAAAGTTTAACAACAGAGTTTTTTATATTACCTACTAATAGCAATTTTTAGAACCTACAACCTGCAATCTAGGAACAACAACCTAGGGTACAATTTCGTTTATGCCAAAAACGGCCGTTTCTTCCAAAAGTTAAATTGTAGCCTAGATTCCTGGGTCTCGGCTCTGGGCTGATGTTGTTTAATTCTTTCAAAAAGGGGGTTATAAAAAAAGCCATGATTTTTTTATCATTGGCTAGTTAGCCTTTATATAGCCTTAAGGTCCACTTGCGTCAGCCAGGGTTAGTAGGGGTTAGCTCTTAGTTAATGTCAAAAACTGAATGGAAATGTCAAATTAACTCAGAGTTAGTTGGCTAGACCTGATTGACGCAAGTCCGGGCGAGGCCCCATTGGTGCGTTGCGTCGTCGTTGCGGACACGTTTGTATCTGTCCATTGCGAAGGCTGAACTGAGACGCAGATGCGACGGCGTGTATACCCTCTTGAATTGCGACGTCGTGCGTCGTCGCAACGCAGATGTGACATACAATGCGTCGATCCGATGCGACGACGCAACGCAACGCAGCGCAACGCACCAATGGGGCACCCTGACTGACGCAAGTCCACCTATGTCAAGGAACACTAGGGCCGCCAATGAAAAACAAATTATATTGTCTTCTTTTTTAATGCGTTTTTTGCCAAAAACGAGCCGTTAAATGAGAATCCCTAGGCTTAACTATTTTCAGGACCTAAGGTTAAGATTCCAGATCCTATAACCTACGAAGAAATCCCGCTACCGACAAAAGTAGGCTCGTTTAAAAAAAAAACGCATCCAAAAAGAAACTAATTTTACTCAAAAAAGCTCGTAATGTGGACATTAATTCGACAACCTTCTTTGAGCAAAGTCGGACTTGCGGGCTACTTGGATTAGGCGCCAGAAAAGTTGTATGGAATTTCATTAATGTCTTGTGTTTTGCGGCCAGAAAAACATTAATGTCGAGTTTTGTTTCATAAATAG
Source organism: Zelleria hepariella (assembly GCA_949319315.1). NCBI lineage: Eukaryota > Metazoa > Arthropoda > Insecta > Lepidoptera > Yponomeutidae > Zelleria > Zelleria hepariella. The sequence continues at coordinate 1,968,049 of OX439388.1, forward strand.
AACTCAAACATCAGGTGCAAAAAGTATTTATTTAGAATTAGGCTGTATGGGTACTGGCAGTCGACACATTGCACAGAAAAAAAAAAGAGCGGCCATATTGTTTTCGACTTTTCGCGCGTTGTTCGAAGTGATTTTTTTCTGTGTTTTTGTTGTAAAAGTGAACTCTCAAAGCGACGAATCCTCGGATTTAATGTGTTTAACACCGCCGGACATTCAAAATCAAGCGAAATTAGTAATTGGAAATTTATTGCCACCGAAGTCAAAAGAAAAATACAAGCAAGCTTACCAACAAAAAGTTTGCGGAATGGAAAATCGACAAAAAGTACTTAATCTACGACAAATGTTAAGCTAATTAAATTACTATGTTAATTACTATTCTAATTAATATTTTAATTAGTCGCATTGTTTGAGTAAAGCACTATACAAGCCTTGGTCTGCAATGAGTGCGCTTCTGGCCACGCTATGATTGCCTCGAGCTTAGCTTAGCTACGCTCTCGGCCCTCAAGTTTGGTCATCATTGCAGCCCTTGCTGGCCGCGCTATAAAGGCCTCGACCTTCGGTCTCGGCCTTCATTTCAGCTTGTCCATCAAGGGCTGCAATGCTGACCGCATTGTGAGGGCCTTGAGCTGCGCTACGCTGCGCTCTGTCGGCCATCAAAAGCGCGCCAGAAACGCACTCATTACAGATCGCGGCAGTAATGTACTAATGTTTTTTTTTCATTGGCGGCGTCCTTCTTCTTTCTTTGAGACCTTTGCCTAGATAGTGGGACATTGCAGACTTACTTACTATTTATTTACAGATAAAAAATTACTGTTATCTAGAACGTTATTGTCTGGAACCAAGCAACAGAAACGATAATTGTTATTTGCCAATGGCATTAATCGTCCAATAATTACGTCGTAAATTCAGTGTTTAGACAAGGCTGATAATTGTCTGTTAATGCGTTAGTGAGGCCTCTGGCTAGGTAGAGATTTTCACAGCTTTGAGCCTGTGGAATTGTGTGCCTAATTGTCGATTTAGGTCAATAATTTCGGTTCAACTGGGCTTATGCGTTTGCAATAAGTTAGATATTATAGTTGGAGAGCTGGTGACCAATCGAGATATTTTTTCGTACCTACAAGGCTGGGAGTTAGTGGGCTGATAGAGTAGACTTCGCTGAGTCTGGGAAAAATAATTTTTTGGTCCGGTCGCGGTTGAAAGTTAGATTTTTTCGACTTTGAAAGTTTAAATGTATGGGTTGAGTCATTTCTTTTTTTTGTATACAAGGCTGGGAGTTTTTAGGCTGCCTTTTTAGTCTGATCACGAAATCACTATTTATTACTAGCCAAACGCGGTAGAAATATTGTTTTTATTAAGGCGCTGTGCATAGTGAATCGCCCGCGCGCAACGAAAAATGCACTAAATCGAGTCCTGTATCAAATACACTAAAAAAAATCGAAAATTTTCACATATCAAACCCTAGAATTAGGTGAGACCTATCTAAAACAGCCAGTTTCGTGTTGACATTCATAAACGTTTTGAAGATATTTTTGATGAAAAAAAATAGGCGGCGCACTTTTTTTCAACCAAAATATCTTACAATCTGTTATAGATATCAACACAAAACTGGCTGTTTTAGATAGGTCTCACTTAATTCTAGGGTTTGATATGTGAACATTTTCGATTTTTTTAGTGTATTTGATACAGGAATCGATTTTGTGCATTTTTCTTTGCGCGCGGGCGATTCACTATGCACAGCGCCTTAAACGGTTTTATTTAGCTCGTCCCGTTTGTTTTATTCTTTATTCTTTCTTGGGTCAAATTTAGTAATTCAAATTTCACCCTCTTCCTGTCAACCGATTAATCTGAAATTTTGTATACACTTTGGATTTTGGTGACAGTACAATTATGTTAATTCATTATCATTATAAATCCAAGATGGCGGCCGCTACAAAATGGCGGATAACGTAGGTTTTATCAATCCCATCAATATGGGTATCAAATGAAAGGGCTCAACAAGCAGAATACAATATACTATAAAAAAATTAAATCCAAGATGGCGGCCGCTACAAAATGGCGGATAACGTAGGTTTTATCAATCCCATCAATATGGGTATCAAATGAAAGGGCTCAACAAGCAGAATACAATATACTATAAAAAATTGAAATACAAGATGGCGGCCGCTACAAAATGGCGGATAACGTAGGTTTTATCGATCCCATCAATATGGGTATCAAATGAAAGTGCTCAACCAGTATAATACAATGTACTATATGAATTAAACAGAATGCGAAATAAAAACTAAAAACTAGAAAATAAAAATAGGTAAAAAAACTTTTTAAGTTAAACGGTTTAATGTTAAACATACATTGCAATGTTTAAGATAAATGTACTAAAAACCAAAAAATAATAAAATAGATACAGTCGTGGGAATTATAAACATATGCATAGACTAGACTAAAATAAAACCGTGGGGCACGTCAACTGCCTAATTATAGTGTAACATTACAAAACAAACATTTTAATCAACGATTGTAGACAATTGACGTGCCCCACGGTTTTATTTTAGTCTAGTCTATGCATATGTTTATAATTCCCACGACTGTATCTATTTTATTATTTTTTGGTTTTTAGTACATTTATCTTAAACATTGCAATGTATGTTTAACATAAAACCGTTTAACTTAAAAAGTTTTTTTACCTATTTTTTTATAACCTAGAAAGTGCGAATTTTTGGGTTATAAAAATCAAACTTTCAACCACGCTCGGCCAAAAAAAAATATTTTTTCTTGTTCAACGGAGTCTCAACAACTAACCTAGAAGTTTCTAGCCTTGTACGACAAAAAAAATATACTGAACCCATATATTTAAACTTTCAAAGTCGAAAAAATCTAACTTTCAACCGCGACCGTGCCAAAAAAATATTTTTCCCAGACTCAGCGAAGTCTACTCTATCAGCCTACCAGCTCCTAGCCTTGTACGAAAAAATATCTCGATTGGTCACCAGCTCTCTAACTATTACTTATTTTAAAAATCGGTGTAGTAGAGCTATTAGTGTGAGTTTTTTGCCTGACAAGTTTCACTGATCTAACAGAGCTTTAAATGTAATGTCTCCAAAGAAAATCTAAGAAAACCTTACGCTGTTCATTTTATTTTATGGAAATGTTGTCATCACCATCATAAGTCCACCACTTAACTGCCCACTGCTGGGTATAGATACCTAGGCCTTTTCTTTCTCGTTCAAGGCCCCTTGCGGACGCACACACTTTGGCCTCGGTTATTTTATGAATACGAGTACTTACTTCTTACTTCCTTTGGCGCTAAAACCCTTTGTGGGTCTTGGCCTCCTCTACAGTAGATTTCCATTTGTCTCTGGCCCTTGCCTCTTTTCGCCAGTCGGTGTATGTCTTTATGAGGTGAAGAAGTTGGATCAGAAAGATGAGCAAATATGCAGTCAATTTAACGCTTTCAGACCTCCCTCTTGTTCTCTTTTGTTGTGGTTATTTTATGAATATGAGGACATTTTTTATTGCTCCGGCTAAAGGAAATACGAAATTCTTAGAAACCTAATAGAAAACACTCAATAAAATTACGAAGAATTATATTTAAATAGCATGTCAGTAAATAACAGCAAAGTAAAATAACAAGGGATCTACTGGTTAAGACGAAGCCGATTAACATTGGCGAAAATCGAAGTTCGATTTATGAAAAATGAACTGGGTGGCAGTACATTTTTCAAAAATCGAACCTCGATTTTCGCCAATGGTAATCGGCTTCTTCTTAGCCGGTAGACCCCCTGCGGAGATTCCTGGAACTTGCGGCTGTTTTAGATTTTCTAACGATGCCAAGAACTTCCCATCATGTTTGTTGTGTGTAAGGTCTATCGTATATGTATAAGATTTAGTAGTATCCAATGTGGTAATTTGTATTGAGTGTGTGGAAAATATTTTAGATTTGGCTGTAACGTCGCACCACTGGGTGTCTACCGGCTAATGAAGCCGATTACCATTGGCGAAAATCGAAGTTCGATTTTTGAAAAATGTACGGCCACCCAGTTCATTTTACTGCCACCCAGTAAATTTTTCATAAATTGAACTTCGATTTTTGCCAATGGTAATCGGCTTCGTCTTAGCCGGTAGACCCCTGTTGCTAACAGTGAAGGGAAACTATATAAGCAAACCTACTGCCCCTCTACCCTTAACGCATTTTTTTTTAATATGACACAATTACAAAATTCCATATTTTACTAATCATTTAAAAGCATTGTACAAAATAGCCTTACATTTCAATAAACATTACGAAGTGTCTAAAAGCATAGGACGACTATGCGAATTCAAAGAGAATTTAATTATACAACTTTGTCAATATGAACGCTATAGCGTCAAGGGTAATGGCTGTCGTTTGATAAATCCTGCCATAAATGATAAGGCCGAACTGAGTCAATAAACCGTCGTCGGTCCTTCCGGTCTTCTTATTGAATTGCTTGAATATGACGAATCTTTGAAAGTGGTTAACAACCACCAACGCAATGAATGAAGAGCCTAAGACTTCAAAGCAAGTAGGTAAACACATTATTTGCTGTATCTGTTACTTCTTGTACATACGCCAAGAATTCTCCCTGTGTTCTAAATTAGAATGTGGTAAATTACGATTATCACAATATATAGATATACAGGGTGTTAAAAGACCGCCAACAGACCCGAAAGCCACGCATAATAGACACCAAAACAAAGTACTTTTTCGATAAATTATTGCTGGGAAATGATTTTGGTTTTTTAGGTTATAATTTTGAAAAATATTTTATTACGCAATGGACGTGAAACGCACAGAAGTCATATTGCGCAAGCGTAGGTATAAGTTTATGTTACTTAATCTTGAAGTGCCGATGTTTAGAATACATTGCGGGTTGCAATTTTAACGTCGTTTTCTGTAAGAAATATTCATAATTTTGATATGGCTTCTTGAGAAGATATGTTAAGAACTAGATACTAAATACATTTCTGCAAAAAAAATGTTTTGAAAAGTGCGACTTTGAACCTTATTATCTCGGAAACCGTTGATTTCCCAGACATAGTTCCTTGGGCAAAAATGTTCATAATGATGAGGACAATACGTGGTTTCCCGCTTTGTTGGCGGTCTTTTAACACCCTGTATATATTATAATATTTATGAAAAATTTATATTTTTTTATATTTATAAGGTACAGGAGACAATAGGCAGCAAAAATAGGAACTGACTCAGCACTTGTTGTATGTAGGCTTATCCGATTTTCATTCCCCTCCGGCCATTTTCGCAACTGTGGTTCGCAACCAGTTGTCAGCGCTTGATAGGTATATTAGACATCGGATTATAAACCGACACTATCAAAATGCCAAAATATGCATGCAATGTGCACAGTTTTTTTTTTTTTAATATTTACTATAAGGATAAAGTACCGAAAAGAAAATACGCAAGAGTTCAAGAAACTTTAAAATAGTTTCGAAACTTTGCAAAATATTGAATGATTTTTCTTTTTCATAATAATTGGAACAAAGATCGACCCACCATTTTCAGGAATTAATATGGATTAACAATGGAAAAGTACTAAAATATTATGCAATAACGCTGTAACAATGGCGTTTTATGCATTTGCATAATGCAAACAAGCAAATGGATAATAATATCATCCGATGTGTAGGTACTTTGGACGATGACTTTAACTATCATATTTCTGGTCTAAAATAAATGGAAAAACTTAGCATCGCGTAAAATATGAATGAGAACGCTCTTTTAATGAATAGTTGATGAGTTATTAAACTCGATCAGATCTCTTCATTAACCTGCGCCGATTTCAAATTATTTCACTACTGGCGTTTTAATGTTATTTAAATTTTATTTATATCCGATCGTGTTTATCAATAACTTAAATTACAATGCTCAAAATATTGATGAAGTATTTCAATTGATTACATAATAATTAAATTAATGAATTTGTTATTTTAAGTAAGGCTTAACTATAATGACGTCACAGTCAGATTACAGCTTTGTTTATCAGTTCAAAAAAGTTTTGATAATATACCTCTTTTTTTTTACAATGCAGGATGTTGGTCCAATTGTTTAAGGTTGTAAAGTTGTTTCTCTTATCCAAATACTGATGAATCGTTTCACCATAATTTTACGGAGTCCACTGAATAGATTTTGTAAGGTAACTGTTAGATGACCCATTAAAGTTTTAGAGATCCTTTGTGCTATCGGGCCATAAACTTCCCGACGGTGATGGCTATATTAATTAATCTCTCACTTATTATCCCTGGAATGCCAATACCGCCAATGCCGAAACCGGGTGTACGAGCATCCTCGACATTTTTATATCGATTTAACGGTTTCACATACTTTTATTTTGTCGGAATAGCCGACATGTAAACCTTTAAATTGATATAAAAATGTGCAGTGCTTACGAAAGTAGAAGTTTAAAAATCCTCGACATTATTATGTGAACCTACTATTATGTGTTTAGACCGACAGTGAATCATTATTGCGTGTACGCACTATAATTTTATTATTTTAGCTGATATAGCTATTATAATACATAAATAACATACAACTACCAAGTTCTCGTCATGAGCACAGCAGACGAAAGCTACTATCATTCTCGTAAGGTGGTTGGGATTGAGTGCTCGGAGCAAAGATTAGTTGTCGCTACACGCGGCTTAGAATGTTACGGGAAGACGCTCGGAAAATAAACAGGTCTTGAGGTCTGTCTGAGTGGGTTTGGACCACATTGCAACATTGAAGGAGCAGGGTACCGGTTAAATAAACTACAATGAATCGTTTATTCATCATCATCAGCCCACCTCTGCCCACTGCCGGCTATAGGCCTTTTCCCCCTCACGCCACTTCCCACGGTCCCTCGCCATCCGCATCCACGGACCCTCCGCCGACACAAAGATGTCGTCCGACCATCGGGCTGCTGGTCTGCCTACCGACCATCGTCCAGTTCTTGGACGCCACTCTGTTGCTGCCCTTGTCCACCGGCCATCTTCCCGCCTCGCCAGGTGTCCCGCCCATTTCCACTTTAGACTCGAGATCCTATCACCTAATCGTTTATTATGATATAAATATTTACTATGCTTTTTTGTTGTTTAATGTTTATCCGATTTTAAATAGTAGTTTAAAGGCTACCGTCCACTAGAGGCGGATCGGGCCGGGGCGCATCGCAAGATCGCAACGCAAAAATCCGTATTTATATGAAACAAGTCCACTAGTCTGCCGCTAGTGGACGCCGTTTCATATAAATACAGGCACGCGAATTTTAAGTTGCGGCCCGCCCCGGCCCGACCCGGCCCGATCCGCTGCTAATTGACGCCTAGTTTTATAAAACTTTCACTTCCTTTTTTGACTGCCAACCTTAGATATACCCATAAAATTTCAACTGAAACTCTTGTGTGCGTAACTCAAAAATTCGAAATTTTTGACACACACACACAAGTACCTATGGCTCATCCGCCTTAGTGAGATAAAACATTATGTATCTCTTTTTTTAATATTTTTTGTACGAACCCATCAAACAATGTTTTATTTTTTATTTTTAAGACTAGGTTTAAAAACTTAAATGTCTGGCTTTTGCAAAAAAAATATCCAAAAAGATGATTTGATATTTTCTTTGTCCCCTGCGCTATAACGCCTAGACCTCTAACTTAAGTAACGGTTGTCGTGTTAAGTGACAAATGTGATCGAAACTTGTAAAGATAAATCAGAGGAGAGAGGCTGACAACAAAAGTACACAAAACCGGAACCTTCACGAGAAGGCTACTCGAAATTGCGGGTGGATCTATTCACACGTCCTCGAGTTCACAGGTGAAGGAAATAACCTGTTTCGGTGGCTTGTTTGCCCACGTCCCTATTCGCCTGCTATTTATATGCGATTTTAACAATTAATAAAAATCTACCTATCTATCTATCCAGCCCATACATAAAGCCCACTGTTGGGCATAGGCCTCTTACTTTTCACGCCAACCCCCTCGGTCTAAAGCCAATCTCGTCCATTGTCCTCCCGCTGTTCTGACAATGTCATCGACCCATCGAGCTTTCGGTCTACCCACCGACCGTCGACCCATTCTAGGCCACCATTCCGTGACTGCCCTAGTCCACCGTCCGTCCTCCCGTCTAGCCAGATGCCCTGCCCATCTCCACTTTAATCTTAAGATACGCGCGCCCACATCTTCGGCTTTGGTCTTCTGCCGAATGTCGACGTTGCTCACACGATCAAAGAGTGAGTTGCCTAGCATGGCCCGCTCCATAGCTCTTTGTGCAATTTGGATCTTTTCCATGTTGGCTTAATAACAATATAAAATACACCGTGGAATTTTAGTGGTTTTAAAGCAGAAGGTATTTTGTTGCGCTGGTGATTCTGAGCCAAATTATAAAAATTCATTCCAAAACGCGCGAAAAAAAAATTCACTTCTCCATACAAATGGTGTCGATTGGCGATAGCCGTTTGTATTGGGAAGTGTTTTTTTTTCCGCTTGTTTTGAAGTAAAATTTTGGAATTTGGCTCAGAATCACGAGTGCAACTAAATACCTTCGGCTTTAAAACCACTAAAATTCCACGGTGTATAATTGAAAAAAAAAAAAAAAAATTTAAAGCCCATCTTTATTCTTTGGTTATTTATATTGTTTAACTTTAAACATTAACGGTCTTACTAAAAAATAATATTGTGTGTTGGCTCGTGTTTAACAATACCGTTTGCACAAAACTGTCACTTTGACATAGACACGTACTATCAGTGTCTATTTTTTAACTAAATTAAGTATAAAATTAAATATTTTAATCTTCTCTTGCACGGGATAGGGCTTTAGAAACATTATTTTTTTTATAAATGTAAATGGGTAATTCTACGGCAGAGCAATTCCCGTGGCATTTTTTATTTAAGGGTTTTCAGATAATTTGATGGTCTCACATTACTTTAGAACACATTAGTAACAATTTTATAATCATGTAACAATAAAATTGTTACTAGGTAATGTGTTCTAAAGTAATGTGAGAACATCAAGTTATCTGAAAACCCTTAAATAAAAAATGCCACGGGAATTCGGAACCCAAAGCTTTTTGTTCGAAAGTCCGTTATTGGCTTAATCTTATCTTTAGACAATATTGAGAAACTAATTTCATTATTTTTTATTTTGGTTCAGTAGTTTGGATTTTACAACGTTTCAAAGATACGGTTTTATGACGTCACGCGACGGTCTGCATACTGTTGGCGGTCATAGGAACAAAACATTTTAGCGCATAAAAACAAAACTACTGGACCAAAATAAAAAAAATATTTAAATTAGTTTCTCAATATTGTCTAAAGATAAGATTAAGCCAATAACGGACTTTCGAACAAAAAACTTACGGTTCCGAATTGCTCTTCCGTAGAATTACCCAAACATAGTACGACATGCTTAGTGCTTACTCGTAGATAAAAACTTCAATGTTGTCCTGAGCTGTGAATAGAGCGGCTAATATATTTGCAAGGCAAGTAGCGTGCACAGATCGCGTGACCACATCTCATTTGGCAAAACACTAGTGTAATTATGGTTCCCCTCAATTCATTTAGATCCACCCCATTTGCTGAAACGAGGACCGAGATGTTCCACGGTTAAGATTGTGGGATGGATGGTGGCATTGAGACCTAGAGCTGCCATTTTTAAGGGTGGACGATAGCAAGGTGGCGCGAAATTCAAAAATTTCACAGATTTTTACATTTTGTAGCTAAACTGAACTATTTTTGTTCAGCGATTTTTCGTTCGCTAGAATAAAACCGTATTATTTTCATTAATAAAAACAACAGAACAACAATAATTCAGCCGATTATGTGTTCTGGTCTACGAAGCAGTGGTACTGCCCAAAAAACTTGTCGTAGACCAGAACACATAATCGGCTGAATTATTGTTGTTCTGTTGTTTACAATAATGAAAAAAATACTGTTTTATTGCCGCGAACGAAAAATCGCTGAACAAAATAGCTCAGTTTAGCTACAAAATGTAAAAAACTGTGAAAATTTTGAATTTCCCGCCACGTTGCTATCATCCCACCTTAGGCAGTGTGCTTATTCTGTAAAAAAAAAACATACTGGTGCTAGTCTTCACAACCGGTTTATCTACACTCATGTCGTAAGATTCGAATTATGATCTTAAAAGTTGATACATAAGACTGAGAAGGTATTATTTCACAGACAACTGTAAAAATTAAAAAAATAAATTACGATACAAGTTTTATATGAGAATTTCTGCCAACCTGTACCGTAAAATAACTTTTTTTGTTATTACGATACACTTCCGGTGTAAATTCTCCTTGCTGATACACTTCCGGTTAAAATTCTCCTTGTAGTATACTATTCTGTGAATTGAGGACTGGCTGTACGTAAGTATGATTTCTTTGCCTCTATACCAAATGGAACAAATAAAAAAAAAAGCGTCCGCTTTCTTTTTCTTTATTTGTGACATTTGTGTTTAGTTTGAATTTGTTTTGCCGCCATTAGTTTACAATTTTTTCTGTGCGGTTGCGTGACAATTAAACTAAAAAAATGGAAAATGATAAATGAGTGAAGATAAAGTAGTGTATGCAACTGCATATAAGACGATATTTAGAATACTCGTGTGATACTATTATCATACTCGGCTTCGCCTCGTATGATAAACCCACACTCTTATTCTAAGAATCTCTCTTATATGACAGTTGCATAAACTACTATTATTTCATAATAAAAAAAATATAAACCCTTAAAACGATATTTTTCCCTCCGCGCTACCTCTCACGGTTTCTCGCCATCCGCAATAATCCGCATCCATGTTGTTCAAGTTCATGTTGTTAGTATCTGGTTGCAGAGCTTCCCACTAATTGCTGACCTTACAGCGCCTCTATTATTTAAGAGATCCACTCAACCTTTGAGCGTCAAAACACTCGAAAATAGCCCTTGTTAAAATGAACAATCTTTTTTTTTTTTTTACAAAAGGTTATTTTTACGGTCGATATTTTAGAGAATACAGGGGCAGTTCCCGGGCGCCAATCTGCCCATGTCCATCGGCCCATTTCCAATAATAATTGAGGACCGAGATTCAATCACTAACTACAACGATATGGTGATGATGATTGATGATGACTATGATGTTGGTAGAGACATCTTTAAAATCACTGCTATGTCCGCGATACCCGGCATTACTAGGCATACTTACATCCTTTGTATCCCGGAGCAGAATGAAACGCTCACACCCTCCATTCCGTTAACCCAGCCCGAATGTGTGATTCATTATAAAAATGCGGAACATTTCGTACCTACTTCGGCCGTGCGTCGCGGATGAAGGAAATTGCTCTCTTGGCGAAAAAATTGCCGCGAAATCGTGTCGCTATCGACGAAATAGATGGGCGTAAGCGAAACTTTGATAATAATGTACTGTGTTAGGGAAGTAGTAAGGCTTGCTTAATATTTTGTGAAAAAAATATGCGTATAAAGATTAATCGAGACAAAAATTCGCATATCATTCCAGCTTTCTAATCAACTGAGCTACTGAGAAAATTCCAGTCGATGCGAAATTCATCAGTTTCTATAAGTAATTAAGAAATCTTTGTACGTTTCCCTAGAAATTTAGTTTTCCGCGACGTTCCACCACAGTTTCTAATGCTGTGTAATTATAGCGCTTATCTGAGAAAGTTCCTGCAGTAGTAAAGCGATGCGGAAGGGGTGTCATGTGAAGACTTGAAGTCTCGCCATGCAACTGACAACTTCAGTCGAACGTCAGCATCTCTGTCACTTTTCTGCTGAGATGTCACATGTCACCGCTCTGCTACCGCAGGATCCGGAAAATGCCCAAATTTTCACAGTTTTTTTAAATTTTGTAGCTAAACTGAGTAATTTTTATTCAAAGATTTTTGTTTCACGACAATAAATTGTATTGTTTTCATTATTATAAACAACAATATTTCAGCTCATTATAAGATTTGCTCGAACTTCTAGTTTTTTGGGCAGTACCACTGATTGGTCGACCCCAAAAACAAATCAGCTTAATTATTGTTGTTCTGTTGCTAACAATGATGAAAAAAAAATACAATTTTATTGCCGTGAAACAAAAATGGATGAACAAAAATAGTGCAATAAAATTTAGCTACAAAATATAAAAAAACCCGGAAAATTTTGGCATTCCCGCCACGCTACTTTATTGTTTGCCATCGAGAATTCAACACGCTAAGAAGAAGAAAAACAAGAATCTACAATCAATATAAGATAGGTATTTTGGTAAATAGGGATGGAAGTCATCGACCTAGCCTTTTCCACATTCGTGAATCCGTGGCGCACAATAATTCACCTCTCTTGACGAAAAACGGGTGAATGGAGGGGGAAACGCCTCGGGGTCCTATTAACACATCCGTGGATCCGAGGAATCCTGCACAGATTCCTTCATTTTTCAAATATACGGACTGCTTGGGGTCCTATTTTTATTTTGTTCCTTGGCGTGGCGAAATGAGAGGACAAAAATGGCAAACTAACAATATGCAAAATTAATATTATTATACAAAGTGCAGATTGGTATACTCCGTGCAATTTTAGTGGTTTTAAAGCCGAAGGTATTTTGTTGCACTGGTGATTCTGAGCCAAATTACAAAATTTCATTCCAAAACGCACGAAAAAAAAAATCACTTCTCCTTACAAATGATGTCGATTGCCGATAGCCGTTTGTATGGGGAAGTTTTTTTTTCGCTCGTTTTGAAGTAAAATTTTGGTATTTGGCTCAGAATCACTAGTGCTACTAAATACTTTCGGCATTAAACCACTAAAATTCCACGGTGTATAAGTCTGCGTTTTTTTAGCAAATTATATTTTAACTAGCTGTCTACCCTTGACCAAATTATAATAATATGTATTATGTAGAGTCCTATTTTTCCTCCTTTGAGGAGCTCGTGCAAAGTGAATTTAAATTGTCCCGCGAAATTAAATATTTGCGGTGGATTCTGATGAACTAGGTTAATTGACATTATTCAAGATACGATATAAAAAAATATGTTCAGATATAAAACGAATATTGAATTCGCAAATTGCAGTCAATCAAGTGGTATAATTATTATATGCAAAATAGTGCAAAATTAATTTAGCTAAATTAAATATTAGCTGTGGATTCTAATGAAATAGGTTATTCTGACTAAATATTCAAAATACAATATAAAATATTTTATTTGGTTAGATGTAAAACTAATATTGAATTTACCAGGTTATTGAGTATGGTTTGGCAGCAAATTTTTTACCATCTGTGTAGTGCGTAAATTTTTATACCTACATTCGTTCACCGAGATCATTGGCGGTTCTTTCAGTGTATTTTTCTATTATTTTGTGTTCAATCAAAATATTTCAATTTCACTTAGAATTAATACTGTCAAACTTTCCTCAATTTTTAATAAATAGTGGCGTGTAGTTTTATTTGCAATTATTTATTGTAGCTGTTATCATAAAATTATAATTGTTATCGTGGCGTGACACCTCAAAACTTCACTTTTTGTTTTGTCGTTCATTGGAGCTGCATTTACTTCTGTGTCAAGTAACCTATTGTGAAACAATGCGCAGTCGTCCATTATTCCATGCAGGGTTTTCGGCAAAACATTTAATTAAAACACGCACGTCGACTGGACCTGCATTGTAAATTCTATAAACGGTCAGACGTGAGGTTTTTCATGAATAATAAAGCTATTTTTATGCTAAAAATTTAACCAAAATAACAGATTGTTGGTCGTTTTTTTTGGACGCTTCTCTTGTTTGCCTGATTCGTGTTACTCGTACTTGCGGGCTTAAATGGTCAACTTTTTACCAATTAAAATTGTGTGAGTGGTGTTAAAAAAAAGTAGGAATACGATGGTATACGATAAAAATCTAGTGCGGACATCGCCACCCAAAGACTGATGTTCTTTGATTATTTCACAGTTTTACCTGAGCCATTTTGAATTAACTAAGTATACCTAATTTTAAAACTAAAAACTAAGGCCTTTGTATCTACGTAATGAGATGATTTATACAGCATCCAGTGGCACCTTCACTCACACTAAATGGGTGAAGAGACCACTCGGCGCTGCAGTGCCTGGGACATTGTTTTAGATGGAGTAGGCTTGCCCAGCACCTATACCATCCTGACAGCTTAGTAGACCTAGCCCACAGGAAAGACAGGTCAATACGTGTGGAGCCAACTGAGCCACGGGTTTCCTCACGATGTTTTCCTTCACCGTTAGCGAGTGGTATTGCTACTACAAATTCACAAATGTACGTAACTTTGAAATTAAACAAAGTCATAGATACATGCCCGCACTGGGAATCGAACCGGGTAACTCTTGCTTCAGAGTCCACTGTTCTACCCACTAGACCACCACCGCTCTCACACCACCTAGTTTACGTTATCATTATTCTATGTTCAAGTAAGATGTCAGATTTCACACTAAATTCACCAAGACTAATGAAACAGTAGCGTTCTGTTAACCTGTGGAATAATCCTACTTAATTTTGATGGGCACTGCCCTGATATTCGCACAACTCGTCAATATTGAAAACACTATTATTTTTCTGCCATAGTAGGTACATCGTATTTTAAATTTAAACTGTTGCTATCCATTCAAAATAAACCTAAATAATTTTTGGACATAATGACAAAATTACCCCAGTTTCCGGCCAAAAAATAAAAGAAACATTATGTTAAAAAGTGTAATTCGATCTAATGGCCGCCATGAAACGGAAGGTACACCCCCAAATTGCCGTTTGTGGGCAAAAATGGCTCGTAAAATTCGCGCTTTTACCCGACCACTCGTGTGAGAGAAGGTGATGTTTTTACGCGTATATCTATTGGTTTTTCCAGCAAGTATATAAATAATATTTTTTTTTAGTATCTTTGTTATCGGCTTTTTTTTTTTAAATCCCCGACTGCGGCAAATCAGTTACCTAGTTTATAATATAATAAAGGTCACGTAAGTTTTCTGTAAGCTATAAAAAGCAATAATGTGAAGGATAAGAAAAACTATGTAGGTATTTTAGAGTGAACCCTTATTATTTAAGCAGGCGGTTATTTATTTTTTTATAAAAATATATAATGCCACAGTTCTGGCCTGATTCGGTTATCAATTTCGAGGGGAAATTTAATTAATTGCTATTGCTAAAATATTGGAAACGAATTTCAACTTTCCTCAAGGCCTTTTTGGCAATTTAGGTCGGATCCGAACACTTTTGGCCTGTGATAGCTTTTGTGTTGAACGTTCCAATTAGATCTAGGGTGGTATTAATAGTCGTCTGAGATCATCTACTGGAGCTCGATCTCATGAAGGTGAACTCAGAAAAGTCAAAATGCTAATGTCAAGCCTTGGCTACTGTCAAACTTGAGTTGTCATCATATCAATAGACACTAAACTCTAATTTTTAATTCGAGTCCACGGATTGACAGTTGCTAGTATGGTACTGACAGATAAAGCCTTTGTAACAACTGTCATTCCGTGGACTCGATTTAAAAATTAGAGTTTATCTTGAGATTGAAATTGACATTAGCCAAGGCTTGACATTAGCATTTGACTTTTCTGAGATCACCTACCTGAGTTTGATCTTGAGTCGACGACTTATTAATGCCACCCCTAGAGTCAACTCTTTGTAAGTGGGAGGACGACTTGGAAAATATTTGTAGTGTCTTAATCCAACGGTGTCCCAATTCTCATTTAGTAAATGAAATATTACTGTTCAAAATACTGTGCAAAATGAAAATAAAACTTTTAGTTTTTTCTAAAGCATTAACTCGTACTATTAGGGAATATTTTAAACATGATAATAAGTTGAAAAAAACCGCTGGGGACAGGACTTGAACCCACAACCTCTTGCATACCTACCTGCACGATTCTGCACGGTGTGCAATAGGTTGTGGGTTCAAGACCTGTCCCAAGAGAATCGTTGTTAAGAATAATGAAAAGAATACTGATTTATTGTCGTGAAACAAAAATCGCTGAACTAAAATAGCTCAGTTTGGCTACAAATTTGAAAAATACTGTGAAAATGGTGCATTTCCCACAACGCTACTTTTGGCGCCGGACACACTGCCCCGGAGTTCCACGTTCCGAGTTCAGAGTTCTCAGATTTTCTTTACGAGAACTCTGCATTCTGATCGCTTCAGTGTGAACGGTTCCAACCAACCTCATACATTAGAAAGAACGTGGAACGCAGAACTCCGGGCGGTGGGTGCGGCACCTTAAAGTTTAATTAAAAACCCAAGGAATGTTTCAGCAGGACACGGCTATTTAAAGTCTCGACCGGGTAACTTCAGCCCTGTATTGGAAACCCGTCAAAGAGTGTGCGACCGGTTTTAGAGTTCTGCAGAGCATTTTCGTAGTGGTCAAGTTTAGAAATAACCTTTTTTTTCCTCCGCGCCACTTGTACACACGACGGTACGTCAGAGTGTATACTTTTGTTGTAAAGTCGACCGTAACGTAAGCGAGTAGAGTGCTAACGTGTAAGGGTCGACGTGCTGTCGTGTGTACCACTAAACTGTGCCACTGGTGGTACAAGTGGTTCTACAGGGTGCACTCTAAGTCAATAGCGGAACTTTAAGTAGGCAATCTACTGTTCAATACAAACAACTTGTACTAGGTGGCGAAAAAAATGGAGTGAAAAAAATATCAGCTGTTCCATACAAAAGGTCGCCTCAGTACTGCGCCAAATGTATGAAACAGCTGATATTTTTTTCGCTCCATTTTTGTCGCCACCTAGTACAAGTTGTTTGTATTGATCAGTAGACATCCTACTTAAAGTTTCGCTATCGACTTAGAGTGCACCCTGTAGTTTGTCCAACCTTTACTATTGGTGGTATAATTGGGATAAAGTGTCCTATTTGTCCAACCTATAAAACTATGCACGTTATTTGGGCATGCTGTATTTTTGTTCTATATTGTGCTTTTAACCGCCTGGTTTTCGAGAGACAGATCTGTCTCTTTCCACCATCGTTCTCTAAATGTTCTCCTGACTTAGTAGAGCCAACGGTTACCAATACTTCCCTTTTAAAAATTGAAAAAAAGGCACCGCGCCTCTGAGTTTAACAGGGAAGATTGTTACTTACCAAAACTTACCCAAAACGAGGGCTTCTTTTCGTGCCGAAAACGTCGCGCACCCCGAAACACGCCACTTCAACAGCAGTGACATTTCGTTGAGGTGCTGCCGGCAAGCAAGCTGCACTATAAAGTCCGAACGCCGAGCAGAAAGAATTTCGGTCATTGACCTGTCTCTGACACTCCCGCGTAATTGTATTGCCATCGAATAGAGCTGAGAATGTTTTATTTTTCATTTGCTTTGTTTTAATTGGGTACGCAAAGTTTTTTGTTCGAAAGTCCGTTATTGGCTTAAACTTATCTTTAGACAATATTGAGAAACTAATTTAAATATTTTTTATTTTGGTCCAGTAGTTTTGTTTTTATGCGCTAAAATGTTTTGTTCCTATGACCGCCAACAGTATGCAGACCGTCGCGTGAAGGTCATAAAATCGTATCTTTGAAACGTTGTAAAATCCAAACTACTGAAACAAAATAAAAAATATTGAAATTAGTTTCTCAATATTGTCTAAAGATAATATTAAGCCAATAACGGACTTTCGAACAAAAAACTTTGCCTTCCGAATTCTGAAAGTATTTTTTTTAAAGCTGCGAAATTATACTTACATACTGCGAAACTGGCTATGTTAGAATTGCTTCGCCCTTGACCACTTTTTCAGTTTCCCAGCTGAAAACTTTGAAAATCCACTCTCGGTCGACTAAAGTCATTACTGTAAATGTGACTTGTTGAAAACCCAATAAGTGCTTGGAAATTACTTGAGGTTTTTTAGCAATTTCCTTTTGTTTTTATTGAGTGAAAGTCTGTGGCTGGTGTCATCACGTCTTTTTAATATTGTGTGTTGTTTTTTACATATTATTGAAAATATTTCTAAGTGAAACCTGTGTTTTTCCTTTATTTCATTTCAGTGATTTCAGTGTAACCATAAATACTACCCATATATCGTCCATATGGCGTCCCACGGCTATGCCACATGGAGGAAAAGTACCTTGAATATTGTAGATAGAACATTTTACTGAAAGAAGACATTATCTGAATTTAAAAAACAATTTAAACTGCATTCATAGATATCTAAATAATTACATGGTTGAACCGGGAATCGAACCCGCTACATGAGAAAAATAATTACTCTGTAGTTTTATCATATCGATCGAAAGGCTTCATCATAAGGATTATTTTTTGCTAAATAACATAGTGTCAAAAATAAAAGGAAGACCATGAATTTTAACATTTTTAATACAACATTAATCAACTTATCAATGAAAATCACAGTAACAAAAGATTAAAAGTATAAAAATGAAACACATTTTTGAATTATTTCTTTATAATAAGCCAACCGCATTGCGATGGACAAAATTTTACGCGTCTTTCGGCTCAGGATACGGCTCGATTTGTTGCATACTACCAGGTAAATATTAAAATTCATGGTCTTCCTTTTATTTCTGACACCATGTTATTTGGAAAAAAAATAATTCTTATCATGAAGCCTTTCGATCGGTATGATAAAACTACAGGGTAATAAATTTTTCTCATGTAACGGGTTCGATTCCCGGATCAACCATGTAATTATTTCAATATCTATGAATGCAGTTTAAATTGTTTTTTAAATTAAAATAATGTCTTCTTTCAGTAAAATGTTCCATCTACAATATTTAAGGTACTTTCCCTCCATGTGGCATAGCCGTGGGACGCCCTGTATATACCCATATATTACCCACCAATGGAAAAATATATTTGTTTGAAAATCCGTAGCACTTTAAGAATATAAAGAACTAGCTTTTGCCTCGACTTCGTCCGGGCAGACTTCGCAATAAAAAAAAATTGCCTATAACACTCAGCGATAAAGTAGCTTCTCATTAGTGAAATATTTTTTTAAATCGTACGAGTAGTTTTGGAGATTATCCCTTTCATACATTACATACATACTTACAAACTTTTTCTCTTTATAATATTGGTGTAGATGTAGATATAGAGGTCTATATTCTGGACCAGCCGAAGCTTGTGCCGCAGAAAAAGAGGCAATAGTCCACACAGCTGTAGTCCTCGAACAGAAAATGGATGCAAATGGTAAGTGCGTAAATACGCTCCGCAAACAGACTGTTGCACTCACCACGCTCGGTGCTTTGGTTTTGTTTTTAGGGTTCCGTACACAAAGGGTGCCAAACGGGACCCTATACTCTGCCTCCGCTGTCTGTCCATCTGTCCAATTGTCTGTCTGTCTATTCTACATTTAAATTGTTGTATCTTTGGAGTAGTCAGAGGAATAGGTGAACAGTTGGAAATTTCACAGAATATGTGTTGGAACCTTTTTTCCGGGTCGGCAAGAGGCAGCCAAGGATAGAAAAGAGCGGAAGTAAAAAGGGAAGGCCTTTGCCCAGCAGTGGGACGCTATGGAGGCTACATAAAAAAAAAAATTAATAAGGTAGACACATTCCCCACACAAACGTGTTTAAATTTTTATATTTTTGTTTTTGTGTTTTTATTTATTTTTGCCCTATCATAAAAACGGTAATACCTACAGGCGTCCAACTTGTTGTGACGATAGAGCTTACTTTATAGTTTCAAAACCAATAATATAAAACGGCCATTTGCGAGTTAGACTCACGCACCGCGGGACCGTAGAACCAGATTTTTTAATTGTATGGCGTTACAGAACCCTTAGTGCGCGAGTCCGACTCGCACTCGGTCGGTTTTTTTTATTTTTTGCGGCACAGATGCTCTTTGTAGGCGGTGGCGAAGTGTCGCTTCGTTCTAGTGATACCAGTTGATCGTATTTGCGTACTGTGTGGTCTGTATCGGGATGTAGTGTGCATATTTTACTATTCTTTCGAAGTTTTTGTTGCTCAGCCGATTTAAGAATTAGTATTTATTATTATACATTGTGTGAACTGTGTGTGACCAAGAAAGGAGTCCAGTTATCGTTTAAGGCAATGATCGTCTAGCTTGTCTAAAAGTTATTTAGTAAAAATTTATTCCTAAGAAACCATTTTGATTATAATGATAAAGTATAGTCATTTAGATTAAACTATTGAGCTGAATATTTAACTGGGCACTTAATTAAGGGAAGCTAAAGCTTCAGGTACTTCCTCCAAGTTCTAGTGCCATCTAAGATTCGTCCTTAAAAATGACTCGGTCGACTTTCGAAGTAACTTTTCCGAAAATGATACTTTTTGACAAAGGAGAAAATTAAACATGTTTATTATTTTCGACATGTATAATTTGTTTTAAATCAACAATAATCCTATGTCTCATTCTTTGGTATATTAATTACAGCTCTTTGAATATTATCTTTATGTTCTTCCGCTTACAAGATAGGTATTCACTCTCCGCTACATGTAGAAATAAGCTTTTTTGTAACCAAGTTTTAAAACTCAATAAATTTGTTTCGAATGCAACCAACTTTTATGTCATAACTAGCTTTTGCCCGCGACTTTGTCCGCGCAGGCTTTTTTTTTCTCGTGAGTTTTTCCGTTGTTTTAATGGTTATTCTGCTATTGTACTGTAGATCCAACAAATCAAAAATTATAAAAATCGGTCCACCCTTTCTCGAGTTATACGAGTAAATGGTGTAACTAACACATCTTTGTTTTACGTTTCAAAGATAATTATAAGAGCGTGATAGAATCCACTCCTTATAGGCCGGTTATCTGAGAATCAATGTAAAGTAAAGCATTGACCAAAATACCAAACAAATTACTTCTTAAAAACTTTTCACCTAAACAGTCACTTGTAGAATTTCTTGAGCATTCTCTTTCAAGTTTTGTTTTGAGTGTTTAGAGATACATGATGTAACTAGTTGATAACATTGAAACAATCCCAATCAAACAATGAGCTAGGCATGCATTTTTATTATTTCCACATGTAGGTCAGAGCAAGTTCTATAAATTCACAAATGTATCCCTTCTTCCGGCCTTTACCGTCTATAAATTACTAATTTAATTTTAATATCCTCACTTAAATTACTTGTAACTTTTAATTTATACACGTTCTTTTTACTTTAATCTGTTTAAAATTACGGTTTTCTATCCTATGTGTTGTTAGTTCTACATATCCACAGAATCGTGTTTACTACTAGTAATATTTGGCATCCAATGAGTTTGGCAGCTGCTCCCGGCGAAGTTACTGTAACAAAAAAAAAGTAACTTTAGTTTAGTGAGAACCTACATGGGATCAGGATTATTTGATGGGTATAGGCATCAAACGAATGGCATTGTTTGAGTATAGGTCCTATTAAAGAAAGTGTGAAGAAAGGTTTTATCTCACACTTAAAAGAGTACCGGAAAATTTTCAACTAAGTCCATACTAAAAAAGTTACCGTTTCCTGTTATAAAATAAATAAAAAAATATGTTTTTTTTTATGGCTGCGGTGACCTAGGATTTTTAAGACTTAAGTTTTTATTTCTAAAATTTTTATGAACTTTATGACAATTTCATAATGGGACACGGTATCCTTAGTAGTTTAAAACATAACGCACATTCAAGGACTGAATTCAATTGACAATCCTAGTTACTCAAGGGAACACTTACAAGTATTATAGATAAGCTATCGTCTGTTTTAGTGCCGACACAGAGAATCTATAATGATTTATGAGCCTTACATACCGTTAAGTTGCGAGCATACTACTCGTACTAAAATTTTATTTTACTTAGCAATGGATAGTTATTTAAAAAAAGGTATGCAAAAATGTATCGAGGGAATTAACATAACACTGCTGTTTTGAAATAAATAAAAATAAAAATAAATCTTGAGACCAATTTTAATGAAAAGGGACAGATCTGTCTCTCACACGCACCAGGTGGATAATGAGTGATTACAATTTACAGTTGTTCAAAGCCATACATCTCAATTGCCACTATGCCCCTAACCTTCAGAGCCAAAAGCCTGCACGTATCTTGCGGGAAAATGCCTGTACCTACTCAGTGTACTTATTCTGTAAAAAAAAAACCCGCACAGTTGCTAGTCCTCAAAACCGGTTTATTTGCGGGAAAATATAAATAAAAAAAATATGATTTCGTCAAATAATAGGTACGTACAATTTGTTGAAAAAAAAAGATTGTTAATTTATAGCTTATGCTATTTTCCCGCAAAATAAACCGGTTTTGAGAACCAGCAGATAAGTGTTTTTTTTTTACAGAATAAACTTACAGCAGTAGGAAAAGGCTGAGAATTTACATCTTCATACAAATAATAAAAATCCTCCTCCTATACTCCAATCACCCATTATTCAGTTGAGGCTTTACAGCTTGTTTGCCCTGGGGCGCGTCAAATGCACAACGTGTTACAAAACATCCTTACTCTTTTTTACAGGGTGTAACCTACTGGTCAACAGGATGTGAATTCTGTAAAAAAAAGTTGAATAAATCAATTTTATTTTATAACCTCAAAATTGAAAAATTTTCATACCTTTTTTGTTTTTGGTGTTATCTCAAATTTAAAAATATGTGTGTGGGTGTAGGTGCATTTGCATAGCTTTGAGTTGTTAAAACATTGTGAAAGTCAATGAAAACAATATTTAAAAAATACTTTTCTCCCGCCACAGCGTTTACATTTTATTAATTTAAAAATCAACGGAACGTCATAGAGCAAAAAAATAGTTTGGTTGTGATCCCTATCACCGGGTGCTATTACCCTGTAAAAAGAGTTAGCATCTTTTGTAACACCTTATATTCCACAGATTAAAAACGTAAAATAACTGAAAAAGTTTAAGGTTCATCAAAAGTAGCTTGATCAGCGACTCAGAGACCCAGGCACCTGGTAATTGTAGCTTAGAAGTATCGCGTTACTCAGGGCAAGATACGCTTAGTGTGTCTTGGCACGAAGACAACAACCCCACTGTGTGGTACGGTCGGCCACAGTCACAGATAACCCATGGCAGCTCTTATCGCGCGCGGCATAGGGGCGCCAATCGAACAAAAAGGGGTATCCTAGCGTGTGGCCGACTGTACGTATGTGAGCTAAATTTATTAACAGCGAACAAAGCGGCCTGTTGCCAGCCGAAGGAAATTGTCTGCGCAAATGACTCGGCCGACCATAACTCATGGACTCTCGATGCTCACTTGGGTTTTGGGCCTCTACTGGCTCACTCTGGACACTTCCACACAAATAATAGATGTCAGTCACAAAAGACAGAGACAGATGGAATGATATGGAGCAGGCCTTCACCCTGTAAAAGGGGGCTCTTAATAAACTTAATATTTATTGAAATTCGAATTTAGTCTTTTTTTTTAAGTATTTTTCAAATTCTTAATTTGAGTGTGATTTTATATTGCATGCCAATTTGTAAATTTTTTATCAATTTTTTGCCTGAAATTGATGCTGTAAACCCTATTTATGCGGCGAACTTCATGTCACTAAGAAAATGAGGAGAGTGGCTGAAACAACAATAGAACATGCCACCAATCTTCGCAAATGCATCGGCCATACCAAATATGTATGGCCTTTATTATGGCCGGGCCATAACGGAAATCTGCAATATTGCATAGGCTGGCAGGTGTTGCTGTCAATGTTGCCAGCCATTATATTGCAGCCACATATTTCTGAAAAATATTGCGCGTTTAGAAGCCACTTATCCTGAGTAGGCCCCATCTTCGCCCTTTGGCCCACCCCGGACGTACACACGACAGGACGTCAGACTGTACACTTTTGTTGTAAAGTCACCCGTAACGTTACCGAGTAGAGTGCTAGCGTGTAAGGGTCGACGTGCTGTCGTGTGTACAGTAATCTGATTAGCATTTCCCGTTTAATTTCGCAATGAATGTGCTCTTTTTAATTTTATTATGAGTGGTTGTGATAGGGACTCAAGTTTCCATTAAACAGGAAGGAGAAGTACTCGTATCTGTGAAGGTACGACGCACGTTCATTAGATAAATTGACAAACAGGAAGTGGAAATATGCTGAAAAAATATGTTTCATTTTGTATGGGTTCCTTGCTTTGATCAGAAAAATATATTAAAAATACACTTGTTGTGTTTATGTACAGGACAACGTTGAAGAGGTTTTTTTTTTTTATTGGATTTTAGGCATTGGTGGGCACGTTTAGCCCGCTCCGAGCTTTTCTCTACAGGGGACTCGGCCTACCTACGGCCTTGTTAGATGGCGAATAATGTTCAAACAACTTGACACCTAAATCTAATGACTATATGCCTAATGACTTATAAATGACTCCCACTGCAGGGCCTGTAAAGAGACGCCAGAGTCCATGGAACACGTTCTGTTTGACTGCGATGCTCTAGCTAGTAAACGCATGAGTCTTCTCCGGATAGCATATCTTAGACCGGAAGAATATAAGTTCCTCAACCTCAGTGACGTTCTAAAGCTTATGACCTCGGTCTTTGCACGTCCTGAGCAGGAATAAGGATGGGGGTGACACAAAAGATTCCACTGGATCGAAGTGTCCCGGGCTCTTAGCCTGGTCCCATACGAATAAGATAAGATAAGAACCTCTCTCAATCTTGGGGTCCCCGTTCCCTGAATAGAGCGCCAGGGAGGACTCTTCCCTGTAGAGGTCGCCGACGACGGCCTCGCACCGCGGCGTCCCGCGCTCATAGTGCGCCGGCCACAACTGGAACTGGACGTGAACGTCGGAGCGGAAGAGCCCTTCGGCCTACGGCCTCGCGGGTTGGGGCATTTGGTGGGTATAATCCGCGCGCGATGAGAATAATTTTACTTTGACAAGGTTGTTTTGACGCGAGTTTGCTTACCGCGCGCGTCTCAGTTCCAAAAGGTCGTATCCCATTCTCATCCGGCGCGGATTATACGTTTGGCCCGCTCCGATCTTCGCTCTACACGGGGCTCGGCCTGCGGCCTCGATAGACGAAAAATAATGCTCAAACTTTATACCAACCTCTCTCAATTTTGGGGTCCCCGTTCCCTGAATAGAGCGCCAGGGAGGACTCTTCCCTGTAGAGGTCGCCGACGACGGCCTCGCACCGCAGCACCGGCGTCCCGCGCTCATAGTGCGCCAGCCACAACTGGAACTGGACGTGAACGTCGGAGCGGAAGAGCCCTTCGGCCTACGGCCTTGCGGGTTGGGGCATTTGGTGGATATAATCCGCGCGCGATGAGAATAATTTTACTTTGACAAGGTTGTTTCGACGCGAGTTTGCTTACCGCCTGCGTCTCAGTTCCAAAAGGTCGCATCCCATTCTCATCCGGCGCGGATTATACGTTTGGCCCGCTCCGATCTTCGCTCCACACGGGGCTCGGCCTACTGCCTCGTTAGACGAAAAATAATGCTCAAACTTTATACCAACCTCTCTCAATCTTGGGGTCCCCGTTCCCTGAATAGAGCGCCAGGGAGGACTCTTCCCTGTAGAGGTCGCCGACGACGGCCTCGCACCGCAGCACCGGCGCCCCGCGCTCATAGTGCGCCGGCCACAGCTGGAACTGGACGTGAACGTCGGAGCGGAAGAGCCCTTCGGCCGCTGGGTGCGTCTGGTGCAACCCTGGCGTTACCTGGAGAGGAAGAGGTGGGGTTATTTTTTTTATAGTAGCCGGGTTATTTTTTTTTACATAAGTAGGTAGCCTGTACAATAATTGTTCATTTCCCACTAGCTGGGCCTTCTCTCAGAGAGAGAGTTCGAGCTTAATCACCACGCTTGCTCAATGCGGATTGGAGATTTTTATAAATGCCTCATACGCTCAGGTTTCCTCATGATGTTTTCCTTCACAGTTAACGAGTGGTATTGGTACTTCTAATTCACGGGGTTAATATGCAGTTTAAAACGTAGAGCGGTTTGGACGAAACCTACGGGTGTAGACTAAAATTGCGAGTGTTGCCAAACTGTTTCGCTTCACGAGGAATAATGCAAATATGCGGACAACCTCCGCTGAGTCGGAGAGACATTTAAAGAAGAAGAGGGCGGTTGCAGCCCAGTGGGTAGAACTTCTCTCTTAGAAACTAGTGGCTAGTGGTTTCAGCTATTCAGATCATTTAGTCAGTGTGAGGGCGGCGTTGGGGGCAATTCTGGGAAATGGCGGATTTACGACAGTTTTACGTTTTTGACATATTGTGTGTGTACCTACCTACTGCGGATATGTGTAAATAAAGTTAGTCTTGATCTAGCCAGTGTTTGAATCACAGCCTCACTCCATACTTTTACATGGCGCAGCCGGTAGGATACGAACCTACGCTCCCAAAGGGAATCTGATTTCCAATCCCGTGAGAGATGCAATGTTTGCTCACAGGAAAGTCAAGGTCAATACGTTTGGCAAACTTGCGGATAAAAGCCAGTGCCATCTATTCCCGTTGTATTTGTTTCGTTCCGAATCGTAACCCCGCAGGCAAGGTGAATTGACACATGGAAGCGTATTGTATTGGCACAGAGAAATATATGGACTCGACCGTATAACGCCGGAGGTGTGTAGGAAAATCTGGAGATAAAGATGTCTCAGGCGACGGTACCTTGCTATTTTTACCCGACTACGCGAAACAAAAAGGATTTTAGCAATTAAAAATACCTAAATGTGTTATTTTGGCCCTTCTTGGTTCTATTCTTGGTTATCGTCCAAAATGACTAAGGTACCTACTTACTAAAAAACATAAAATAAAAATAGAAGTTATAACTAAAACCCAGGGCTTGAAATTATCCTTAAAATATAGGTACTCATAGGTAATTAATCGTAGTTGACGGATACCACATTCGCATATTTTGTTATACCGATGGCTTCCAAATGTGGTTACGAGAACGTAGGTACTCAGTACTTTTATAGTTGCAAAAAATTTAAAAATACTGGATGTGGAACACACTGAACATTGCTGGAGTGACTCGAGTTTCCCTTAAGCCGAATCTATATTAATTTACAAACCGAATACCAGATCAAAATTAAACTTTGCAAATATAATGCATCTCTTCCCCCGCAATGCATTAAAGTTGGGTGAATACGAATATCTCGGGGCATAGCTTAGACTAGACTGAGCCACAGTAGGCTAAGCTCAAAATTGTTTGCATAAGAGACCACTGAGGGAACTAAATCTCATACAAACCTAGCTTTTGACTCGACTTTACTGGCTGCGGAAAATATAAAGGCATTTTTCTCCCTCTCGTCGTAAAAAGATGGGTGTGATATTTCGTATGAACTGACTTTTACAGAAATTATGGCAAGTAATATAAAAATGTGCATTACAAAAAATTATAAAAAAACTACTTTTATTGGTGAAACCAGCGGTGGTGGTCTAGTGGGTAGAACAGTGGACTCTAAAACGAAAGGTCCTAGGTTCGATTCCCGGTGCGGGCATGTATCTATGACTTTGTTTAATTTCAATGTTACGTACATTTGTGAATTTGTAGTAGCAATACCACTCGCTGACGGTGAAGGAAAACATCGTAAGGAAACCTGAGCGTATGAGGCATTATACCCTCAACGCAAAAATCGCCAACCCGCATTGAGCACGCGTGGTGATTAAGCTCGAACTCTCTCTCTCTCTCTGAGAGAAGGCCTTTGCCCAGCTAGTGGGACATGTACAATTGTACAGGCTACATCTTATTGGTGAAACGGTACACGCTGCTGCACTGATTCCGAGTGACCTGCTGCTGTCCATTGAGGAGTTCCGTTCTCCATCTTTAAAGTTCTTCATCAGATCTTCACCATTTTAATGGGACCATACGGGAAGTATTAACCCTCGGCCTTTGAAACAAAAAAATAATCATCATAAACGGTCCCCGTAGAAAAACATTCCGAGGTAACAAAAAAAAAACACGGGTCCATTGGAATACCTCCTCCATTTTTTAAGTCGGTTAAAACTAGTGCATTGCGCACGAAATATTTTATGTTGTAAAATAATGATGAATTTGGATTTTGATTCGGTTTTTACTACAAATTAATTTACATTCTGTCTTAACAAATTTTTTTCTTTTGTCCATCTATCTATCTGTTGTATGTTTCTAAATGGTGCTCGGGTGGTTTGTATCTACGTTGTGCTCTGCAGTGCTTACGAAAGTTTTAGTTCCAAAATTTTGTCACCTAGGTACTTATTTTGTCGCCACCTAAAGCCAAACAGTTACTCGCTCGACTCCACGGTACAAACAATGTTATTTTCCGGGAAATTTCGTGGCGAGCGACCATGCGGAATACAGCGGTGGCCTTACGCAAAACGTCCATGCAAAATGCAGCTTATTCCCAACGGACCAACTAAGTCCAGTATTTAGGTCAGTGGGTGTGTGTGATATGAAGATAGGTGAACTGGACACATCATGCAAATGATCCCTGCTGCAGAGCCTGTAAATAAGCGTTGCCGACGCCTGACGGTCAGAATGCCACGAAAATTTCCTATCGAAACCTAAGCCTTGTTTCTACAACTATAATCATGGGGCCTTCTATAGAAACAGATTAATGCTCAGGCTACAGGGTGCACTCTAAGTCGATAGCGGAACTTTAAGTGGGCGGTCTACTGAGCAATACAAACAACTTGTACTAGGCGGCGAACTAAATTAAGCGAAACAAAATTCAGCCGTTCCATACAAAATTTCGACTCTGTCCTGCGCCAAATGTATGAAACTGCTGATATTTATTTCGCTTCATTGTTTTCGCCACCTAGTACAAGTTGTTTGAGTATTGATATGTAGACAATCTACTTAAAGTGCCACTATCGAATTAGAGTGCACGCTGTAGAAATTAGTATACTTACTCGTATCAAAAGAACATGTTAAAATATTCGAAATTTAAAACCTAACCTAAATAAACATTCTACTGTTACTGAAAATCGTTTTACTGGATCAATGCTGAAACATCTTACTAAAATAAAGAGCCAAATCCGGCCAACTAAGAAGAGTACATTATTACGGTACGTTATAATACCATTTACTGCTATATAATAATAATTTTGGTTCTTGGAGGTTGAAATTCAATTATTGACGATATTTTTTTAGTCCACTAGTACAATATGTTGTTTGGTTTCCTATTGCGTCATCAGAAAGCAGCTGTGAAACCTTTGTTTGATTTTAGGTTTGTTATCAATGAATTTCTTGTTAGTTTATTTTATGACTTTCTGTTGAGTTGTTTGTTACAATTTTGTTTGTATGCAATTAGATTATGTTGTTTGATAAAAATATTTCTAATAATTGTCGTAATAATTATTGAAAAATGATAATATTGATTAAATTTAAAATATTTTATGTTAACAACTTGGGTATGAGCTGGGCACCCTCAATGTACGTCTTTTGGTTTTTATTATCAGAAGAATCCTTTAACCCTATGTAAACTACATGGGTAAATATGTTTTAGTTTTATTATCAGACTCCCTGAAACGTAATAGGAAAACAAAAAAAACGTTATTTTAACTTCGTTTTAAAAGCAAACCGGTAAACGGTAAGCGTATTTTCACCTCTTCATTCATTCTTGCCGGGACTTACCGCGTCACCGCTATGAACAATAGTGCGCGCGGAGAGAGTTATTACTGTGTACGAATGAATATAGACGGTTCAGTCAAACCAAACAGAAGACCAATTTCTGAGGGTGAAAAAAACCTATTAAAATACCTAAATATGCTTTTAAATTTTCAGATTCCCAAGAATGTATCACCAGTCACGCGAATGAGTGAAGCAACCATCGAACGTTTGCGTGATGGTTTTTTTTATTTTATTTATGAAACATTTTTTTTTATTTATTAAAAACAGAATCAACAGCACAAGTTAAGTATTTAGGTTAAATTTCAATTTTGATCTAAGCCAATAAATGATTCATTTTATATAAAATTCAACATACAAATTAAAAACCGGCAAGGAGAGTTTACTTAAAATAACTAGATTAAGAATGTTAAAGCTAAACTAAAAACTAAATTAAACTATGACCTACTGAGCTAAATTTTATTTTAACTGAACTAAAATTAAAACTAAATTAAAATTAAATTAAATGGGATAGTAATTTTTTTTTAAATATTTATAGGGCTTAGGCGTGAGGACTTGTGAGTGTGTGTGTATGTGAGTGAGGGTGTGTATGTTTGTGGGGGTGGCTGTGTGTGATGATATGCTTAGTAAGTAATTTTCTTCTTCTTCATCAGGAAAGCGAGCGAATTAGCTCCTTTCTAAATGCCAGTTTAGACAGGTGAATGATGACAATATTGTATGTATGGACATCGCGTCAATGTCAGATTCGACAGTAGGTATGTTGATTATATATCGATGATTATCTTGCGTAACAGGGATTTATTAGAAGTGTCAAATTGGACAGCGATTTTAACTAGATTGCTAAACTGTTTTTTTTATGGCTTGGTTACGAGACCTTTGAGCCAATCGCTAAACTGAATATGTGGTTTATATTGAAAGCACAGATTAATAAACTGATTCTGACAGTTATTCTAAGTACCTATTATTTAATTTTGATGCTTGGAAAAATCCTTTCCATTCGGTTAGGCGGCTGATTTTTGACAGAATCTGTTTCAAGGAGTTTTCATCACATCATGCCCTTGAAAATAGAGGAAGTTTCATTGCTTGAGAGGGCTTAAAGTGCTACTTTTACACAATAAAAACACCATGTTTCACAATAACAGACCAGAGGCCCAGAAAACTAGCCACTGCAACTTCTCGGAGACTTTCTTTTCAATTAATTTTGTTAATAATTTACAAAATCGCAATTTTAGGGCCATGTGATACCAAAGTTTAAAACTGATAGTTATAGATAGGATTAAGAATAAAATTGCAAATGAAACAAGTAATCTGAGAAACTTGATTGCAAAGCCTGTAAGTAGTTCACCTTGTAACTTGTAAACCAATTAATTGAAACCGTCTACGTTTAAGACTTGACGCAGATAATTAATTCTCTTCCACGAATACTGGAGATTGTTCTCGCAATCTTTTTTTGTAGAGTTGTATAGTCTCTAAAAAATCCACTCACGTGTCTACTGTCAAATGTAGCTTATTTGCGGGAAAATTGCTCTTATTGAGATGAACAATATATGTATATTTACAGTGCTGATTATACAGGGGTGCATTCGGTTCTTAGAAAGGCTCCAACATAATTATGTATTTCTGTGTAATTATTTGGTGACGATAGTGAGCGAGGATAGAGATTGCAAGAATACGAAATGCGGGCATTGAAAGCTTTAAAACTAAAACTTGCCCGGTTTTGCCAGCGCCACAGTTATCCGGTTTAGCAAACTTGAGGTCGGTGCGCCAGTTTTCGTATATAACTTTAGTACCTATCTACGAGAGCTGTACCCAAGGCAAAGTGCAATTTCTCCAAATAGGAACCTAAAACTGTGACTTGCAGAGGACGAGAATAATTTAAATACCTTTTGATATCGAGCTGTGTAAATGACAAATGGCTCGTATTGGCTCGTCTTTACAATAAGTATATTATACAGGGTGTTAAAAGATCGCCAACAGACCTGAAAGCCATGAAAGTTATGTTAAGAACTAGATACTGAATACATTTCTGCAAAAAATAAGTTTTGAAAAGTCCGACTTTGAACCTCATTATCTCGGAAACCGTTGATTTCCCAGGCATAGTTCCTTGGGCAAAAAGGTTCATTATGATGAGGAAAATACGTGGTTTCCCGCTCTGTTGGCGGTCTTTTAACACCCTGTATAAAAACAGGTACCATATTTTTGCTATCGCTATTTTTATCTTATAAGAAATTAATTCCCGAAATATCTGCTTTTGAAACTTTAAGTAATTTAGGAGAAAATAAATGGTAAAATTTTCTTGAAAAACACGAAAAACTAGAAGTTTGGAGCCATGTTTTTAATTTTGGCTTTTTGCGTTTTGTACAGTTTAATAATTGACTGATTTGATAATGAATATATTTATTTATTTTTACTTTAAAATGTTCATATAATCTGCCTATGAAAATGGGATTATGACCACGAAGCAAGAATACCGCATCGTTGCCATTACGATGGTCAAGGGCAGAATGTATTTATAACCACGAAAGTTTTAAATAGTATACAGATTTGATAGTCATAACAGGGGCATTTACCCTATCTAGTTTCACCGAAGAGTAAACTTCCCGCTTTTGTTAGTAGCGCGAATTCGCTAAGGCGGATTGCACTTCGGTAATAAAACGCGCTATATTGATATTAACTATAAAAGTTTGAGTTATAGGGGTCAGCGCAGCTCGCAACGGATTAATGGCTTTATTTATTTGAGTTTTAATCATAAATTTAAATTCATATCAGCGAATTAACCAAATTAAGATATCATCTGCCATAATTCATTTCAGATAGTGCACTACTCGTATTTAGTAAGCCACCTTATGTTTTTTTTTTCTCATTCTGAATCTTCAATATAGGTACCCTAATAAGAATAACTGCTTGATCAAATACCAAAACCAAACAGAAGGTATCCGGTACTAAAATCCCTGAAAGTGACATTTTAGAATCGGATGTAAGTCTTAACGGTTTCTGCTCGGAAGTTGCATAGCGGACGATCCTCAAAAAAGCTCTCCAAATCAGCATACTTACGCCATAAACAAAAGCACATGAGTAAAGTTATGTCATCTCAGAGCTCAGAGTGTTTTAGCCTAGAAGGAACATCAGCTGCTCACTAGTGCACTCAAGTCAAATCGCTTCACGAGAAAGCATCGTTTCACGAAAGCATCCAATAGTTTGCATCCCTCCTTGTGACAAGATAATAATTAATGGTCCGAATCAAATCACCAGACACATCTAGAGTTACCTTTGAAGCAACTAGAGACCTAGCACTTAGTTCTAAATGGATTAGTTTCAACCAAGGAGTCACAACCATAAGTGAAAATATAATGCAGACTATTCAATAGCCATCCATCTAAATTACCTATATTGCATTTTAACACGTCTTATATGTCACCAGGCATGTAGTAGGCATGAAGAGCTGACTGGGTTACAGTCACATGGCATGTAAACTTACAGGCGAGTCGTTGATGTAGAAGGCGAGCTCGCGCGGTTGCTTGCTACTCTTGCTAGGCCTGGCCGAACAGTTGGCCCACGGGACGTCACCAAGCATGTAGCAGCACTGTTTGGCTTGCAGTCGCGTGGCATGTAAACTTACAGGCGAGTCGTTGATGTAGAAGGCAAGCTCGGCGGGGGGCCGGCTGGGCCCGGCCGAGCAGTTGGCCCAAAGAATGTCGCCAGGCATGTTAGTGTTGATTGATGGTAGGTATGTAAACGTAAAGGCGAGTTGTTGATGTAGAAGGCGAGCTAGCGCGTTGGCTGGCTACTCCCGCCAGGCCCGGCCGAGCAGTTGGCCCACAGGACGTCACCAAGCATGTAGCAGTACTGTTTGGCTTGCAGTCGCGTGGCATGTAAACTTACAGGCGAGTCGTTGATGTAGAAGGCAAGCTCGGCGGGCGGCCGGCTGGGCCCGGCCGAGCAGTTGGCCCGAAGAATGTCGCCAGGCATGTAATAGTGCTGGCTTGTGTGCACCGACGGCAGCGAGGGTGGGAGGGCTGTTGGGGGAAATATGGATTTGTTTTAACATCAACTTATTATTATTTTTAGTTAATAAAGACTTAGGTCTTTTCATCTAGGTTAGATATTTTATACAGTTTCAAATGGACGTCCACTAATATTAGAAGAGTTATGTGAATTCTCGGATGCTGTACAACAGTCAGTTAGGACAATTCGGCAGGAAAGATGATACGGTCTCAGACTCTTAGCACAATTTTTGTATACAAATAATTGACTGTTGAGTATTGTGTACATTGAGGATTTTTGGGTATATCTATCTATAAAGTGTCATCTCATGAGGAGATATTTTTCTTTTTAACTCTGTTTTAATGTATTGGATAATTTCAAACACCAACCTTTATGATTGGCCCCTAAACAAGTTTTTTTTTAATATTTCTCTCAGCTATTTACCCGAAAATAGGTTAGCATGTTGTTTCAAAGAACTCGTTAGATATTTTATTAGCTTAGTTTATTCTACACACGTCTTGTCAGAGTCAAGTCAATAACAGAGGCTGTGTCTTTCAGGACCTGATTAATCTAAGGGCTCATTTACACCGGGAGAATTTAATTCGTTACATTTGGCATCGGATCCTGGATAAAATAAAAGATGGCTTAACTAACAACAACAACCGGGACCAACGGTTCCGAAGCACGGAAAAACTCACATATTATTGCTACCATCAGCGGTCATCCATAGACTGACCGCTCTCAATTAATGAATGGCTAGTCCAACTAAACTAGCCTGTAAGCGCTTCGGTCGGCCTATCCGGTAAAAAAAAATTCGTTTCCACTGAAACTATTGAAATTTTGACACTTTGGTACGGGAACTAAACTCAGGGCATTTTGAGTGCTCAGCTGGCTTTGTCTTAACAACTCTTCTTGGTGATTGTACAATAAATCCTTGGCTATGTTGGTGTTTATTTTGCCAGCAGGTTGTCTGGAAGTCATCTTTTGTTCTATTAGCAAACAAGTCTAGAGTTTAGTCTTAGCATTGTTAATTTGATTCCCATTTAACACTTTTGTTTTAGGCTTTTGAAAGTTCTTTATTCATTTCAGTTATGAGGTTTTTAATTGAAAACGAATGAGCATGACTTGTTTTATTTTGTGTTATTTTCACCCGGTTTTCTTTACTTAATTAAACTACAGTAAGTAACCACAAAAACTGTTGTGTTAAATTAATTAACTAATACAGTAGCCTGGTTTGATGACTTATATTCTCTTGGACTGTTTCTGTTCTTTCTTAGTAGGTACCTGAGCAACCAAGCTTATCTTTCGCGCTACGAGGTTTATAATCTAAGAAGTTCTAGGTTCTAGATTTTAAAATAATTAAAACCGGTGGCATAGAAAACTTGAAAGTCCGGTTTTTGCAAGAAAATAAATATCCCTAAAGTGGTTTTTTTTTTTCGTTAGCACCGTTAGCCATAAATGTAATTGTGCAAATGCAGTAATAAGGACCATGATGTCTTTTGTTTAGTTAGACCTTTTAATATCACTTAAACTAATCAATTCGGAAGGCAAAGTTTTTTGTTCGAAAGTCCGTTATTGGCTTAATCTTATCTTTAGACAAAATTGAGAAACTAATTTAAATATTTTTTTATTTTGGTCCAGTAGTTTTGTTTTTATGCGCTAAAATATTTTGTTCCTATGACCGCCAACAGTATGCAGACCGTCGCGTGACGTCATAAAACCGTATCTTTGAAACGTTTTAAAATCCAAACTACTGAACCAAAATAAAAAATATTGCAATTAGTTTCTCAATATTGTCTAAAGATAAGATTAAGCCAATAACGGACTTTCGAACAAAAAACTTTGCCTTCCGAATTGCGGAATGGCGACTCCGAGAGGGGAAGTGATCGGTTGGCAGACCACCAGCCATGGTCCGACGACATAGCCCAAGTAGCCAGAAAAAAGTGGTTGCGCCTGGCACAGGATCGTGAGAGGTGGCGTGAGCATGAAGAGGCTTTTACTCAGCAGTGGGTGTTAACAGGGCTGATGATGATGGTGTCACTTACCAATAACCTCCATACTGTTAGACACGATGGAGGTAGCAAAGGAAGGCGCGTCGGCGGTGACCTCGCAGCTGAAGTTTCCGGAGAGGCCGAAGCTCACACGCGTCAGCACCACCTGGCTCTGGTTGGACCTGGCCAGCTGTTGACAAAAGGCAAAGAGCTTATTGACATACAAAAAAAATCTGAATCATAACCACAGACGACTCCGGTGAAGACATTTTTTTTGTAATCGATGTTTCTGAATTTGAAGGTGTACCTAAATGTATGGGTTGAGCTGTTATTTCAATCAATTCTGGGTGTTTCTATGCTGCTTATTTGGACTCTGCTGACCATGAAATCACTATTAACCGAGCGCGGTTGAAAGTTCGTCTTTTACAACCTAGAACTCTACACAAACATTAAAAATCGAACACTCAGCTGCGACCAGCCAAAAAAAACAAAATTATATTCATGGTCAGCCAAGTCTAAACAACAAGCCTAGAAGCTCCCAGCCCTTTATGACAAAATAAGTCAATTCGGAAGGCAAAGTTTTTTGTTCGAAAGTCCGTTATTGGCTTAAACTTATCTTTAGACAATATTGAGAAACTAATTTCAATATTTTTTATTTTGGTCCAGTAGTTTTGTTTTTATGCGCTAAAATGTTTTGTTCCTATGACCGCCAACAGTATGCAGACCGTCGCGTGAAGGTCATAAAATCGTATCTTTGAAACGTTGTAAAATCCAAACTACTGAACCAAAATAAAAAATATTGAAATTAGTTTCTCAATATTGTCTAAAGATAAGATTAAGCCAATAACGGACTTTCGAACAAAAAACTTTGCCTTCCGAATTGGACACCAGCTCTCCTGCTAAAACAAGTTGTCACAAACCTACGAAGGAAACTATCTGTAGGAAACCCTTGTATCAAATTTCTCTTTTTTTTGGTAATTAAAGGCTATATTATTATTATAGATAGAATTTAGAAGGTTGAATTATTATTATATCGACGCGTAGAAAGGTAGGCTACACTGCTTGGGAACAAGTTTTTTTTTTAGTGACCCGTATCTATAAAAACATCGGACATTTTATCGAATACCCTAAGACGAAACGATAACGGCGGAAAAAGATACAAAACGCGGAAAGTCCGAATAAAAAAGTTATAAAAGCATTTATTTGCGTCCACTTAAAGAGAAAAGATAAAAACGGCCTGAAAAGATCCGGAAATAAAATAGACGAACCCGACAAAGTTTCCGTTAAAAGGTAGCATTCCTAAGAAAACGTTATTTCTGTTGGATTATCCACTTTCACTGGGTTATAAGAGAGAGCCCTTTTACAAAGAAAGACAAGAACAGCATGAGTACATAATGGAAACCATAATAAAATATAAAAAAAAACCCGAAATTTTAGCTTCAAATTAGCACTCATATAGGGCTGAAGCGATTTTGATAAAACTTAATTAACCCTATACTTGACATTGTGAACTTAAATGCACATTCCGTTCAGATTTTTTTTTCTCACAAATATTTTTATCGATTCGTTTATATTTTTATGTGAACATATTTGGTGAATGTTCTTGAATGCTAGAAAAAAAACCTTTATTCTATTTCACTTACCCTACGTCAGTGGTGAGCAAAATGGCGAAAGGTCCGTCGGCTCCCAGAAACTTCAAGGTTTTAATCCTTTTTTTATGTAGAGTAATATCACTTATTCGAAGCGCTCACAGCCTAGTTGTACTAGCCGTTCTTAATCGATTGGCAAAGTTAAGCAACAACGGCCGCAGTCAGTCCATGGATGGGTGACCGCTAGTGGCAATAATATCTGAGCGCTTTCGTGCTTCGGAAGGCACGTTAAACCGTTGGTCCCGGTTGTTGTTCATTAATAACAATCGTTAAGCCACGTCAGAGACCCTTTGGGTGGCCTAAAAACTCTGACACCAGGGGTGGCCACTACCTCATACGATTACCTACCTAACAAAAAATGTCTCAGTTTTACTTTTTACAAACCCTAAGCTATTGGTATGTAGTAATATTTTTGTGAAATATGTTTAAAATTTTTCGTTATTTACTACTTTTGTATAGTGTGCATTAAAATTCACACCGCCTGATCTATAGGGTTGCACAGTTACCAAATGATGTATCTTAAAATGCACATCGCCAGTAACACAACCCCTTGTTCGTTAAAATGAACTAGCATCAATTATTTTATGAAGCATAATACCGTAACGCAAATAACACCTATAACCAAACCACACCTCTCAGCTTGCACTACTTTAGTTTCAGAGTCCTAGATCACAAAAAATCCTTTCTTTGGTACCCAAATCCTGAGCTAAAACTGATGAAAAAACCAGAGAATCTTCGGAAGGTTAATTCAAAATTTGAAGGTTACATTCCTATGCTAGTATGCACGTATGCCTTCGACGATAGCTTCCCTGCACGATCACTGAGTGTCTTCAGTTAGAAACATACACATCTCCGTTAGTGATGACGGTGATTATTGGGAAATGTATTCAATTGCTGCCGACCATAAAGAACCAGTCTCACAACATCCACAACATATTTTACGTGCAAATTGATTGATTAATTGTACCCCAGACTCACCCTCAATACTTCAAAGTGATCCTGAAATAATACCACCCTTACCATCAGTTTATACCTCAACGTCACAGTCTGTAGACTTGAACTGCAGCCCTGGACCTGTAGCAGCAAATACTACACCCTATACGTGTTGATCGTTCTAAGAAAGCCTGGATAATCGTGAAAAAAAAACTACTCTGTAACTGGCCAAATTGTTCCCCAAATGGGCTAAAGTTAAGTTACTGGGAAGAGCAAAAATAAAAGACACGTTACTTGAATCTATTGATCTTCTGAATTTCTGTTTGATTACTAGAAGAGGTGTAGTAGTTGCTGCTGCAGTTTGCGTCTACAGACGGTGACGTTGGGAT
This sequence comes from Zelleria hepariella, assembly GCA_949319315.1. NCBI lineage: Eukaryota > Metazoa > Arthropoda > Insecta > Lepidoptera > Yponomeutidae > Zelleria > Zelleria hepariella. The sequence goes on from OX439388.1 coordinate 2,006,389, forward strand.
ATAAACTGATGGAGAAGGTGGTATTATGTTAGGATCACGTTGATTAAATTAAAGGCGTTAAGTGCGTTATGGTAGTAGGCTTTATAAAATAATTGATGCTAGTAAATTTTAACGACCTAGGGTTTGTGTCGCTGGCGATGTGCATTATAAGATACATTTGTTGGTGCCCCACAGACCAAGCAGTGTGCATTATAAGATACATTATATGAAAACTGTGCAAACCTATAGACCAGGCAGTGTGAATTTAAATGCACATATTATTTCCTGAAAACTGAAATTCAGAGATTTTTTATGACATTTTTCCTAACGTCCAAATAATCCAATTATTATGAAAAATAACCAAAAGCACGTTTTTTTTAGGATAAATATCTCTGCCAAGTATAGGGTTAAGAACACTCGCTAGATAATTTGCATTCACTGAAAAAAATATCGTGTCCAATTCGGTTCAGCCGTTCAAGAGCTACTAATAAACGGCTGAACCGAATTGGACACGATTTTTTTTTCACGGTGCCGCAGACAGTCACATACACAGACACCCTGACATATAGACAGACGCACACACACACATAGCGCTCAAAGTTAGACACCCCGTTTTTGGGTCGGAAATAAAAAAAAAGGAAAGCAGTGGTGGCTTCGTGGTAGAACAATGGAGTTTAAAGCGAGAAACCTAGGTTTGATTCCCGGTGCAGGCGTGTACTTTAATTTATTTCAAAGTTACGTACATTTGTGATTTTGTAGAAGCAATACTAGCTTACTCGCTAACGGTGAAGGAATAACATCGTGAGGAAACCTGAGAGTATGAGGCATTCTATGCGAAAATTGCCAACCCGCATTGAGCACGCGTGGTGATTAAGCCCGACTCTCTCTTTCTGAGAGAAGGCATTTGCCCAGCTAGTGGGACATGCACATGTACAATTTAATAGGCCACCTCTTACTTTCACAAGTAAGGGAATACCAGCGCTTTACAAAGAACGGTAAGAACATAGAATGAGTAATGGAAACTATAAAAACTTGCAACTGAGAATAAAGGGAAGGGCAAATAAAAATATATGCTCAGTTATTACAGCGGGGTTGAAATAGGAGGTGTTATGATAAAAGGCTGAATTTATGGACATCTGAACGAAGGAAGGGCGGGAGGAAAAGGAAAGATATCCCTTACCGATACTGAGCACCTACCTTGAGTACCTGCGGCAGACCTACGAAGTCGGCAAAACATATGAAATAATGCTGCCAAGTGGAGCATACTTGCCAGAATTGACAGGTCATGCGTCACTAATTTTCACACAAAAAGAGAAAAACCTGGAAAATCTTTTGAAAATGAAACCAAAACAAATTATTTATTTACAAGCGAGATGATTACTCTGGTTCAAGTTAACGTATCCAACTTCAAACAAATCCATCGCTCGAGTCGATCATACAATGCGAATGCACCTGCTGATTGCATTGAATTTGATGAGATTCATTTAAACATACCGACATGTTAAAGAAGTAGACTTTGTTAGATTAAATAACAAAACTTCTTCAAAAATTAAAAGAAAAAAAAATTTTGCCTCATATGTAGGTACTAAAGTTTTTTTTTTATTGTCAGTGTCTGAGTGGTCACTTCAGACATGTAGTGTGAGCTTAAGAGATAATTTAAATCTGAAATTTTGGGAAGTCTCAATCTAAAGACCCAAAAAAAAAGCAGAAATGAAAAACAGATGTAAGATGTATGTAAAGCATACTACATTTCACTCGTATTGGACAAAATCACTGGTAGAGTCTCGCTTTGAGGCGACAAAAAATTCATCTTGTTTACCTCTGTGGGATTCTTGTACATGGCCTCGAAGCAAAATCGCTTCGTAGAAAATCGGTCGAGCAAAATTAGAGATTTCAGATACACCGCGTCTCAATACCCTGTGGACCGAGATGTTTTATTTATTAGACGTGCGTGACAAAGAATACGTCGGCTTTTCTATAGCATTCAAATTATTTCGCTGAAATTCTCTTGAGAAGCGATGGTAGCCCAGATTGTAAAACATTGGACACATCAAGCATGAGTCTTCTTCTTTGTAGTCGGTCCTTCATGTCTGAAGATTGTGATCAATGGTCGTCAAATTCCGGGAATGGATGGATCTTCTCCATTGATTTCTATCAGTGGCCACTCTCGCCATCATCTGGAATTTTGTGGTTTTGTCATCTTTAAGCTGGTTGGTCTATCTAGTCGGTGTTCTGCCTCGTGATCAAGCATGTGTACCCAGATTTAAATCCAATTGCGGGAATGCACCTATTTGTTTATGTTAATGTTGTAAATTTGTAGTAGCAATCATCATCATCATCATTGGCAGCCGCTATTGGTCTACTTCTGGACATAGGCCAAGCATATGATAGGCCTCTCCCAAAAAATCCAGTGTGGGCGGTTTGCTGCCTTTCTCTTCAAGTCGCAATATCACTCGCTAAATGTGAAGGAAAACATCGTGAGGAAACCTGAGCGTCTGAGGCATGCTCTTTAGGCAAAAATTGCCAATATGCGGTTGTTATTAAGCCCAAACTATATCACTCTTTGAGAGAAGTTCTTTGCTAAGCTAGTGGACACACTGGTACATACGTACAGGCTACATCTTAGGCCAATAGCGCACTAGGCGGCCAGGCCGCAGAGGCCAGGTCGCATCGGCCAGTAAGATACACACATAATTATGAAATCGCCATGGGCCACGCGCACCAGGCTGCAGCGGCCGGGTGCGCGCGGCCCACGGCGACTTCATACAAATGTGTGTATCTCACTGGCCGCTTCGACCTGGCCGCTAGTGCGCTATTGGCTTTACTCTTACTATAAGCAAAGAGTTTTAATTGACATTGCATTATATACGAGTACAAGCGGGGAGGATCTAAGCGGGGTGTTATAAAGCGTACTGGGAATCGTAATGAAACTTTGCACAGAACTGTCGGTCGCCGTGTTCTGTGCAAAACTGCACAGCAGGAAATCCCAGTGGTCTAGCGGTGTACAAGTACGCCTTTAGCTTTAAGATCGACTTCTTCGAAATACCGATTCAATGCAAAGAGACGTGGCACCAATCTGCTAATGACTAAATTAACCTTTAGCCTTCTTCCGCAACTTCGCCCTTGATTAGGTCTCATGCAAACTTACGCACTAAGTTTCACCTTCTTAGGTGATTATTTTGTGCAAATCCTTTTTTTATTGCACCTTAAAACAACAAAAGGGTGAAAATGTTCCGATGTCTATCTACAGGGTGCACTCTAAGTCGATAGCGGAACTTTAAGTAGGCTGTCTACTGATTAATACAAACAAGTTGTACCAGTTGGCTAAAAAAATGGAGCGAAAAAAATATCAACTGTTCCATACAAAAGGTCGACTCAGTACTGCGCCAAATGTATGAAACAGCGGATTTTTTTTTCGCTCCATTTTGGTCGCCACCAAGTACAAGTTGTTGGTATTGATCAGTAGACAGCCTACTTAAAGTTCCGCTATAAGTCCGCTATCGACTTAGAGTGCACCCTGTAGTGTCTGTCTGACAAGGATTCACGAATTCTTGTCGATTCTTTCTTGTATACTGAACTGATTTCGAAGGCATTTGGTATAAAGATAGCTTACATACCAGAATTATGTCATTTTTCCCGCGACTTCGTCTGCGTGGACAAAGTTGTGGGCCAAAACTATGTCAACGGGGAAGGAATAGGGACACTCAAAACATTCCGGTCTAACAAACTAATCTACATCTTCCATTATACACTGTCTCTTCACAGAGGTATTCGGGATTCGGGGCACAAGAACACTGAATATGGTTTAATTAATTTGCCCGTAGAACCAACTGGACATCGGACAAAAGGATGTTGTTGATAACAGACGCGGGACAATGGGGGGCGACGAGCTGCGGACGGCCGCTTTGTTTCAACTAAACAGGGCTTAAACGGGACTTTCAATTAACTTAGGAATGCTTGAATATTTTATTCGTAGAGTAACTGTAGTTGCGGCGTTGTCTTTGCGAGCATGATTGATGGTAGTTGCCGGAATGCCGGAATTGCGAGGTCTGTTTAGAGATAGTGTTTGGTGATTTAGTTGGGAACCCATTTCTTCTTATTGTGTTTGACTTATGTCTTTAGTAAATAGTGTAGGTTTTTAAAATCAAAACTATGAATTTTTAAGGGGAAAAGTTTTTGTGCTGAGTGTCTGTTTTATCCGTCGACTATTCTACAGACTTCTATTCTAACTACTGCTAGGTTCAAAATTTCAAATTTTCTACGATGGAAGTAGGTACGCAATTGGTTACTAAGCTCTTTAACTCTATACGAAAAGAGTCATTCCTTGCAAAGTGGATGGAATAGGCAGTAGCAGCTTTGTCTTAAATCGTCTTTCAGCGCCGAAATTTTCTCACCAAAGGACCTACGCTTTAAAAACGGCCACGGCAACTAAGTTCACAGAATAAACAACCGAGCTCATGTTTCGCCGACGGGACAATGTGTCTGCCGAGTGGCTATTATTCTGTGACATCCCCTAAGACCTTGTTTCACGCGTCATTATGACTCGCATACAGAGATAGCACATAGAGCGCGGTGAAGACATTTTTGGTTGTTCGGCTGGACGAACAATGGGTATGACAATGCGGGTCACCAAAGGTTGGTGCTTTGGATAAGACATTTCGCTAACTAATGAGTCTGACAAGGCGACATGATTTTTACAGAAGGACGGTTCAAAGTTAACGAGCTCAAAAAGAGTGGAGAACTTTACATATTATGCGTTTCAGGCGTCTTATGCGTGGCAGATTTCGTTTGAATGCAAGATTATTTCAGTGGTTTGAGATACACGATACTCTAATATTTTTTAATAGTTGAATTGGTTATTGAGTTCACAGTAACAAAGGAAAATAAATTGATGTGATGATTGATTTATGTAGGCCTTAACTGTAGAGGACATTGTTTTAGATGGAGTAGAAAACAATGTCCCGAGTGGTCTCTTTACCCATAATGTAGTGTGAGTGAAGGTGCCAGTGGACGCTGTATAGATCATCTCATTACGTAGATGCAAAGGCCTTTATTAACTGTAGAGATGACTTGCTGTAAAGATACAGTATAGGTATACATGCAGATAAAGACTACTGAGATGGAGTCTACGGTGGTCGTTTTAGCTCGACTGACAGAAAGAAAGATGATTCAAAGGCAACCGATACTTTAGAACAACATTTATAACAATATTTACGGACTTTCTGTCCTTGTAACAATTTAGTGACGCAAGCCCTGTCTCTTGTTTGTAACAACTTTGTTCTAAGAGTAATTTGAAGTGGAAACTTCGTTTGACTCGTATGTGGAAATTCTCAAGAACTTAACAAAGTTGCGCTCTGAGTTAGCCCGAATAAAGTTAAGTATGTTTTTGATCACTGTATTATCTCGGATTTCGTCTATCGTTTATTTATGGGGTCTGAGTTGCTTCGTCAGTCCAAAGTTTTCGATCGGAATAGCAAATGCGTTACAAAACTCCCTTTGTGATTTGACATGAAATTTAGACAAGTGACTTCATACGTTACTTACTTTCTTACGTTACGTTACGTTACTTACTTTCTTACGACATCAGAATTACAGGAGGAATTTGTAGGTAGCGTCATGATGCCGAATTTTCGGCACTGCGTTGATTATAAGATAAATTGCTGTGTCAATAAATACTAAATAAAAAAATAAAAACCGCCGTCATTTCATTTTTAAATTTGCATATATTATCTCATAAACAGCTGAACCGATCTTGATAAAACAAATCTAAGAACACTCGCTTGAAAACCTGCTTTCAAATAAAAACAAACCATATCCAAATCGGTTCACCCGTTTAAGAGGTACGTACGGTACCACAGACAGACACACAGGCAGATACACCCTCACACATAACGGTCAAACTTATAACATCCCTCTTTTTTGGTCGGGGATAAAAATACAACTTCCCACGGCACCTGAGTAAAAACGTAGTTCAACCAGCATTAACCTGTGGCTCCTCAACCCTTAATGCTCGATGAGTGAATGGGCCCGCAATGATGTGGTTTCGGGGACAAAAAACAGGGGTTAATCGGGACAAGGTACCGTTTCCCCTCTATTCAATGTTGTGTTCCGGTTGACCCCACTTGCGATGTAAATCAACGGATCCACTTTTATGACGACTAACCCCAAAATACCTTTCTGTTCCTTTTTGTATGCCCTTGTTTGTTATGTTCACCTGAAAATTATATTCGTTCCACGAGCATGTCTGGTAAATAAATACCTCTTAGTAAATATGAAGTAGGTATAACTTTACTCAAACTCAAATGATTATTATTTGTATATTCCCTACGAAGTAAAAAACTTATATTGAAACGTGATATGACTAGAGATCACAAATATTATGAAACTGAATTTAGGGTAAACCATCCAGTAACTGGCCATACACCAATAACTGATCACAAAAATTTCAATCTAAAAAAATAAGGCTTTGAGACAAGCAATGCCCTCCATTAGTAATAAATTAAGTTAGAAGGTATGTTGGCAGTCTGCTTCGTGCACAAGTACCTAGTTTTTAACACCAGGTGGACTTTGATGGACATGTCAAATCCAGTCGCGGTGTGAAATTCACTCAGCCCACTTACGCCTTAGCAAATTCTTAAGGTGAGTGTATTTTACGTTATTTTATTTCTTCATGAAAACTGGCTTATTTTGTATAAAAAATACTTCAGTTTGGTTTGAAATATTGTGCTATACACTGGAATTGTTTGTATTTGAAAGCAGTTTTGTTATTTGTGGTTTTAGCAAGGGTGGTCAGTTACTAGAACGAAAAACAACACTTTTCCAGAAATTGACCACCCATGTCAGTTTATGGTCAAATCAACGAATACGCCCGTTTAAGTTAAAATTAACTTTATGTGTAAGATCGTAAGTCATAGTTTCACGTACCAAAAATCCAGGTATTTATCTTTTAGTTTTCCAATAACTGACATGGGTGGCCAGTTACTAAATTTTGTACTGGCCAGTTACTGGCCATGAAATGATTGTGGTTTTTCACAGGGTTAGCAGAGATGAAGAAGCGACAATACTCCAAACAAAGCATTGATAACGCTATAGCGTTTGTGCAAAATAAACAAGGCTCCGTTCGGCTGGCAGCAAAAACGTTTCGGAGCAGAATTATTTATAAAATGGCTAACCCCCAAACAAAATCTAAGTCAAGACCAGATACAATTTTATCTAATAAGTCTACGTCAACGTGGATTCCCCAGGAAAAAGGAAGATTTTTTGGATTCGAACTAGAAGTAGAAACACCCATTCTCTCCTTTTTTTATTATTTTCACTGTCACTCATAGACGTTTTTTTAATTTTTCGCGAGAACTGGTAATGTTACGAGAGAACCCTAAATTGACAAAATGTTCTCCATTAAATTTACTACAAATTGTCTTTGAATGTTTATTGATAAACGTTTAGTGTTTGAGATATTATGCTTACATTCATGTCACAAAATTTAAAAAAATGCGCTGCTTGTCTCTAAAATCCATTAACGATACGACAAAATGTTTAACTATCATATTAAACGTTATATAGGCATTCAGCTACCAAGCAAGGTATAATTTAGAATCCTGAGTTCACGATTTTTAGCTCCCCAAGTGTTATTCCCAAGTGTTGACATATCTCGTAATTTTTAAAGATATTGCATTCTATTATAAAATATTTCGTATCCTTATCTTTTCCTTTTCGTTAAACAAAGGCCTGTAAAAGTGCCTGTGGTCAATAACATTCGATTTCAGTTTAAATAGACGTTTAATTCAGGCGGTCAGTTATTGGCTTGAACGCGGTCAGTTTTTGGATTTTTGTGGTCAGTTACTGGTAAAATACATGATTTTATTTAAGTATTTATTAATTAATTTAAAATACAGGTTGGCTTATGTCTTTCATACCAGTTTTAAAAGCCTCATTCTTCCTTGCTTATATTCCGTCGACAAATTAAAAAAATCTTTCAAATTGACGTAGTTATAGGCACATATCTGCGAGACGGTCGTTAAACTGTCAGTTACTGGATGGTTTACCCTATTTGCCAGCTTTACTAAGCATGACGGATTGTTTCCTTTCATTTGGCAAAGAACAGAAAAGAATATGAAGAGCTGTCGGCCAACCTCCATCAGTGGAAAGGCACGGTAAGAAGAAGATAAAGATAAAGATAAAATATTCTTTAGAAGAAGAGAAGCTTGATAAGGAAACATCCAAGAATACATATATCCTATCTTATTTCCAAAGAGGATATCAGCCCGGGTAAAGTAACACGTTTTATCCCACGTTCTTGATTTTTATACATGGACACTGGACAGTCCATCTGTAAACCCCTTTGGAGCATGCAGGTTTCAACAAAAAACAAACGCTTCCGAAAGAACCGTCGTATTTTACACCCCCCGCAGCGTCGCGTAATTCTTTTACGAACTCGCGTTTCCCATTACGTTTTCGTGAGAGAAATGTGTTAGCAAAGATAACGGAGTGCGAAATTTTACGATCCAGGAAAACAAGATTCGCGTCCTTACCGTAACCTAAAGGTAGACTATTACAGAAGGACGAAAGCTGCGCGAGTAAAATATGCCTTTGCATCTACGTAATGAGATTATTTATACAGCGTCCAGTGGCACCTTCACTCACACTGGATGGGTGAAATGACCACTGGGACGCCATAATGGCTGGAAATGCCTGTTCTGCGCGAGTACGAAGGAAAATGATGACGATAGAGGTTCAACTATTGGCCCTCTGACTAGAGTTTGATTGGTTGATTGATTTCTATGCTGGTTGCATGTTTCTTTCTATCTCTCTCTTCTCTTTCTCCAATTAATAAGGCCTTTGCATCTACGTAATAAGATGATTTATACAGCGTCCAGTGGTGCCTTTACTCATATTAGATGGGTGAAGAGACCACTCGGCGCTGCAGTGCCCGAGACATGGAGTATTTAGGCTTGCCCAGCATCTATACCATACTGACAGTTTAGTCAGCTTAGCTAGCCCACAGGAAAAACAAGTCAATACGTGTGAAGCCAACTAAGGTTTTCTCCCATATCTCAGCGTAATATCATCATAATCACCAATAGTCGACCTCTGCCCACTGAGTTGGGTCTTTTATACCCGACTCAGAGAACAAACCGGATTTCAACCACTTTTATTTTAAGGGTATACGATAGCAGCGTGGCGGGAAGATCAACATTTTCACAATTTTATCAATTTTTAAGCTAAATTGAGCTATTTTTGTTCAGTAATTTTTCGTTCACGGCAATAAAATTGTATTCTTCTCAGTGGCAGTGGTAATGCCCAAAAAACTTGTTGATCACCAGAACACATAATCGGCTGAATTATTGTTGTTCTGTTGTTTACAATGATTAAAAGATTACTTTTTTTTTTGCCATGAATGAAAACTCGTTGAACAAAAATAGCTCAGTTTTGCTTCAAAATAAATAAAAAAAACTGTGAAAAAATTAATTGAATTTCACGTCACGCTGCTTTCGTTTCACCTTAAACTCACCGTTGTCACCTCCCAAGGTCGTCAACTAACTTTATTCGAGGCGTGATCGTAGTTATGCTTCTGTGAGTTATTTAGCGCCGCGTCTGGCCTGAATACACCAGCATACTTATGTCAAAGTAGAAAATGTGATATGGGCCTTAAGAATATTATGAAAAGACGATGCCAAATTATCCCTTGAGCACTTCCTTGGCTTCTCGTAACTGAACATCAAAACAGGAAAATTAGGAACTCTTAGGTAGGTAGGTAGGTACCTACTGTAAAAGTAATTTTAGATGATTTGATTTGGCTTCGAATCAAAATTCAGTCCCCGTTATTATTTTCAAATTAAATTGGTAAAGAAATAGAGTAGGTATAGGTAGACATTTGAAATGGTTCATAGGGAGAATTTTTTTTATAACATGCGCCGCGCCAATTTGTTTGCTGGAGCCTTCCGCTCGCTGGCTGGAGCGTACTTTTTGCTGTGCCCAGGCACGAAGGCATGCACCCACCTGCGCCGCACGGCTTTTTACTCCGTCATAATCCTATGCGAGTTAGACTGAAGTAGGCTTCTTTTTGTCGCAAAAAGAAGCCTACTTGGATTCTTCTGCAGGACCTGAGATTTTTGAGATTGTAGTGCCATTTGTAGTGCCATAGTTTACTTACGTCCACATTGATCCCAGCGAAGGGGAAGATCTTCGTCGACGGCGTCTCCGTCGGCGAGAAGCGGTAGAACTCGTGCCGGCCCCGGTACCACTTGACGGAGTACAGCGGAGCGTCTGTCAGCTCATAGAGGCAAGCCAGGACGGCGTCCGCCCCTCGCTGGACCACGCGCGGCGAGATTCGGAGCTCGATGGCGCGGAGACCGCCGATTCCTGTTGGAAAAAAAAAAAAGTTAAAGGTGTAACCTGCACAAGTGAACACACGACAGCACGTCAGAGTGGGCATTTTTGGTGTAAAGTCGCCCATCAGTAGCGGATCTAGGATTTTGGTTTGGGGGGGGGCTTGAACCCAATGAGCGTAGGTCAGGGGTCACCAATTAGTTTCGCTCGGGGTCCGTTTTAAGAAATGAAATGACCATTGCGGTCCGAACAACATTTTATAGAAAACAGTATTTATGAAACAAATGTAAAAATTGCGGAAATAACAAAGGTGTTTTTTACATACATATCAATGAGAAACATGTATTTTTTTGTTGCGGACTATGTGTCTGAAGTTTGGAGTAAAATTGGTGCAAGCTATTCCTAGCGACGATCAACGCTTTCGTAATCCGCAAACTGTTTTACTGGCCGATTTCGAATTGACGTTCGACGACGAAATTTCTTTAGAAATAAGTCCGCCCTTGTACACATTCTCTCACTATAATGTTATTTAAGTTCTTTATTTTTGTGTGCAATAAAGTGCATCAAGTGTACATTTTAATTAAATTTCGTACTCTTTAGTGCAATTTGCTGTGTGGTCCGCCATTTTGCGACCATCTCGCGGTCCGCCATTTTGCGACCTCTGGCGTAGGTTTTCAAGATTTAAAAGTAGATATGCAAAATTTATTTTTATAGAGGGTCTCAGATGCTTTTGGGGGGTGCTTGAGCCCCTTCACCCCCCCTAAATCCGCTAGTGTCGCCCATAATATAACCGAGAAGAGTGCTAGCGTGTAAGTGTCGACGTGCTTTCTTGTGTACATGTCGCACTATCTGTGCAAACGCCTTCTCTCAGAGAGATTTTCGCGTAGTGAATGGTATTGCTTTCACAAATTCATAAAAATGTAAAAAAAAGTAAGATGTAGCCTATGATGAAGATGGTGATGTACAATAATAATTTAATGTAGGTACACACGACAGCTCGACGACCCTTACACACTATAAGCACTCAACTAGGTTACGTTACGGGCGACTTAACAAAAAAAGTGTGCACATGTCCCACTAGCTGGGCAATTTCCCAGAGAGAGAGAGAGCTTATAATCACCAATTCACCACGCGTGCTCAATGCAGATTGGCGATCAGAAAATTGCAGTGTCTAAGGCCCGGTTTCTGAATTGAGAAATTTACTACGCAAATACTTAAATATCGTCCTGTCACGCTCTTTTGTGAGAAATCTGCAGAGACAGGTCGATACTTATACGTATTTGCTTAGTGAATTTCTCAATTCAGAAATCGGCAGTAAGTGTGACAGCCACATTAATAGCAGGCTGTAATAGATGTAATATTTTAACATTACCTACAGCAAAATCAAATAGAAAGTGCTTTTTTGGGCTCAGCTGGCCATTAAAAACCTCTTCTACCCTTAAAAGCCCAAGGAGGAAATCAGCCCAATAAAATCGGGGAGAAATCTCAATCTGTATCAAAAATCATTGCCATAGCAATAAAATCTTGTTATCTCGGCGGCCTACATCTAAATCGATTTGGCCCCCATTGGCAGTGAATTATTGTTCACTCTAAACGAAATAAAGGCTTGTCAATTTAATTAGGAGTCCCTGAGTTGGTTCATTTCGGTTCATTTCCACGCGGCTTTAGGAAAATGTTCTATGCTAGTTTTTCGGTAAAGCTTCTGGCTTGTAAGTTGAATTTCGAACAGTATTTTTTTCTTCTCTTTATTGCCTTTCATTTCAAGTTGATTGCGTTTATAATTGGATTTGAGAAGTGCTCGGTAGGCAAATTAACGAGTAGAAACTAAATTAAGTCAAGGTTTTAGTCCCGCACAAAATTATCTGAATCTGAAAAGTTTAATTAATTAATGTTATGTCTTACAAGTTGAAAGGCCAACAACATTTTCCATCTGCAAGAAGATAAATTCAATCTTTTAGAATGTAATTTGATATTTATTCGCATCATCTGATTCTTTCTTAAAACGGCAATTAATAATGAAACCAACATTTTTGTTTTATTTGAACTAGGTACAACTAAGAAAACTTTTCAAAACATTTCGTCAAATAAAAGCGTTACTCCACTCCACTGTTGTTTGTTCAAGTAGAGTCACCGAATATCGTCACTTTCCAACTTCAGCTCTTATCAGAAGCAGCAATAAGTGCTAGTATCAGACACAAAAGTGTATCTTCAGATGTAGCCGACTATACCACCGGAGGAACTCACTTCTTTTGTTCAATCCTTAAAGTTCGCTCAAGCCGGTGAGTACGTATACTTGGCTAAAGGAACAGGTTTAGACAAAAGAAGGCTTTGCCCCAAGCTCCCTCTTTATTTGGTGAAAGTTTTCGTTCAGTACAGCGCGGGTTGTGTTTTTTTTTATTTCCTCTGAATTGCGGAGCTACCGCGATTCAAAGAGTTTATTCGGTTCGCGAAATTATATTTTCACGCGATGCAGCGGCAAAACAAAGAATATTGCATTTTTTGTGTGCCGTTTTTTGACACGATGTCGATTTATTTTATATTGTGCGACACCGCTTAAAAATCTCTATAAGCTGCATTTCAATACATAACGGCACAATGACATAAAATCAATATTGAGGCGACTTGAACGTTAGGGCTAGGACTCTTTTCATGATTGTTCGGACTTACTACGAGTACTTAGGTACGCTGGGCCTTACGCCGTGTCTGAGGACCCAGGGCCCTTAGCCTGTAACACAATGGTGCCAAAATGGGCTTCCGGTTGACGGTTTTAATTACGATTTATTGATGCTTTCGGTCCAGTGTCGGTCCTTTTAATGTTATTGTAGTACAGCAAAGAATATTATGAGTCTAATTCTAGAGGATTAGTTCGCTGGTTGTAGGAGAACCACGAAAAAATCACGGTTTTGTCCTTCTACCTAGGACGCCATTGACACGCCATTGCGTTACAGGCTAAGGCCCCTGGTCGGGCGAAACGAGTAAAATGTGACCAAATGGGATTCACGGATGGCAGTAAGCTATATTATGTAGGGTCTGAGAGGCTTATCTTATCCAAAACAAGACGAAGAATAAAATTTTCTTAGATTTTAACGAGCACTATAAATACATAATTAAACACAATTTTATCGAATTTTAAACTGGTTATATTTACTTTTTACACTTTTCCAACATTTCGAGACCTTTCGAGGGCGTTTGTAAAATCGAAAAATCGGGTAAAATTGTGTTGAATTAAGTCGAAGAATACCTTACCCACAACATCGAGTCTGCCATCGGCAGTGCTATGAGGGAACGAGGGTGCGTTCTGTATGACCTCACAGCTGTAGTTGCCACTGAGTGCTGGGCCCACTCGAATCAGCACTACGTGGGTCTCGTTCGACATTAACCTCTGTGGACAAAACATAAAGTTTTAGCTCCAGCCATGGATTATTGGCCAGTTTGGACAAAGACATCGGCGACTGAGACAAAGACTGAGGCGCCTCCTAAAACTGACATTCATGTCCTTGGCACTTTCCAGGGACACTTCGACCTAGTGGGATCTTTTGTGTCACCCCCATCCTTATTCCGGCTCAGGACGTGCAAAGACCGAGGCCATAAGCTTTAGAACGTCACCGAGGTTGAGGAACTTATATTCTTTCTGTCTAGGAATTATGCTGTCCCGAGAAGACTCCTGCGTTTACTAGCTATAGCATCGCAGTCACACAGAACATGTTCCATGGACTCATGGCGTCTTTTTACAGGCCCTGCAGTGGGAGTCATTATACAGCCCTATGTTAAGTAGGCGTAGGTCCTTGGCCGTAGGTTCTTCATTAAACAATCGCATTTCCATGATGATCCCGCAGCTGAGCGAACTTTGTTCAGATGTAATATTTGCTGCAAAAACTAATAACTAACTATGAAGATGCCTTTCCTCAGCAGTGAGTGTTTTTGGGCGGTGTTTTGGGTCTGTGTTGATAATTTCGCTACTATTTACATGTAGAACACCTGCCCCAGGTCAGTGTCCCGCGGTAGTGAGCCCAGAATGCTGGCGACGTTCTCTCGCTGTATAGCCAGACAGACTCTGGCCAAGCTACGCGCCAACCCTCCCTTATTTTTTTGATGGTTTCTTCTGTTGTGCTGCTATAATTTTCATGACAATCCCGCAGCTAAGCGAACTTTGTTCAGAAACTGATATATGTTTGCTGCAAAAATGATACTCACATCGACTTTGATCCCTTGGACTGGGATCGCCCTCGTCGTGGGCGACTCGAGCGGCGTGTACCGGTAGAACTCCTGGCCCTGCCGGAACCACTTGACGGAGTATATCCCGTAGTTGTCCAGCTGGTACAGGCACGCTATGGTCACGTTGCGACCCCGCTGCACCACCCGGGGGGTGATGCGGAGCTCTGTGGTGCGGAGGCCGCCCGCTCCTGCGGGAGAAGAAAGGGGAGGTTTAGAGAAATGGCGGAATGGTGGCCTAGAATGGGTTGACGGTCGGTGGGTAGATCGGAAGCCCAATGGGTCGATGACATTGCCAAAACAGCGGGAAGTCAATGGACGAGACTGGCATTAGATAGGTGCTCTGTGCATTAGATCGGTTGGCGTGAAAAGAAGGAGGCCTATGCCCAGCGCAGTGGGCTTTATTTATGGGCTGGATAGATAGAAATTTAAAGGTTTCCGAGATAATGAAATTAAAACGTAGACTACAAAAAAAATCCTGAAATTAATTCAGTATTAATATCAAACTTTTAAATATTCCTTGTGTTTCCAACACTGGCACAATAGACACTGGCACTGGAATAAGACTTCTCTGCGTTACACGTCCATTGCGTGATAAAATATTTTACAAAATTATAACCTAAAAAAATAAAATCATTTCCCAGCAGTAATTTATCAAATAAATACTATTATTTTTGGTGTCTAGTATACGTTCCTTTGGGGTCTATCAGCGTACTTTTAACATCCTGTATATCAGAAATGGATGGATAAAAAGCCCTATTGTACAACGAAAAGTAAATAATAATAATATGAAATATTAAACTCTTGGTGCAAAAAACTGTCTGTTATTCCACCAATGTATTCTTAACCGCACTACTGAATAAAAGATTACATTTTCAATCCACACACGTTTTATATTCATCATTTTCATTCGGATACAGTTTCAATATTCCGCAAAAAGCTTTTACTCATGACCAGGGGAATCGATAACGGTACATTGTAATGCATTAGTTTCTCTATGCTGGCGAGCTGATGAAAGAATGAGATTCAAAATGGTTGGTACAGTCGGCCACACGCTAGGATAACCATTTTTGTTCGATTGTCGCCCTAATGCCGCGCGCGGTAAGAGCTGCCATGGGGTATCTGTGACTGTGGCCGAGTCGGTACCTAGCTAAAGTTGATGCTTGCTCCTACCTAAGTAAGTAAGACGTACGGTCGGCCACAAACTCAGATACCCCATGGCAGCTCTTACAGCGCGCGGCATAAGGGCGCCAATCGAACAAAAAGCGGTATCTGAGACTGCGGCCGACTGTACACACGACAGCACGTCGATCCTTACACGCTAACTAAAAGTTACTCCACTACGGGGTGCACTCCAAGTCGATAGCGGAACTTTAAGTAGGCTGTCTACTGATCAATACAAACAACTTCTACTAGGTGGCGAAAAAAATGGAGCGAAAAAAATATCTGCTGTTTCATACATTTGGCGCAGTACTGAGTCGACCTTTTGTATGGAACAGCTGATATTTTCTTCGCTCAATTTTTTTCGCCACCTAGTACAAGTTGTTTGTATTAATAAGTAGACAGCCTACTTAAAGTTCCGCTATCGACTTAGAGTGCACCCTGTAGTTACAGGGTCACGCGAGATAAAATAAGGAAACCCTTTTAGCATTAGTTTATTGTCGACTTATCTGCAGGGAAATAAAATAAAGATATTGACTTCAAAGCGTTTGCAGTCGAAAAGACGTGAAAGGAATTTTCTTTTTTGGCCCTCGCAATCGCATTTCCCGCCTTTGAGTCTCTAACCTTTGTGACAGGGAGGTGGGAACTCGACTCGGCTCGATAGTAAATAGTGGGAGCTTTTGGGACAAAGCTGAGGCCTTGGCCTGTAAGGCAATGGTGCCAAAATGTGCTCCCAGTTGACGGCTTCAATAACGATTTATTAATGCCGTCGGTGCTTTTAATGATTTTGTAGTACAGCAAAGAATATTCTGATTATAATTCTAGAGAATTAGTTCTCTGGCTGAAGGAGAAAAACGAGGAAACCCCGGTTTTGTCCTTCTGCTGGGACGCCATCGACACGCCACGCTACAGGCTAAGGCCCCTGGTTCTTGTACTCTTGATACTATGATAGATCGTCAAATTATCGTCAATCAGTCGTCTTACTCCCGGTTTTTCCCACAATTTTGAACTGACGTCTCAATGAGCCGTTTTCGGCACAAATTCACAAAGCAATGCCTAGATGGCGCCTACAGGCGTGGCCATAGAAGAACCGGAATACGGCTGACAAACGCATAATACAGATTAAATTTTCCTTTGTATTCCCATTTTCATAACTGCCCTGATGCTCCACAGCGCAGCTGGCAGGATCTTCTATGACGGTCAGCATTCTCAAGTTTCCCATGCTTCTGGGAGTGTGACCTAGATCTCACGAAATTTGTCCTTTTTATAGGAAAAAGCAAGTGAGTTTGCGCGTATAAAGTAGCAGTAGTAAAAACGTTGCGTAGATAAAGAATAGAGAGCATTATTCCGTGGCAAAGGTCCCTCGTCATCGCCCGCTGCGTTCACAACACATTAGTTCAGTTTATTGCCGCGCTTTACTAGCGACGCTGCACGAGTGGGTTTTTCGGGGCCGGACCTATTAGGTCTTGATTCTTTACCTACATTGTTTGGCTTACGTCCAAAGCCTAGCGTCCACTAGGCGAATCGGGCCGGGCCGCTTAGCAACGCAAAAAATCCACTTGCTTGTATTTATGTTTGCAAGTCGACTAAATACCTTAATTATTATAATAAAATTTATTTAAATAATAAAAAATGAGAAAAAAGGAAAACATAGGGTCATGGCAGAGGTATATATAAATTGAATGGAATAAACATTATGTTTCCTAAAATAATTATCCAGGGAGGATACAGGTCTCCCTTTTTGTATGGAGCAGCGGCTACCCGCGTTTCCTCTTAAGAAAGGCTAGGCTGTGAGCGCTTTACTCAATGCAGACAATGATGCATACTTTTATATCAGTTCAGAGTCAATATTTTCGGTCCGACGGGTTCACAGGCTACGGAGCCAGAGTTTCGGAAGGAAGGAAATACTATTTTGACATACAACGATCTTTATATTTGAGAGACACTGGAGAGAGCTCCTTTCTTTGTGAAGTAGTGTAATAAAAGACAATTGCGATTATTGTGTCTTCTATATTGGTCTTCTATCTGGGGGAGTAGGGTTATATTTTGTGTACCATTAATGAAATAAGGTCTTCATATTATGTGATTGAGGATGTAATAAGACTAGTAGTTCGCCCCGAACTGTGAACTCGCGATGTGTAACTTTTTTCGAACAAAGAGACAAACACTTTGTTCGATGTTTTTGACTATTTTGAAATTCGCAACAGATAATAGAGATCCAACAAAAAATAGCACTGTATTTAACCTAAATGACAGATGCAACTCAAACTCCGCGCCAAAAAGGAAATTACACAGAATGTATAATTTTTACAATCCCATATCCCGGCAACCCCTCGACCGGTTTGGCTCATGTTCGAACTTCAAAATTCTTTTCATGATCAAAATTTACTCATGTTATCGTCAAGCGAACATTCATACATACATACATACAAACGCCGGATTGTTCAAGTAGCCTCGGAGAACTTCCCTCGCTTCGCTCGCTCGTTCAATAAAGCAAAGTCGCTTTCCACGTCTGTCTGTTTATCGTTTACTTCCACTCAACGGCTCTTGATGCCGTTTACACCGCCAGTTAGATATTGTTTCACGGAAGGTTTATGTTTTTTTTCCTAGATTGCCCATAGATTTAAATGATATTTTTTTTATAAGAAAACGTATTTAATTATTTTGAAGTGTAAGCAGTACCTTTACTTTTCAAGGTATTTGAACCATTTGAACCACTGTGCCATTTTATTATAGGGGTATTATCTTTCTACAAAAATAATGCTTGTTAAAAAGATTCTTGCTCAAATGATTAAAAAACAAATAAAACCAACCTTTCACGAGCTGGAACAAAAACACCAAGTTGTTTGCTAACCTCTCGTTCCAGCACAAAATCCTAGTAAAACCGGTAACCTACATCCGCACTTAACTTGTATTCCAGCATAAAATCCCGCAGTCTACTTTCTTGCGGGCTGTAAAAATGTTTAGGATCTATAAACCGCATTTATATTATTCTTACACAAATGTTATACGACTTGTCTCTAGACAAGGCTCACCGTTTGCAGTGAGTCCCAAATATGACGAAAATGCTAGTAAAATGCGAACAAAAGGCTCCTATGAATAGTCAATCGACCGTTGCCATATTATCGCTCGCACATTTTATAGGGCGCGGTGAGCGCGCGGCCGAGCGAAGGACTAGTCATAACAGGCGCCCAAGGCGCGCGCCCAGAACGCTGCGTTTAAAATTGTGTGAATTTAAAACTACGAATGGCGGCGCTTGATGTAATTTTCCAAATTGTATGACTTTACTCTACATTGGTATAGCTGGTAGCAAAAGTAAGTATTTTACTGAACCGTTTAGGCTTTACGCTTGCTGATATAATTCGAAAGACTTTGAACGCAAGGTATTTGGGACTCTATTATCAGCAGTATAAGTAGTATAACGTATATTTTTTGGATAGAAATATTGTTCAGAAAGAAAAAATAGTTTTATCATACTGTTATACTAGTACATAGAGGTAATAAAGGCTGGTAGGTATACTGAAAATAATAGGTTGAGAAACTAATACCGTTCATACAAAGGGTAAACGGAAAGTTTTGAATTTATTCAACACTATCCTATAATATGTACCTACCTACTCCCCTCGAATACAAACAAAAATTTAATATCCGCTTTCGAAACTTTCAATTGATTCACCTGAACAAGCAACGGTAAACTAACATAAACTAGATGCTTTGAATAAATATTACACGTTCATTTTATTGACATTGTTTCATAAGCCGTCGAGGCTCTCCGTAGGATTAGGTTTTGGTGGTTTTATTAATGCTACAAAAAAAACTTGGGCAAATTATATATGCAGCGTCACGAGGCCTATTCACTCACACTAGATGGGTGAAGATACCATTCAGACACTGCAATGCCCCGGACATTGTTTAGATGAAGTAAGCTTGCCCAGCACCTCCATCCTGTCAGCTTAGCTTATCCTACAGAAAACTTTTTTTTTTTTTTAAATACCCCCGACATTTTAAATTAGTATGTCTTATAAACGGTGAAATAAATGAATGAACCGCATCTAAATCGGTTCACCCGTTTAAGAGCTATGGTGCCACAGACGGAGACACCCTCGCACTCCCTGTATAATGGCACTAGAGCATACATTTTTGGTATGCTGGGACATGTCCAGTTGTCCACCCCTGGCGTGTTGGACCGTTTATTATAGACTTTTTTGATAAATTATGTTTAACATGAGCTAGAACCTTCCAAAAATACAAAAAATGCAAATTTAAAAGTGGTTACAGAGTAGCTACCACGGGTGCGAAAAGACTGAGCCAGACGTCTGCCGGACGTCTGTCATGTATCCCAATACTTTGGTAGTTAGTTTGTTTATCCAACTTATCACTTTCAGGACAGAGAGCACTCGTGGTAGCTGCTCAGAAGACGTCTGGTAAACTGATTAAAAAAAAAAAAAAAAAACACGACGGTCCGACATCAATAGTTTCTTGTGACATCAGTCAAGTGATGAAACCATTTTAGAAATGGGACCAGTTTTGAAAGAGGAAAATAGGGAATTCTTCCTCGATTTTGTAGATTTTCTTCAGGTTATCCCTTTCACTCAGTGTTTGAGGGGTAGAGCGCACGCGAGAAAACAACACATTTTTCAAATATTTATTATCTGTGTCTGTACTAGTATACGCTCTTAGGGCGCGGTGCATAGTGAATTGCAAGATATTTTCGCTGAAAAAAAATGCGCCGCTTATTTTTTTCAGCGAAAATATCTTCGAAACGTTCATGAATGTCAACACGAAACTGGAGGTCTCACCTAATTCTAGTGTTTGATATGTGAACATTTTCGATTTGTTTTGTGTATTTGATACAGGAATCAATTTTGTGCATTTTTCTTTGCGCGCGAGCTATTCTCTATGCACGGCGCCTTAAAAGATTTTCACCAGACGCGTGACTCGGAGTTTATATTTGAACCGTCCGCTGAAGGGCGGACATTTTCTTTTGCTCCTGAGATACTGTTATTGGACTAAAGACACGGTCACTGAATTTCATATTTTTAACGCCCGACGCCTAAAGGGGGTTTTATAAGTTTGACGTGTCTGTTTCTGTATCTGTCTATTGTGTCATCGTAGCTCCTAAATAAATGGCCCTACTTTGATTTCGTTTTTTTTATTCTTCTAATGGTGACTTGATTGAGAGTGTCCTTAGCTAGATTTCATCAAAATCGGATCAGCCGTTTATAAGATATTTTAATTTGAAGCTCAAATGTCGGGGTTATTTTAATATTTTTATTTAGAAGTCTATTCCCGTTAACAAGTGGTGAAACGAACGTTAACTTAATTAAACAGTTCCCCAGTCCGCATAAATAACAAAACGGTTTGCAGTAAAAACACAAAAACAAGAGAGCAACGAATAAGATTGAGAGAAAATAACATTTCTGTCCGAAGCAGGTGTACTTTAACAACAAGAAGAAAAGACACGACAAAATTATCCTTGCGGTGGAGTTGAAGCACCCATGCACTTTAGCACACGGTTTTTAGAGCTAATTTTGCTTAAAATATCCGTAGGACATAAGTTGGCACGCTGATTGTTTATCGATATGAGAAGTATCGTAAAATATAGACTTGGAAGCGTATCGGGAAGATACGTATGTTTTCAAAGGAATTGTTATTTTTGTACCAATTATATTGGCTCTATTCTTATTAGCTGCGGATACTAAAGACAAGCTAAAGACACAAAAAAACATGCGAACAAGAGCGGCCGATCGCCATACATTTTATCTCACAGCGCCCTGGGGGCCTATTCTCGGGAATCTCGCATTCGACACATCTCGTAGGAAAAATGTCACTACAGTACGTGCAGCATGGTAAGCCCGAGATAGGCCCTTCCCTATGCAAAACTGTCAACTTGTCGTTCGGGCTCGAGTTGGCTCTACGCCAACAAGGCGATGGAGACAAAAATACAACATTTTTATTAAAAATTGCAATATCTACTTTCTGCTCGACATGACCCTAATCTATTGCCATCTCGAATCCCGCCTGCCATGCTCGCACAATAGACATGGCACGTCTGTCACTCGAGTTCGAGAGAGTGTCAAAACGACCATGCTAAGCATACAGCTTCACTAGCTCTGATCGTTCTTGGAGAAGGAGCATGGTAAACATCTCCCTTCCAGCGTAATTATTAAAGATACCTCACGTCTTACGTTAATCACCTACGCTATGTGCAGTGCTGTTGTGAAATAATTAAGTTTCAGGGCAAGACTAAACACTCGCTAAGTCGCTACACAGCACAGGCGAGCCTCGCTCGTATTATTATGCTAACGTTACAACGTATATCCAGTCTTGCAGGGCTAGGCTACACATAGACAGGGCAAGCACGGATAGAGGAGACTGCAAGCGGATTTTTTTTATAGCAGGGACTTGAATTGAATTTTAGGATAGGTAAATAGAAATAAGTACATTTTAATCTGATCAATTTAATATTTTTATTACAAAAAGCCGATGTTTCGTAATTTAAGGTGACGGTAACTTAAAGCAATAAACGCTTTAGAAAATAAAAGCAAGCTTTTCCGGATTTAATTACGAGCTCTACTAATAGTATTTCATAACAAAATTCAAAATTGCCAAATTAATATCCCAGCAATAATGTTTTGGTTACACTCGTAGTATGCGTGCCTTTCGGGTCGGTCGGCGGTTTTTAAGCACCCTGTATATTGAGCTAAAGCAGGGGTTCCCAACCTTTTTTTGTTTACTGCCCACTTTAAGAATAAATTATTTTTTAACGCCCCCCTTTTTAAACATACTTAAAAACCGCTAAGTACTTATAACTGATTATTGAAACGCAACTTTATAGTATTCGGACAGAGTATCTTTTTTTTTTTTTTCTGGGTCTCTTACCCCTTTAGGCTTGCACCGCCCACAAGGGGGCGTTATCGCCCACGTTGGGAAAGACTGAGCTAAAGATAGGATCTCATGGGTTAAAATAGTCTTCTTTTAAAACAGTCAAAAATGATCTACGCTCGGTGGGTCCCCCCTTGGTCCCCCTACTAAAACATCCTCTCTCGAACCAAAGGCTTGTAATGTCAGATCGATAAATTATTACCCAACTACCACGGGGCACCTATGTACGCTCGCTCAGAGGCACCGTGGACCGTTACGTTGAATTATGGCACTTGTGTCAATAGCAGTAAGACCCGGCAGGGTAATGGTTTAGTAGTGGGCGTGAGTGGAAAGTCACAACGTTAAGAGACACAGAAGGTGCATCTTGGGTTTTTTTTTTCGCTGTAAGGTCTTTAGTAGCTGATGGACGAACATATTTTATAAGCAGAACTTCGTAATAATGTACTTTGGCGAAACTATGAATCAACTGTTTTCAGGAGATCAAAATTTGTGATGATCCATTTTCCCATGAATGACGTATGTACCTACCCTTAATTCACACCTAGCACCTTGTATGCTTTTCCATTCCATCCATAGTTTGTCGGGAAGAAATCGCTTTTAGCGATAAGAAAAGTTAGTTGTTATTCAAGAATGCAAAATTATTGTTTGCAGTGAGTGCTTGTATTGAATACCGAGGTAGCGAAGGTTTCTAAAATTGAGCCAGGAGAGCGTAGCGAGTGATTCGAAAAAAGAAACCTGATTGTAGCGAGGTATTCAGAAGCACGAGACGCGAATAATATTGCATCTGCGCGAAACACCCAACTTTTCATCTCACAGAGCGAGCAAATCAGTATGTTAGATGATAGAAAAACAATAGATATCTAGGAACATAAAGGTTAGTGAAATGTGTTCCCTTCTTACCTATTTGCTTTGACAGATAAGTCAAAGGAGTTATTTTTATTCTTTTTTTACACCCTATGGCATCGCGTTCAAATTTCGAAGCGCGCAAAAATGCAGATAGTTTCAAATAAGCTTTTCCACGATCGTATGTTTATAGTAACAGCATACTTTCCGAGCCTAGGAGATGAAATAGTTATTTGTTATGCAAGAATGCAAAATTATTGTTTGCGGCGAGTGCTTGTATTGAAAACCGAGCTAGCGAAGGTTTCTAAAATTGAGCCACGAGCGTAGCGAGTGGTTCAAAAAAAGAAACCTGAGCGTAGCGAGGTATTCAGAAGCACGAGACGCAAATAATATTGCATTCGTGCGAAACACAAAACTTTTCATCTCACAAAAGCGAGGAAATGACTTTGTTAGCCAAGCGGGACAAACTCTATAGACAACTACTTACAGGCAAAACAGGTGAGTCAAATAAGTTCCTTTTAAAAGCATATTTTACTGTAGTTACGGCTGTCGCACTAAAGTTTTGAGCTTCGTTGGTATTAAAACCATTCGTTTTATTAATAATTTCCTGAAGTTTATTTATCCAGACACAAAAATAATGTAAATAAAAGAATGTTTTTTTTTTCCGGGTGCATTCTGAACTTTTACCATATAAATTAAAAATTTCTACGAGATAAAAAATGAAATTAGTAATATCGTTTGAAAAAATGTATTTAACAAACCAAAACATAATTATCTATTTGATAAAACAGAAGCGCAGCATTTTTTTTATTTACTGGCATTTAAAAATAAATATGTGTACAAAATATTGAAAAGACTATAAGAAGAAACCGCGTTTCTGAATGTTCTATTCCGTGACTTTACCTTTTTAAAAGATGCTTATGCACCATTTACATTCACAATTTTGTATAGAGAATGGGCACGAACAATCGCTTTCGCTGAAATACGCGTTTAAACGAACTATGAATGAGGTTTTATTTTCCATCGGGATCTGGCATCTACTTAAACGGCCAGTGTTTTTTTCTTTCTCAAAACCATAGGGCGCGGGAAAGACTGTCCCGGCGTCGCGTTCAAATTTCGAAGCGCACAAAAGTTCAGATAGTTTAAATCCGGCCTTTACACGATCGTAAGTTACTAGTAACAGCAAACTTTCCGAGCGTGGGAGATGAAAAGTATATTTTTTTTGTAAATAATAAATTTTTGGTGTGCTATAACGTGTTACTATCTAACTATCTCTTTTGAGATTGAGTTGGTTTTCTATCTTTTGCCGCTTCGTGTCTAGGGGCAAACTGAAATTATTATCGGACTTGACTCGCCGGGAGGCCGTTGGCGTAAATCAAGTTAGTGCAGACCATTGGAAGTGAAGCTATGTGTTGCAAATTAGGTGAAGCATAGGCATTGATAATTTAAGGCTCGGTATAAGGCTAACTAGCGCCACCAATGTTGAAAAAATCATATGTCCCTTCAGAAGAAGTTTCTGAAAAAATCCTAAGATGAGCTCATGCGCCATGCTTTTCTAGATTTTTAAGTGTAAGTAACCAACTCAATTTCTAGTCATAAGCTAAAAAAATTTCGACAACCGCTAAAAACAGCCGCTTTTGGCGGTTATCGAAAATTTTTTAGCTTAAAAGTAAATTTCGAAGAGGGTATCTACACTTGAAAATCTAGAAAAGCATGGCGCATAAGCTCATCTTAGGATTTTTTCAGAAACTTCTTCTAAAGGAAGATATGATTTTTTTAACATTGGTGGCGCTAGTTAGCCTTATACCGAGCCTTAAGAGCTGCGTTGAGTTGATGATCATGATTATCATTATTAGCTAGGCACCGAACTAAATCCCATAGAATCCGCATTACGTACAAAATCACATTAAAAACTTGTCCCCATAGAAACAAATGATATCAGCTATAGAACAATACGAAACATCATTTCGACCATACGTCTAATATTCTAATGTCAACCTTATTGCATTAGTGTAGAGTTTTACTTTAATTGCATAGACTACGAGCAAATAAACTCCCATAGTCAATTTGGGCATCTAATTTTCCAGACATATTTCAGAGTTCTATGTACTATCTATGCTCGGAATAACACTACGTGACAAAAAACGAAACGAATGGATTCGGCGAAAAACGGGGGTCAGAGACGTAGTTAGCATCATCACACGAAGCAAATGGATCTGGGCAGGCCACATAGCCAGAATGGATAAGAACCGCTGGACCAGGCGGATCCTAGAATGGAGACCATGGCAAAATACCAGACCACGAGGCCGCCCACCCAGGCGCTGGGCGGATGACATCCGCGAACAGGCGGGTTACGACTGGATGAGAAAGGCAGCAAACCGCCAACACTGGAAATTTTTGGGAGAGGCCTATGTCCAGAAATGGACCAACAGAGGCTGCTAATGATGATGATGATGATGATGTACTATCTAGTTTTATCCTTGATCGAAGTAGCTAGGCAACAAACTTGCCATCTGTCACGATCCTGAGCAGCTACCACGAGTGCTTGCTGTCACTGTCACTGAAAGTGATAAGTTGGATGAACAACCTTACTACTATAGTATTAGGATACATGACAGACGTCCGGCAGACGTCCGGCACAGCTTTTTCGCACTCGTGGTAGCTACTCTGATCCGATGGCTACCGTTTTAGTTTTAGTGCTCACTATTTGGCGCCACTGTTGAGTTAGGTCATGAAATACTTATTTAATACCTTTAAACCGTACCAACAAAACACGTCAGGCATACCGCAATGTCCGCAGAAAAAAAAGAGGATAGGTTTTCGAAAGATACAACTGTTTCAAAGCATGGTTACTGGTTAGTAGCGGGACAGCAACTAATTGCTATAACTAATCTCAGTTATTGTAAAATATTCACAACATTATTTCTGAGACTAAGTAAAAACCAACGATACCCAGCCAAATAGAATCATTCGGGATAAACGTGCGCTTTTGCCTTTCAAGCCATACTTTGTTTTAAATAATAAAGCTAAGGAAATAAAACAACATGTTCTTCAGATAGAGCATTTATTTGACTATAAATGAAAAAAGAAAAATATACAAATCAAATGTATTTCTTTTTGCAATAAATAATTTAAGAGAGAAATCGGGAATGCGTTCACTTGCCCCGTGTTTCGGGTAACCGTGCGCACCCCTATGGGGTAAGTAAACGCATTATTTTGTAAGGCACAAAACAATAACAAAACAGATATTTTGTTCACAATATGTCTTTGAAAGGTTCTTGCTGTTAATTTGGTCTTATTTTTGATCATAAACGTAATCAGTCTTTGAGCTTCATCATAGATTTAAGCCTTATTTGTTGTTCTATGGCTCAGGTTAGATCGGTATTTTTTTCGTATGATATAATAATATTTTCGCGGCATGACGACACTGTAGCCTAAAAACATGCATATGAGAGGTGTAACAGAAAATAAAGTAGGTAAGTCGTAATTTTTTTTTTTGACCCTTGCGCACACTTACCCACGCACACTTTCCCTAGGGAGCCAAAATACAAATTAATGTTTATACTGGTTTAAGCAACAAACATAACCATAATATTATGTCTCACACATCTAGAAGAATTATTATGGTCATTATAAAAAAAAACATGACTTACCAGTATCGGATCCGAAACTTGGACGTGACAGGATTTGCCGAAATGCCAAAAATTACCAATGACACTACTAAATTGTATTTATTGCGAATAAAACATTAACGAAAGGTCACGCGGTGCAGTACCATATGAAAACTAGTTAACCACTTTGGGGTCCTCGTTTTACCCAAAGTAACCCCTCTCCCCCTCCCTTAGTTCCGTAGATAAACGCGATTCGTACACTTACCCATTGCGCTCAGTTACCTAGAATGACTCTAATAGGTACCTATAGGAACAACACTTTGGCTTCGACATCATTTTCGTTCCTAAAAATGTATCCCTGAGTCTTGTAATTTTACTCGTCTATCGTAGACACAAGTCCTAAACGAGGCAAGTCCCATTTAATTTAAAGTTGAAAATAAAAAATAAAATGTATTTTCCAGGAACGGCTGCTCCCGGGTTTTTTTAAAGAAAGTTTGTGCACCAAGTTTATATTTGTTTTTTTTTAATGTTTAGAACTAGGTAAAGGAAACCCGTCAATAGCATGGTGAAGTTTTTACATTAAATTAAGTTTTTATTGCATCTAAGAAAAAAAGTGTACTGAGGCCAATCTGTTTTAGATTTATGTCGATACTTTTTAAGCAATTGGCAATATTGATAAATTAAGACGACGTACGTCTCACAACTAGCGCCGCCAATGGAAAAAAAATCATATCTTTTTTTTGGATGCGTTTTTAGCAAAAAACGCTCCTGCGATTCCTCAACGCGAGGCTTAACTATTTTTAGGACCTAAGGTTTGGATTCCAGATCCTAGAACTTAAGAATGCAATCGATTCACGCCAAAAGTGGCCACTTTTGCGTCATTTCATCCAAAAGTGAAGCTTGCGCCCATCTTTGAGGGTTGACATTGGAATGATAGTGGAAGAGGTTATAAAATAAAAATTGGTTTTCTTTTTCACATAATTTTCATCCTGTTTAGCCAAAAATAGATAGGTCCTTTTGTAGCACGTTGCATAATCCGGGGAACACAAAATTTTTCGAAAGACTCTCTTCGTCCGGAGTTTCGGAAAACCCGAAGCAGGGTCTTGGGCAGGAAGGAAGCTGGACTAAACAGACAGGTTTTATAAATCGATGCACGTGTCATAAGCAGCCCCGTCCGGCGCGCCCCAGCCGTGAAATTCCGCTCAGGAAATTTTTAAACGAACGACGACGTCCGCACAGGGCGGGATTTGCATCTTATGTACGATGTTTTCGAACTATAACTTGAAAACGGAACCCTATTACTAACTGCCGGTTTCTGAATTGAGAAATTCGCTAAGCTAATGGCTAAGATATTGTCCGGTCTCTGCAGATTTCTCACAAAAGAGCGTGACAGAACGATAGTTAAGTATTTGCTTAGCAAAATTCTCAAAGCTGAAACCGGGCCTAAGACTCCGCTATCCGTCTGTCCGTCTGTCACCAGGCTGTAGATATCTCATGAACCGTGATGGTTAGACAGTTGAAAATTTGACAGATGATGTTTTTCTGTTGCCGCTATAGGTAACAACAAATACTATAAAACTAAAAAAAATATATTTAAGGGGGCTCCCATCCCACACGACAATGTGTTTTTTTGCGTTTTAATAGATAATGGTACGGAACTCTTCGTGCGCGAGTCCGACTCGCACATGACCGGTTTTTTTATGCACAATGTAGGTACTCGTAGTAAATAAGTAAAGTCGCAAATAGTGAACGTCAAATACTTGAATACTAGTTTTTTCTTGCGATTTCGTTCGCGTAGCCGACAGAAAAAGAATAACAGCTCTTCATGGCGTTTGCTATAACGGGAAAGAGTATCGATAGACGAAGTCACGGGCACAACACAAGCTAGTAATAAATACATCTAAGGAGTGTTCCACCCATCGTTCATGTCGTTTATAATATAATAATAATTAGGTAAAGTCGACAGCACGTTGACCTTTACACGGCTGCACTTCACTCGTTTACGATACGGGCGACTTTACAACACTAGTCTGATGTCTTGTGCTGTTGACTCGACTGGACTTAGACAAAAAGTTGACGTTTTGGGAAGTGGACCTTTTGGGAAAAGGACATTCTGGGGAGTGGACCTTTTGGGAAGTGGACATTTTGGGAAGTGGACCTTTTGGGAAGTGGTCCTTTTGGGAAGTGGTCCTTTTGGGAAGTTGACCTTATGCACCTAAAGGGTTTCCTCAATGCTGAGGATCGTGACCATCACTTGAAGGTGGCGGAGAGTAAAGTTCTCCATTGCGGTATACGGGTATAACTTAGTAATAATTAGTGTTAGTAACTAGCTATTATAACCCTGCAAGATTCACCCCCAATCCGTTCCTGTTTCAGAGACGAGGAAAAAGTCATCTCACTTAAACTAAGTTTAAGTAAAACAGTTTCTTTTTATGCAGGCACCGGAGCACTTTTAAATTGAAAGTCCGAAGTTTTTCTTCAGTTTTTTATGATAAATGCACCGTTTCGCACTTGCTAACGCTGTTTGCTCGACTGTTAAAAGTTTCAAAATTTATTTTGTCTTCCGTCTGCTGTACTTAAATACGGAACAGTTATTTTAATCAACACTTGAAACAAGAATCGAGAAGAAACAAGTCGACGACGCAGCGTAGAGCATGCTCGAAGATATTTCTACAGAAATGCATAAGTTCGCCATGCGGCTACATCTAGTTTTAGCCGGTTAAGGCGCTGGGCATAGTGAATTAGCCCGCGCGCAAAGAAAAATGCACAAAATCGATTCCTGTATCAAATACACTAACAAAATCGAAAATGTTCACATATCAAACCCTAGAATTAGTTGAGACCTATCTAACACAGCCAGTTTTGTGTTGATATCCATAACAGATAGCAAGATATTTTGCTTGAAAAAAAGTGCGCCGCCTATTTTTTTTCATCAAAAATATCTTCAAAACCTTTACGAATCTCAACACAAAACTGACTGTGTTAGATAGGTCTCACCTAATTATAGGGTTTGATATGTGAAAATTTTCGATTTGTTTTGTGTATTTGATACAGGACTCGATTTTGTGCATTTTTCTTGGCGCGCGGGCTATTCACTACGCACCGCGCCTTAAAACTAGGCGTAGCCACTTGCTCTGGGTGAAATCTTTGTCCGTTCTGACATTTATAGCGGGTTTTTTTTAGTTAGCCACGGTTATCGTCTCCCACTGCTGGGCAATTGCCTCCGCTTTTGTCTTCCACACGTCTCTGTCCTGCCCCTGTATTCTCTAAAATATCCACCGTAAAAATAACGGTTTTTAAATGTCAAAATAAAGATTGTTCATTACAATAAGGACTATTTTCGAGTGTTTTGACGCTCAAAGGTTGAGTGTTTTTTTTTACATAATATACCCGCTGAGCCACATCTGACCATCTGGGCAAGAACTTATTCAGGTCATCCCGGCATCGTCGCCTAGGCCTGCCGCGTTGCGCCGTTGTCCGTTCTGTGGGACCCAGTCGGTGGCAATCTTTGCCCACCTGTCTTGGCTCATGCGGCAGATGTGGCCAGTCCTGGGGCCTGAGTCTGTAATGTAATGGTGCCAAAATGGGCTCCCAGAATTGAAGCAATTACGATGTATTAAACCTGTCGGTCCTTTTAATGTTTTTGTAGTACAGAAAAAAATATTCTGATTCTAATTCTAGAGATTAGTTCGCTGGTTGTAGGAAAAAAACGAGGAATTCTGAGGAGGTTTGGGATGCTCGACGCCATCTGGAGTATCGATTACAGATATAAGCCCCAGTTCCATTTGAGTCAAGTGGTCGTGTAGCTTCAACAATACACGTACCTAGGTTACCTTTTATTTGAGTCCGCGCGGACGAAGTCGCGGGCAAAGTCTATAAAAAGTACAAAGTATTGTTCTTCTACCAGCGTAAGCTAACGTGTATGTATGTATAGTTAAAATAACAGGGCACCTGTTAATTCCAGAACTTAGGTCTTAAAGGCAAACTATAAGGCTTAGTGCGGGCTATATTGTTCTATGTACAACGATGTGCTATAAGTACATTTGTGTGCTTACAAGATGGAGGTAAGTTGGGATGGTTGTACAATGTACAATGTAAATAGGGTCTAAAGTAGCCTTAAAGTTTAAGACAAGGTACCTATATAAACGCAGTTTGGTTCTAATAATACTTGTGGTTCGCCCCGAACTGTGAACTCGCGACCCCATATAAACTTAACAACCCCATATCTCGGTAATCCCTCGACCGATTTGGCTCATGTTCGAACTTAAAAATTATTTTAATTTCGTTTACCCGCTTACCAAATTTTATAACGATCCGACCAAATTTACTCAAGTTATCGTCGAACGAACATTCATACATACAAACATACATACATACATACAAACGCCGCATTGTTCCAGTAGACTCGGAGAACTTCGCTCGCTTCGCTCGCTTGTTCAATTATGTTAGTAACTTCTAGGTTTTATAAGGTTAAAAAACTTCACTCGGGACAGGACCTGAACCCGCGACCTCGGGTAAACTGTGCTGCCGTTCTAGCAAAATTTCCCTAGCATGGGTCAGTGCTTGGATCATCATCAATATGTGTATTGGATCATCATCATCATCATCAGCCTGTTGAAACCCATTGCTGAATAAAGACCACTTTATGGCTCATGCCACCTCTGACAATCCTACGCCATAAGCAGTGGTTAGTACTTATAACTAGTGGTTCACTCCGAAATATGAACTCGCGACTCCAGTTACAGATGTGTAACTTTGCTTACGCCATTCGCGCAGGCGCGCGCGCGCTTTGCATATAAACTATACAACCCCATATCTCGGCAACCCATCGACCGATTTGGCTCATGTTCGAACTCAAAAATTCTTTTAATTTCGTTTACCCGCCTACCAAATTTCATAACGATCCGACCAAATTTACTCAAGTTATCGTCGAACGAACATTTATACATACAAACATACATACATACATACAAACGCCGGATTGTTCCAGTAGACTCGGAGAACTTCGCTCGCTCGTTCAATAACTAACTAAAGAGTTTCTATCTATCTAATGCAGACCAATATTTAAATTTAATTAACTGGCATTTGCATAAATAAGTCCATAATGGAAGTTCGCTGGCCAAACAAAACAACGTCCCTAATACATTGACATTATGAGGCGTCGTTGGTCAATCGGCAAACCAATCAATCGATCCATCAGGATAATATTACATTGACAGCTGATTTGCACGCTGTAATGCCCTTGAATAATAACACATGCAATACTTGGTACCTATCTATAATCTACGAAGTCGAATTGAAACTACGAAAGTCCTATTTAATTGTATTTTGTGTTTTGGCAATTTAATAATTTAAAAATATTATTATAATAAAATCTACACTAAATCTAATCTAAACTCTAAAATAAACCTAAAATAATTTTAAAATAAACTAAACCCAAAATTATCTATCTATCTCAAATTCTACATATTACCTTACCTATATCTCTACAGCAAGCGTCGACAAAAGCTGACTCTATATCAGATTCTGACATGTTAGGTACACTGCTGAGTTAGCACAAGGTTGGGTTAGGGCGTATCCATGGGTTACAACTCTATCTATCACACTCTACGTCAAACAAAAGAGTGAGATGCATATTTTTTTTATAACCCTTATGTACTGCCTTATGTGTCGCCTACTGTTATCTTCTGTAGAAGAACCTTCCATCTAGAGTAGTT
Organism: Zelleria hepariella; assembly: GCA_949319315.1. Lineage (NCBI taxonomy): Eukaryota > Metazoa > Arthropoda > Insecta > Lepidoptera > Yponomeutidae > Zelleria > Zelleria hepariella. The sequence goes on from OX439388.1 coordinate 2,039,126, forward strand.
TTTGACAGCATCTTGTTGGTAAAACGATGGATTCTTCGTTAGTAACTATTCTAGGGGTAAATGTAAAACCGTTAGTTATTTTTTTAAGTACAAGTGTCGAACAAAAAGTGTACCTCAAGTTGTTGCCAACTGTACCGCCCTTTACGGCACGCTCAGTAGCCTACTCTGTGTGACTAAGCTAATCTTATTAGCTCCGTGAACCATGTGATTCGATACTCTGTGAAACAATAGGCTTAAATCATATTGACGAGAGGTTCTCAGCCGTGATTCGATGTATAGTGTACAGCCAATATTAGCTGGAAATTCAATTTACAGTGAAAGCTGTGAAATTCAGGCGCGCGTTATAGGAAAACATCAGCTTTGAAACTTTCTAAACCAATCAATATTGCATTTTCTGTCTGGGATAGAATGTATTGGCCAGTTCGTATTTTCAATATCTTGTAGGTACGAGTATGTACCAGCACATCTAAAGCCTTTGCATCTATGTAAAGAGACGATTTACACAGAGCACCTTGTGTATATCAACAAGGAGCACCTTCCAGTGGCACCTTGTTGATATGTAGTAGGATTGCCCCGCATCTAAACCACCCTAAACAAGCTGAAATATGCGTTTTAAAGCGGAACAAACAAAACACTCATTGCTATCGACATTTTGTTTCGAGTTTTTTTTTTCGCCCATTTCGGAGTGCAATTTTGGAATTTGGTTGTGCATCTCCAGTGTAACATAATTCATTCTGCTTCAAAACCACTACAGGGTGCAATCGAATTCGATAGCGGAGTAGGCTGTCTGTGCCTACTGATCACTACAAACAACTTGTACTAGGTGGCAAAAAAATGGAGCACAAAAAAAATATCGGCTTTTTCATAAGTACACTATAATATAACCGAATAGGAGCATGCGTGCACTTAGTCAATGCAATTTAAGTAAAACTGTACACAAATGCAATATGGTTGACATATTATAAGACGTATCGTCGAAATTATGTTTCGTATTTATTCTATTGCTGCTACAATTTGTTTCTGTGGGGACAAGTTTTTATTGCGATTTTATACGTAATGCGGATTCTATGGGATTTAGTTCGGTGTTCGCTTGACTCGACTCTGCGTCAGTGTGCCCTGACCCTTACCCAGCCAACGGTCCAACCAAAAGTTCTTTGTTTGAATTCAAAAATACCCGACCGCCTTCCGACAAAGCATTTTGTCAAACGTCACAAATTCCGCTCGAGTTGTTTACTTCGTCAAAGAGAGGACGAAGCGGAAAAGCCAGAACGTTGCATTCGTTTGGAATGGAATTAAGGCTATCCCGTGTAATAATAGGTAAGGGCAAATTCTAAAAGGTTTTGTAGCTTAGACACGCCAGGGGTAGAAATATCCCAGAATACCAAATATGTATGCTCTAGTGCCATTATCCAGGGAGGAAATCGGGGACTAGGTACGTTTGTATTTATATCCTCTTAACGATGCGACAAGGTATAAAAAAACTACATACCTACACGCATCTTTTTTCTCCACCCTTCATTTGCATATACAAGTTTTCTAGTCTCCGCTAGCGCACATATTAAAATAATAGTTTGCTAGCGTCACAAACACGCATAACTTTGTTGACGCGTTTTGTAATTTGGTTAAAAATGAGCTGGGCGGTGGAACCCTCACTCAGCTTCGCTCAAAAAAAAGATTTCGGATGCTTCCTGTGAATTGGTGATTTTTGCATTGAGACTACAAATTAATTCGAAGGGATATCTATTCTAGCTGTGTTTTGTTTTTAAGTTCAAACGGTCGTTCTTAACCGTCAAACTCTGAGCCCCACTCAAAAGAGAGTACCGCTAGCTGATAATTTCACGGATTGTTTGTTTACCAAACATGAGAAGAGCCACGTTAACCCATTAGCGGAATGTTTAACTAATGTGTTTATGTTTATCGAGCCTTAGACTGTTTCCCTTTGAAATTATTGCGAAGCCGGCTATACCCTGTTTGCGTGCTCCCGGATTTCTCAGAATCTCGCCATTGATCCCTTGAGAAAATATGGAAATTATTTTGAGTGATGTCGGATCTCGGATTGTTGGAAGCGGTCGGCTTTGGTTTGTTTCCACTTTAGTGCCTGTATACAGTCGGTATTGCAGGAAGCTCGCGTTATATTTAATCCCTTTCAATTGATTGGTATGATATGCCTCGTCCCAAACTTTCGAGAAAAAATACCAACTCACTGATTAACATTATGTCGTTTCAATACCTTTATCAAAACAATTATTTTATAAGTAACAGCAGTAGTAGTAGTTAGATAAACAGAATGCTTTTTTATTGTACCTACACCAAATGAATTATTGACATAGTTCTTTACTCCCTCGGATAACAATCTACTACATTCATAATATTCATGACATATGAGGCTGGCTGGCTGTTCTTTTTGAGAAGAATAAAATATAATCTTCGCATAGAGAGTAAAGGAGAAAAATAAAATTTCAAAAAAGGAATGCGTCCGCAGGCTAATAAAAAGAGGGCACGCATTCGAAAAGCGCGCGTGAATCACGGAATGACATTCGGAATGTGTTAATAAGTCTCCCGGGGAATGTACGGGACGTTCCACTCTACATTTAGACCAGTGGTTCCTAACCTGGGGGTAAAAGTGCTTTCCTGCGGGGGTAATAACGCAAAGTAGTACCTACTCCTACCGCGAGTGGCAGCGCAAGGTGTCCGCCTTTATTGAGATTATTTAAGATTGAAGTAGGTGATTTTTCGGGCCTGCCCCTCTACCCTTGACGCATGTTTCCAATGCGGCCGCAATATGGCGCAATTTACAAAATTTAATATTTTACAAATTAAGACGCATTTTGTGTTTTTATTGAATAAAACCGCCTTACCTTTGAATAAACATTACAAAATATTTAAAATCAAAGCCTTACTATGCGAATTCAAAGAGAAATTAATTTATAAACTTTTTCAATTGGATCGCAATAGCGTCAAGGGTAGAGGGGCTGCTTTGCGCGCCTATTTGACCAACAACAAGAAAAAATAATTATATTGCCGGAAAAAAAATAGAATACAGAACAATAGAAACCAGCCTTCAAATCAATCAATCATAATCACCAAAAAAATGTTGCGTTAAAATGTAAGAAAATAATTAACTACCTACTATTGTTTACTTGGATAACATTTTGAAGGGGGTAAGATCAGCTTTCCTTGGAGGTCAAAGGGGTGGCCGGACTGAAAAGGTTAGGAACCACTGATTTAGACGGTATTCAATTGAAATCATAGTTCTTATGTTTTAATACCCGACATAAAAATATAAGTTCGACATATATTTGTGACTGTCGGTCTGTGTGTGTGTCTGTCTGTGGCACCGTACGTAGCTCTTAAACGGGTGAACCGATTTGGATGCGATTTTTTTTTAATTTGAAAGCGGGTTTTCTGCGAGTGTTCTTAGATATGTTGTATCAAAATTGATTCAGCCGTTTATGAGATATACTAATTTGAAGCTAAAATGTATTTTTAAATTTTAATTTAGTAGTTATTTCAACTGAATAACTGAGGTTGTCTGGAAGAGATCACTCTTAGCGATAAGACCGCCGTCTGTACTATTAGGTTAAGAAAATTCTTGTGAATAATTAATTTATGGTGTACAATAAAGTGTTCTCTATCTATCTATCTCTATTTATCTATCTATCTGAATAACTACCTGGCAAAACTAACTCAATACGATTTTCTTTGTGAGGAATCTACTACTAAAAACTAAGGCCTTTTGCATCTACGTAATGAGATGATTTATACAGCGTCCAGTGGCACCTCCACTCACACTAGATGGGTGAAGAGACCACTCGGCGCTGCAGTGCCTGGGAAATTGTTTTTAGATGGAGAAGGCTTGCCCAGCACCTATACCATCCTGAGAGCCTAGTCGACCTAGCCCACAGGAAAGACAAAGTGTGAGGAATCATAACTATTAAAATTCTCGATTTTACGTCGCTTTAAAGTTTATTGCAGAAATTCCGTAATATTGTGTCGATTCAAAAGTGCAGTACTTACTACATTCTTAAACAAGTATGTTAAAAAATAAGTACACTATACACATGATACTAACATGCAAACACCATAGCTTGTATCAAGCTTAATTTACTCGTAGGGATATTTCTGGTGCACGTTGGATTTACAGCATGCGCCCACGATATTCCATAGCGTAGAATTTTATCACGCATTTACAGAGCTTAATTATTTTCAGCTCAACATTTTGTCCCACTTTTCACGGTATAATTTTATTTTTAATGACAAAAAGCGATGCAAAAATTGAAGCAGCGTGCGAAGTGTATGAATAAGTAAGGAAATAATTTCAAAATTAATAGAACCATTGAAGAATCGTGAATGCGTCACCTGGGTTAATATCTGTTTGTAAAAATGTGTGTTGTACCTAGTTAATGAATATGTGTATAAATGGATCAGTGGCATGGGGCTAGCTGAAAATCAGCGCCATCTGAAGACTACTTCAGACGGCATACATACATACAGCTGAGCTAGGTTCATTTTCGGGAAGATAATTTGTAAATATTTTTAATTTTAATCTTATTGTGCTTGTTTTTATTTTGTGATACTTCCCAATTTTTTCAATTTCAATTTCAAACAATTAAATTATCGTGGACTAGTGGTAGAACAATAGACTCTGAATTGAGAGACCCAGGTTCGATACCCGGTACCTACCTATTACTTTAATTTATTTCAATGTTACGTTCATTTCACTGCTTCAAAACGAAAGGGCAACTCGAAACTTTTTTTTTTCAGGAGAGGCGATTGAATTTTATTTTATTTTTTTGTTTTTCGGCCATTTCTTAACACTCATACTTTTAATCTAATTGTTTTTTAAATCATTAGATGTGTATTTCAAATCCAAATCGTAAATAATATATATTTTTTTAATGATAACTGTCACCAGCAGCACAAAAGGCCCTTCTGCATATAAAATGTTGATATTTTTAAAATGAGAATTGTGAGTTTTAAAATGAGAACTGTGTTTTATTACAAAATTTCAAGGAAAACTTAGAATATACTTGGTAGGTACAATTGATCTTCAAAAAATAGGATATATCAAAGCCAACAAAACTCTTTATAATATACCAAAACCAATATATTAAATCACGTACAGTTACCATTTTAACCAGTAGTGTTTTTTCCATAAATTATAATCCGCGCGCGATGAGAATGGGATGGTACACACGACAGCACGTTGACCCTTACACGCTAGCACACTACTCGGTTACGTTACGGGCGAGTTTACAACAAAAGTGTACAGTCTCACGTGCTGTCGTGGTAGGTACCTTGTCAAAGTCAATCGAAAAATCAATCGGTTGCTTCGACGCGAGTTTGCTTACCGCGCGCGTCTCAGTTCCAAAAGGTCGCATCCCATTCTGATCCCGCGCGGATTATACAAACGTAGTTTCCGATTTCCTAAAGAAATCATAGTTGTCAGCTGTAAAAAAAAACAAAATGGTCGAAAATTGCAATAAGTTGCAGTGCATAAAGTGCTTTTTTATTGCCCGTAACTCGGTTATTGAGGGTGTTTGGTAAATTAAATTTTACACTGAACATTTCGTTTAAATAACGTAAACTGAAGTGCTTTTTCAACACCAAATTGCTTGTTGGTGACCATAATGGAAAGTTGGGATGCCTAGTTGTTTCCAAATTACTGTGTGCAAGGTAAATAAATTAACGCAAAAACTAACTTAGCACCCTAATAGCTTTTTGTTATCAGTAGGGGCCTGCTGTGCTTGCTACCTTTAAGGGTGGACGATAGCAACGTGGCGGGAAATTCAACATTTTCACAGTTTTTTACATTTTGTAGCTAAACTGAGCTATTTTTGTTGAGCGGTCTTTCGTTCGCAGCAATAAAACAGTATTCTTTTCATTATTGTAAACAACAGCCCCTCTACCCTTGACGCTATTGCGATTCAATTGAAAAAGTTTAAAAATTAATTTCTCTTTGAATTCGCATAGTAAGGCTTTGATTTTAAATATTTTGTAATGTTTATTCAAAGGTAAGGCGGTTTTATTCAATAAAAACACAAAATGCGTCTTAGTTTGTAAAATATTAAATTTTGTAGATTGCGCCATATTGCGGCCGTATTGGAAAAACGCGTCAAGGGTAGAGGGGCTGGACAACAATTAGGCCAGTCAAATAAAAAAAAAACCAGGAATTAATTTCCAGAAAGCTGGATATAATTTTAATACCTTCATTTGGTCCTAAATGCGTGTAATCCGAGTTTGCACCGTCCCAGGAGGTGAGCTCAACTTTTGGTGGCCAAAAAACCGCGAAAGGCTATAGCAGACTAAGGGAACAAGATTGGCCCACGAAAGCGATCTGGCAGATTTTTATGGTGGTGCACCGCTTTAAGCCAAGGTTACTGTGTGCCAAAAATCAGCCCTTGATCTTCTTTTGTTTTAGAGATATTTGACATAATACCAAATCATCAAGGTATTTTTTAAATTAATGTTATAGGTAATCCACGCAAGCTAGAATAACCAAATAAAATCACGATGAATGAGGATAAAATAAACTATTAAATGCAAATTTTTACGGAGGGCCCTACTATTAAACTTCAGTCAAAAAAACATAGTTATTTTGTTTTAGTAAATTTTTTTTACACTTGCCGCGGAGGTATATCTCCCAAAAAAAAATCTAAATAAGCAATTAAAAACCTCTACAAGGGCATACAAAAACATTTTAAAAAATCGTAGTGCGTCATGTAAAAAAAAAAACATTTGTAATACAACTATGTTTTTTTTAATGAAGTTTAATAGTAGGGCCCTCCGTAAAAATATGTATTTAATAGTTTATTTTATCCTCATTCATCGTGATTTTATTTGGTTATTCTAGCTTGCGTGGATTACCTAAAATATTAGTTTAAAAAATACCTTGATGATTTGGTATTATGTCAAATATCTCTAAAACAAAAGATGATCGAGGGCTAATTTTTGGCACACAGTAACCTTGGATTAAACCGGTGTACCACCATAAAAATCAGCCAGATCACTTTCGTGGGCCAATCTTGTTCCCTTAGCCTGCTATACCCTTTCGCGGTTTTTTGGCCACCAAAAGTTAAGCTCACCTCCTGGGACGGTGCAAACTCGGATTACACGCATTTAGGACCAAATGAAGGTATTAAAATGATATCCAGCTTTCTGGAAATTAATTCTTCAAAACGCTTTTTTTGAGTTTAATTTGCTTGGCCTAAATATAATTCAGCTGATTATGTGTTCTGGTCTACGAAGCAGTGGCACTGCCCAAACAACTTGTCGTAGACCAGAACACATAATCGGCTGAATTATTGTTGTTCTGTTGTTTAGAATAATGAAAAGAATACTATGTTATTGCCGCGAACGAAAAATCGCTGAACAATAATAGCTCAGTTTAGCTACAAAATGTAAAAAACTGTGAAAATTTTGAATTTCCCGCCACGCTGCTATCTTCCAGCCTTTAGGTCCAACGATAGCAGCGTGGCAAGAAAGCCCATTTTGTCACAGTAAAAAAAAAAGCTAAGCTGAGCTATTTTGATTGAGCAATTTTTGTTTCACGGCAACAGATAATTTGGTCTATTATTTAAGTACTTACTAAATAAATGTTTATACAGGGTGTTAAAAAACCGCCAACAAAGCGGGAAACCACGTATTGTCCTAATCATAATTTTAAAAAATGCCAAAGGAACTATCCCTGGGAAATCAACGGTTTCCGATATTGAGTGAAGAAAATAGCAAAATCGTTCACTCAATATCATTCAATTTGTATGGCGTTTTGACTCATTCGTTCTGTTATCGATTGTGATTTAAAACTTAGACAATTCCATTTTAAAGTCGCAATCACGATCATGATCTCGATACAATTTCAAGGGATCGCGATAGATTCAAAAGTTAGACAATTAAGCCCCCGCCCTTGGTAGTTTTTTTTTTTTTTTTTTTTCAATTACTTACTGCATTTTGTAGGCGTGAAAAACCTTGTGGGCTCTTCGTTAGTCCAAAAAGTCTGTGAAACCTAATAACCTATAATTGGTATGTAGATACAACCTTTCACGACGATTATAACTTACTTTATATTATTACTTTTCTCTACGGTACAGTAGAAATTGCATTGCATTTTGGTACATTTTGTGGGCGAGTTAACTCTCTTCCTGAGAAAAGACCTTGCTCAGGTAGTGGGACATGTACACGACTTCATATTTTTTTTTACTTTCGATTTACTTTGAACGGAATTCTACTCAAATATACAGGGTGTTGTTTTGGTCAGTGACGATCGTTCGAGTAACGCTTGGACTAAAAATAAGTTTTTTTTTTCTAAAATTTTTTTGATGGATAAATTACATTGTTCAAGTTGTTCTATGATAACCGCGACGTGCGGACACCCCCGCCTTCTCAAAACGCGCGCGCGATGTGGCGCCCGACTCGCCGTAAGCGCAAGGGAGACCACAATTTAATGACTTTTGGGTATTTTTCACTGATTTTTTTTTTATTTGCTTCAGTATTGTGGAAATAATTACCGCTGAGTCGGGTGTCAGTTTACACAACAACTCCTTGTACTTACTGAGAGTAGCTGGTTCGAGCAAAAGCTAAGGGTGGTATTAAAAGTCGTCTGAGATCACCTACTAATGTCAAGCCTTGGCTAATGTCAAACTTGAGTAGCTGTCAGCATATCATAATCTCAAGATAGTGCCTATCTTGAGATTGACATTGATATTAGCCAAGGCCTGACCATTAGCATTTGACTTTTCTGAGATCACCTACTTGAGTCGAGGACTATTAATCCCTAAGAGTACAGAAAACATGGTAAAGTGAATCATATAATTTTAAGACAAACAGTGCCGGAAAGTTGCCGGGGGCAATTCTAATTAATTTACACCAGCTAACTAAAACACGGAGGCTCTAGCCAATTAAACTCAATAGAGTTAGTTAACGAACTGACCATTATTTTCACAATAGCACATCAGTGATGGCCTATTTTCAGGTTAAGGCTCAATAGTAGGCACAACTAGCGCCACCAATGAAAAAAGAAATCATATCTTCTTTTTGGATGCGTTTTTTGCTAAAAACCTCTTCAGTAAGTTGTCAACGCGAGGCTTAAGGCTCGGTATAAGGCTAACTAGCGCCACCAATGTTAAAAAAAACATATGTCCCTTCAGAAGAAGTTTCTGACAAAATCCTAAGATGAGCTCATGCGCCATGCTTTTCTAGATTTTTAAGTGTAGGTACCCAACTCAATTTCTAGTTTTAAGCTAAAAATTTTTCGATAACCGCCAAAAACGGCCGCTTTTGGCGGTTATCGAAAACTTTTTAGCTTAAAAGTAAATTTCGAAGAGGATATCTACACTTAAAAATCTAGAAAAGCATGGCGCATAGGCTCATCTTAGGATTTTTTCAGAAACTTCTTCTAAAGGAAGATATGATTTTTTCAACATTGGTGGCGCTAGTTAGCCTTATACGGGGCCTTAGGACCTAAGGTTTAGATTCCAGATCATAGAACCTACGAATGGAATCATTTATTACCAAAAGTGTATGATTTTGTTTTCATTGGCGGCGCTAGTTGTGCCTACTATAATAATTGGCCCTTAAGGGTGGTATTAATAGTCGTATGAGATCACCTACTTCAGCTCGATCTCAAGTAGGTGAACTCAGAAAAGTCTCATTCTTTTTACAGAGTAATAGGACCCGGTGATAGGGATCACAACCAAAATAGATTGTTTGCTCTATGACGTTCCGCTGTTTATTTTTTAATTAATAAAATGTGAACGCTGTTGCGGGAGAAAAGTATTGTTTAAATATTGTTTCCATTGACATTCACATTTTTTTAACAACTCGAAGTTATGAAAATGCACCTCACACACAAACATTTTTAAATTTGAGCTAATACTCGTATGTACTAAAAACAAAAAGTTATAAAAAAATATATTTTATGCTATAAAATAAAAAATTTAAAATTTCAACTTATTTTACAGAATTGACATCCTTTTGACCACCCGGTAAAAAGAGTTAGGATGTTCTGTAACACGTTGTATAAAATGAGTAGCGCGAAATACTGTCGGTGTGTTTTGTTATTAACACCCGTGCTTCATGCATTGAAACTATCTGTTTCTATACCTCCGTTCAAAACTCTACTTTGCCCAAACAACAATACCTTGAACCGGCATAACAAAAGCGGATTTCGTCCAACTTGTATGAAACTCCCAACTACACCAACTAGTAATCTGTGTAACTTTCTCATAGAGAGGTACCTAACCTTTGTATGTATAGAAAATAGGGCAGGGCAACTTTTAAACTAGATAACAAACTGAAATAGCTGACCGCTTTTTGTTGTCCGGGTGAGTTTAAAACAGTAAAAATAATACACAATCGTATGTTTCGTTTCGAAAAATTACACCAATCAAATTATTTTTTTCTGTGCGGTTCCCATAATACGCAAGACTCACGCATCTGACACATCACAATACAGCTACATGATAAGAATTTTCATTCCTAAATGGGTGAGAATCTCTAAAGTTGGGGACGTTAAATAAAAAGTACTCGTAACCGCCGAGCGTGCATGGATGAAGTGAAAGTGGTATGTCAGGATCGTGGCAAATGGCAAACTATTGTTTCTGCCTACCCAGAGTTCATGTATGTATGTGATGTATGTACTAGCTCGATTATCAAGCGGATAACCACAGCCTTCTTTATCTCTCAAGCCGTGCTGTGCAAGTCCTGGCAACGTCGCCCGTGAACCGGTTTACGCAGTGCACTGTCTGTCAGAAGCCATTATGATAGTACGACCAAATTAAAACTAATCCGAGTCTCACTAACTTCAACTCTGGCTGGAAACCATTAATTTTAGTCACATAATACATACCCGGCTAAATAACATGGCAGTTATGCTGTTTGTTTTTATACCATTTTTCTTGTAGTTTTAAGTTAGCTGGATAATACGTCATCTTCATTTGACGTAAGGATTTGTTTTGATTTGTTGTGTGGCTGATATTGTGAGTGAAAATTAAGTAATTTATTAGTTATTCATTGCTTTAAAACAGACTAACTTGACTTGCCAGCTTAAGGTATGTTTTTAGAGTATTTTCATAGTTTTAGTTACGATTTGTAGTTACAATTTGATCCTAGAGAACCAATCGTAACACAACATTAATCATGAATTTATTTTCAAATGCCTCGCTGGTGTTGTGTGCCCTGCTGTAAGTCGAATTACGACTCAAGTCTAAAGAGAGAAGAAAGACCTTTATCTACGTTTTCTTTCCCACGGGATAACGTTTTATTAAGTCGCTGGAAAAATAATTATTAGATAGTCTTACAAGACAGACAACCGGTTCACGCAGTCCTTAAATGCGAGGTTGCCAAACTTAACAGCATGGCTTGAGAGATAAAGAAGGCTGTGGGATAACTCAACATAATAACGTTATCAAAACCTTGTGAAGTCAGCTCTAAGTATCCTTAAGGTTCAACGTAAGTAGCGTGGCGAAAAGTGAAAAATGTTTACAGGTTTTAAAATGTTGTAGCTAATTAATGAGCAATTTTTTCAGCGATTTTGGTTTCGATTTTCATTATTATGAACCTCATAACAACCAGCTGATGATGAGATTTGCTCGTACTTCAAAATTGTTGGTAGTACCACTTGTTCTACCAGAAAAACAAAATATCAGATTAATATATTTGTTGTTCTGTTGTTTAAAATAAATAGTGAAAAGAGAACTATTTTACCGTCATAAAACAAAAAATGCTGAACAAAACTATCACAGACTAGCTACAAAATAAAAAATAAACTCTAAACTACCTTTCATTGACCCTTAAAGTTCATTACACTCGCAAGTATTTCAAACATTTCGATGTCCGGAGTCTTAACACGAACAATGTCTACCTAGGTAGTATGTATTTTGCAAGAATGCGGGTCCAAACCACATTAGTTATGCAAGATGTCGCGGGAAAGTCGTAATATCCGTAAACTTACAAGTATTCTAGGCGTGGCATTAATAGTCGTGAGCTCAAGCTCAAGAAAGGTGATCTCCGAGAACAAATTCAATCGAGCTTGAGAAGCTGGCAATAGCTAAAAATCTGTGCTTTGCTCTCGGGCAAATACCATGCACTGAGCTATGGCCCTTATGCATCACTGTGGCTCACACTCACTCACGGATACAAAGGCTACCAAATTTTTATTTTTCTACAATAGTTTTACTTAGGTTTAAGTTACTTTTGTTTGTGCCTATTGTTTACTGTGTTGCTGTGTATTTGTTTCATATATCATTATGTGTGTGTGCATATGATGCAAATAAATGTCTTATCTATCTATCCATCTAGCTGTAAGCATATTAATAAACACTAGCTTGAACATGTCATTGACATTAGCCAACCCATAACCCATACGCTTAAGCCAAGGTCTCAAGTCTGCTAATGTCAATGTCAAGGTCAAGCTAGTGTCTATTAATATGCTGACAGCTACTCAAGCTCGATTGATTTTATTTTCTGATATCACCTACTTGAGGTTTTCCTCCCTCTGACCCCTTTGATGAACAATGAACGCAATATCCATATCCTTTTCAAAGTGGACTCCCATGATGAAATATTTAAAGTTTCTAAGACGGGTAATTTAACCAAAACCGCAGAATAATAAATGTCGAATATCTCTGAATAGAGAACGATGCAAAGAGCTGACGCTGCTAATCTCTAATGATGGGGAGACAATTTATGAAGAAGAAAATTCGATCATTTCTTGGAACCTACGTGAGTCAAGGACAACTTTTATAAATTAGGTATCCTTTTACATTTTAGTTCCTAGGCACTTACAAGTTTACGGATATTACAACTTTCTTACGACATAGACCATCCTACGTAGTAACGTTGCCTCGGTTATTATAATCAATTGTTGTTTGAATTGTTTATATAACTCAATCGATGAAGTAAGGTTCGATAAATTGTATTTGCTTTGAGGAGGCGGACTTTGGCCGATTTTCCTGCCTGTATAGATTGTATGCTTCCAGAATTTTTTTTTCTCTCTCTATCTCTTTCTCCACTCTGTTTTTAAATAGTATTTTTTTTTTAAATTGTCACAGCTATGTCGTGGCTTCGCAAGTTTTCTATTTGTTTTTCGCAAGTTTTCTATTCGTTTGACCACGATAACGTTTTGTACTTAGGGTGGTATTAATAGTCGTCTGAGATCACCTGCTTGAGCTCGATCTCAAGTAGGTGAACTTAGTAAAGTCAAATGCTAATGTCAAGCCTTGGCTAATGAAAAACTTGAGTATCTGTCAGCATATTAATAGACACTATCTTGAGATTGACATTAGCGTTTGACTTTCCTGAGATCAACTACTTGAGTTCGATCTTGAGTCGACGACTATTAATGCCACCCTTACTGCCGATTTCAGAATTGAGAAATTCACTAAGCAAATACGTAAGTATAGTTCTGTCTCTGCATATTTCTTACAAAAGAGCGTGAGAGACCGATACCTAAGTGGTATTTAGTTTGCAAAATTCTCACCTAGAAACCGGGCCTATCTGTCGGTTTTTGATTTGAGAAATTCGCTCAACAAGCACTTAAATATCGTTCTGCCTCTGCGGATTTCTCACAAAAGAACGTGACAGAACGATAGTTTAAGTATTAACTTAGTAAAATTCTCAATTCAGAAAACGGGCCTGTGTGACCCAACTTAGTATTTTTATTCCCTCTTCCTTTCAGCGTTGAAACACGTTTTAGAGAAATGAAGATAATTAATGTGCGTCAAAAAAAATTGGGTCTAATTAAACAAATTTAGCCATCTCTTCGGCCCTTAATTTGCTTTCGTTGCCCCTCCATTAACAATTTTCACTTTTACGCCCGATTTTTTTTACCACCAGTGACTCTTGAGTAATAAGTATTTATAATTTCTCAAGGTTCGTACACACGACAGCACGTCGATCCTTACACACTAGCACTCTACTCGGTAACGTTACGGGCGACTTTACAACAAAAGTGTACACTCTGACGTGCTGTCGTGTCTACATGTAGTTTAATTTAATTCTAACAGTTTCAATACTTATTAGGCCAAGGTTTTTTTTTTACATAAACCTAATACCAACTTAGCTTAGATAAGACTGACAATCCCATCAAAAACAAAACTTGTAAAAAAAAACCAAGCCTCGCTGCTCAGTTCTTCTACCGTAAAAAGTTTTGAGATCCATGTAATACCAAGTCGGTTAATTTATTCAGTCCCTACTTTTTAAGGGTCCTTCTGTCTTGAGTAATTTATTACGTAATTAGCTAACCTAACAACATCTTATAGTGACCATATCAAAATTAAACATCTTTTATGTTTTAAATAATTAGATTGACTTGGCAATCGCATTAAATAATCTAATTTAATATAATTTGTATTACTTGTGTTTTCATGCGATGGCCAAGTCAATCTATTTATTTAAAACATAAAAGATATTTAATTTTGATATGGTCACTATAAGATGTTGTTAGGTTAGCTAATTACGTAATAAATTACTCAAGACAGAAGGACCCTTAAAAAGTAGGGACTGAATAAATTAACCGACTTGGTATTACATGGATCTCAAAACTTTTTACGGTAGAAGAACTGAGCAGCGAGGCTTGGTTTTTTTTTACAAGTTTTGTTTTTGATGGGATCTCATTTCTTTTTGTAGATAGTCCTACTTTTTTTTGCTTTCTACTTCTGCGAGTCATCTTCTACCTTCTACTTCTTGAATACCAACAACGGATTTTCTTGAAGCCCACTCTCTGTCATGAGCTTTTCTTATTTTTGTAGGTAGTCTTCCTCTTTTTCTTTTCCGGTTCTACTTCTTGAGCTTCAGCTACAGTTTTTCTCAAAGCCCACTCCCTGTCTCTATGGGTTTTTCTCGGAGGCTTTGATGTTATAATTTTCGATAAGTCTGGACGGTAAATGCTTCTTAGTCTATTGTATTCACAAATTGAGGACTCCTGCGCTTTAATACTTCCAAAGTCGCTGCACGGCTGCCGATCGCTCGGGCGGGGGGATTCACCTCTGCGCGCGCGGCGCTCGCTTCCATCCACCGCGAGCGCGGTCATTTACAATTTTATTACAACCTTTATACCTACCAACGTTACTTACGCACTATGAATACGCACGTACAGTGGGCCACTCGCTAGGATACCCCTTTTTGTTCTATTAGCGCCCTTATGCCGCGTGTCGTATGTACTGTGGCCGACCGTACATACGACAGCACGTCGACCCTTACACGCTAGCACTCTACTCGGTTACGTTACGGGCGACTTTACAACATGAGTGTGCAACAACATAAATTTAATCCTTAGGTAAAATTGTTATCCCTCATTCACTAATTATGTAAATACCGTCAATGTACGTAATAACAGTAACAAGAACTAGTAAAGCCCTCAATGTTTTTTGAAATGCATAAATATATTTTTCTATAGAATTGGATTTATATAAAGATTATTTAATTTTGTATACCTACTCATACTGACTGATAAGTACCCAAAGGTTTCCAGGGCCCTTAGCCTGTAACGCAATGGTGACAAAACGGGCTCCCAGTTGACGGCTTCAATTACGATCGGGCAACTAAACCTATAGGCCCGGTTTCTGAGTTGAGAATTTTGCTAAGCAAATGGGTAAGTATCGTCCTGTCTCTACAGATTTCTCACAAAAGAGCGTGACAGAGCGATACGTAAGTATGTGCTTAGTAAAATTCTCAACTCGGAAACCGGGCCTTACTGCCGATTTCTGAATTAAGAAATTCACTAAGCAAATGGGTAAGTATCGTCCTGTCTCTGCAGATTTCTCACAAAAGAGCATGACGGAACGATAGTTAAGTATTTGCTTAGCAAAATTCTCAATTCAGAAACCGGGCCTCTGTCCATCTACTTAATACTTTGCGGGTTTTTGGTACAACTTCAAGACATCCCATTCTGGCTTTTTCATTCCGTTGACCATTGTACAAGTTACCTTTGAACATAATAATATGTAGGTAGGTACATATTATGTAGGTACATATCTACACCTATTGATTTCATTATAGGATTACAAACTTACATTTGCATTGTACACAAGACAGCATGTAAACCCTTACACCCTACCACTCTACTCGGTTACGTTTGTACACTCTGTCGTGCTGTCGTGGGTACATGTATGCAAATTAAACTTTGTAGGTAGGTAATCGTATGAGGTAGTGGCCACCCCTGGTGTCAGAGTTTTTAGGCCACCCAAAGGGTCTCTGACATGGTCAATTAAACTTTGTATTCCCATATAAATATATAGGATTACAAAGTTACATTTGCATTGTACATGTATGCACATAAAACTTTGTAATCCCATATATTTATATGGGAATACAAAGTTATATATGCAGTTGGTGTACCTAGAAACCTGGACTGAGATTGCAAAATATTTTAGTTTTTCCTTGATTTATACACTAAATACTAATTATATTCTAAATTTGAAGCTTCTATGTATGCTAGAAGTGCCTTAGAGTTTTGATGATCAATCAGTGAGTGAGTGAGTGAGTGAGTGAGTGACAAAATACGAAACTTTGACTAGTTATAATTCTTAAACTACTGGTTCAAATTGAATGAAATTTGAAATATTCCGTGTTTATACAATGCTTTCTTGGTTACAGAAAATTCAGGCTTTTAATTTTATCCGAAATGAAGTTATAGGGGGGTCGAAAATGGCCTGAACTGCTTCGAGAAAAGTATGGTACGGCCGTGCCGCTTTTTAGCTCGACTTGGTGGGGGCACTGCCGTGCCCCCAGATACTGCCCCTTAAGCCGCCCCGGCAAAAGAGAAAGTGCAATTCAAAAGCTTTCACGGGTGAAAGAGACGCCCTAACAAAAGGCCGGGGGCTCAGTCGGAACTAACCTCTGAGTTTTCATTAGACCGGGAGCAATTAGTCTCACCCACATATCTGCCGCCTGGCCTATTGTTTATGGCCTTAAAACCTAGAAATTGCCTCAGAACGAAGGCACAAAACAAATACAGCAGAGATACGGCTTCGGTTAAGCTTATTGACCGTTGGACTCGTAAATTTCTCTAAAAAAGACGAGACAGTTCGATGTCTACGGATTTACTTGTTGCAAGGTTTGAGGAGTATACAGGGTGTCCCAAAAAGTAGTGTCAAGCGGAAGTCCAGAGATAGAGCACCCCTAGGGGTACCCGAATTACCCCCATGTATGTTCAGCAATTTTTTGACGTTTAGAAGTTATGAGGCTTTTAAGGTTTTTTTGGGAAGAATTACCTTGCATTGGTTTTTATTTATTAACTTTTTTTGTATTTAATTTTTTCAATATTTTTTTTTGTTATTGGGGTCTCAGATAACTAGTCTATCATCGAAAAAATAATGATCAGCTTTGAATTTGTAAAAGATACCGCAATTTTGATCCAAAGTTCAAAAATGCCGTTTTAGAGAAAACACCATCGAATAAGTTAGTATGGATAGAAAAAAAAGTAGGGGTCTGAAGGATTTTTTATTGACTTCAAAAACTTTCCTACAACTTGAACCTTCAGAATAGCACAAAAAAACTGTCACTGGGCCTTTTATTGGAGTAATAAGCGGTCAAAGTTGAAAAACTGGAATTGGGAGAAATATAATTTCGATCGGTTTTCTTTTATTTTTGTTGATTCGGACAAACCGAGACAAACCGAGACAACAATCGAGACTCTCGATTGTGCCATTTCATCGATATCAATAAAAAAAAATCGAGACTCTCGATTGTGTCATGTCATCCATATCAATCAAAAACGGTCGGATCTCTGACATGTCAAAAAATTATAGCTGTCAGAATTCTGCGGAATAAAAAATCAGTTTGAAAATAAATAGAGTGCGCGCCGCGACTCAAGTCTTACGGGAACTCGGGGAACTACGCCTATTACGCCTAACACTGGAAACATTTGTGCGTTGGGCTAGCGTCTATCGGACTTCAGTGGTGGCGCGGACTCTATTTTGAGATTCTCGCTCGATCTCGCTCGAATCAAATGATCGAGACCATGTCTTGGTCTTGTCTCGATCGTTTGATTCAAACGAGACAAGACCAAGAAACAAAACACAAATTCGACAAAGGTTGGCCAAGATGCTTGAAAGTCTCGTCTTGAACCGAATCACTACTGTAGACATGGCCTTCGGTTTGTGCCCAGATTTTTCAGCACGACGAGGTGAAGAAGGCGGTGATTCAAGAGCATAAATTAGGATTTTATGTGGCAGCTTACGCAGTTAGGTTGGAGGAGAACAATTCTTTAGTTGAGTTTTTCGCCTTTTGTTTTGTTTTATTTTCTTAGTAACAATAGAAGTTGTTGAATCAGCCAAGTATTGAGGGCAACCGTAAGCCACGTTTTGAAAAATATTTGCTACAAAATGTTTACTATAACGTGTTTGTGAGCACCCGATATTTTGGACCTTTTGTAACACCTTTTAAGTACCTATTGTTATTCCATGATTTCATGGAATGTAGAGAGATAGATAAATAATTAATTTGTTACAGACAAAGGCAATAAATGTACAGCCCTTTCACCGAAAGAGATTCAATGCTATCGACTCCACTCATCATAATTACCGCTCGAAATATTCACAAAGAGATTAATATAAATATTCTAAACCACAGAGCCTCAACAAAATTTAAGGGTGGTATTACAGAACGCTCCTAGATAATAGTTTAAACTCTTTCCGCCCAGTCGTAGTTTAGGTTGGACGGTAGGAATGTGGCGGGAAATTCAAAATTTTCACAGTTTTTTACATTTTGTAGCTAAACTGTTATTTTTGTTCAGCGATTTTTCATTCGCGGCAATAAAACAGTATTCTTTTCATTATTGTAAACAACAGAACAACAATAATACAGCCGATTATGTGTTCTGGTCTACGAAGCAGTGGCACTACCCAAAAAACTTGTAGACCAGAACACATAATCGGCTGAATTATTATTGTTGTTCGGTTGTTTACAATAATGAAAATAATACTATGATATTGCCGCGAACGAAAAATAGCTAAGCAAAAATAGCTCAATTTAGCTACAAAATGTAAAAAACTGTGATTTTTTTTATTTCCCGCCACGTTGCTATCATCCACTCTTAACTTTCCGCCCAGTCTTAGTTAAAATATCGTTTAATAGTGTCGATGATGATAAAACAGTGCATGTTTTGATTTTGAATGTCCCTCTAAGCTGTACACACGACAGCACGTCGAGGCTTACACGCTAGCACTCTACTCCGTTACGTTACGGGCGACTTTACAACAAAAGTGTACAGTCTGACGTACTGTCGTGTGTACTATCCGACCAAGTCAACTAGGCACCCGGTTTGTATGCGGCTGCCTAGGTGCCAGGTACTTTACTAGGCAACTCATTCCGGAACTGATACCCTGGATGCAGAGGGAACATGGAGAAGTGGATCGTTGGATAACGCAGGCACTTAGTGGCCATGGAGTGTTCAACACGTACCTAAATGCGATTGGCAAAGCTCAAAGCGATGATTGCTCAGACTGCGGAGAACTAGATACGCCTAAACACGCGGTGTTCGATTGTGCAGCGTCCGAAATAGAAAGGATAAAGGCAAAAGGCAGTGGAGAGGAGATAACAGCCGAAAATCTCATACCCAGAATGTTGTCATGCAAGGATCAGTGGGACAGATCTGCCACTATGCTACGCAACATCATGACCAGAAGGGAAACGGAAGAACGGAACAGACAAAACCAACAAATGGCCTAAGTCACAGTCTCCCCGCTGATGTAATGCTACCGCGGTTCCGGTGGGGTAGGCAGAAGAGAGAGGGAGGAGGTTTTAGTCCGTAGGCTCCTGGGAGAAATCCCCAGGGGAGTCGGGCATACCTTAGCACGGTATCATTGATGATTTCCTCCTTACAGAGAAAAAAAAAAAAAAAAAAGGTGCCAGGTACTTAGATGGCTTGGTCAGATAGTACACCTACAGCTTAGGACATTCAAATCAAAACATGCACTGTTTTATCGACAGTGCTACTAAACCATGTTTAACTCTAGGGTGGTATTCTAGAACGCTACATAAACTCAGTTCAAACTAGAACACTACTTAAACTCTGTTTAAACTCAGTTCAAACTAGAACGCTCCTTGAACTCCGTTTAAACTCAGTTTAAGTAGAGTTTAGTAGTGTCAACTGTCGATAAAACAGTGCATGATTTGATTTGAATATCCCTCCCTTCATATCAAAACATGCACTGTTTTATCGACAGTCTGAACTCTGTTTAAACTGAGTTTAAGTAGCGTTCTAGAATACCACCCTAAGGAGCGTTCTGTAATACCACCCCAACAGTAACAATAGGGGTGGCTAGCAATTATAATAACAGGGAGACATAAGCACCAAGACAGCAATTATCTAAGCTGAGTATAATCAGCTAAAACCACTCCGGAGACTTGTCCAATTTTAGCTGAAATAATAGAACAATAGTTCTCAAACTTGAGACTGAGCGCGCTGAGCGTGGATTGGAACAGAAAACTCGCTGAAAGACACGATAAAATTAAGCGATAATATTAGTACGTTTAAAGATTTATAATAAGTTCAAAAAATTCACTCGGGACAGGACTTGAACCCGCAACCTCTCGCATACCGTGCAGGCGCTCTACCAATTGAGCGAATTTCTTCAACTAGTCTCCGTCAACTGGACGGGGGGCGCAACCTGGTGTGATTAGTTTGCACTAATCTACACCACCCAATGCGTTCATCTTTGCAGGTGAAATGCTCATTGGATTTTTTCATATTGCCACTACATTTAACCACTTTTTGTTTTTTCTAAAGCACTAACCCGTGCTAAGGAATAATTTAAACATTTATAATAAGTTGAAAAAATTCACTCGGGACAGGACTTGAACCCGCAACCTCTCGCATACCGTGCAGGCACTCTACCAATTGAGCGAATTTCTCCAACTAGTCTCCGTCAACTGGACGGACGAAATGTAGTGGCAATATCAAAAAATCCAATGAGCATTTCACCTGCAAAGATGAACGCATTGGGTGGTGTAGATTAGTGCAAACTAATCACACCAGGTTGCGCCCCCCGTCCAGTTGACGGAGACTAGTTGAAGAAATTCGCTCAATTGGTAGAGTGCCTGCACGGTATGCGAGAGGTTGCGGGTTCAAGTCCTGTCCCGAGTGAATTTTTTCAACTTATTATAAATGTTTAAATTATTCCCTAGCACGGGTTAGTGCTTTAGAAAAAAACAAAAAGTAATATTAGTAGGCTTTGAAAAACAACAAAAAAACGTGCTTTTGGAAATATAAAGACTTAAAAAAAACAAGTATGCAGAATCAGAAGGCTTTATTGATTACAATTATTATTAGTACAAAAAACAAAGTGGGAAGTTTTGGTTTGAGAGAAGTATTTTTGTTTTGTCGTAAAAATGCACATAACGGATTTGCTCTCTACTAAATGTTTGATGTGCATGACGCACATGTGGAAAGTGTTAAAAAAATCTTAGAACTTCAAGACCTAATTTACTAATCACACCAGGTGGCGCCCCCCGTCCAGTTGACGGAGACTAGTTGAAGAAATTCGCATCGACAGTTACTTGACTCGGTAGCTCAATTGGTAGAGCGCCTGCACGGTATGCGAGAGGTTGCGGGTTCAAGTCCTGACCCGAGTGAATTTTTTCAACTTATTATAAATGTTTAAACCTAATTTATAGTTTTTTTTCTTGGTCAGCAAAAAAAAAAGGTCCTATATGGGTGTTTATTCTAAACTTCTGATTTGATAATCGCTCTAATCTAAGCAGCTTCAATGTAGTGAGACTTCTGAGTACATAATGTCTAAGTGGGTTCATTGTGCCCGTAGGACGTCACTAATTTACACCAACACTCGACCCGTCCGTTCTTACGTTTTCAGCCATGTCATTTCATTCGAAAAGAGATCTTATTACGAACATCTAAAATACCTAGCCGCTTTTAGCATAAATGTTTTTGCATACATTAAGAAAACTTGTTGGTTTTGTCGACAAAGCGCCACACTGGAATTAGTGAAAATATCACTTGAATAGCGAATATTTTCCCATTATCTGTACTATTAAAGCAGCTTATAAAGGAGCGGGAGGGAAAAGGATATCTAATAAGCAATTGGTAGGCATATCAATGTAAACATTGCTACGCTTGCTAATGGCTTGTTGGAAGTCCAATTCCTAGCCACACCTCCTCGCGGTCCCTCCTGGTAACTGGAGTGAGCATCAAAACTCTACAGGCCAACGTGGCAGGAAGACTCACCAAGACGCACTGGCCAGCGTGGTGTTTTATGGCTAATTCCTTTCCCCAGGAGTTCCTATCCTCCCATGATAGACTATAGGAGGATGGCGTGAAGGGGAAAAGGCCTATACCCAGCAGTGGGTAAATATGGGCTGAAAAAAAAACTGTTGAGAAAAAAATACCAAGGAGGTTGGTGCTTGTTTGTTCTTTTTTGTTCGAGATTTTTGTTCAGCAAACACAGTTAGATAAACAATCGATCTACTCGTATAATAATGCCAACGATGATTTGTTAAAATAGGAAACAAGTTTGTTAAAAAGATTGTAGGTAGGTAGACTCTAGAAGATTGTGAAGTCAATTTTGTGGCTACAATGTAAAGTAAGGTTTTTTAGGTCTACAGGACCGCAGTCAGAGGCCAGCTTTGTTTTTGCTAGCCGAAGCCAAGGGTAATTTTTATTTATATTGTATTTTAATAAAAAAAATCTTGTATGTTAAAAAAATGTATTTGAATAAAAACGAAACAAATGGTCGTCTGGCAGAGATCACTGTTAGCGATAAGACCGCCAATTGTATACGTTCTAATTAGTTTTAAAGAAATAATGTAATTTATCTTTTGTGTAGGTATACTAAAAAAATAACTGATCAAAACAAACATTGTGTTCTAGTAAAAAAAGAACTTAAAGGTTGCAGTAGCAAATTAAAAAGAATCATAGGTTATCTTTTAAATTATTATCATTATTATATCAGTTTTTAACTCACAGAATATGTTGACGCTCGTTAAAACGCTACAGATGACTCGTTTAGTGGAATATGTAAAGTTTCAATAGCACGGTAGTTAGCAAGCCGGAAACTAGGATATGACGTAACAATTTGCTGTGCGCGACGCGTAACTTTTTAATAAGGCTACTGCGGTGAAGAGGTGGCGACAGACTTACCACACTTGTTAAGGTACATAAGGATATATATAGGCACAATGAGCGCCGCCAATGAAAACAAAATCATATCTTCTTTTTGGATGCGTTTTTGCTAAAAACGCTTCATCAAGTTCTCAACGCGAGGGTTAACTATTTTTAGGACCTTAGTTAACTTTGGACCAACGTTAAATGGTCCAATAATAACACTATAGCTTTATACGTAATACAACAGATTATCCCAAACTCACTCAAACTCAAACTGAGTTGTTGGAAAATACATTTGGATGTTGACGTGTTTTAGGAATAAAACAATTTAAAAATTACCCTGTATAGGTATGTAGGTATTTCACCTTGCTAGTTACTTCCAACGACAGGTGCCATTTTTATTTATCATCATCATCATCATCAGCCTGTTATTGTGCTGAGTAAAGGCCTCTCCATGCTCACGCCACCTCTCACAATCCTGTGGGGGCAACCACTGTTTTCCGGCAACTTGGGCTATATATTGTTACGACCTTTTTATTCACCTATAGATTCACGCAGCGGCGTAAAATTTTTCGCGTACTCCCATCGCACTTTCCAGAGCCCTACATTAACCCGGAGTAATTACTTGTAAAGCAATTAAGTGCCCTTTCCCTTGGCTTGCCTCCGCGTTAGCTATGAGGTAAACTGCCGACTTGATTGCGCTGCCTCAAGATAATGTTGGCCAATCCCGAAATTCAGGGGGATAATTCTCGGGAATCTCGCATTCGACACGTCATGTATCTCGATGGAATAATCTCATGTCATTTCGATCTAGACTGCTCCCGAGTTCCGACCACTCGAGTCATGTCATGGGCGATCTGGAAGTCTCTACACCGTCTGAGGATCAAGGTTGGCCGAAGCAAGGAAGATATACAGGGTGTTGTTTTGGTCAGTAACACCCGAGTCAGGGACGATAGTTTGAGTAACGCTTGAAACTAAAAACTTGTTCTTTTTTTTCTAAAAATTTTTTGATGGTTAAATCACCTTGTTCAAGTTGTTCTATAATAACCGCGACGTGCGGACACCCTAACTTTCTCAAAGTGCGCGCTAGCGTTAGTGTAATAGTACGGGCGGCCAATTATTTTTGGGTATTTTTCACTAACATATTTTTATATTTTTTTATATTTTTTCTGGCTTCAGTGTCGTGTAAATAATCACCCCTGAGCCGGGTGTAACTTTACAAAACAACACCCTGTATATATATCTATCTAGCCCATAAATAAAGCCCACTGCTGGGCATAGGCCTCTTCCTTTTCACGTCAACCCCCTCGGTCTAATGCCAATCTCGTCCATCATTAATTTGTCCTCCCGCTGTTTTGACAATGTGATCGACCCAACGAGGTTTCGGTCTACCTGTTAGTATTGCCTCACTTCAAAATCTGTGTAAGTAGCATTGAACAGAACCAAAACATTGAACATTGAACAAAACCGACAGCCATGTAACTAGATGTCATAACTCAATAAATTAGACCATTGTTACCATTAGACAATTAAAGGTGGCGCCCCCCGTCCAGTTGACGGAGACTAGTTGAAGAAATTCGCATCTACAGTTACTTGACTCGGTAGCTCATTGGTAGAGCGCCTGCACGGTATGCGAGAGGTTGCGGGTTCAAGTCCTGTCCCGAGTGATTTTTTTCAACTTATTATAAATGTTTAAATTAAACCAGGTTAAGATTTACGGACCTTACGGACCTTTTACGGACACCTGCAGCATATTTTCAATAGGCTTAGTTTTAGGTATTTTTCATCATATTTTACAGCATTTTTTTTTTTATTTCGCCTGTAACCTTTCGTAGACTTAGAGATAACTTTTGGCTAGAAAACCTAAGCAAATGGTGCCAACAAAGTACCGTCTTATTGTTACCTTTGGAGGAAGGAAAATATTATAACTACACCCCGTTATCTAATGCTCAGTTTGGGGGCAAGTGATGGGGCAGTTGCAATGATCAATATCGATAAAAAATTAAGTTTATTTACTCACTTAATAACATTAAATAGATCTGATTCATACTTAACAGAGCTCTGATACAGTGTTTTTTAAAAACTGTTATTAAATAAAAAAGATTTATAATTTTTTTATTTATTACACGTTTCATAATAAATTAACAATATTTTTTCCATATTGCATGACGTCAAACTTGGTCGCCTGCTTGTGAAAATCTACTGAAGTGCTACTTTTACACCGGGGGTCTACCGGCTAAGATGAAGCCGGTTACCATCAAATTGGCAAAAATCGAAGTTCTAAGAAAATGTATTGCCACCCAGTTCTTTTTACTGCCACCCAGTTAATTTTTCATAAATCGAACTTCGATTTTCGCCAATGGTAATCGGCTTTGTCTTAGTCGGTAGACCCCCTGCTACTAATATTTACCCCCGAACTTATAACCAAACTGATCGCCAACCTCCGATAGGAGACGGCGCCCAAATATGAAGAATTTATTTCGCGGTTCAAAGTTGGATAATACCAGTGACTCACCCTGGCTTCGCATGGGTGCAAAAAAGTAAATAAAAATATATATTTTTAAATTCATACTAAGAATTATGTCATAGACAGTTACACACTTAAACTTACAACTTTCCGTGAAAAATATCTAACTGACGGTGAAACCGCATCAAAATCCAGGATCCAAGCGTAGTTTAGGAGGAGTTAGTGGATAAACAGACAGACAGACCCGCAAAGCGACTTTGCTCTATGTAAAGATTTGTAAAAGTATTTGTTGAAAATAAGTACAGGTTTCGTGATTAATTTGAAGTAGAGCCCATTGATATTTTCTTATTAAATATTCAATCATTCTTAGGTATTTATAGCAAATTTATTCAGTTAATTAAAGCTAAGTACAAGCTGAGTTATACGAGGCAATACAAGTTATCGAGCTAATTTGATACGGCTCTGAACATAATAAAAAGCGATCGTATGAGTAACAAAGAAAAAGTGGAATCAAGTAAAGTCAAAAGTGCAAATAGTTGAACCGAAAATTGAACCGCCGACCTCTGAATTGATAAGTCAACCAGTTCTACCAATAGATCTGTACAGCTTTGTAACCGTAAAATTTAGATTTCATGGTGTAGGTAATAATATGAGGTATTAGCTACGCCCACATCTCAAGACTATTATTATAGCTGGAAATCTGCTATTTGCCTCAGCCTGTCTGGCTGTAAGTAAGTAAGATGTAGCCTGTACAATTGTACATGTCCCACTAGCGGGGCAAAGGCCTTCTCTCAGAGAGAGAGTGCGAGGTTAATCACCACGAGTGCTCAATGCGGGTTGGCGATTTTTGCGTTGAGGTTATAATGCCTCACACGCAGGTTTCCTCACGATGTTTTCCTTCACAGTCAGCGAGTGGTATTGCTACTACAAATTCACAAATGTACGTAACTTTGAAATTAAACAAAGTCATAGATACATGCCCGCACCGGGAATCGAACCTAGGACCTTCCACTTTAGAGTCCACTGTTCTACCCACTAGACCACCACTGTCTGGCTGTAGCAAATTTTAATACTGTACGCTGAGATGTGGTATTTTTAGGATACTGCAGCACACATGCAAGTATTATAATCAAGTAGGACAATTTTGTACAAAACAAGAATGAAAAACCGGTTAGTCAAAATAGGGGGCCAACTTAGAAAGTGGGCAAAGTTCGAATGAAAAGTAGAGTTTTCAAAAGGGGGCAAATCTCTACAAATACTATGGGAATCACTACAAATACTATGGGGGCAAAAGCAGAAAGGGGACAAGAACCGAACAGATTGGAGGAACACCTACCTAAGTTACGTCCTTTTTGTGTTTTATCTATACTCTAGTGTTTTTTTCGATTATACAGTGGGACTGTGAAAACAAATGAATGCTTTTTACTTACTTAACCCTGGATTTCATGTAGTATTTTTCTTTGTACAGAGCTAGTTATGTACGAAGAACAAGGTTGTTTAACATGGGTAATAGTTGGGTCAACAAATTAATATAGTACCTACGTTACCAGTTCCAACAAATAACTAATTGCCTTTCCTACTTTACTACTCTACAAATGCTGTTTGCATTGGTAGATTTAGAACAACGCCAGATTTTTTCAGTTGCAGAAATATCACCAGATTTTCCCTTAATATTTTTTCACCTACATAACATGTGCAAACGTTTTCTTTTATCGCACAAGCGAAGGCACTAGGAAAATACTGTAGGATCAGAATGAATGTCCACAATCTACTGAGATATGTTGGCACTACAGAAGTTACTTAGAGTTAAGTGGCGAAACGGCTGACCGGGCCCGATCCTTTCTAATTTAATTTAGGGCTATTGTTTTTTTTTTCTGTTTTTGCTGGACCTACGTTCTGATCTTTGTTTTTAGGGTTCCGTATCCAAAGGGACCCCGCATTACTAAGACTCCGCTGTCCGTCCGTCTGTCTGTCTCTCCGTCTGTCACAAGTATAATAATTATATATCTTGCACCGTGATAGTTTAGACATTGAAATTTTCATAATGTATTTCTGTTGCCGCTATAACATCAAATAGGTACTAAAAATCAATAAAATAAATATTTAAGGGGGCTCCCATATAACAAACGGGATTTTTTTGCCATTTTTATAGATAATGGTACGGAACTATTCGTGCATGAGTCCGACTCGCACTTAGCCGGTATTTTTCTTACATTTAAAGTTTCTACTTCGTAAGCACTACCCCATGGTCAGACGCTGGCCACGGCGTGCGTGAGAGCCCTCTCTGCTCCATGATTAAGGCCTCAGAATGAGAACCGAAACTAGTCGGCTACATCGACATTAAGAAAATTAATTGAAACCGTTTGCTAAATACAAAATGTTTTTTTTTTTTGGCGTTTCTTCAGGAAGTCCGCAATAAGCCAATTTGAAAAAGCGTTGTGGTTTTTGTCGATTTAATTAATTATTAGTCCTGTAAGAATGCACTGAAATTTTCCTGAAAGAAGTTAGTAGAATATAGAGAAAAGAAAACTCACCATAGATCAAAGAGATGAAGAGCAGAATGGCATTCATCAAATATGAATGCCTCATGATCCTTTTCAGATTATCCGACATCTTGAGTTAATTTAGTAATTTATTCAGTGAAAAACAAAAGTTCTAGCTTGTTATCCTAATTTGGCATTTTTCATAACTCCATTGTCACTTGGTTTTCTTCTTATCACCAATTAAGCTACGTTTACGTCAACACTAAAACCGAGTGTTCTATATTTAAACTCATTAAAAGTGTCACGTCACAACTTTTGTACCGTTACAAATGTACCTGCTTCCACTATATCAGTCAACGACCATTTCAGTCCATAATTAACTCGTTGACAAATAATAGTACGGGAGTGAAGTGGCTTAATTAATGTCCCGTCATATATTACAGCTAAGTTACTTGAGTATTTTTATTTTAAATCTAGTGTCTCGGATAAATTGCTCAAAGACGTAGGTGAGGGCATCCTCCCGTATTGCCGCGAGGGGCATGTCGTCTAGTCTAAAATAAGCCTTCAAAACTGCTCCGAGCCCCTTGTTTTTGGAGATAAATCTCTCTAGCAATCCTCTGGCGCAACTCTTAAAAGAAATTTCGCCTTTACACGCCACTTCCTGCGCTTCCGTCCTGATTTACGACACCAACTACATTTGAACACTTAAAACACATTTGTTGCTTTATTTATTTTGTTCCTACTTCTTTCCCGATTCATCTGACGGTTTGGGAGCGCGCGGCGCGAAGCGGGCTATCGCGCGTCGGATAGACACTTCGCGTGCGCATTTTTTGGGGAGCCCTGGAGCACACGACTGCTCGGACCACGTCTCCCGAAAGCACTGACTTACATAAGGGAGTTGTTTCCGTGCCAGCTGGGAGCCGCCAGAACGAGAGGGCAGATTTCCTAGAGGGGTGAAACGCGACTGACATGCTCTCCCCAGATAGAGACGGCGAATCTGTGGTTTCGCCTGCTTCAGTAACATGTGCGAACTGAAATTTTGTGTGAAAAAGCAATTAAAATGTACATCAAAATGATAGGAGCGCGTTTTCTTGAGTGCGTCGCGAGCTTATCTTTTAATGGATGTGTAATCTACCACTAAATTAAGCTCTTTTGCCGATTCGTGTATAGTTCGGAGACACTTTCGCTAATGTATTTTGCTCAGTCTTTGATAACTAATTCAAATAACCTGTCGTGACATTGATAACCAATTTTTTATAGAATATACAAAGCAACGTATGAAAAACTTTGAAATAATAGCATCAAAAATACTTTTTTCGTCTAGCGGCGGATTTTGCTGATATACAATGTAACAGATTAAAAGAAAACATTTGATTTGAAGTCAATATGTTTTGTTATTGACTATGCTTAAATATTTTGGTTTGGTTGGCAGGTAGACTTGATCAGGTATGCTTTTAGCTGGTAAGCTATGCGATTAAAAAATATAATTTCAAGTACTCCAATGTCCAAGACCCTGCGGCATCGGAGTGGACACTTCGTGTGAGTGAAGGTGCCACTGGACGCTCTACCGTCTACTATAGATACAAATATACAGGGTGTGACACCCGACTCAGGGACGATAGTTTAAGGATAGTATTCTAGAACGATACTTAAACTGAGTTTAAACAGAGTTCAGACTGTCGATAAAACAGTGCATGTTTTGATATGAAGGGAGGGATATTCAAATCAAAACATGCACTGTTTTATCGACAGTCGACACTACTAAACTCTACTTAAAATGTGTTTAAACAGAGTTCAAGTAGCGTTCTAGTTTGAACTGAGTTTAAACACAGTTTAAGTAGCGTTCTAGTTTGAACTGAGTTTAAGTATCGTTCTAGAGTACCACCCTGTAACGCTTGAAACTAAAAATAAGTTTTTTTTATCTAAAATTTTTATCGTGTAAATAATCACCCATGAGTCAGGTGTCACTTTACAAAACAACACCCTGTATATTTTTTTGTATCTTTAGGGCGTTTTTTTAAAATAATTTTCTGAATCCTGGCTTTGAGCTCTAGAGCGACGGTCTTTTCCCACCCTGGAGGTATGCCTACGTAATAATATTAGCTTAGGTCTGTAATTATAGCCCATAAACCGCACAATGTTATTGCATCCCTTACCTTTGAAGGTTCAATGAGCTTGTTGTTAAAAGCTAGTTATTATAATACACCCTTGGGATACCATGTCGACATTTTGTTTTAAATATGTGCTGTATCAGCATGAAAGGTACCTACTCTAAGGGTGGCATTAATAGTCGTCGACTTAAGATCGAACTCAAGTAGGTGATCTCAGAAAAGTCAAGCCTTGGTTAATGTCAATGTTAATCTCAAGAAAGTGTCTATTAATATGCTGACAGCTACTCAAGTTTGACATTAGCCAAGGCTTGACATTAGCATTTGACTTGTTGAGTTCACCTACTTGAGATCGATCTCAAGTTGGTGATCTCAGACGACTATTAATACCACCCTAAAAGGCCTCACTTCAAAATTGTACACCTTAGTCAAACTATGTGGCATGACCATTTCGCTACCGTCAAATGGGTGTAATGTGAAAAGTTTATTCCCTGTTCATTACTTTTCTGTTCGGTGGTCTAGTGGGTAGAACAATGGACTCGGAAGCGAGAGACCCAGGTTCGAATCGCGCTGTGGGATGACTTTAATTTATTTCAAAGTTACGTATTTTTTATAAAGCAATAACACTCGCTGACCGTGAAGGAAAACATCGTGAGGAAACCTGAGCGTATAAGGCATTATACCCTCAAAGCAAAATCGCCAACCCCCATTGAGCACGCGTGGTGCTTAAGCTCTCTCTCTCTCTCTCTCTCTCTCTCTCTCTCTCTCTCTCTCTCTCTCTCTCTCTCTGAGAGAAGGCCTTTCAGCTAGTGGGACATGTACAATGGTACAGGCTACATCTTACTAAACATTACTTTTCTGTTATTACAAGTCATTTTAGTAGGTAACGAAACGGCCAATTCACATATTTTGACTAAGGTGTAGGTTATTTTGACTAAGGTGTAGGTTTTGTGAAGTTAGGGCTTGTAGAGTCAGGGCGTGAAAGGTTTGAAGCTGGGCTCTATATGAGATCTGGGGCCTTAGCCTGTAACACAATGGCGTATCAATGGCGTCCTAGGTAGAAGGACAAAACCGGGATTTTTTCGTTGTTCTCCTACAACCAACGAACTAATCCTCTAGAATTAGACTCATAATATTCTTTGCTGTACTACAATAACATTAAAAGGACCGACACTGGATCGAAAGCATTAATAAATCGTAATTAAAACCGTCAACCGGAAGCCCATTTTGGCACCATTGTGTTACAGGCCCTGATAGCTTTTTGACAGTGCGAGGTGGATGGTCTCGTCTTGGCAACATTTTTTTTACATGATATTGCTTTTGGTGGGATAGATTTCTCAGTTAAGTTAAGTTTTTGGTTTGACACCGACACCAAACTGCATTAGTTATAATTTTGGTTTGAAACGGGTCGAATCGCGGTACGTTTATTAGGTAAATGAATTACCTTTATTATCCCGGCTATTGCATAAATTATTTTATGTTAGTGTTTTGGTGAAGTCGGTTTATATTTTATTTTAGAATAAATTTTCAGCCATCTAGTTGCTAAGCGTTTATGGCTGTCTGAAATTATTTATTAGGTCACCGCTCAAGTTTACCGTCACATAAAGAAATCACCACGTTTCTCATCTTAATAAAAATTCCTTGTCCCCATTTCTTCCCTTTTAAACATCAAATTAAAGAGACATGAGAATTCTAAACATGATTTTTTTTTCTTCAACACAAAGATGAGAGGACATCACACAACTCGAAGTCTTTCGCAGCGACGGATGAGGAGTTTAGGTCCTTTTTTATTGACGGAAGTAATAGCCTTAAAAGGGACGCCTGTTAAACGGCGATTTCAAATTGATTTAGGTCCAGTCCAGATTAAAGAACTTAATTTAAGCAGCCCTGCCAGACGAAACTGGCCCTTTGGATTGCGAGAGTAAAGTTGGAAATTAAATAAAAGACTCGCGACGGAGAGGAGCGTAAATAGCAAAGACAAAGCGGGGGAAGCATTTATAATTAACTGCAATCAACACTGACGTATTGAATTTCAAGCATTCCGTACTGTCGCGCACAGAATTACCTACTTCACAGATTAATTAAAAGGCGGCGTTTTTTTTATTCAGAGAACCTATTAAAATTTTGCACACTTTGTGGGAAAGTTGGGAAACTTTATCATAAGGAAATTGTTGCGGATTTAATGCGAAACCTCTTTGACAGTTCAAGCGCGAATTCTTTAAAGACGCCGGGAGTTTTTGTTTCACTAAGTACCTACCTATTATTATAATAATGGAAATGTTCGGTTGTAAGCCTGAAGGCTGTAACCATGAGTTCCTTGTATTTTATTTTATAATGAGAAATTACAGTCATACTATGCATGATAAGTATTTTTTTTCTTCGTGTGTTCCTAGAACTTACTCGATAGCTTGGTTGAGAGAATGTACGGTATGGCAAAACAAAGTTGGTAGGTTTGAGACCCGCTTCAGACAACCTTTGTACTACTTTGAACCTTTTTTTAAATACGGACTTTGCTCTTCCGCTCGCAAGATCATCACTAAGGGTGGTATTCTAGAACGCTACTTAAACTCAGTTCAAACTAGAACGCTACTTAAACTCTGTTTAAACGCAATTCAAACTAGAAAGCTCCTTGAACTCTGTTTAAACTCAGTTTAAATAGAGTTTAGTAGTGTCGACTGTCGATAAAACAGTGCATGTTTTGATTTGAATATCCCTCCCTTCATATCAAAACATGCACTGCTTTATCGACAGTCTGAACTCTGTTTAAACTGAGTTTAAGTAGCGTTCTAGAATACCACCCTAAGTATGGCGGAACAAGACATAATTATCTGAACCAGCAAGGACAACTTTTTATTGTTATTTTGATATCATTATTGTATCCTACATTGGTCGAATAAAGCAAGTGAGATCTGAGAAGCCAAAATCTTTTATTCAATTTGTAAGTAAGTATACCTAATTATTTTTCCGGAAAAATATATAAGGACAAAAGTTGAAAGCCATCTTGCACTTTTGTTTGAGACTGTCTCGGCGCGTGCCTTCCAACAGATGTTAACATACGCTGTTTGTTTTCTTTCTCTAAGAGATATGTTTATTTTTTCTTCCTTTAGATGGGAATCCGTCCCTCCCCCCTCGTTGGTATGTACTTATATTTGAGTCACGCAGGAACGTCACTAATCAAAACAACCAAAAGGGATGGGACCGCGCTCCGAAAATAGAACTTCGCAAACTTCGTGTTTTTTTTTTTGTTGTTCCAGAGAAGTATGACAATGACAAGTGTGTCTCGAACGAAATTAAACTCTAATTTTTAATTCGAGTCCACGGAATGACAGTTGCTACAAAGGCTTTATCTGTCAGTGGCATACTAGCAACTGTCATTCCGTGGACTCGATTTTTAATTCGAGTCCACGGAATGACAGTTGCTACAAAGGCTTTATCTGTCAGTGGCATACTAGCAACTGTCATTCCGTGGACTCGAATAAAAAATTAGAGTTTAGTGTTGATAATTTGGAGTTATTGGAACTAATTATCTGGTAATATGGACGACATTGGCATTTGAGAGGGCTGGAGTGATAAGAAGAAGCGAGTGGCCTATGCTGAGTAGTGGGCTTTACTCATGGACTGTTTAAATAAGCCTTGATACGATAAAATAAGTCGAATGGTCATCTAACGAATACTGTTTTAAACACGGACATCGGTGAACAAAATAAATCGGCCAGGCGCTTATTTAGGAAACTAAATTACAGTCTATTTTGACGTGAGATCGTAGGATTTAAACGTTGTTTATTTTAGTCCCCTTCGTTTGTAAAGTGAAAGCTTCGGGTAAAAATTTGTCTTCGTCTCGGAGAATGATTGCAGGGACATGTGTTTGTTGTGGCGCTATTTATATTCATTCCAAATTGAAGTCGCTTCTCGTAAGAGACGGCGTACGTTGTGGAAAAGACGTCTCATTATTCTCTCAATCTACTTATGCGTTGGTAAAAAAAACATAACATAACATAACATAACATAAATTAATATAATGACCCAAAAAAATAGATGCTACCGTACTAGATTTTTACCTTTGTTACCATAAAAAGTTAGTATTCGACCAATATTCATTCCATTTTCAAATTATTCTTAGGAATAGTGCTTATGCGATTGAAAAATTTGACCTTAGCCTTTAAAATATAGGAGCAAGTATAAGGGTGGTATTAATAGTCGTCTGAAATCACCTACTTTAGCTCGATCTCAAGTAGGTGAACTCAGAAAAGCCAAATGCTAATATCAAGCCTTGGCTAATGTCAAACTTGAGTAGCTGTCAGCATATTAATAGACACTATCTTGAGATTGACATTGACATATGCCAAGGCATTTGACTTTTCTGAGATCACCTACTTGAGTTCGATCTTGAGTCGACGACTATTAATGCTACCCTAAGTTTTTTCAGTAAAATTGGTAAATAATAATAATAATAATAATATTTTTATTTATTTAGATAACTGGGATCCATTGGGTTACAGACTAGTTTAAAATAAATAATAGTAAATGCGTCCCATGTCCATTTTTTGATAATTTTACTGTGTGTGGTATGTTATTGAGGCGTGGTAGAAGAAAGAAGCTTGGCTCGAAAATTACAGATATAGGAAAGTTGAAGAATTGTTTCGCTTGGAAAAAAATAGAGAAGAATAACTATGTAGAGCTGACCGTCAACCTTCATTTTAGGGAGAGGCACACTGAAAAGAAGAAGTTTTTCAGTTCGGGAGCCAAAAATAAAGTTAGTTTACTTAACTTCCCTTTATATTTTCAACAGATGAAATAACTGACTCACTCCATACGCGCGCGACGTACATTTTATATGCTCAAACAGAATACCGAAGCTTTCACCTCACACACACTTTCAACATGATTCAGGCACATAATACTAGACTAAGGTCGTTAAATAACCTCCTCGCTCGTCGCCAGCGACAGCGTAATCTATCAAGGATAATACACTCATTAGCGAACTTGGATAGTATTAGATCTATAAAAAAATCAAAATATTGAGCGTTTTTTTTCGAATCTTTTAACCTCTTAAACTGGCCAAAATCATGAAGACTATTATGTATAATTGATTATAACTTTGAGAGGTTTCACCGGCCACCTCTACATCATCATCATCATCACGTTTAAATAATTTTGTACTATCAGTTATATTGTTGAACCTATGAGGCTAAAAGCATTGGAGACAGAAAAATGGTTTTACACACTCGGTTATCAGCTATTTTTAATCCCCGAACCAATATGACTGTGTGTGTCTGTCTGTGTGTCTGTCTTTGGCACCATAGTTCTTAAACGGGTGAACCGATTTGGAAGCAGTTTTTTTATTTGAAACCAGGTTTTTCAGCGGCTGTTTTTAGATATGCTTCATCAAAATCGGTTTAGCAGTTTATGAGATATGCTAATTTGAAGCTAAAGGTTAGGCGTATTTTAAAGTTTTTATTTTTTATTTAGTAGTTATTTAAATCGCTTAGCAGGGCACCTATTCAACCCTCAAAACATTTTTTATTTTAAAATAAGTTGAAAAAAAATCACTCGGGACAGGACTTGAACCCGCAACCTCTCGCATACCGTGCAGGCGCTCTACCAATTGAGCTACCGAGTCAAGTAACTGTCGATGCGAATTCGTTGCACGGGTTAGTGCTTTAGAAAAAAAACTTTTTTTTTTTATTTTGCTGGAAAATTGGTTCGTTCGTATTGAAAGTAAAAGTCATCTCTTGCCATTAAAATAATTGATAACGGATGGATCCTTTCAGTGGATTTCAGCATTCAGTAAATACACGGGCTGCATGCCTATTAAGGTCATTTTCATCAGAGACTAGTACCTAATTTTGGTGACACTTTTATTTGTCTGTTTTCAAAGAAGTTCTTATGCAGTACAGTTACGTGTGGATTACTCCACTACTTAAACTATACACAGTAAGAACAACAACTTTGCTAAAAAACCATAAATAAAAAGTGCTACCAAAATTAGGTAATCATTTCTATGATGAAAGTGACCCAAGTTTACAGTGCGTTTCACGAAAGAATTCCCTTGGGTTGAACAAAAATAGTCCCTATCACATTGTAATAAGAGTCAATGGATCACATTATCACATTGTAATAAGTGTCAATGGAACTCTTTCGTGAAACACACTATATAATCCGCGCGGAATGAGAATGGAATGCGACCTTTTGGAACTGAGACGCGCGCGGTAAGCAAACTCGCGTCGATGCAACCTTGTCAAAGTAAAATACAGTATGTTTTCGATTGACTTTGACAAGGTTCCATCCCATTCTCATCCCGCACGCATTATACTAACCACCACCCTCAATGAAGCTCGAGTTCTGACAGTTTGTACTCAATGGCATTTCTCATACACAAAACGGTTTCAGTGAGAGGAAACAAAACGTATAATTTGCGCTCTTTGATGTAGCAGTCGGTTCCTTTTATTATTATGGCACTTTGTAAACGCTCGAAGTGATTCAAAACTGTAATTATTGGTGGAGTAAATTGATGGTGTAAAGATGGTGTGCTTGTGTTTGAAAATCTACATTAACATTTAGGCTGGTATTAATAGTCCTCTGAGATCACCTACTTGAGATCGGTCTCAGATTTTAAAAAGAAACCGCATTCACTGATGAAAATGTAATGTTGTATGCGTGCCAAGGAAAGTATTTCGTCTTGTCCAAATATTTCTATGGATTCCATCAATCAAATAATGAATTTAAATAATAAAGACAACATATTATTATACAGGGTGTTAAAAGACCGCCAACAGACCCGAAAGCCACGCATACTAGACACCAAAACAAAGTACTTTTTCAATAAATTATTGCTGGGAAATGATTTTGGTTATATAGGTTATAATTTTTAAAAATATTAAATCACGCAATGGACGTGTAACGCCCAGAAGTCATATAGTTACTTAAGCTTGAAGTGCCGATGTTTAGAATACATTGCGGGTTGCAATTTAAACGTCGTTTTTTGTAAGAAATATTCATAATTTTGATATGGCTTCTTGAGAAAGTATGTTAAAAACTAGATACTGAATACATTTCTGCAAAAAAAAACGTTTGAAAAGTTCGACTTTGAACCTCGTTATCTCGGAAACCGTTGATTTCCCAGGCATAGTTCCTTGGGCAAAAATGTTCCTTACGATGAGGACATTACGTGGTTTCCCGCTTTGTTGGCGGTTTTTTAACACCATGTATACTTAAATTTCTCAACATAAGTCACTTAGTTTTGCCATAAAAAAAAAACCTTTATAGCACGACAAGTAAGTGTGTAACCACGACTTGTACCAACGTATCTACCTATGCTCGGCCTACTTTACATGTAGATAACTCAATGAAAAAAAAAACATTCTTAACAAACTTTGAAGGATAGTCTGAAAAAGCCATACATTATCGGGCCATCTAAGATAAGCATTATGACGTACCGACGTGCCGAAATATCAGAAACAAGAATAATACACACGGAACACAAATCGACTGTCTTGATATATGTGAAAAGTTGTACGATCTTGCCCCGTTCTAGAACATAAATAATAAGAGAGAGAGTGAGTGGCCCGGACTGGTTAGGCCTTTGGGATTGGGCCTTAGCATTAATACACACGGAACGATGCTTAGGCCGACTTGCACCACTTAGGGTGGTATTCTAGAACGCTACTTAAACTCAGTTTAAATAGAGTTCAGACTGTCGATAGTGCATGTTTTGATATGAAGAGAGGGATATTCAAATCAAAACATGCACTGTTTTATCGACAGTCGACACTACTAAACTCTACTTAAACTGAGTTTAAACCGAGTTCAAACTGAGTTTGAACTGAGTTTAAACAGTGTTTAAGTAGCGTTCTAGTTTGAACTGAGTTTAAGTAGCGTTCGAGAATACCACCCTTAATTCTTAAATGCCACTTATGTCGCCATTTAAATCGACTTTTGCATGAAGATTTTAGTTAAATGCCGCATTTAAGAAAGTGGTGCAAGTCGGCCTTAGAGTGTTTTGTATGAATGTAAATGATGTTTAAGTATAGAGAGAAAGCACTTTAAGTGGTCTTGCTTATTAAAACGTCACGAATCTAATTGGTCGCGACTACAATAACTACTAAATTTTATAATTTAAATACCTCCGACATGTTAGCTTCAAATGAGCATATCTCATAAACGGCTGAACCAATCAAATATATCTAAGAATAATTGCTAGAAAACCGTCTTTTAAGTAAAAAAAAACCGCATTAAAATCGGTTCACGCGGTGAAGAGCTACGACGGTGCTATAGACAGATACACAGAGAGACAGATAGACACACATAGCGGTCAAAATTATAACACCCGTCTTTTTGGGTAGAGGGCTAGTTACTTTCAGTTCCATAATAACCTAATCAAAATATCCTTGCCGGTATCAATCTAAGATTTCTATCTTGCTTTTGGAATGCTTTTTCTCTAGCTTTACACGGTGAATATTTTGGTAACCTCCTCAAGATGATTACTTAAGGCTCGGTATCAGGCTAACTAGCGCCACCAATATTTAAAAAATCATATCTTCCTTTAGAAGAAGTTTCTGAAAAAATCCTAAGATGAGCCTATGCGCCATGCTTTTCTAGATTTTTAAG
The DNA here is from genome assembly GCA_949319315.1 of Zelleria hepariella. NCBI lineage: Eukaryota > Metazoa > Arthropoda > Insecta > Lepidoptera > Yponomeutidae > Zelleria > Zelleria hepariella. Next base: position 2,077,850 of record OX439388.1, read on the forward strand.
TGTAGGTACCCAACTCAATTTCTAGTCTTAAGCTAAAAAATTTTCGATAACCGCCAAAAACGGCCGCTTTTGGCGGTTATCGAAATTTTTTTAGCTTAAAAGTAAATTTCGAAGAGGGTCTCTACACTTAAAAATCTAGAAAAGCATGGCGCATAGGCTCATCTTAGGGTTTTTTCAGAAACTTCTTCTAAAGTTAGATATGATTTTTTTTAACATTGGTGGCGCTAGTTAGCCTTATACCGAGCCTTAAGAGCTGTGCCGGTCCCATACAATAATGCATATGGGGTGCCACTGCAGATGCCCCGCTTCTGGTGCACTCTATTCACTTACGTTGCAGGCGACTTTGCTACGAAAGTGTAAAACGTTGATTTCTCGACTCAAATAAGGGCCCAACACCAGGTCACAACGCGTCCTCAGCCAAGCGACCGGAGGCGCCTCGCCTCCCATACAAAAAGTAACAAACAGATCTCTTAAATAAAGAAAACAAAGGCATATGTTAACATCTGTCCAGGCGCGTACAGTGGTGTAGACAACTCGCTGCTTGGGCTAAAATAAATGTTTGTCGAGGGAATGATTGGGCCCGGATGGCGGATTCGCCCTCTGTGTTTAATAAAACATTTGGAGCTTACGGCTGTAAAGATGTATTTGTGATGGTTATTTTGGAGATATAAGAGGTCTTCCTTTTAAATGCTATCTTAGCTTCGATATTTTTTAGAGGTCAATGTCAAAGCTTACGTCCTGATATACGTCAACTTCAGGCGGACTTGCGCCAGTCAGAGTTAGATACAATTTTTGACGTTAACTTTTTGGCATTTTTTTTTTTGGCTGGTGCAAGTGGGCATAAATGTGATTTCAAACAACTTTGGTTCTACGACTTTTCGTATAGCTCGATACTTTTTATTTATTTTGAGCGTTCTTTCAAAGTTTTCACTTGTACGGTCGGCCACAGTCTCGGATACCCCATGGTAGCTCTTACCACGCGCGGCATAAGGGCATATTTTACAAGTTGACATGAAACTAGCGCCCTCTATATTAGTTCCAAACCTCAACTCTAAATGGCGCTGTATGCAGCCTACCTCGTTTTTATTTTTCTTCAAAATAAATGCTAAGAATGGTGGTACGGAACCTTCGGTGCGCGAGTCCCACAGGCACTTGACCGGTTTTTTTTAAATTTACAAATTGCGTAGTGTGAAGGCTATTCTTTTGATATTTAATTTTATGCAATCTATGCGGTCATCAATAGTCTTACAAAGCGTAGTACAGGTACAACTTGCTCTACGCCCATATTCCCAAAAGGATTAGCTGAGGCAACCGACTCGTTAAATTGGATTCTCACTTTGCTCGGATGGAATACCCGCGGCCAGTGGCCAGACAGGCAAAATACTGAGAAATAGCTACGTTTTTCCACAGTGTTTTCGTACCGCTTTTATTCGAAAACAAAAGAACTTCCTCATTGTACCCTTCTTCAGTCGGACATAAATACTCCAACTGGATTGCAGCTAATTATACATTTTTCATCGTTCGCCGGCGCAGTGCGCAGTCCAAACTCATCCTTACGACTCTCTGGCTACAATGTTGATAGTCCAATGAAGTGTGGAGGGAATGAAATGTACTGTTTACCTAAAACACAAATCAGGAGGTCATAAAAGAGCATTCGTAGCGTTTTATTGTCGTTTTACTTCCGTCAATAAATGTTTCGGCGCGCGGTGTTATCGCTGCCTGTAAACAGTTGTAAAATCACTTTCACTTGAAACTGTGATTTGGAGGAGTGTAGATTATTTTTGGAGTTTTGTTCCTATTAGGATTTATTTGATTGGGCTTGGATGAATGATTGAGTTTGAGTCGGCAGCGGTGTGTAATTTGGGATCGAGACGACGTCCACACGACGGCACGTAGTCACTTACACGCGTGCACTGTATTCGCCAACGAAAGTAAGTCTACGTGCTGTCGTGTGTACACGCAAATTAAAAATTCAAAAATATGCCATGTTATTATTTATTCATTGTTTAAATATACTTTTAGCGCTTCAAAGTTTAATAATTCTGTCTAATAAACTTTGCCCTTCGATCAATTCGTGACTCTACATAATAATAAGGATAATGATATTGCATTGACGGGAAAGTACAAGTTTATACTGTATAAGAATAAATAAGAATAAGAAGAATTTATTTACAAGAAACATGGTATTACAATAATGTAAAGATGGTATAAAAATATAAAAAGTGCAGCATGTTCTACCTGTAAAGGTGCGTAAATATTGAGGTGGGTACATAAATTATTTTTTAAAGAACAAACAAATTAAAAACTACAAACAAACTTAACGATTTAAAAGCTCTGCATTTTAACATTTTTTATAAATAATTGTATTATGGCACATAAGATAAGAATTTAAAGTTGAGATGCTATTATTTGAAGTCATTCAAAAAGTCATTAATTGTGTAATACATTTTTTCTATTAGGATTTTGAATAATGAAGTTTTAAATTTGGTTAGAGGTAGGTTTCTGATCTCTTCTGGCAAGGAGTTAAAAAGTTGTATTGCCTTACAGTAGGAATTTTCTGAGTATACATTTTTTGTTTTAGAAGGAACATACAATTTATTTTTATTTCTGCCCCTGGCATCGTACATTTCATAGTTTTTTTTGAAGATATCTGGGCTTTTTTTTACAAAGGTACAAATTTCAAAAATATAAAGAGACGGAAGTGGTAGAATCTTTAAGGCAGCGAATAATGGTTTGCAACTGTCTCTGATATTAGCACCGCAAAGTGCTCTTATGCATTTTTTTTGTGCTATAAATGCCCTTTCAAGATTTACGGAGTTACCCCAGAGAATAAGTCCGTATCGGAGTATGGATGATACATAGCCATGGTAAGCATCTGTTCTGTGGTACCCTCGCAGAATGGACCTTCAAAATGCGCATGGTCGCGTCGCACCAGGTCAATGTGGTGGACCTGATGGGAAAATTCCTCCAGTGTATTATTGTGTGTTTTGTTGCATTCTGAGGGACCATGTTACATCAGATAAACGCTGTCAAATGGGCCTAAATAGACTGACTAAATAGAGTAACAACTATGCTACTATTTCTTTTGACGATAACAGAAGTAAAAAAAAAAGTCAAGTGCGAGTGGGACTCGCGCACCGAGGGTTCCGTACTACCATTCTGTGCATTTATTTGGAAAAAAAAACGTGGTAGGCTGCATAGAGCGCCATCTAGAGTGGGATCCGGAACTAATACATATACAGGGCGCTAGTTTCGATTTCATGTTTTTTTTTGTCTTTTTTTTATTCCGTAAGACTTAGAAGCTAAATTTTTTTAAGCTCCAAGCGACTGCAGACCGGAATATTTTGATATTAATTTCAACCTGATATCTCCACGCGTTTTTTAGAAAAAAAGGTCTTGACAGACAGACGGACAACAAAGTGATCTTGATAGTGGTTCCGTTTTTCCTCTTGAGGTCCGGAACCCTAAAAAGAAACTCTTGCGCGCCGCCCAGAGGCACAAGCCATAAATCTTGCAAAGGGACGGCGAAATGAAGAGGGTCCAACACGTCTTTGACTTCGCGACCAGCAGTTGGGTTATCACCTTGTTGGGAGAGATTTCGGTCAAGTGTTTTATTTACTTGTCAATTGATAAATCGTTGTTGAACAATGGACTAGCAAGCGAGACCCAGGTTCAATTCCCGATACCTGTGACTTTAGTTTATTTCAAAGTTACGTACTTTTGTGAATTTGTAGTTGTAATACCACTCGATAATCGTATAGGAAAACATACTATAGAGGTGAATGAATGTAGCGTGGGAAAGCACAAAATGTTGACAGTGTTTTTTTTTATTTTGTAGGTAAACCAAGCAATTTTTTTCAACGATTATTTTTGGGAAATTTTTTTTTGGCCACGTGATCAAACTTCTCATTTTATAAGTAAGCCACGGGAAAATAAGATAGCTTCTAATAAACTAATTCGTCTTTTTTACATCGCCAACTAAATATTCCAAAGAAAGCGTCAAGTAAAGTTCAACAATTATTTTAAGTTGTCCACTGATTTATCTATTGCAACCTAATTTACTAACTCGGCCACGGATTTTACAACTCATCACCATTATACGTTTTACAGCTTCAAAATAAGCTCCTCAAATAAATAAAATTCAAGCTTCAATAGACAACCTCATATATTATAACTTAGCATGTAAATTAATACATCATATTCTTTTATTGTGAAAAAAGCCACTATACGATTTGGGACTCGACAGCGACCAGCCATTTGCATCAATCAGAGAGCGCCATTCGATTCACGTACTGACGAGTAGTCACGTGTATTTGTGACTACGTATCAGTTGCGTTTTTTTTACTAAATCTTCTTCCAGAAAAATTCTCCTATCAAAATAAAAAAAATACAGGCAGGTGCGCCTTTTTTTCCTCGTTTCGAACATGTATGTAACTTAATTTTGGCAAAAATGTCAGTTGCGTCTTTTTTTCTTATGACGGCAGTATATCTTTATTTTAATTACGATACGTAAAATGAAGGTATTTCAAAGTACACGAATTGATTTAAAAAATAAAGTATTTTATTTTGTTTCCCTTCAATAGTTCCAGGGTATTTTAGTGGCCATAATTTACTATTTGATGTCAATATTTGGTAATTTTTTACGATCAATTAATGTAGGTCGAGATAAATTTTAAACGTACTGAGTAGGTACTGAGTTATAAAATTAGAAGCTAATTGACAATTTTTTTGGTGTCATATATTAATATTTTAGAAGTTTACTGCTTGAATGCATATTACAAATTTAGATGCCAAAAAATAACCACGATGCTGAGTTGTATTTAGAGTGTCTTACATACAAGTTATCTAGTGGCTAAGATAGTATTATTTAGATGCGCGTTGATTGTGGCTGACTTAGTAATTTAGAAGGCAATGTAGATATTCAGAGGCGTATAATGCTATTAAAAAGAAGTCTGTTTAATTAATTACAACCCATTATTTTTCACTCAAATAAAAGCGTAGGTAGGAGGAGGTAGTGTAGTATGGTAGCGTAAGTAAATGACTAGTTATAAGGTTTTACTGTAACGCTTTAGGATTACTGCGACATAACACTGACCAAGCACTGTACTTAACGCTACAAAGTTAATGCACACTAAATAAAGATACCCTCTCTTGTATTGAAGAATCCCGTCGTGCACCACTCGCACCGCCTTCAAGACTCATCGCCATTACAGTAGTTTGTGGAACGGCTAGTGGGTGGAACATCAGTAAATAAGAGAGCCATAAGAACTCAAGTGCATGTATCGTGAAACAACCCACCGCAATGCATGTCCACCCTTACCCCGTTCCCATGGCGACGACTCAAAGCGCGAAGCATGAGGAAGCGTGAAGCATCTAATTGGTGCCTCCACCAATGGTTTTGGACTCGTTTAGCCGCTAAAGTTTGGCCCCTTCAGGACCATGGGAACTCAGTGACGGCCAAGCGCGTGAAACACTGTTTTCTATATAATAGCTGATTCACCCAGAGCGAGACGGGGCGCGGGAAAAGTGAGAGGCAATGCAGCTGTATGAGTCTACGTGTGTTCGTGTCCTTTCACGAATATCTAGTTGTAGTTGTAATGTAATAGATCTATTTTCCCAAAATTGTTCATAGTTCAGCTGCCATTTCTAGTATACATACCTAGTATTCTGGTATTTCAAAAATCTTTTTTTTTGACAAGTACAAAACATTATTGATGTACCCAAGTTAGACTCCAATAGACAGTGTAATAATGTAAGTAAATAACACCTGAAAGTAACCCCTTTTTCGGCGCAAAAACGCATCGCTCTAATTTCTTTCAGGTAATTTTTTTATTATAAAAACTATTTGCAAACCTCCATATTGGTCATCTACTGATATAAACCAACTTTCAGCAAAACCAGCCTGTAGTTTAGATATTAAACCGGAACTACGATTGTATGGGAAAATGGTGCTCTAACGCCCTCTTAAGACGACGTACGTCTCACAACTAGCGCCGCCAATGGAAAAAAAATCATATCTTTTTTTTGGATGCGTTTTTAGCAAAAAACGCTCCTGCAATTCCTCAACGCGAGGCTTAACTATTTTTAGGACCTAAGGTTTGGATTCCAGGATTGGATTTCCTACGAACGCAATCGATTCTCGGCAAAAGTGGCCACTTTTGGCGAGAATCGATTGCATTCTTAAGTTCTAGGATCTGGAATCCAAACCTTAGGTCCTAAAAATAGTTAAGCCTCGTGTTGAGGAATCGCAGGAGCGTTTTTTGCTAAAAACGCATCCAAAAAAAAGATATGATTTTTTTTCCATTGGCGGCGCTAGTTGTGAGACGTCTTTCACCTTAAGCGCCATGCTGAGCATACTTTTTTATTTCAAAGTATGTTATTGATCGAAACTTTAGAAACACTGTATTTTATTTTGAGAAGCGCTCACGCAAAGTTAAGCAACAATGGCCGCGGTCAGTCCATGGATGGGTGACCGCAAGTGTCAATAATATCTGAGCGCTTCCGTGCTTCGGAAGGCACCCTAAGCCGTTGGTCCGGTTGTTGTTGATTAATAACAATCGTTAAGCCATGTCAGAGGCCCTTAGGGCGGCCTAAAAACGCTGACACCAGTGGTGGCCCCTCCCTAACTCATACGATTTCCTATCCATTTAGAAAAAAAAAAAATTATTAACTATCACTTTGATGCACGATGATCGTAAGGAAAGAGGATGATACACAAAAAAAATTGTCCATTGAAACGTATAAACACACAATCAAATGCTTCAAGCGATGAAAATATTCAAACGTTCCTACGTAACTTTGAAATAAATAAAGGTCATATGTACGGCCGGCCACAGCCACAGATACCCCATGGCAACTCTTACCGCGCGTGGTATAAGGGCGCCAATCGAAAAAAAGGGATATCCTAGCGTGTGGCCGAGTGTACACCTGCACCTGGAATCAAACCTGGGTCTCTCGCTTCCGAGTCCATTGTTCTACCACCGCTCCACGACCAACGCCCTTACACTTTAGTTTTCCAGTTTTCCCCATGATTTTTATTTTTTAAAAGGTCGCAGGGAAGAAATCCAAGGGGCGTATAGGCCCCCCCATCCGCGAACTTGTCCCCACTCGTTTTGCATAACACGGTTTATGCAACAGCCCGCGTGTGGGATTGTAGGAGCTAAATGTTAACTTAATATTATGCCAACTCCGTACGGAGTTGCCAAGTTGAGGTGTTGCCGTTGGGCGTGACAGTTTGATCTCAAATAAAATTATAGACGCTGTAAGCAACGCATAACGCGCAGAAACGCCTGCCCCAACCCTTTTCAGAGTTGTTGGCATCCTGCTACTTAGCGCCCCCAAAATTAAGTCTCATTTTCGACCTTTTTGTTTATCGTCTAATGGAATATTACATCTCTTCTTATAATTTTGATACTGAATGTGTCAACGAATGTGAATTCTGATACCAAGTTTGATGCTTTTATGTATTACCGTTTTTGCGATAGAGCAAAAAGTATAAAATCACGTTTGTTGTGTGGGGACCCCCCTTATTTATTATTATTATTTAATGTTTATTATTTGTTGGGTAATCCGCCGTAATTATACATCATCTGTGAACATTTCAACTGGCTATCTTTTACGGTTCCAATGATCAGTAGACAGCACAGTAATAGGGTTCCATTAGGCACCATTCGGTTACGGAACCCTAAAAACAAACGTTACTAAATTTTGAATTGACTACTTTCCGTATTGTAAAACTCCACACACACCGTAACACAGTCTGACTCATATTTAAAGTGGGACCAAAACGCTAGGTGAAAACGCAATAACTCTGCAAGTTTAGGAGTAGGAAATCTCCGTGAGTTAGGACGTATTCAGTATGCGATAAGTTATCTTGTTCCGCAGTTTTCGAGTGGTACTACATACATGTGTTAAAGCCGTATGTATTTTGCCGGAGTTTATTGGGTCGCGACGTTGGGTTCTCGTTGGTAAAATATCAAACAAAGGGGCTAGTTACTTCTTCTCTCGTGTCAAAAGAATCCAACTCGTGCTCCCAAAAATGAGCCAACTTGATCGCGCTAGAGGTCGCCTCCAGGAGATTCTGCCAACTGCATTGTAAAGCATTATACAACGTGTTACAAAAGATACTAACTCTTTTTACAGGGTGTAACCTGCTGGTCAACATAATGACAAATCTGCAAAAAAAAAGTTGAAAAACACAACTTTTTTTTCTAACCTCAAAATTGAAAAATTTTCAAAACTATTTTGTTTTTGGATTCTGCTCCAATTAAAAAATATGGTTGTTTGCTTAGTTGTATTTTAATAGCTTCAGGCTGTTAAAACATAGTAAAATTCTATGGAAACAGTATTTTAAAAATACTTTTCTCCCGTCACAGCGCTTACATTTAAATTATTTAAAAATCAACGGAACGTCATAGAGCTAAAAAAGTATTTTGGTTGTGATCCCTATCATTAGGTACCATGACCCTGTAAAAAGAGCTAGCATCTTTTGTAACACCTTGTATTAGGACAGGTGTGTGTGAAAGTGCGACGTGGTCTGTGCTAGTATGTGTCTGGCTAATGGGTGGCTGATCGAGCTGTCGAGGCTAGCTGAGTATGTAAAAACGAAACTATATTTGTCCATTCCAGGCCATTTATACTATTTCTTCTTAGTATGCCTCTTCACTAATGGTTGAGCTGAACTCCATAATCTTCTCTATTTTCTGCCATGCAAAACAGTTCTTTAACGCTAGCTACATCCGTCCATTCACTGGTGTTTCTGAGCCACGACTTTCTAAAGCTTTGGTAGCATGCCTACAGATGATTTATACAGTGCTCATTTGGCACTTTATATGGTGCATCAAGATAAGCACGTTTTAAAAAAAATACAGGGTGGATTTTTGAGACGGGGCAGTAATGGCAGGTACCTTAACCGTTATAGTTACAGGAAAACGTTCTTAGGAGACCTTCCATAACTTTTTGAGATATTATGAACTGCATTCACAGATTTTGGAAAAAATGTACAGTCAGCGAAAAAAATGCTAAAATACAAAAAAAAAATATGCCAATCAATCCTCTTTCATGTAGAGATCAAAATACTCTAAGGAGCCAACTAAGGTTTGAGTGCTAGAAATGACAGAAATCGCCAAAATCTTTCCCCCGTACAAAATGTACCTACGTGGATAAGTTTTTCGCGATTTATAACATTTATTGTTATCAAACCTAAGTTGGCTCCTTAGAGACTTTTGATCCCTTCACGAAAGAGGATCGAATGGCATTTTAAAAAAAAAAGTTTTTTTTACATAGAAAATGTTTGAGAAAAGTTTTTTAAATTTATGACACTTCTAGTACTTAATATTTCTTTATGTGTTTTTGTTGTTTTTATTTTCTTTATTAGTTTAGTACTAACCATGTCCTTATATGCTTACTAACAACTTTGTAATTTCTGTAAATAGTGTAACTGTGTATGTATGTCAATATGGACCTGGTCCGAAATAAAAAGTTTTATTATTATTATTATTAAACCTTAGTTGGCTCCTTAGAGTCTTTTGATCTCTTCTACATAAAAGAGGATCGATGGGCGTCAAACAATTTATTTTGTATATTAGCATTTTTTTCGCTAACCGTACATTTTTTCCAAAATCTGTGAATGCAGTTCATAATATCTTAAAAAGTTATGGAAGGTCTCCTAAGAACGTTTTCCTGTAGCTATAACGGTTAAGGTACCTGCCCTTACTGCCCCGCCCAAGTAACATTTCATTTGGGCCTAGGTTGTAAAAATTGCCTTTAGGTTTTAGAAGGGTTGTACAAAGGTTAATGATTTGCTAGTTGGTTAAATTTAGTATTTGAGAATGATTACTAAGTCCTAAAACTAATAGTTTATTGTTAAAACCTTGAAGTTGCTGACAAGAGTTAACGTTAACGTTATTATGACTTGTGTTTCAAGAGCTTACAGCCTCAGGATCTTATAGTTGTCGTAAGCTACTGATAAGGTTCTGGAAAGGCTGTCATTTAACTTATGTGTGATCTAAAGGTTAAATTTTTAACCTTGATATTACCATAAGGTTTTGAAAAGTTGAAATTGCTTATAAGTAGTTTCTAAAACCTACCTACAACTTTGAGGTTAGATCAGAGTTGTCTAGGCAAACAAATTAGGACTGTGTGGTGAAAAACAAAACCAATAAGCTGTTGTTTTGCGCTGAAGGCATGATTAAAATATTCCTACAGGAATATTTTAAAGCTTGAGAGGCATCCTCAAAACCCGACAGTTGTCTCCGCGACTTCAAAGAATAGGTATACATTGTAAGCATTACGCGTCTTGAAAAATGAACCGACATAGGGTGATACAAAAAAAGGAGTGGAAATTTTAAGCGTAAAGTGCGTAAAAATGTTATGAATGATTAATACAACGGTAAGTTTTATTATTTTTATTATTTACTAGTTGTAAACTTCTGTTCTCTGTAAACTTCGTATCAGTTCGATTTCGCTATTTTTTTTTTGTAATTTTCAGCTGTTCCTTTAAATCGATGAAGCCATTTTTTTTCATTTAGTGACACTAATGGAAAGCTGGGTATTCAAGATAATAAGTACACATTAAATTAATATGTATTTTTTTTAATGAAATAGATGTTTTGGTGAAGGTTTTTTTGGAAAGTATTAAAACATTTTTCACACTAAAAAAAATACAAATACCAATTTTTACAGAATGTATGTGTAATAATGGAGGATACGACAACAAAATAATAATAATGAAAAATAAGGGAGGACCATATACCACAAACATGTTTTTATACTTTTAGAATACCACCCTTAGGCCCGGTTTCTGAATTGAGAATTTCACTAACCAAATGCTTAGGTATCGTTCTGTCACTGCAGATGTCACACAAGAGAATGTGACAGAACGATACTTAAGCATTTGGTTAGTGAAATTCTCAATTCAGAAACCGGGCCTTAGGGTGGTATTCATGAACGATACTTAAACTGAGATCCAAATTGAACTCAGTTTAAACTTAGTTTAAAGTGAGCTCAATTTTGAACTTACTTTAAACTGAGTTCAAAATTGATCTATGTTTAAACTTAGTTTAGTGAGATCAATTTTGAACTTACTTTAAACTGAGTTCTAAATTGATATTATTATTATTCGAATCGAATCGAATCCAACGGAATCTAATCGAATCGAATCGAATCGAATGTAATCGAATCGAATCGAATCGAATGTAATCGAATCGAATCGAATCGAATCGAAACGGATAGAATCGAATCGAATCAGATATTGCTAGATTCATACTGATTCAATTATCAAAATTTTAACTGCTCATATCTCCGAAACGGCTAATGCTAGACCCATGTTTATGGTACTCTAAAAAAAGAACTTGACGAGCTTTATCTGATGAAAGCAACAAAAATAATAAAAAGTTATTAAAAATTTATAAAAAATAAGTATCAAAACTTTAACTGCCTATAACTCCTAAACGGCTAATGCTAGACCCATGTTTATGGTACCCTGAAAAAAGGGCATGACGAGCTCTACCTGATAAAAGAAAAAAAAAAAAAAAAAAAAGAAGTATCAAAACTTTAACTACCCATATCTACTAAACGGCTAATGCTAGACCCATTTTTATGGTACTCAAAAAAAGGGTTCGTCGAGCTCTACCTGATGAAAGCAACAAAAATAATAAAATGTTATTAACTAGTGGTTCGCCCCGAACTTTGAACTCGCGACCCCATATCTCAGCAACCCCTCGACCGATTTGGCTCATGTTTGAACTTAAAAATTCTCTTTACCTTATTTACCTGCCCACCTGACGATCCGACTAAATTTACTCAAGTTATCGTCGAACGAACATTCATACATACATACATACATCGATTGAATTGGATTTGATTTGATTTGATATTGATTTAATTCGATTCTATGCGACTCGAATCGAATCAATTTAAATTAAATTACTAATTTGGGTCTAGCATTGGCCGTTTAGGAGATACTAGTGGTTCGCCCCGAACTTTGAACTCGCGACCCTCTATCTCAGTAACCCCTCGACCGATTTGCCTCATTTACCCGCCTACCAAATTTCATGACGATCCGACTACATTTACTCAAGTTATCGTCGAACGAACATTCATACATACATACATACAAACGCCGGATTGTTCCAGTAGACTCGGAGAACTTCGCTCGCTCGTTCAAATATGGGCAGTTAAAGTTTTGATACTTCTTTTTTATTGAACGAGCGAGCGAAGCGAGCGAAGTTCTCCGAGTCTACTGGAACAATCCGGCGTTTGCATGTTTGTATGTATGTATGTATGTTTGTATGTATGTTCGTTCGACGATAACTTGAGTAAATTCGGTCGGATCATTATGAAATTTGGTAGGCGGGTAAATGAAATTAAAAGAATTTTTAAGTTCGAACATGAGCCAAATCGGTCGAGGGGATGCCGAGGGTTGTTAAGTTTATATGGGGTCGCGAGTTCACAGTTCGGGGCGAACTACTAGTTATTTTTGTTTCTTTCATCAGGTAGAGCTCGTCGAGCCCCTTTTTTAGAGTACTATGAACATGGGTCTAGCGTTAGCCGTTTAGGAGATATGGGCAGTTAAAGTTTTGATACATCTTTTTATTATTTTTGTTGCGTTCATCAGGTAGAGCTCGTTGAACCCTTTTTTTGAGTACCATAAACATGGGTCTAGCATTAGCCGTTTAGGAGATATAGGCAGTTAAAGTTTTGATACTTGAATCAGTACACACGACAGCACGTCGACCCTTACACGCTAGCACTTTGCTCGGTTACGTTACGGGCGATTTTACAACAACTGACGTGTTGTCGTGTGTACTATGAATCTAGCAATAGCCGATTCGATTCGATTCGATTCGTTTCGTTTCGATTCGATTCGATTCGATTCGATTCGATTCGATTCAACTCGTTTTGTTTCGTTTCGTTTCGATTCGATTCGATTCGATTCGATTTGATTCGATTCGATTCGAATAATAATAATATCAATTTTGAACTCAGTAATACCAGTTGGTTAAAGTAACTTCAAAATTGATCTCACTAAACTAAATATAAACAGAGATCAATTTTGAACTCAGTTTAAAGTTAGTTCAAAATTGATCTCACTTTATACTAAGTTTAAACAGAGTTCAATTTTGATTTCAGTTCATGACCACCCTTAGAGCAGCCTGTAGCTGTTTGTTGAACGAAGGTCAAATGCATGTCCCCCTACAACCAAAACTTAAAAGCAACAAATTTAGCTCAGTGGTGGTTTTCGCAACTGGTAAGTCTTGGACAACTCCTGGTAATAACCTTGAAGCGTTGAAAACAGCCTTGTCGTTTGAGGTAGCTCCGCGAGATTACCTTCAGCTCTTATTTTGGAAAATCTTAAGAGCTCTTAGCTGTTACAGTTCTGAAAACATAATACTTTCAAGTAATTTCCTAACGTCAGCCATATTTAATATTAAAAAATGAAAAAAAAAAACGAAACAAAACCAATATTTTAATTAAATAAAGCGTAATAAAATACCATGTGCTACGCGATTTATAATATATATTTTTCATATGAATAGTAGTTTGATTTCTGATGTGACTTACCACCGATCACCAATTTATTTTATTTTATTTTATTAAAAAATATCCGAAATGTTAACTTATGAAAGGCCCGTCTTGTATACAGCACTATTATCGTAAAGTTTCACGATGAAGTGCCAATCGCACTATATTTTGATTATTTCCTGACTTTACCAAGCTACTTATTATTTTTATAAACACTTTGCTTATCTAGCCATTTTGAAAGATGGCCGAACGAAAAAGGAATGACGCCATTGTAAATAAGTATTTGAATCTGTGTAAAAAATCTTAAACAGAAGCTATTTAAAACTTGTAAGTCCTGGAAAGGTATTTATTCATATCCATCAAAAAGGTTCTAAGTTGTCATAGAGTTACATCCAAGACTAATTTAGAACTTATAAGTTGTCTTGCAAGGTTATAATAACGTTAAATTAAGGTTGTGAAGGTTATATTTAGGTTCTATGCAAGTATTGGAAAGGTTCTGGATTTGAGCTATAGGTTGTGCTGTAGCTCTCAGAAAGGTTCTAAAACCGGGGCCCTTTTGGCACTCAGAAGGTAATTACAAGGTTAATATAACTTTATTGAGAGTTATAAGACTTACGAGCAGATTTCCATACAAAGGTTCTAGAACCTGTTCAAAACCTTTCTACAACCTAAAATGTTACTTGGGCGTCTCAAAAATCCACCCTGTATACCTCTGACTTTGGTGATGGCTGTAAATGTACCTACACTAGAACACAGCGTACAAAGTTGATGCGGATGCTTCAAAATAATGTTATTGTGTGCTTCCTACCGTGGAGGCGAGCTGTGGGCGCGCCCTGTCCTAGGTACACTACGCCAAATATATTGCATGTACACTGGCTGGGTTAAAGCGGTATAAAACAAAGGTGATGAAGCAGCCCGAAGATAAGTCAGTGGCTTGAAAGCTGATCCAGCGGTAGGTACCACAAGCGCTTACACCTTTTTTGCTGACTTTTCATACACTGTCTATAAACAGGTTAGCACGACCAACCAGCTAGCTCTATCGTGCAATTACTTATAGAGAGCTTTTAAGAGGCCCCTTCAGGACCGTGGGAACTCAGTGACGGCCAAGCGCGTGAAACACTGTTTTCTTTAGCTGTTTCACCCAGAGCGAGACGGGGCGCGGGAAAAGTGAGAGGCAATGCGGCTGTATGAGTCTACGTGTGTTTGTGTCCTTTCGCGAGTATCTAGTTTTAGTTGTAATGTACCTAATAGATCTATTTTCCCAAAAAAATTCGTAGTTCAGCTGGCATTTCTACATTTTATTTCAATTTTTTTTTCTGACATGTACAACACATTATTGATGTTCCCAAGGTAGTAACATTCCAATAGACAGTGTAATGTAAGTAAATAACTGCTGAAAGTAACCCCTTTTTCGGCGCGAAAAACTCATCGCTCTTATATCTTTCAGGCTATATTTTTAATTATAAAAACTATTTGCAAACCTCCATATTGGTCATCTACTGATATAAACCAAGTTTCAGCAAAATCCAGCCTGTAGTTTATAAATTAAACCGGAACTACGTTTGTATGGGAAAATGGTGCTCTAACGCCCTCTTAAGATCTGTCTCGAGATCGTCATATTATTATATACCTAGGCACTTTTCCAACCTCTTACATCTGTATCTTCATCTCAAAAATCTCGTAATAGGAAAAATCGTATGACAATGATTGTCAAAGATAGGACAAAAAGATCATGTCTGCTAATCTTTATTCTGAACATTGTTCATCATATTATGAGACTTGTCTCTCAGAGACCAAAGGACCTTAACCTAACATCGACCCCGTCTCTTGTCACATAGCTAATCTGTGGCAGACTCGTTGTTTACGGCACACAGGGTGTAGCATTGGCAAAGCCTACACCGTTGTACCGACGAGCGCTGCCAATCCTTTGTTCTGAATGTTCCGCCAGAGCACCAGTTACAGTCGCACTCGAGTCGGCTACTTAGCGGTGGCTGATTTTGTTTTTGAAGGCTGGTTTGTGCCCCGTTACCAAGAGCTCCGGTACAATGGCGTCATATCATTTATTTTTGATAGAAATTTTATTGGTTTTTAAGGAAAGGAATAGTAAATGAAGGGACACGTATTTTTTTTTTTTGTTGATATTCTTCGGAAATGCTAGTTATTTTTAAGTTTTAAAGATGATTTTCTTGGTCCGGAAGTGACTAGCATGTTAGGCTTAAAAACATGACCTTTGCAAGGTATAGGAACAGCGCAGCTACCACGAGTTCTTACTGTCACTGTCACTGAAAGTGATAAGTTGGATAAACAACCTTACTACTATTATTAGTATTCAAATACATGACAGACGTCCGGCAGACGTCCGGCACAGCTTTTTCGAACTCGTGGTAGCTACTCAGGTAATTGGAAATATATTTTTCGATACTTCCTAGCATCGCTACTACAAAACGATTGAAGCGCCTATTTAAACCTAAGACGATAAAACAAAGTAAATACCAATCTCGTAACATCACTAAGTGGTGATCTCCACTTTAACACTTTATATTCAGCCGGGGAGATGGCTAGAAGTGCAATAGTCGGGCACCATTACTGTAGGAAAAGCAAACAGAATAAATCCATTATCTTACTTCCTTCTCGTAGTCCTCTCCTATTGGAAACGTTTCGACTTATTTCACACAATAGGGATAAATAAAAAGACCACCGAGCTGGGTCGTACGACCGAGTGAAGAAAGCGGAAGTAGGATGAAAGACCACTTTGAGCTTACATAAATTTATTGAGAAAACTATCATGACATTATTGATGTCGGATTATTATTGATGGCACCTGTCGGATTTCATCAAGCCGGCGGAAACACTGCTGCCAGGAGGACGAGAGGATTGTAGCGTGTGGAAATCCCTAAACCGCATCTGTGGTGGTGTTGCCCGCTCGAGGGATAATACGAGAAACTGGGGGATTCTGCCCGAAGCTGCAGAAGTTTCCTCGTCCGGAAGTCTTAATCATGGAGGAGGGACGACGCGTTTGTCGCTTCAATCAATTTAAAAAAACTTGATCAATACCCCGTGCAATTTTAGTGGTTTTAAAGCCGAAGGTATTTAGTTGCACTCGTGATTCTGAGCCAAAATCCAAAATTTTACTTCAAAACAAGCGAAAAAAAAAACCACTTCCCAATAAAAACGGCTATCGCCAATCGACACCATTTGTATGGAGAAGTGAATTTTTTTTTCGCGCGTTTTGCAATGAAATCTCGTATTTTGGCTCAGAATCACCAGTGCAACAAAATACCTTCGGCTTTAAAACCACTAAAATTGCACGGAGTATAAAAATGTGCAGTGATTACGAAAGTTTCAGTTGTAAAATTATTAATGTTGGTGTTGGAACGTGGCATTTGAATTTCATGTCATGTATTTTTTCGTCTAAAATAGCTGGAAAAGTGTGGATAAGGCAAGAAAAGCGCTAGTTTCAACTACACTTTATTTTTCTCTTGTTATTCTTTCGAAAATCTCTTTGAATCATAACAAAAGTTCAAAATGTTTTGAAAAAAGGTCTTCTGAAAGCTTTAAAAAAACACGCATGGGTACCGCACGCTTTTGACGAGACAGTCTTATCACCAAAACGTGTTTTCCAGTTCGCTGCCAAAACGTAAGTTGAAAATGGTATCAGCAATTTCAGGTGCTTTTTCTGAAAGAAGGCCAGCTAGTGGGACATGTACATTATGATTGTACACTGTATGTTTACATTCTGAGGGTACAAAATCACTAAAAATGCCTATCAATTTGGCGTTCTGTAAGTTTTCTGCAACTGCTGCCCCGTAATACCTACCTATCTTTTGTTTTTGTCCCTTGTATCGAAGATACTCGTAAGTTCTCGTCAGGAGTGAAGTGTAGCTTCGAGTTTGAGTATTTGTTCGAGCGTATCGAGTGGGTGAGATAGTTATGATTTGTTGGCTTTTGTCAAATAATATCGCGGCAGAAACATAGTCGCTTTGATGCTAAATACGACAAGAAGCAAGCGCATTCACATGACATTGTAACCCCCAGCATTACAAGAGACCTAAAATAATATAAATAAATAGATAAATCCTGATCGCGGCCCCACATTGTAACCACCCCCTCTACAAGACCTACGTTACTAAACCTAACAGAACATAAATAAAAAGAAATAATGTAACTAGCTAATCCGAGAATTTAAAATTAATTATTATGGCCTTTGACATGATCGTTCTAGTGGTAGGACCTACATTATGAACCCGAATTAACCAAGACTCTTACTAGGGAAAGTATGTAATCTCTTGGAAAGCTGGCTATAGTGATAACAATCCTATCAGTGAAAATAATAGAATATTGAAGTGATTAGTTGTAAGAAAAGTAATAGTGATCAAACAGACGTAAGTAATTAAATGAATAAACCTTCCCTGCCTTCTTTATTTCTAGTTTTAATTGCCTAAAATAATAGAATTATAATGCTTAGCTAAAGGAAGCTTTTAGATAGATCAAGGTGAATTTATAATGCATAATTTAACAAATATTAGTGCGATGCTTACTAGGACAATAACGTAGGTATGTATGCCGCAAAGTTAAAAGTACCCTACTCATTCAGTGTAAAAGATAGTAAAGGAAATTAATTAGCTAAATTAAAGTATTTTGCCTTCTTTTACTACTAGATTGAAACTCATTATCAATTTCGTAATAGTTAAATTATACTGAGACTTCATTTAAATACTATGAACTTTAGTCAGAGATTTTCCATTGAATTAAAACATAAATATTAGAAATTCGATAAAGTGAATTAATTGTATGCTAAAAATCATACAAACATTTTTGTTTGTTGGTAAAAGGACAGCTCCGACCCGCTGAACCTAGTAAACCTCACCTCTTGTGGAATTGGGTTTCCCTCCAACTTTTTTTCTCTAAAATAATTTTATTACATTTAACTTTACTTTATTCATTGAAATATTTTATGAGTACCACTGGTTCGTAAAGCACTTATCATGAAGAAAAGAACCAGCAAGAAACTTCACATGTGTGCTTCAAGATTTTATAATATTATATAACAAAGTTATGTCGTCTCTTTTGGACATAAATTGTTATTGATTTCTTCTTTGAAATTTACATTTAATGTTGAGTAAATTCTATGTTCATTTGCACTTCATTCTTGTGCTGAACAAGAAATATTAGTAAGTATTTATTTTACTTAAGTTTCAAATCCAATAATAAAATACAGGCAAGGTCTCTGCAAATTTTACATTATTATAATATGAATCTTTATTTTACTTTATTTTGTGAATGAATAGACTTCCTTTTTCTATCATTTCACAATGCTAGAATTTACAACTTGAGAAGCAAATTATTATTCCATAAATTTTAGAATAAAAGGGTTTTAGTTTCAATAAAAATATACCCTTAGGCAAATTCAAAAAGTCATTAGAACTAATTCTTCACTAAATAGCTCTGATCCTAACAGATAATTCCATTTATTTGGAAAAGTAGTTTTTAGATTTCTACCTTCAAATATTTCCCATTAGATTTTTCTAAAAGGTTCACAGCTCAAACTCCTTGTTAGGCAGTTCGGATGCGAAGATGAATATTTATTTATAATGGTTATGAAAATGTTTTATAACACTTTATAATTTTATAATATCAAGTTAGTCTCTTTTTATTAGACTGAACAGAACTCTATTTATTGAGTTTAATTATAAATTGGTATAATTTTATTTCCTACCATCATCGTGCTGAATATTCATAAGGTAAGTTATCTTAAGGTTTGGATCGAATGTTACACCAAATCTCAACCCGTGAAACGGAGACACTGAATCATATCAAAAACAATCCTTGTTTGCTAGACAATTTCACCCACATGGTATGAAGATTGACTAAGGTACTGCTTTGCTTGACCTCGGATAATTTTCAATACAAAACACTGACCCATTCCCCAAGCTAAAACTGATGCAAAATTCAATAAAGAAGTTATTTGGAAGGTTAAATTGCCTAACTAAGTTATTGACTCCCAATAAAACGCGATCCCTAGCCTAATGTGTCTATCGCCCAGCCTATCCCTCTAACCCCGCAATTTCTACTGTGTTGAGACAAACTAGAAGCAATCAGCTTCACATTTACTTTAAACGTGTAGTGTGTGATGTCAAATCTTCGATTGTGCAATGAAGATTTGCTAGCAGAGTGAAATTAAGAGAAAGCGCTGTGGGTTCGCAGCTAGGTGTGTACCTAAGTGTGTCCCTATAACCCAAAAGTGTCAAGTTCGGGCAGTGGGATTGGGATTACGCCGTAAACTTGACAATTCCCTATATGTTTGTGTATAGATAAATATATAAATAAGGCTGCGGTGCAAGGGTGTATCCAGAGTTTTGTCAAATAAGCGCTCGCTCTAAATAAACCAATGCCCGAGTAGCTAGCAACTCGTAATAATAAAAAACGAGGAGACAGCGGCTACACACTATTCTCTAACAAAGAACCATGTCTCTGTTATTGCCTCACTAGTGAATCTAACAAAACTTTAAAATATAATTGATTGTTCTTTGCGTAAAATAAAACAAAGTCACTTCCATAATATTCCTGCATCTCCAAGGCACACCTTAGCAAGACACAAGAATACTATTTCAGCAACACTCAACTAAGTTAAATTACAAAAGCACGAACTTCAAAAACAATCAATTATTTCGACCGCGATAACTAATTGCCTCTGCGCAGATAGAAATCCCTTCGCTATGCCTCCGCAATTCATAGAACCACGAAAACACCACGTTAGAATCTCTCCGAGCTAATCGCTATAATCAAATTACCAAATATAATCAAGCAGAGGCTTCCCAAGAAATCTGTCGCCAGGGAATCAACTACAAGATCAAAAATGTCGTACTAACCCAAGGGGTACCTTGGCTCTTAGTCTGACACACTTTGGCAACTCAAAAATGCAACCAGCAAGGTTCAAGCGAACAACAAGACTCTCAGTTATTTGAAATAATCACCAAAGTTAAATTCACTAGGAAAATCCGACGAATAATAATCGCTCCCGCTACCGCGCTGGACGTTTTATACCCCCTTCTCCCCATGCTCCAAAATTCCCTATGAAAAACGACTACTTCAGTTCGAAGAAGAAAATAGAGATAGTCCTATACTAATTATCACATAGGTGTGAAAGAGTGAGAGAAAATGACGACATTTCCTCCATTAAAGTAAAACATAGAACTGAAAGAATGAGCTAGAATATATGAAACATGTCACAAGCGTGAAAGGGTGAGAGATATTCCTCATGAAACAACTTCACTTCACTCTCCAAGGGATCCCTAGGTTTCAATGAAAACCCCGTAAACGTCAAACTACATGAAGTGCAAGGGATTTCCATGATGGCGGCCCGTCAATACCAAATTTTATTTCCAAAACCCGAAAACTCCATTAACGTATCACTACATTCGAATTTTGAATATGCGATGGCCGTTTGTTGGACAAATCTCGCGCCATTATCTACCTACACTTGGCCTCGGCCTTGATAATATTGCCTTGATAATTCTCAATTAAATGTAAGGAACCCAGTAAAGGAAATTTAGTGGTACTTCGCGTTTTCAACTCAATGAATCCTAGTACTTCGCTTTTTAAACTTAGTAAATTCAAACAATTCCTAATACTGCTGAAGTAGTTCTTCCTCCTTCCGCAAGATGTCACCTATTGATTAGTTCCTTCTTTGCCCTATAGATGGCGTTATGATTTTCTTATTAATATTTATTTGATTAGTTGAAAATTGACAACGTAGTTCCCAATTTCACATACAGATGGCGCAATTATTTACATGATTAATTTCTCATTTTATTTATTTATTTGTGAATGTTGGGCGAATCGATTGAAAAATCAATCTGGTTCGTCTCAGCGCCCCCCGAAGATTGTGCAAGTGAAGAACTGAAGCAAACTTCTACCCCAAAGAAGTTAAATGACATTCACAAATGACTCTATCAAAGTTTATGAACACTTCCCCTTTGCTGTATTCTTTTTGTGTGTGGTGTGTATTTTAAACCAAATAATAGTCAACCACCTCAGAATATGAATAACAGAACAGCTGACGTCTGAATCATGTAAAGCAACTTCTCGCCCAAGATTTACGGAGTCCATTGTTATGAGGGAAGAAAAGGTTGTGAATCTCTTCTCTTTCATAAGGAAAGAAGGTTCTTTCATGGAGCCTCCGTTTTCATCATTGTACTGCGCAGCTCGATAAATGAACTTCCCCCTCTATAGACCTAGAGACAGTAGCCTCTCCCGACCATCCTTTAAGATTGATAATTTACTATACAAGTTCTTCCGCCCCATATCCCGATATCCATTTAACGAGATCGCATCATAAAATTTGGTGTATGTTAAAGTATAATGTGAAAGGAGAATCAGCCTGATGTCAAATCTCGAAAAATTAAACTAATATTCTTCTCCTCCTTCTTTAGCCATGTTATCTCAACAATTCTAAAACCAAAAACTTTTTATTCCAATAGAAAAGTTTCAAAATATCAACGTGTCCCAAGCTAAATATAAAATTCTTATTAATATTGACACCAAGAATACTCAAACGTTTGTTATGATTCTCCATTCGCACGACTTAGTGTGGGGAAAATGATTGCCAAATCAAATGGCTGCATGTAGAGTTAGACCTCCATATAAGCCTGCTTTGCATGAGCGTGTCTCTTGAGTGACGGATCTACAATCTATGCCCATCTCTTATAGGAAGGTATTTGTAAATGTGTGTGTGTATCAAAGTTTCTATGTTCATAAACTTGGCTTCTTCCCGTATGGAAATCTTTTGATTCAATTAAGCCCTTTTTAACATACATATAATATAATATTAAAGTAATAGTCAGACAAGTCAATAAATACATTTTAGTCAGGATAATAATCATACATCTCTTGAATCACCATTCACCTTTTCATTCTCTCTCTTTCGTTTCTTCTACGCCACTTATTTGAATCACAACCCCACGTAAAGAAGAAGCGGTAAACCAAAATTATACTACAGTAATGTATTCAAATGAATCAGCGTTTTTTTTTTTATTACTGGCTCATTTGTTAAAACAACAAACCCCAAACTGTTTTTCCATTTAGTAAAAAGATAATATAATTCACTTTGCACAAAACTCAGGGAAAACTTTAATAAACTCACTAGGTCTTCCTTTTCTCTAAATATCTATGAATACCAGATCTTTCTTAACCAAACTAATTTATCACCTGCCAAAACTATATTTTATGAAAATCGATTGCAAAGATATCAAAATATAATATAATTAATTTCAATGGTCCATCACTGTACTCCTATCTTAAACTCCAAAACATTTATCTCCAATTATATTGATAATTGATTTAATAAAATAAAATTATTTTTAATAAAATAAGTAATCTTAAATAAATAAACCTTTGCATCTACGCAACGAGGTGATTTATACAATTCAATGGCACAACAATGTCTTATACCAATGATCACTTCACCCTCCCAAAGTGAATTGAATAATATGATTCAACAATTAAATTCAACGTTCAATTTCCTAAAATCAGACCCCATACTAGATACAACCTTCTTACTTGTTAATTTTCTCTTTTCGAGCTTTTAGTAATTTAGAATAGAATAGAACACTCTTTATTACACTAAAACACACTGTAAGGATAAACAGTATTAATATTAAAATACAACTGGCGACCCTATTGCTAATAACAATTTCTTCCAGATAATTTATAGGTTTAAAAATAATAATAAAAACTTTGGTGGTCCATTGTATGCTATTTAACCCTATAGGTATTGCAAACCGACAACCTTCGGTTTTCGATATAAAAATATTAATTAATTAGATAGATCAATAATAAAATGTTATTTCAGTGGTCCATAATAAAACACCCTGACCCTACATTTCATCATCATCGTCATCAGCCTGCTAGCACCCACCACTGAGCAAAAGTCTCCCCATGCTCACGCCAGCTCTCACGATCCTGCGCCAGGCAATGCAATTGTGCAATTTATACCAATAATATTCCAGTCGTAAATATCGCAATAATAAATAAATAATTTAATATGTCACTGGTCCATTATTTACTACCCGACCCTACTTACTTTCAAAGCTTGGTTTTAATTTCATTCTACCAACACTTTGTAATGAAATTGTAACACATAACATGTCCAAACATATCTTCCGAATGAAGTGCAGGATGAATAAAGTTCGTAAATTAATTATTTCCTAGATGATAAATATTTTAATCATAATGATGATGTTTATGATAGAAAGGTTAATATTCCTGAGATCGCAATACATAACATGTCCCAAACTCATTTCCTTATAAATATTAATTAATCTCTCAAATGATACATATTATTTGAAACATAATGATGATGATTATGACAGAAGAGTTAATATTCCTACTTTATAATCAACCTAGATTATGCATAGGTACTTAGCATAATCTGCACCTGCCCAAAAGTTCAATAAAAAAAAATGCTTGCTCAAAACATAGGTACCTACATACATACAAGAATGTATTTTTACTCGAATAACTTTTAGAATCTTTTACCCTAATAAATAACTATACAGATAGTACCAAATAACATTCAATTTCTGTAGTGATTCAACACCGAATTGAATCAATCAATTTCAATTTTATTAAAGTTCTTGAGATTATTGAAATGACGTGTACACGGCTCTAGATCTATAATGTAACACTAATACAATTATTCCGCTAACTATTACGCGACCTCATAGCTATTCTATAACTAACATGCAATTTAAACTGTAGAGAATTAATAAATTCTGAATATTATAAAAGTTTATCCACACAAAAGAAAAATAGAAACAAGAAAAAAAACTATTTTATTTCCAGGGGCTGGTTTCGAACCGTCTCCCTTCATATCGTCGGTCCAGTGCGTTATCTACTGCGCCAATTACTTAGCTGCCGGTCTATGCGAATTAATCAATTGCATGATAGGTATGTGGTGTCTTCAAATGACGAAACGGAATGGAATGCGACAATCGAACGTTTTAATCGACCTACCTACCTACAGTGGCTGTGCATATTAATTTTGTAACGCTGGAAAAGTGACTATCACAGCTTTTCATAGTATGTAAGAGTTCTCAGTAACGTTAGGTACTGAAATAATAAAATACTTTAGGTACTGAAACATTCTATTCCACCCGATAAGAAAGTTTTGATGTTTAAAATAAAATATTTTAATGACTCCATTTTTCAATACCGAAAGCCCTCCATCTAGTTCATCGTACCTCCTTACTAATACTAGCCAAAATATAGCACAGCCTGTGCTAAGTTACATCTAAAATCTTGACCGTTGTCTGATAATTCCGCTTTGTCCGTCTAACTACGCTATTATAAAGAAGAAAAGTTTGTACCACGACAGCACATCGACCGTTACATGCTAGCACTCTACTCAGTTACGTTACAAGCTATTTTTACAACAAAAGCGCACACTCTAACGTGCTATCGTGTGTACGTAATTATGTATGTAAGGAGTAATCTTCGAAACCACTGATCGGACTTTAAAAACTCCCGCACTAATGGGAAGCTTATCTATCGCTGAGTGCTCCATCTAGGCTATTTCTTTTTTTTCGTGATAACGGAAAAACCAAGTCTGCGCGGACAAGGTCGCGGGCAAAAGCTAGCGTGAAAGAAAGTAAATAAGAATCTAATAACAAGCCTGAATTTGGTTATTTCTACACGATTCTAGATGCTAAAAGATATTACATGTTAAGACAACCCGTTTTCCAAAACTCCCTACGTGCGTCCTGTACACTAATTATTATTGCACTAATTACAGACAAGTAAGTAAGTTTCAGTTGCTAAAATATAGCATGCTAGCTTTAGATTCGTTTGATTAAACAAATAAGCAGAT
Source organism: Zelleria hepariella (assembly GCA_949319315.1). Lineage (NCBI taxonomy): Eukaryota > Metazoa > Arthropoda > Insecta > Lepidoptera > Yponomeutidae > Zelleria > Zelleria hepariella. Next base: position 2,103,240 of record OX439388.1, read on the forward strand.
ATGGAACATGTAAGTATGTATTGTGTTTGATTTATATTCGTATTAACCGACTTAGAATCGAGTAAGTTTACACTGTAGGTAAAATCTAAGCAAAACAAAATAACAAACTTGAGAAACTGAATTTGAGTTTGACAACTTTGATAATACCCTGCAAACGATTGTGCTGCACGCCAAGCATGAGAGAGAGATTCTACCCTGTCAAATTTGACCATCATGTACCAACATCGAAGCGCCTGATTAACGTAATCTCACTGCTTGGGAAAGTTTGCCAGCACGAACGTAGCAGGCGCACCGTCTTATCACCGTCATCTAACATTTTCTAGCTTGAAAAACGAGTGAGCGAAGCAAGAGAAGTTCTCCGAGTCTACCCGAACAATCCGGCACCTGTATGTCTGAATGTCTGTACGTTTGTAAGTTTGTTGAACGAGTGAGCTAAGAAGCAAGAGCAAGAGAAGTTCTCCGAGTCCACTGGAACAATCCGGCACCTGTATGTCTGAATGTCTGTATGTTTGTAAGTTTGTTGAACGAGTAAGCTAAGAAGCAAGAGCAAGAGAAGTTCTCCGAGTCTACTGGAACAATCCGACACCTGTACGTCTGTATGTTTGATGAACGAGCGAGTGAGGCGAAGTGATGGAAGTTATCAGAGTCCGCTGGAACAATCCGGTGTTTGTATGTTTGTATGCATGATCGTTCGACGATAACTTGAGCAAACTTGGTCCGATCGTCATGAAATCTAGTAAGCGGGCAAAAGAAACCAAAAGAATCTCTAATCTTGAACACAAGCCAAATCAGTCGAGGGGTTTCCCAGCTATGGTGTCACAAGTTCACGTGTACACAAATATTCGCTGGCAAGATAATTTAAAATGAGACTTAGAGTGAGAGAAAACATCGCGAAAAGTTAATCTAAAAGTAGGTAGACCAATTTGTTTCGAATGAAATCTTTGAAGACTTTACACAACGTGGATCTGCAGTCTGCTCCCGACAAAAGAAAAAATGAAACTTTATGACAAAGAAATTCAAAAGTTCGTGAAAGAGAACATGCGACAACTTTTTGTGATTTCGGAACGCAACCTCACGGAAGTGTCAACCAACCCAAACGTCAAGTTTAACCAAACGACAAAACAAAAACAAAGTTTATTTTCACGCGATTAACTAGCTTATTCTTTATTATATTCCTCAATAGTTGTGCCCTGGAACATCCCCTAATCTCCATTCGTCTTTACTACGCACAAATACGTCGGCGGGAACAGTGTAATGAGCAAATTCAAGACAACAAAGCAACCTGAAATTGGACAATGAGCTACAAACGAAATCTCAACGTGCCTGTTTTTTCACCAACCGCAAGCAAAAGAAAGCTAACATAAGGTAAGAAAGCAAGAAATAGCCCGTACAACTGTACATGTCCCACTAGCTGGACAAAGACCTTCTCTTTCAGAGAGTGAGTTCGAGCACAATCACCACTCAAACTGGCGCCTTTTGCTAAAAGTATATTCTCCCTTACGCTCAGGTTCTCTCACAATGACTAGCGAGTAGCACTGCCACAAAAAAAAAAACAAACGTAGGTACCTGCAATCCTGAAATAAACCAAAGTTATAGCTACATGCCCGCTGCGGTAACCAAACCTGAGTCTCTCGCCTCCAAGTCCATCGCTCTACCACTAGGCCATCATAGATCAGAACAAAATCGCCCCCCCGAACTTACAAATACCAGAGTCCGCTCGAAAAACTGAAGTCCGCCCCCCCATCCGTATGAATTTGCTTTTTCTAAGTTCTGCATTACTCTCTCTTTCAGAATACCCGCACCAAAAAATAAAATGCATCTACAATGTTATCGACAACTTCTACCACAAAAACCGAGACTCCGACAAGATCCAAAGTCCAGTGAAAGAGAAAAATTTAACTTAGCAAGATAAATAGTGCCGCCATGAAGAGATGAAGAGAACCTTCAAGAGTCCGCAATACTACTAGAGAAAATAATGTTCTAAAACAAATTCCTTTCGTCTACGCTTCGCAATGAGATGATTCATACAGCGTCCAGTGAGTGACACCCCCACAGATGGATGAAGAGACCACTCAGCGCAGCACTCAGTGCAATGCTTATTATGATAGTAAATTAATTACATGATAGAAAACCCTGCCGTTTCATTTTGTTTCAAAAGCTATTTTCCCTGTGAATTTTTACATTATTCTCATAGGTCCCTTAGGTAGTCATAGGTAAAATGTAACGAGGCCAAATGTCTCGGAAAGACGTGGTAAACCTGGTTGTGGACCCAAAAAATAAGGTAATTATTTTCCAAAAACATCCCAATAATCTATTGACAATATTGACAGCTCTCACTTATTTATTTTTTTAATCTGTGTCTAGCTAGAACAAAAAAAAAAAATGAAAAGTTTGTCTGTGAATGCCCTGACTTGAGTGAATGATTGAATGAATGCAAATTAACCCTACGAGTGCGTGCATGACATAGACCTTCAAAATAAAATAGTAAGTAAGTAAGTAAGTAAAAAGCATTTATTTGTTACTGCAATCACACACACATAATACAATTATTACAACTTTAATAGGGGGCCTATTCTCGTTTCTTACGGTAATCTACCTACAATAAATCCGCAATCTAATCTTAATTGTTTTATTGTTTCTGAATTTGGCTAAACGTCATTAAATGGAATTATTATTTATAGTTAGTTCATAAAAGTCAAAGGTTACTCCTTCACGCTGAAATGGCTGAATGGAAATGGATGAAACTTGAAATAGAGATAGCTTAAAGAAACGGCTGAACCGATATGGATGAAATTTGAAATCCAGTTAGTTTATAGAAAAGGCTGAACAGATATGGATGAAATTTGAAATCCAGTTAGTTTATAGAAAAGGCTGAACAGATATGGATGAAATTTGAAATCCAGTTAGTTTATAGAAAAGGCTGAACAGATATGGATGAAATTTGAAATCCAGTTAGGTAGTTAGAGAAACGGCTGAACAGATATGTATGAAATTTGAAAAACAGCTAATTTAAGAAACGGCTTAACAGATACGTATGAAATTTTAAATACAGCTATTTTAAAGAAACGGCTGTACAACTATGGATAAAATTTTAAATAAATTTAATTTAGAGTAACTGCTCAACAAATATGGATAAAATTCTAAATAAAGTTATTTTTAAGAAACGGCTCAACCAATATGGATGAAATTTTAAATAAAGTTAATTTTAGAGAGACGGCTCAACAAATAGGGATGAAATTTTGAATAGGGACACTAGCTTATCAGTAAAACACACAGGCAATAAACCATTCGTCCTCCACACCAAAGACCAAAGCAAAGTACACACCCTGTTTTTTACAGTTCACGCGGACGAAGTCACGGGTAGTATAACAATAAAAATACAAATGAATAACAACAACTAGCCTACCGATTTTCTCCTCGCAAGCCATATCGCCCACAACAATACAACATCTACCAGTTGCACTCCGGAATCGCCCCTTTTCGCTCAAACAACACAGCGCAGCGCTCTGAACATCGCAGCACACGGCAGCCAGCGCGGCGCCACGGTGTCGCGGTACTCGCGGTGTCGCCCGACGGCCGCCATTTTGTGAAACGCTCGTGCACGGCAAGATAATGCAATAAATGAACAAACAACGTATCAAAAATCTGCAAATAACTAGAAGATTTTCCCATTTTTCAACCTAGAAGCCCGAATTAACAACCAATATAAACTTCAACACGTCGAGTAACGAAGAAAACATGCTGCAAAACTGCAAATCAAGAGAAACTAATCAAGAAACCAATCGGACATGAAACCCATGGAAATCTATTATCCACGCTAAACAGGTAACTAAACAGAAACAAATACATGGGCTTTCGCCCCCCCATCACGTAAAATCTGCTCGCTAATCGTTTTAAGACTTGACCAACCCAACTAAACTCCCAATGTTGTTTCTTTTCAGAAGAGTCATCTAGAAAATGAAAAACGAAGAAACTGCCTTTGCCTACAACCTCGAAGCTCTCGTCTGAAGACAAACAAGACGCTATGTGCAAAAGTGTTAGTGAAATAAGTAACCTAGTGAATTGAAGTCAACTTTCCAAGAAATCACGTACCTCTCACAACCCACACGACAACAAATTGTGTGCTCAAATGGAGCACCACATAAATAAATAGAATAAACAGATCCTGGTCACGGCACCCCAAATTGTAACCCCCAGCATTACAAGAGACCTAAAATAATATAAATAAATAGATAAATCCTGATCGCGGCCCCACATTGTAACCACCCCCTCTACAAGACCTACGTTACTAAACCTAACAGAACATAAATAAAAAGAAATAATGTAACTAGCTAATCCGAGAATTTAAAATTAATTATTATGGCCTTTGACATGATCGTTCTAGTGGTAGGACCTACATTATGAACCCGAATTAACCAAGACTCTTACTAGGGAAAGTATGTAATCTCTTGGAAAGCTGGCTATAGTGATAACAATCCTATCAGTGAAAATAATAGAATATTGAAGTGATTAGTTGTAAGAAAAGTAATAGTGATCAAACAGACGTAAGTAATTAAATGAATAAACCTTCCCTGCCTTCTTTATTTCTAGTTTTAATTGCCTAAAATAATAGAATTATAATGCTTAGCTAAAGGAAGCTTTTAGATAGATCAAGGTGAATTTATAATGCATAATTTAACAAATATTAGTGCGATGCTTACTAGGACAATAACGTAGGTATGTATGCCGCAAAGTTAAAAGTACCCTACTCATTCAGTGTAAAAGATAGTAAAGGAAATTAATTAGCTAAATTAAAGTATTTTGCCTTCTTTTACTACTAGATTGAAACTCATTATCAATTTCGTAATAGTTAAATTATACTGAGACTTCATTTAAATACTATGAACTTTAGTCAGAGATTTTCCATTGAATTAAAAGATAAATATTAGAAATTCGATAAAGTGAATTAATTGTATGCTAAAAATCATACAAACATTTTTGTTTGTTGGTAAAAGGACAGCTCCGACCCGCTGAACCTAGTAAACCTCACCTCTTGTGGAATTGGGTTTCCCTCCAACTTTTTTTCTCTAAAATAATTTTATTACATTTAACTTTACTTTATTCATTGAAATATTTTATGAGTACCACTGGTTCGTAAAGCACTTATCATGAAGAAAAGAACCAGCAAGAAACTTCACATGTGTGCTTCAAGATTTTATAATATTATATAACAAAGTTATGTCGTCTCTTTTGGACATAAATTGTTATTGATTTCTTCTTTGAAATTTACATTTAATGTTGAGTAAATTCTATGTTCATTTGCACTTCATTCTTGTGCTGAACAAGAAATATTAGTAAGTATTTATTTTACTTAAGTTTCAAATCCAATAATAAAATACAGGCAAGGTCTCTGCAAATTTTACATTATTATAATATGAATCTTTATTTTACTTTATTTTGTGAATGAATAGACTTCCTTTTTCTATCATTTCACAATGCTAGAATTTACAACTTGAGAAGCAAATTATTATTCCATAAATTTTAGAATAAAAGGGTTTTAGTTTCAATAAAAATATACCCTTAGGCAAATTCAAAAAGTCATTAGAACTAATTCTTCACTAAATAGCTCTGATCCTAACAGATAATTCCATTTATTTGGAAAAGTAGTTTTTAGATTTCTACCTTCAAATATTTCCCATTAGATTTTTCTAAAAGGTTCACAGCTCAAACTCCTTGTTAGGCAGTTCGGATGCGAAGATGAATATTTATTTATAATGGTTATGAAAATGTTTTATAACACTTTATAATTTTATAATATCAAGTTAGTCTCTTTTTATTAGACTGAACAGAACTCTATTTATTGAGTTTAATTATAAATTGGTATAATTTTATTTCCTACCATCATCGTGCTGAATATTCATAAGGTAAGTTATCTTAAGGTTTGGATCGAATGTTACACCAAATCTCAACCCGTGAAACGGAGACACTGAATCATATCAAAAACAATCCTTGTTTGCTAGACAATTTCACCCACATGGTATGAAGATTGACTAAGGTACTGCTTTGCTTGACCTCGGATAATTTTCAATACAAAACACTGACCCATTCCCCAAGCTAAAACTGATGCAAAATTCAATAAAGAAGTTATTTGGAAGGTTAAATTGCCTAACTAAGTTATTGACTCCCAATAAAACGCGATCCCTAGCCTAATGTGTCTATCGCCCAGCCTATCCCTCTAACCCCGCAATTTCTACTGTGTTGAGACAAACTAGAAGCAATCAGCTTCACATTTACTTTAAACGTGTAGTGTGTGATGTCAAATCTTCGATTGTGCAATGAAGATTTGCTAGCAGAGTGAAATTAAGAGAAAGCGCTGTGGGTTCGCAGCTAGGTGTGTACCTAAGTGTGTCCCTATAACCCAAAAGTGTCAAGTTCGGGCAGTGGGATTGGGATTACGCCGTAAACTTGACAATTCCCTATATGTTTGTGTATAGATAAATATATAAATAAGGCTGCGGTGCAAGGGTGTATCCAGAGTTTTGTCAAATAAGCGCTCGCTCTAAATAAACCAATGCCCGAGTAGCTAGCAACTCGTAATAATAAAAAACGAGGAGACAGCGGCTACACACTATTCTCTAACAAAGAACCATGTCTCTGTTATTGCCTCACTAGTGAATCTAACAAAACTTTAAAATATAATTGATTGTTCTTTGCGTAAAATAAAACAAAGTCACTTCCATAATATTCCTGCATCTCCAAGGCACACCTTAGCAAGACACAAGAATACTATTTCAGCAACACTCAACTAAGTTAAATTACAAAAGCACGAACTTCAAAAACAATCAATTATTTCGACCGCGATAACTAATTGCCTCTGCGCAGATAGAAATCCCTTCGCTATGCCTCCGCAATTCATAGAACCACGAAAACACCACGTTAGAATCTCTCCGAGCTAATCGCTATAATCAAATTACCAAATATAATCAAGCAGAGGCTTCCCAAGAAATCTGTCGCCAGGGAATCAACTACAAGATCAAAAATGTCGTACTAACCCAAGGGGTACCTTGGCTCTTAGTCTGACACACTTTGGCAACTCAAAAATGCAACCAGCAAGGTTCAAGCGAACAACAAGACTCTCAGTTATTTGAAATAATCACCAAAGTTAAATTCACTAGGAAAATCCGACGAATAATAATCGCTCCCGCTACCGCGCTGGACGTTTTATACCCCCTTCTCCCCATGCTCCAAAATTCCCTAGAAAAACGACTACTTCAGTTCGAAGAAGAAAATAGAGATAGTCCTATACTAATTATCACATAGGTGTGAAAGAGTGAGAGAAAATGACGACATTTCCTCCATTAAAGTAAAACATAGAACTGAAAGAATGAGCTAGAATATATGAAACATGTCACAAGCGTGAAAGGGTGAGAGATATTCCTCATGAAACAACTTCACTTCACTCTCCAAGGGATCCCTAGGTTTCAATGAAAACCCCGTAAACGTCAAACTACATGAAGTGCAAGGGATTTCCATGATGGCGGCCCGTCAATACCAAATTTTATTTCCAAAACCCGAAAACTCCATTAACGTATCACTACATTCGAATTTTGAATATGCGATGGCCGTTTGTTGGACAAATCTCGCGCCATTATCTACCTACACTTGGCCTCGGCCTTGATAATATTGCCTTGATAATTCTCAATTAAATGTAAGGAACCCAGTAAAGGAAATTTAGTGGTACTTCGCGTTTTCAACTCAATGAATCCTAGTACTTCGCTTTTTAAACTTAGTAAATTCAAACAATTCCTAATACTGCTGAAGTAGTTCTTCCTCCTTCCGCAAGATGTCACCTATTGATTAGTTCCTTCTTTGCCCTATAGATGGCGTTATGATTTTCTTATTAATATTTATTTGATTAGTTGAAAATTGACAACGTAGTTCCCAATTTCACATACAGATGGCGCAATTATTTACATGATTAATTTCTCATTTTATTTATTTATTTGTGAATGTTGGGCGAATCGATTGAAAAATCAATCTGGTTCGTCTCAACATATTGATATTTTGTCGTTACGGACCGGAGAGCCAAGAATATAGGTTTTCTTCACGACGTCTTCTTCTATCGACTGGTGAATAAACATAGAGGTCAAACCTAGCCCCCACTACTATAAAAAAAATACCTTATATAAAATACCTACCTTTCTTTAATCACCACACCTAGCTGGATAATCTGAGTCCTACTTACCTATCACACTGTACGAAGACGGTTTAACTTAAGGATAATTTAAACTTTAAGCTGAAGGCGCAAAATCGTTCAGAATGAGCCGTTTTCAAAGAATGATTTCAAAACAGTTCATAGATGGCGTTTACAGGCATAGGCGCCATCTATGAAATGCTTTGCTAACTTGTGCTGAAAACGGCTCATTGAAAATTTTTTGGAGAGTCCTTTAACCCTGATGAGGGATAAAAGTAACTAATAATGTTGATGATGACGACAGAGACACCGGGCGGTCCCCAATTATAACATCTGCTCGGCGGGAAATTTCCCTTTATAGTGAGCAGCATGATCACCCGCTCCTCCTATACAGGGTGTTAAAAGACCGCCAACAAAGCGGGAAACCAGGTATTTTCCTCATCATAAGGAACATTTTTTCCCAAGGAACTATAGCTGGGAAATCAACGGTTTCCGAGATAATAGGTTCAAAGTCGGACTTTGCAAAACTTTTTTTTTTGCAGAAATTTATTCAGTAACATACCTTTTCAAGAAGACATATCAAAATTATTAATATTTCTTACAAAAAACGAAGTTAAAATTGCAACCCGCAATGTATTCTAAACATCGGCACTTCAATCTTAAGTAACATAATCTGATACCTACGCTTGCGCAATATGATTTCATTGCGTGATAAAATATTTTTCACAATTATAACCTAAAAACCAAAATCATTTCCCAGCAATAATTTATCGAAAAAGTACTTTGTTTTGGTATCTAGTATACGTGGCTTTCGGGTCTCTTGGCGGTCTTTTAACACCCTGTAGATGGTTGATCGTTGATTTAGGTCAATCATGCTAGATGTGCACAAAGCGCTCTGCACAAAGTTTCATCATTGTCCAGTGAGAGTATTATCCTCTGACAAGTTCACAAGTGCCCAGTGCCCACCTATTGTCTCCTGTAATACTTCGGCACTGTCGCTTTTGTGACGGAGTTCGAGTGTTGCCTTCGAACTTATTTTCTTTGCTTACGCTCAAGCGCTGCTGCGCAATTGGAACGTTTCGGTAGGGCGACCATGTTGTTGGGTTTTCTTTTTAACCCCTGAAGTAGGGGTAACAAGTAAGTGCACAATTCGGAACCCAAAGTTTTTTGTTCGAAAGTCCGTTTTTGGATTAATCTTATCTTTAGACAATATTGAGAAACTAATTTAAATATTTTTTATTTTGGTCCAGTAGTTTTGTTTTTATGCGCTAAAATGTTTTGTTCCTATGACCGCCAACAGTATGCAGACCGTCGCGTGACGTCATAAAACTGTATCTTTGAAACGTTGTAAAATCCAAACTACTGAACCAACATAAAAAATATTGAAATTAGTTTCTTATAGGTAATAGCCAAAAGTTTTGAATAAGCCAATAACGGACTTTCGAATAAAAAAACTTTGGGTTCCGAATTGTGCACGTTGAAAGAATTTCAGTTGGCTTTTTAGACTAATTACAGAATGAATAATTAGAGATACGATGGTTAGTGGGTAGAACAATGGACTCGAAAGCGAGAGTCCCCGGGTTCGATTCCCGGTGCGGGCATGTACCTATGACTTTAACTATTTCAAAGTTACGTATACTTGTGAATTTGAAGTAGCAATACCACTCGCTGGCGGTGAAGGAAAACAACTAGAGGAAACCTGAGAGTATGAGGCATTATACCCTCAACGCAAAAATCGCCTACCCGCATTGAGCACGCGTGGTGATTAAGCTCGAACTTACTCTCTGAGAGAAGGCCATTTCCCAGCTTGTGTGCCATGTACAAATTGTACAGGCTACATCTTGATTTTTTTACACGCTAGAAAACCCCGTTTTGTTGGATTGGCGCCCTTATGCCGCGCGCGGTAAGAGCTAACATGGATTATCCTAGACTGTTAGTGTTTTTTTTTTCCCATAGTATAAGTGTCGGGAATTTATCTATATTGCTATGGCAAGGAACAGAAAATAATGTGAAGAGGTGACGGCCAATCGCCATTAGTGGAGAGGCACGCCAAAAAGAAGAAGAAAGAAGTCAACTCAGTAGAAATATTCCTGAAGTGCCTGAAAAACCTAGGTAGAATTCTCGCACAATTCCCTGGAGCAGCCAACCCGTGGTTCCCCTACCGCTGTCGTCGCTCCGTCTGCGGTAACAACCGACAAACAACGGGCGAAACTCGCGCCGGCAGAGCTCAACAATTAAAACAAGAAAAACTAAGTTTTGAGTTAGTGCCTGATACGGGGATGCGTCCTACGGATCAGCCAACTTAGCAATGCAGTTGGTGGGGACGCCACTGCCACGCTAGGTAGGTAATCGAATGAGGTAGTAGCCACCCCTGGTTTTTTTGTTTTTAGACCGCCAGAGAAGTTGCCTCTGACATGTGTTAGACACATGCCTTCCAAAGCACGGAAGCGCTGTTTCAAATTACTAACGAAAACATACTTGTTTTATATTTTTAATACTAGCAACAAAAAAAAGAGTTGTCATTATTCGTGTGTGAGAAAAATGTCGGTTCTGTGCTAATGTTATTAGCTCTAATTTTAATGGAAATACAAATACTTCATCAAGCTAATCATATCTCTCTCTTATTAAATAATCTCTCCGAAAACCTGCTAAATAAATCAAGAAAGTGGACCCCAAACCACAAAACGTGGCGACCGTGCAAATATGGAGAAGAATATCAAGCTGAGAGGCGTGCTACGAGGGCAATTTACCAAGAAGAAAAATTGCCTCGAAACGCTAATGGCGTCGATGAAGCGAAGAGAACCAGAGGTAATAGCGAATTTCAGAGCTCTTGCAGACATCTATGCCGACATAAATAACCTAGATAAACTTATATTAGTCGACATAGACGAAGGGCGATTCGAATCAGAACTGGAAGACACGCACAAATATAAGACCGCATGGCTATTAACAGAGGCTAAGTTTGAAAAATTGCCGGAACTGGAACGTCCAGAATATATCACGCCAGCGGAGAATGAAGGCAGAATAAGGCTCCCAAAACTAGAGGTGCCAAAGTTCGACGGGGATCTCAAATCATGGCTTCCTTTTTGGAGTCGTTTCAGAAAAATTGATGGTAATGAACGGCTGGACGACGAAGAGAAGTTCATGTATCTACTACAAGCGATTGAACCCGGAACGGAGGCAAGGCAATTAGTGGATAGCTACCCGATCACATCAGAGAATTACAAAAAGTGCCTCGAACATTTAAAAGCTAGATATGCTAGAGAGGACTTACAAACACAACTGTATGTACGGGAACTTTTAGCCTTAGTTGCACGACCAGAAGAGCACAATTTACAGAGTCTTTACGACAAGATAAGTGCACAACTACGCTCCTTAGAAACACTTGGTGTCACGAAGAAAAATGCAGTGTTTATACTTCCTATGGTGGAATCAGCGTTGCCAGCAGAAACATTGAGGGCTTGGCAACGTGTGGCTGGACATAACAGCGATATGGAAGAAGAATTAAGTAAGCTCCTTACATTCCTGCAAGAAGAAGTGGAAAACGAACAACGTTTCAAAATGGCCAAAGGGATGAGGGCAGAAAGTGGAAATATACCCCCAGCAGCAACGGCCAGTTGTCTCTTCTCAACATCAAAGAACCAGAATAAGGAAGCTGACAAATGTGTTTGGTGTGATAGAGACCACAACAGCCTCGAGTGTTACAGGCTAAGCAAGATGACTATCGACCAGAGGAAAGAAGTTTTATACAAGAAAAAGGCTTGCACTATATGTCTAAAGAAAGGACACTTCTACAAGAATTGCAAAGCTGCTATAAAATGCCTGATATGTGATAAAAGACACTCGACGGCTATATGCTTCTCACAAAAACAAGACAAGCCAAAGGCACCAGAGGAGAAGAACACTACAACAACAGCGTCAGCATCAACACCAGCTGTGTCACAGAGCGTCACCCTACTTCAGACTGCGGTTGTGGAACTCCAACATAATGAACATAAAGTTGCAGTACGTGCACTCTTCGACAGCGGATCTCAGAGAACCTACATAAAAGAGGATATTGTTAAAAAGCTGCAGATACCAGCTGCAAGTGAAGAGAAGCTAACGCATGCCCTATTCGGTGGAGTGGAAACAAGAGCAAAGGTACACAAAACCTACAACCTGAAGATCAACAGCCTGGATGGAACATATTCTGCAGACATTGTAGCCCTAAGTCAAGATATAATCTGTAAGAATGTACCTCATGTCGACCAAACTCCTCAATTGAAGCAAATGTTGAGAGAAAACTATGTAATTCTGACAGATAATAGTACTCATGATGGGGAGGTGGGTCTCTTAATAGGTGCTGACTACATAGGGAGGTTCCTGACTACACAGTTTGTCCAGCTGCAGGAGAAAGGGTTGGTGGCCATTCGTACAAAGCTGGGATGGACATTGCAAGGATCACAAGTTACTAAGGTACGTAGTAATGCCAATTATAACGTGACTACTGTGCTCCATTGTAATTGTGACAATTTGACAGGTTACTGGGCGCTTGAGACTCTGGGAATTCGTGAGCCAGCAGAGGTCAAGGCTAAGCAGGAGGCGGAAAAGGAGATACTGACGAATTTTGAAGAGACAATCGCAGAACAGGATGGCAGGTATGAAGTTAAACTACCATTTAAACCTAATTATGAAGACCTGCAATCTAATTATGGCAAAGCTAAAGTGCGATTGGAAACTATGTCTAAAAAGTTAATTCAAGACAGAAAATTTGAGCAATATAACTCTATATTAAAAAATTGGGAAGAATTAGGAGTTATAGAAAAGGTTAACACTTCCCAAGAAACAGGTCACTTTTTACCACACCGAACTGTCATCAAAGAGCAAAGTCTCACCAGTGCCATGAGACCCGTCTTCGATGCATCAGCTCGGGATAAAAATAGCCTATCTTTGAACGTTTGTTTAGAAAAAGGGACTAATATGATAGATCTTATCCCTAATTTATTAATAGGTTTCAGAACGGGTGCAATTGGTGTGTCAGCTGACATACAAAAGGCGTTTTTACAAATTGGCCTCCCAGCCGAAGATAGGAACTTTTTAAAATTTCTTTGGTGGGAGGATGAAAGCCTTAAAAATTTGGTAACATATAGGCATTGCAGAGTAGTGTTTGGATTAACATGTAGCCCATTTCTCCTATCAGCAACACTAAGACATCATCTGAAGGATAGAAGCAGTGCGAATGCAGAGTTGCTGAAACGGTCATGGTATGTAGACAACTGTCTCACAAGTCTAGATACAGAAGAGGAAACTTTAAGTTTCATTCAGGAATCCAAGGAGATAATGCAGGCTGCTGAGTTCAATCTACGTATGTGGGTAACCTCTCCACTAAAAATAAATGAAGCAGGTAAGGATGTAATATCTATTTTAGGTCTGAACTGGGACACCCAGTCGGACGAGCTGTTTTGCAGCACCGCTAACCTTCCGCCTGTAGAAGACCTTGGAAAGGTCACAAAGAGAGAACTATTGTCATTGACTCAGCGAATTTTTGATCCCATTGGATACACTGCTCCGGTAATGCTAACACCAAAACTAATTATACAAGAAGCATGGCAGCGTAAGCTGCAATGGGATGACCCATTACCAACTGAACTACTGGTTCAATTCGTAGACTGGTATAAACACCTAACTTACCTAGATAACTGCAGAATTCCTAGAAAGTTAACGGCAGATAAGTTAAAAGAAAGTAGGTTAAGTCTACATTTATTTTGTGATGCCAGCAAGGCTGGTTATGGTGCAGGTGTAGTGCTCAGAGCAGAGAAAGACGGTCAAGTATCTGTCCAGTTAATTACAGCAAAAGCTCGAGTCACACCACCAAAGTATATAAGTATACCAAGACTAGAACTGTTAGCAGCATTGATAGGTTCACGGCTTCTATCACAAGTAAAGGAGAACGCACATTTGAAAAATGTCTCTGTTCACTGCTGGACAGATTCAAGCGTGGTACTGTGCTGGATAAAAAGAGAATTAGCATTAAATAATTTTGTTGGTAACAGAATTAAAGAAATTAGACAGCACACTCTAATAAATGATTGGTATCACATTCCAGGGACGGAGAACTGGGCGGATCTGGCGTCCAGAGGCTGCACAGCTAGAGCACTACTTGAATGCCGCTGGTGGGAGGGGCCGACGTGGTTACGTCTGTCGCCAGATCAATGGCCACGCTCCGAAGTGATCGTCAACGAAAGGGAGGTACAAGCCGAAACTAAGAAAACCGTATGTAGTGCACAAGTTTGTTCTTATGAAAGTCTACTAGAAAGGATACAAAAGTATTTTTCAAAATACACGAAGGTAATTCGTACAGTTGCATGGGTACTAAGGTATTTGTATAATGTACAACATGCAAACAACAAAAAGAAGGGAGAAATTTCATATAGTGAGTTTGAAAAGGCTGAGAAGAAAGTAATGTTATTAATTCAAAATGCAAACCAAGAATACCTAGATAAAAATGCAGGTAATATTACAAAATATAAAGACAGCGACGGCTTAACTAGGTTAAAAACTAAACTCACGCTTTCACCCGAGTTTCCAGAAACTACACGCACACCCTATGTGTTGCCAGCTAAGGACCCAGTGGTAAAACTGCTGGTGAGACAACGCCACGAACAGTTACAGCATGTAGGTGTTGACCAGCTTATTGTAGACTTACGGGTTAGGTTCTGGATTGTAGGGATCAGACGCCTGGCTAAGTCAATAATCGCCAGCTGTGTCATTTGCAGAAGATATCGGTCGAAACCGGCCCAGGCGCCAACATCTCCGTTGCCGATAGAGCGACTGATTGGTTCTGCAGCCTTTGAGAACATCGGGGTCGATCTGGCCGGTCCGCTGGTTCTTCGCAGTGGCGAGAAATGCTGGATTGTCTTATATACATGTGCAGTGTACCGCGCAGTACATTTAGAATTAACACGCTCCTTGTCTACCGAAGCATTCCTTTTAACGTTGCGTAGATTTATAGCTCGACGAGGACGTGCGAATGTCATAATTTCAGATCAAGGTACGAATTTTCGAGGTACTAAAGCTCTCTTTACAGCTCTTGACTGGGAAGAAGTACAACGTCACTCAACTATACATCGTATTCAGTGGAAGATGAATGCGCCTACTGCGGCCTGGTGGGGTGGTTTTTGGGAGAGACTTATAGGAGTCATGAAAAACCTACTACGCAGAATAATTGGTAAGGCATGCTTAACATATGACGAGTTCCAGACTATATTATGCGAGTGTGAAGCGATCATGAATGGGCGACCCTTGACATACATCAACGACGACAGCGGGGAATGTTTAGAGCCCTTAACGCCAGCGCATTTTATACAGTCTATACCTAACTCGGATGTAACTGATCTCGATATCATTGATGCTAATAACATGAATAGTCGATTACGATATTTACAAGTGATCCGAGAACAGTTCCGTCGAAGGTTTAAATCTGAATACCTAACTGTTCTAATACAAAAGGGCATGGAAAAAACACTTTTTCCTGTTGCCGAGGGTGATATCGTTTTAATAGAGACTGCAGAGAAGAGAATCAAATGGCCATTAGGATTAGTCCAAAGACTGATTCCTGGACGAGATGGAATAGAAAGAACAGCAGAGGTAAGAACTTCCATGGGCATTAAAATTAGACCAGTACAACGCCTGTATAAGTTAGAAATCTCGGGCAATGTACCAGTTCCAGCCACAAACTTAATTCCTGGCATACCAAGTGCCCCAACACCTCGTCAGAACCCAACAGGTAAAAAACAAACTCCTAGTGTAAATTCTGATGAAGAACAAGTTTCTAAACCTCCAATACAAACCTCTAGAACGGGGAGATCTCTAAAGATACCTAGCAGACTGGAGATTTATCAAAGATTTTAGGTCATGTCTCTCTCCCCATCATTTAAATCTGTTTCAGAGATTTTATGGTTCGATCAAAACTTTTGTAAGTTGTTTCTATATTATAATTTGAACTATATAATTAGAAAAAAAAGCTTTTGTAAGTTGTTTCCTTATTATAACTGAAAATGAAACAAAATGTTATAGTATGTTAATTGGTTATAATATGTTAATATTGCTGTTGATAATAGTAAGGTAATATAAATGTGAGATGCTGTTAGTTTATAAGTCTGATAAAAAGAGATTTCATCATTTCCTGTATTATTGTCGTTGTGTCATGCTATTATAATCTAATAAATTGTAAGGTTAAAGTAAACTCTAACTAATTGTGTAAGATCCTAACTGTTTATTTTAAAATATAGCTAAATGATGTAATTTCATTAAACGTTAATTTGTGACCTAGTCAAACAAACATGTTGAATTTTGTATATCACGCCATCTAGGGGCGAGTAGAAAATGTTTGGTTTGTGTAAACGCCATCTAGCGATGAGTAGAAAATTTTCAAAACTTAAGTGATTAATAATTTCTATTTAGTATGTGTAAACGCCATCTAGTGGTGAGTAGTTAAAAAGGTTAAATACTTTTTCTTTGCGTTTGGAGGATGTTTCAAATTACTAACGAAAACATACTTGTTTTATATTTTTAATACTTTTTTTTTTTTTTTTTTTTAGTTAGCCTGGATAGTGTCCCACTGCTGGGCAAAGACCTTTTTAATACTAGCAACAAAAAAAAGAGTTGTCATTATTCGTGTGTGAGAAAAATGTTGGTTCTGTGCTAATGTTATTAGCTCTAATTTTAATGGAAATACAAATACTTCATCAAGCTAATCATATCTCTCTCTTATTAAATAATCTCTCCGAAAACCTGCTAAATAAATCAAGAAAGTGGACCCCAAACCACAAAAAGCGCTAACCTACTTCAATTACGATTTATTAATGCTGTCTGTCCTTTTAACTTTTTTCTAGCACAGCAAAGAATATACTGATTGGAATCCTAGAGGATTAGTTCGCTGATTGTAGGAGAAATCAAGGAAAACTCGCTTATGGCCTTCTACTGGGAACCTCTCGATATGCCATTGCGTTACATAACAGACTTAAGAGTTCCCTGAACAAGCGTGGGAACTCGGCGGTGGCCAAGCGCGTGAAACACTGTTGTCTATAGCTGTTTCATCCAGAGCGAGACGAGGCGCGGGAAAAGTGAGAGGCAATGCGGCTGTATGAGTCTACGTATGTTCGTGTCCTTTCGCGAGTATGTAGTTGTAGTTTTAACGTAATAGATCTATTTTCCCAATTTTTTTCGTAGTTCCGCTGCCATTTCTACATTTTATTAGCTATTTCAAAAATCTTTTTTTTTCTGACAAGTACAATACATTATTGATGTTCCCAAGGTAGTTCGACTCCAATAGACAGTGTAAAATGTAATTAAATAACAGCTGAAAGAAACACCTTTTTCGGCGCTAAAACGCATCGCTCTAATTTCTTTCAAGCTATTTATTTCTTTTAGTATAAAAACTATTTGTAAACCTCCGTATTGGTCATCTACTGATATAAACCAAGTTTCAAAAAAATACAGCCTGTAGTTTAGAAATTAAACCGGAACTACGTTTGTATGGGAAAACGCTGCTTCAGGGCGTTCGTAAGCCCTAGGTTTGAGAGTTTTTAGGCTGCCCAAAGGGCTTCTCATAACGGAGACCAATGGTCTAACGTACCTTTCAAAGCACTAGCGGTCACCCATCCATTGACTGACCGCGCCCACGGTCAATTGCTCGGACAGTATATGTATAGTTCCTCTTCACTCCACTGAACGGATAATTTGGTGGATCTGTACGGACACTGTGTTGTTTATTAGGTAGAGAGTACCTATCGACATTGGTGTCAACTCTTCCTCTTATACAGGGCAATTTTTAAATAGCTTTTAACCTCAGACACCATAACTTTAATGTGATTTCCAACAACTTTTGTCCTACGACCGTGTTATTAGAATTTAAGCTAGGGGCATGATACAAAAACTTACATAATAATCGTAAGCGGCTAGGGGAGCACGATACGAGTTTTATCCCCTATCGGCTAGAGCAGGGTTTCTCAAACTTATGGCCCCAAGTACCCCTGTTTAAGTTCCCAAAGGACTGCGAACCCCTAACACCGCGTCAAAATTAGATAAGAAATTCTAGTTAACACGGTTTTTTATTTTAATAGATTTTAATAAAAGAAATAAATATAGATAAAAAATAAAAACAGAAATAAAATATGTTATTAATATTAATGTGATGGATGGGCTTGTTTCTTGTTGCAAATGGAGTCGATTTTATGAGCAATTTTGGTCAATTTTAATCTTAATTCTGGCTCTACGTTAAGTCGATTTCTGTACTTGGGTTTTTTTCTGTAGTGAAACCAATCACCAAATATCATAACTAGATGTGAAAACCCACTCTCACATAAGTATGTTGTTGCGAAGGGTAAAAGAAAATTCACCGCTTTTCGTGAGAGTTCGGGATATTCTTCCTGTCTAGCTGTGCGTGTGGTAGCCAGCCATCCAGCCGCCATTACGTAAATCTTTTCGCGTACCCCCTACCATCTAATGACGAACCCCTAAGGGTTCGCGTACCACACTTTGAGTATGACTGGGCTAGAGCCATCTTGCTTTATTAATTTCACTGCCTAAAGTGAAGTGCCGCTACCCGATTGCGGGATTTATCTTGACGTTGTGCTCCCTTATCTGAGGCTCTACCACGAGAACTTACGTCCGGCAGACCTAGGTACCGGTAAAGCAAGTTTCGCTGTCTAAAAAACTCATTGGAATCTAAGTACGTACATTACACTAATTCGGTACGCAAAGTTTTTTGTTCGGAAGTCCGTTATTGGCTTAAACTTATCTTTAGACAATATTGAGAAACTAATTTAAATATATTTTATTTTGGTTTAGTAGTTTTGTTTTTATGCGCTAAAATGTTTTGTTCCTATGACCGTCGCGTGACATCATAAAACCGTATCTTTGAAACGTTGTAAAATCCAAACTACTGAACCAAAATAAAAATTATTGAAATTAGTTTCTCAATATTGTCTAAAGATAAGATTAAGCCAATAATGGACTTTCGAACAAAAAACTTTGCGTACCGAATTAATTAAAAAGACGACAGTTTTTTTAAATTCAACTATTAGATTCTTTCTTCTAGACGATGTCATGTGAGTTTGTCTAAAACATCAGATTAATATCCGTCCAAACCTTTACCAAAGCTGTGAGCAGCAGGTTCAATATTTTTTAAATATCCACCTTTGAAATCCTTAACTTCGCCCAACCCTAATAGTGTCCCATAATGATTTCGCGTTCCATCGAACATTGCTTATTAAAATGTTAATGTGAAACGGGAATATAGTCAATGAATACCCATTTGCTACTAAATCGAGGGAACATTGACCGACTCGAACAGGCAGTTTCAATGGATTGGATAGCTTTTTAAGCCTAGAATATCTAGCGGATATCTAGAAAAGTTAGTAAGGTAACCACTGAAAAAAATCAACACACAATCATTGTTTACTAACAATGATTAGGTTACTACCTATGCATCCGCTGTAAAAAAAAAGTCTAGTCGTCTCCATTTAAATTTACTTCAAAAAGTATGAAATGTGTAATTTTGCACAAAGTATTAACTAAAAAACAAAACTCTTGTTATATTTTTTTTTTTTGAGTTTGTAATAAAAAAATATTCTCCAAACTGCTTAGCAGTTTGTTGGCGAATCAATCGCACTCTATTATTTTGGGCAGTTGGGAATATTTTATTTAAAAGTAAAATCAGTAGTCTGTACGCCTGCTCTTCTCTTCTGGCATTTTCCTTTACTTTTTAACTTGAAGAAGTCAATAATAATAATTCTTAGGGTGGCATTAACAGCCGTCAACTCAAGCTCGAGCTCCAGTAGGTGATCTCAGAAAACAAAATTTGCTAATGTCAAGACTTTGGCTAATTATCAAGCTTAAGTAGCTGTCATCTATTAAAATACACTAGCTTGAACTTGACATTGATATTAGCCAAGGTCTCAAGTCGGTAATTTGGTTTTCTGTGTTCAACTACTTGAGCTCGAGCTTGAGCTCGAGCTTGAGCTGACGACTTTTAATGCCACCCTTAAGTCTTGAAACTTAAATTATCACAAATGCTGTCTATCTAAAATAGAATTGGCTCATCCGAACCTCCAAATTTAGCGGTAGTCTTCGGTTTAATTCCACAAAGTAAAATAGACCGTTATCGCGCGTTTAACCAAAATAACCCCCCGTAGGCAAGAACACAGGTTCGGTCTAGCAACTATTTGCGGTTTTCAGAGTTATCTAGACAGCCGGCTAAAAACGGCTCCTAAGTCTGTTTAGTGTTTAAGGTCCAACGATTGCTATCGTTGGACCTTAAACACTAAACAGCGTGGCGGAAAAGCCAATTTTTTCTCAGGTTTTTAAATGTTGAAGCTAAACTGGGGTCTACCGGCTAAAACGAAGCCGATTACCATTGGCGAAAACCGAAGTTCGAATTATGAAAAATTAACTGGGCGGCAGTAAAATGAACTGGGTGTCAGTACATTTTTCAAAAATCGAACTTCGATTTTCGCCAATGGTAATCGGCTTCGGCTTAGCCGGTAGACCCCCTGAGCTATTTTGTTCAGAGATTTTTGTTTCTCGGCAATAAAATAGTATTATTGTAAATAACAGAACAACAATAATTAAGCTGATTTTATTTTGTGGTCGACGAACCAGTGGCACTTGTCAAAAAACTGGAACACAAAATCAGTTTAATTATTATTGTTTTGTTGTTTTATTGCCGTGAAACAAAAATCGCTGAACAAAATAGGTCATTAGCTTCAAAATTAAAAAAAAAAACTGTGAAAAAATATGGGCTTGCCCGCCACGCTGCTGTCGTTGAACCTTAAAAACTTAGGGAAATAAGTAGATAATACTTTTCAGGTAGACTCGACTGATTAATTAAACAAAAACAACTCCACTTGAAAATGTAAAAAGCAAGACGCAGCCTGTACTGTACAGGTGTCCGTACGTAATGAGATTTTTGGGATAAACTAGCTTAGTCATTGAAACATGGGCTTGTACGGTCGGCCACAGTCACAGATTCCCCATGGCAGCTCTTACCCCGCATGGCATAAGGGCGCCGATAAAACAAAAAGGGGTATCCTAGCGTGAGGCCGACTGTACAATCGTATATCACCCACTAGCTGGGCAAAGGCTTTATTTCAGAGAAAGAATCACTGATTTTTCACCGCGCCTTTTCAAATAGGTCGAACAAGAACATTACTCGAAATTTTATTAGAATCAGCCTTTTTCAGCGATAAAAAAGTTTTCATCGATTTACAGGGGTTTCATGTGGTCAAATAAAACTGGGGATTTATACTTTATACTTATACTTTATACTTTATTGCACACAAAAACATAACATAACGAAGATTAAAGTTTGAGGTATAATTCTCGCCAAACATTTAGTCCGCTCTGAACTTGGCACGCCGCAAGTTGCGCAGGTTTTTAAGGGAAGACGATAGCAACGTGGCGGGAAATTCAAAATTTTCACAGTTTTTTACATTTTGTAGCTAAATTGAGCTCTTTTTGTTCAGCGATCTTTCGTTCGCGGAAATAACAAAGTATTCTTATCATTATTGTAAAGAATAGAACAACAATAATTCGGCCGATTATGTGGTCTGGTCTACAACAAATTTTTTGGGCAGTGCCACTGCTTCGTAGACCAGAACACTTAATCGACTGAATTATTGTTGTTCTGTTGTTTAAAATAATGAAAAGAATAGAAGTATTTTTCCTAGAATAAAAATAACATATTATGTATCTAGCCTGTCTGAAACCTAGTAAACATGTGAGATAGGCATTTCGACTTTCTCTGTATTTTCGGCATTATGTGGGTCGCAGTTGATAATAATTTGTTTTAAAATTTTCTCTCCACTACCGCCATGAGGCGGGCAGGCACGCGCGCGCTATATAAAAGACTGCGCTGGCGTGCGGAGCTCAGTTGTTGTCACCATGCAGAAATGAATATCTAGGTTTCAGACAGGCTAGATACATAATATGTTATTTTTATTCTAGGAAAAATACTTCTATTATGTAGTCTGAGCCTGTCTGAAACCTAGTAAACATGTGAGATGTGTTTATTATCGCATGGTGGAGAGAATACCAACTGTGACCCTATTACTGATAATAAAGTAATTAGTATGAATCAGTGTAGGTAGGTACCTGTCTAATAAGAACTGATCCGATGTTAGGTAGGTAGATAGGTACCTATGTGTGAAATTTGAAATGTTTTCTGGTTTGAAAATATGGAAAAATAAGGTAAGCAAGTATTGTAACTTGACAAAATGTGCCTACGGATGTAAAACCTTGTAGCTACAGGTATCTAAAGAGAGATAAAGTAAAAACAGTATCCACACGCACGAGATTGTTTTAATTATGTATAAACAGAAAAAATACATGTTTAATTATTGATGAGTAATAGAATCAATTATAATCAGCATGAACAAGAATGATTCAATTTAATCAAAAAATCACACAGGCTTGAAAGAAGAAGCCGTTGAGCAGGTATCTCTAAGAGGTTGGGCGACCTCGCGCTTGTACAATCGGATCAATGTATTATGTTCCTATTGCAAGGATTTCTTCGATGGGACAATCTTGTATCCAGCTCAAAGAGCCAACGGCTGATCGTGTTGAGCCTGTCTCTTCGTGAACTCCAGCTCCTTAAAGTAGACGGTCTCCAACTAGAATAGCTTCTATTAACGGTCTCTGCGACGGTGACCAGTCGCGTAGCAAGTCTTCCCACCCCGAATCAGCCATACTTCTAATACTAGGCGGTCCACTTGTGGAGGTGGTCGGCCTGTTGTCGTGTCTATCAACACTTTGTGCAGATTGCGGATACTGAAGGGCGGACACAGGGCCCTTGCCTTGAGATCTGCTCTCCAAAACACGTTCAACCAGCGCGGACAGACTACCATGTACTTCCCTTTCGCCTGATTGAGTGCAAATAGTACTTGATGCATGAGACAAGGCGGAGGGAATATCCACGCAAGCGTGTAGGTCCACGTCCTGCTGAACGCATCGTGGAAGGCTGCAGCTGGATCCCTCAGGTCTCTGGTCACGTAGTGGTGAACCACGTGTGCAGTCTGTGAAGCAAACAGATCTATTATTGGAGTCCCCCATTTGCGAAATATGATTTCGCAGGCCTGGGGTAGTAGGTGCCACTCGGGGAGTGTTTTGAACCTCGACAGACTGTCGGCTACAGAGTTGAGCGGCCCTGGTATATAGCTTGTGATCAGATGGATTTGATAAGTCATCAGATAACTGTAAATCGTTCTGGCGATGTTTAGCAGGGGTTCGGATCGCGTCCCGCCTTGATTTCGGAGATATGCCAGTGCCGTTCGATTGTCGCTTTGCACCATGACAGTCTTGCCTGTGAATAGATGGGCGAAGTCTTCAAGGACAAACGAAGTTGCCAGAAGCTCTTTCCTGTTGGCTCTGAATAAAGTCTCTTGAGCTAGCCATGGGCCCTGAAAGTGAGCTCCGTCCACGTACGCTCCCCAACCGACGTCTGAGGCGTCCGTTACTATAAAATGAGACGGCGGCTGTGGCCATATTACGCTCACCTCTCGAAAATGGTTCTTCCACCAAAGAAGGTCGGCTAGAGCTTGAGCCGTGGGTGCCACTGAGGTTTCCTCGCGGACTGCCTTCTGCATGAGTGCCAGAATACTGCGAAAGTTTATTCTGCCATACCGTACTATGAAGCTGGCGAAGTTCAACCAGCCCACAACCTTTTGCAGCTCCAACGGTGTCCAGGTCGACACTGCGAGTAATTTGTCCAGACATTTTTCTAGCTTGAGAAGTTTCTTCTGTGGTAACGCCTTGAGGTTCATCTCTGTGTTCCACTCTATACCTAAAAATTCGAGATTCTGAGCTGGCATCGATGACGATTTCTCGTTGTTTATTTCCCAGCCCAGTTCGTGGAGCAGGGCCTTGGTAAGGCGTGAATGTGCCTTGAGCTTGCGAGGGGACTGACTCACCAACAAGAAATCGTCGAGATATACAAGGACCCTCACCCCCTTGAGCCGCAATTGCTGCGCCACCCAGTTTGAGAGTGTAGCGAAGGTTCTCGGGGCGCTTGCTAGTCCGAAAGGCAGGCTGGTCATCTGCCACACAGTCTGCCCCTGTCCGTTTGGTGTTACAAAACGCAGAAAGCGGCGATGGCCCTCGGCGATCGGAACGTGAAAATACGCCTGGCTCAGGTCTATTTTCATCATCCAGTCGTTGGGCTGCAGAAATCTCGGTACCTTGAACATGTTGACCAGGCGGAACTTTGCGGAGGCCAGAAACTTGTTGAGCGCCTTCAAGTTGAGCACTGGGCGGTGAGAGCCGTCCTGCTTCGAGACAAGAAACAGATGAGATTCGAAGCCAGCATCGTCTGGGGCACGCTCGATCACTCCCTGTGTTGCCATCCTCTGTACCTCGTGCCGCATCGCTCGGGAGTGATCGAGTGGAAACTGGCTTTGATTGGATAGTCTCCTCAGCGGAGGCCTTGAAATAAAAGGAATTCGATATCCCTTTATTACCTTTACAATATGAGGGGGAGCGCGTCTCGCCTCCCACGCAGGTACGTAGTGGCGAAGTTGACCCCCCCTGAAGGAGTTATTGCCACCGGCGGGGGCGGCCGTCGTCATAACGGCGCTGCTGCTGGCGGTAACGCTGTTCGTCCGATCGCTTGCCAGCTGGGGGCGGCTTGGATCTTGTAGCCGGCGGCGCGGGGGCGCGCGGGCGGGTGAACACAGTGGAGCTTGAGGCACGAAAATTCGGCGCCATTGGGAGCTGGGCCCGATTTGGCGAGGCCTGCCTACCCTCAGCGGGTAGGTTTGGCTGACGGAACACTTTAGAGCCTCCGCCCATCTTTGAGAGTGCCTCGGAAAAAGCTGCCTTGTCAAACAAGCAGTCTCGGCTCGGCGGGACACGCTTTAGGGCGGCCTTGTTATATTTATCTCGAACGCCACTGAGCACTGCGTCACGTCGCTGTTCGAGAATGCTCGCCCTTCTCCCGCACACCACCTGCAACAAATCTTTCGAGACTTCTGAGAAAACACTGCCGCTTGCAAATGCTTCCGAAAGCGCTGCGTGCAGTGAAGCGGGGGCGTCTTTTACAGCCAGAATATTCTTTATTGCAGTCTGCACAGCCTCACGTTGAGCTAGAAGCATGTTAGCTAGAGCGGCAAAAGATTGGTCAAGGGATCTCAAAAAATAGGGCTTGTACTCAAACGGCGCCAGCTCTTCATTTAAGTCCAAGCTTGTAAAAGCGGGGGTAGCCAAATATTTTTTCTGTGTTTCCACATATCGAATATTTGCCCACTCCGGGTCACTAAAATGTTGCAATTTCATGATAGCTTCTAGACGAACATTATCAGCCTTTTTTATAGATTCTGCTAAAGTGGTCTCTAACAATTCAAGCTCAGGCGCCACTGGCAGGGCCGGGGGCATGAGGTCGGATAGAACGTCATTTTCTTCCGGAGCCCGTTGCGTGGGTTTAATCCCAAGCGCCGGAGCAGATAGACCAGACAGAAAAGATTTAATTGTAGTTAACTCACGGTTAAGCAGTTCAAACCTCCTGTCAACCTCCAAGGATTCTTCGTTGATGCCGCCGCCACGTGGTCCAGATTGCACCGTTACCGACATGACAGACGGAGGGCGCGGCGGTGTCGGCACAGGCAAGGGCATGTCCATGGCCTGCGTGGAGGTGCTCGGAGCTCCGACATCTATGCCCGTAAGTTCTGCGTCACACCGCGGCGCCTTGAGCGGCGACATAGTATCGTCGGAATCGGAAATTTCCTCGTCAGGAAAGCAGAGTCTTCGTGAACCGTGGCTACGTTTAGCCATTTTTGCCGAAACTTGGTTGAAGTCGAAAAACCAACTGAGCTCCGCACGCCAGCGCAGCCTTTTATATAGCGCGCGCGTGCCTGCCCGCCTCATGGCGGTAGTGGAGAGAAAATTTTAAAACAAATTATTATCAACTGCGACCCACATAATGCCGAAAATACAGAGAAAGTCGAAATGCCTATCTCACATGTTTACTAGGTTTCAGACAGGCTCAGACTACATAATACTTTGTTATTTCCGCGAACGAAAAATAGCTGAACAAAAATAGCTCAGTTTAGCTACAAATGTAAAAAACTGTGAAAATTTTGAATTTCCCGCCACGTTGCTATCATCCCACCTTAATTGCGTAGCGCGGCAACTTCAGAGCGGAATAGAATAGAATATAATTGAACGAGCGAGCGAAGCGAGCGAAGTTCTCCGAGTCTACTGGAACAATCCGGCGTTTGTATGTATGTATGTATGAATGTTCGTTCGACGATAACTTGAGCAAATGAAGTCGGATCCTCATGAAATTTGGTAGGCGGGTAAATGAGGCAAAGAGAATTTTTAAGTTCGAACATGAGCCAAATCGGTCGAGGGGTTACTGAGATATGGGGTCGCGAGTTCGTAGTTCGGGGCGAATATTCTTTATTATAATATTCTTTATTGTACTAGAAAACATTTAAGACATACAGTAGGTACTTATACAGACAGCGTCGATAGAGGTAGAGATTAGAGGACTAGATTTTTGGCAAGAACTATATTTCCAAATCCACAACTACCAGCATTGTAACCTTTGTATGCAACGCAGCTTTCTTCCACCAAATTCCAATGTAGAGTATCCCACATCCGCAAATACTAGTCTATATTGTAAACAGACGTACCTACCAGTTTACAAAGCGACACTCAAAGATATTTTTTTTATTGGATATCAACTCTTATGCTGGAAGCAATAGGGGCTACCGAAGAATGGCGCGAACTCTCGCCAGCCATATGTAAGAAACCGTGGAAGTGAATTTAGATTCCGTATTTAGATAACCGCTTTTTAAAAGTCGCACAGTAGCAGCTTTGTAAGCATAAAATGGCCTAATGAGCTGTTTCGGATGAATTTTAAAGTTAATTAAGCTTGTGTTGTGTTTGTTTTCTTATGTTCGCTGTTTTTAATGCGGTTGACGTCAGAATTAATTTGGTATTGATATTGTACAATAATTTTATTGAACTAGATCTACGGAGTGCAATTTTTGAATTCAATAGTGGCACTCATTTTAAATTCTAAATTCTGATTCTTATGTAACGACATAGGTACAAATGTCCAATTGGCCACCTGCACCAAAAGTATGAAAAAACTGTAATTTTTTATTGCACACTTTTATTTTGTAAACACAGCATTGATGTACAATGTATACGGGTAGGAAAGGAGAAAAAGCTAGAGTGGTAACGAAATTGATACTTTTATGTTTGGGGCGAAAACCATCCCTTTCCGTGTCTACATTTTTCCTAAGAGGACAATCTCCAGTTATGGTTATATCCACAGGTAAAAAAGCTGTACGAAATTGAAGGTCACCAAACAATCAAGACAACGGTAGCGACAATCGAATCTAGGCTCCATTTGGGTTTAACTTTGAGGCTACTGAGTTAGAAGTCACAGAAGTTTGTAGTTTGTTCTCGCCAAACATCTTGTCTGTTCTGCCCCTCTACCCTTGACGAATTCTTTTCAATAGTGCGGAATTTACAAAATTCAATATTTCACGAATTAAGACTCATTTTTATATTGGTATTGTACAAAATAGCCTTTGAATAAACATTAAAGATAAAGATAATAGATAACCCCCCTGAAGTTGGCATGTACGCCATACATTGAAAACCTGCGCAATGAGTTGCGCGACAACTTCAAGCGGACTAGATGTTTGGCGAAAACTATATCAGCTGTTACAATAACAATAAGGATTTTACGTCTAGAGTCTACGTCTGTATGTACAGTGGCATCATCACTCACACTAGATAGGTGAAGTGACCACTCAGACGCTGCTGTCCCTGGGACAAGGTTGTGAAAGGTTTTTCCACTATCTGCCCTACACATTTGGTGATGTTGGGGTTGGAAACTTAAGAGATTCTAAATTTTTAGCGAAATATCTCTATTTCCAAAAGTACTGAGCCTAATATGGTAGGTAAGTAAAATCTAACATTGGCCTCCTGGAAAAGCCAGGTGCCTACAAAGAAAAGTTCTGTGCCATTCCACAGTAGGCCAAGGCTTTGTCGAAATCAACCTCTATACGTCACTGTCGTATCAGAGATCCAGACGACGATTCGCACTCGTGGATTCATTTCTCTAGGTGAGATTTTTGGGATAAACTAGCTTAGTCATTGAAACATGGGCTTGTACGGTCTGCCACAGTCACAAATACCCCATGGTGGCTCTTACCGCGCGCGGCATAAGGGCTTCAATCGAACAAAAAGGGTAGATGCTATAGTAATTGGCCACGCGATAGTAATTGGCCCCTTCAACTTCAATAATTTAAAATAAGAAAACTACGACGTTCACAAGCGCGAGAGTGAGACGAGTGGATTCTTCGTATTTCGTTTATTCAAATAGTTTTAAGTTCTTACACTAGGAGGCCTTAGTTTTTTTCCCGCCGAGCTAGTCCTAATGTTGGTGTAAAAAGTGATGATTTTGCCGGTGATTTTAGCAGAAAATTAAGGTAAGACCTTCATGTAAATAATCATAAAGGCATTGTTTTTTGTCTTTTCTTTCATAACACATATTGAATATGTGGAACATAAGCTGCGCTATCGTTTTCCGGCAGTTTCAAGTCCAATATCTTGATGTTACCTCAAAATTACACCCTGGCTAATTACTACAACCGAAATGTATCAGTTTTAGTTATTGGCCTCCCTGGCCAATTACTGTGAAATTTTTTTTTGTCATTTTCGTGCTGCTAACTTTATAGTCATCTTTGTTACGTGTGGAGGAGTTCATAAATTCGTTTACTAGTGTTCTATGACAAGTGGTTCAGTATTTGGCCGGGGGGCCAATTACTATTGCATGCCATGCCAATTACTATAACTGCCATGCCAATTACTATAACATGCCATGCCAAGTACTAGTACATGGCATGCCAACTACTAGATCATAATATAAAACAATTATTTAATTTTTAGACAATATTTCAACATGCCGAATTCCCAGTTTACTCAAAAGATATGCTTGAAAAAGCATTGGATGAAATAGCCAAGGTACAGCTTCCAAGAACTATGCCACATAAAGTTCATTTAGCCCTCAACCCTACCTCACAGAAAAAGAGGAACCAGATATAGAACACTTATTTTAATGCTATTAGGATGCGGTTTTCTTTATTTGAAAGCGGGTTTTCTAGCGAGTCTTCCTAGATATGTTTTATCAAAATCGGTTCAGCCGTTTATGAGATATGCTAATTTGAAGCTAAAATGTCGATGGTATTTTTAATGTTTAATTTTGTAGTTATTCTGACGCAGTTATACTTTCCGAAAAACTTACCGAATATGAATCTGATGATGTTTCTGTGGTTTAGAAAGCCATTAGATAAAGTAGAGGCATTGAAACATATTATAAGTATTGCTTTTCCGCTATAAAAAAAGGTGGCCAATAACTATAACAAGGCTATGCCAATAACTATGACAAGGGGGCCAATAACTGTATCTTCGCTCATTTTTTAAATATTATTTTCAAATAACTAGTAAACGTGCTACTAAATGATAGTTATTTACATTTTTATAAATATTATTAAATGCTCTATTCACGAAAAAAAAAATTATTTTTATGCGAGTGTTCAAAGTATTTTATTTCTAATTTTGAAAATTTCTAAATCCTTAAGTGGCCAATTACTATAGCATCTACCCTATCCTAGCGTGTGACTGACTTTACCAAGGAGTTTTTGCGCAACGTGTGTGCAATGCTTCAGGGAAAATATCGTTATGAAACCTGCCTAGCCTAACATAAACGGCAGTTTTCTCTTAAAAAGGTAGCCACGACTTTAGGATCACCAAGGAAAATGACGCAAATTGAAAAAATAATTATAAGGGTGGGGAAGAAAGACAAGGGCAATGAAGTGACAGAGTGGCGATGGTCGGTTGGTGGTTGCGTAGATGCAGACGTGGGCTGATCATGATTCTGAGAATTTGTATCCGACATGTTACTTTGGAAACCAACGTTGGCTTCGTCATCAGCCAGTTGACACCCACTGCTGAGTAAAGGCCTCTTTATGCTCACGCCACCGCTTACGATCCTGTGCCAGACGCAACCACTGCTTTCCGGCTACTTGGGCTATGTCGTTGGACTATCTGGCTGGTGGCTGGTATCTTCCCCTCTCGAGGTCGCCATTCCACAATGGCTTATACGGAAATAATTTAATATTGTGGTGAAAAGTTAATAATTCAAAATTATTGGTGTTATAAAAAGAGAAAATTCTTCAAGTGAACAAAGAAAGATAGTTATACAATGCGCTTTTAGTACAACCTCATCTAAGACTTCCTGGCGCTTCTCAGATATTTTCCTTGACTTGCAATGAAAAGAAAAAGACCCTCAGAACCCCCATTAGTTAAAACCCTCCGCCCCACGGCCCCATTTATTCACACCGTCTACTTTTTGTCGTCCAAACCGGAAGGAAGCCGGCCATCGGCGCATTCGAAAGATGTAAATAGATCTGTAGATAACTCCCGATATATGGTAGCAATTTCCTCCGTAGAAGGGTGAACGGAAACTAGAGAATATTCTGGCGCGTCGTTCCTTTTTATGTTTGCGAGCGAAAATGTTTAGTTTGTAATAAATAAAGTGAGTCCGGGATGGGAGGAGATGTTTTTTCACGGGGTCGCTGCATAATGTTGACTATCTTTTTGCGTTTATTCGTATTTTTGGGGAGGGGGGGGGGGGGGTATTCTACTTTTGGTCACGTTTCGTCATGCCGGGCTTAGATGACGGATTATACGTGGGTTTATACGTGGGAACCGTCCTTGCTAAGGCGTTCTCATTTACGTAGCTACATTTTAATGATTTCTTCAGGGTGCACTCTAAGTCGATAGCGGAACTTTAAGTGGGCTATCTACTGATCAATACAAACAACTTGTACTAGGTGGCGAAAAAAATTGAGTGAGAAAAATATCAGCTGTTCCATACAAAAGGTCGACTCAGTACTGCGCCAAATGTATGAAACCGCTGATATTTTTTTCGCTCCATTTCGGTCGCCACCTAGTACAAGTTGTTTGTATTGATCAGTAAACAGCCTACTTAAAGTTCCGCTATCGACTTAGAGTGCACCCTGTAGTTATAATCAATTCCTACACAATACATTGATGATAAAAGAGTTAAGTTGAGATTATTTCAATAACAAAGTTAATTCATAAAAGACAAACGCAACGAAACAATACAATAAAAACAACTCAACGAAAAACAAACATCATTTTTATCACTAACTGCACGAAAATTTAATCAACAACACAAGAATGAACCTGACCGCGGGGGTAATATGGCCTAATTTGCCTCCTAATCCAATCTTATAAACTCAATTTGCTACGGTCGTACAAAATAAAGACACAGAAAGACCGTATAACTACGACGGAGTTAAAAACCTAGCGCTGTCTCGCTTTGACTGTATTAATTAGAGCGAGAGGGCGAGTGTTTTGAAGTCCATCCTAAATGACACGGGTTATAACTACTAACTTTCCCATCAGATTTTGCTGCAATCGGTTAAACAAATTACTTCAACTATGATCTTGTCGCAATCTGTTAAAAACAAGAACAGGGTGGCAATTTTTAGACCACTATAAGTTAATTCATGAAGAAGAAGATGTAGCCTGTACCTACATGTCCCACTAGCTGGGCAAAGGTCTTCTCTCAGAGAGAGAGTTCGAGCTTAATCACCACGCGTGCTCAATGCGGGTTGGCGATTTTAGCGTTGAGGACCTCATAAGCCTCATGCCTTTTAATTAAAAAAAATCTAAAATTACTTTTGAGCTAAAATAACGAATAACAAAAAGGAAAAACTTAAGGTGGCATTAATTAGTTGTCAGCTCAAGTTTAGGTGATCTCAGAAAACCAAAATGCAAATGTCAAGCCTTGGCTAATGTCAAACTTGAGTTATCTGTCAGCATACAGCTTGGTCCCGGTTTAAGCCATGTCAGAGGCCCAATGGGCGGCCTAAAAACTTTGACTCCAGGGGTGGCCACTACCTACCTAGGATATAAATAACCATCAGCTACCATCTGTGTCTTCCTGGTTTGTCTTCTGGGCAGCTAAAGTGGGGTAATTTGCGATAGAAGGGAGACGACCCTTATCAGCGTTGGTGGCCAACATGGCTTCTTGGCCTAGCAGCGGACTTTTTTGTAATCTCCGTGATTATTTTAATGATGAGAATGATTTTATAGAGACATAAAAAACAATGTACCTATTCTGTGAAAAAAATCTTGAAAACTGGTATGAAATGACGAAGTTACAGCTATAGAGCACAGGTTCTAATAACGCGCCCGGATGGCTTTATTTAAATAGTTTTTTCATCTCCCACGCTCGGAAAGTTTGCTGTTACTAGTAACTTACGATCGTGTAAAGGCCGGATTTAAACTATCTGCATTTTAGTGCGCTTCGAAATTTGAACGCGGGCGCCGGGAAAGTCTTTCCCGCGCCCTATGGTGTTGAAAAAGAAAAAAACACTGGCCGTTTAAGTAGATGCCAGATCCCGACGGAAAAAAGATCCTCATTCATAGTTCATTTACACGCGTACTTCAGCGAAAGTGATTGTTCGTGCCCATTCTCTATACAAAAATGTGAATGTAAATGGGGCATAAGGATCTTTTAAAAAGGTAAAGTCACGGAATAGAACATTCAGAAACGCGGTTTCTTCTTTCAGGTTTTTTCAATATTTTGTACACTATATTTATTATTAATACCAGTAAATAAATAAAATGCTTCGCTTCTGTTTTATCAAATAAATAATTATGTTTTGATTTGTTAAATACATTTTTTCAAACGATATTACTAATTTCATTTTTTATTTTCTATAAATTTTTAATTTATATGGTAAAAGTTCAGAATGCACCCGGAAAAAAAAACATTCTTTTATTTACATTATTTTTGTGTCTGGATAAGTAAACTTCAGGAAATTATTAATAAAACGAATGGTTTTAATACCAACGAAGCTCAAAATTTTAGTGCGGCAGCCGTAACTACAGTAAAATATGCTTTCAAAAGGAACTTATTTGACTCACTTGTTTCGCCTGTAAGTAGTTGTCTATAGAGTTTTTCCCGCTTGGCTAACAAAATCATTTCCTCGCTTCTGTGAGATGAAAAGTTTTGTGTTTCGCACGAATGCAATATTATTTGCGTCTCGTGCTTCTGAATACCTCGCTACGCTCAGGTTTCTTTTTTTGAACCACCCGCTACGCTCGTGGCTCAATTTTAGAAACCTTCGCTAGCTCGGTTTTCAATACAAGCACTCGCCGCAAACAATAATTTTGCATTCTTGCATAACAAATAACTATTTCCGCCCTTGGGCAGCTCTACTAAGGCCTTTGCATCTACGTAATGAGATGATTTATACAGCGTCCAGTGGCACCTTCACTCACACTAGATGGGTGAAGAGACCACTCGGCGCTGCAGTTCCTGGGACATTGTTTTTAGATGGAGTAGACCCAGCACAGCACAAGGAAATACATCGTTTCCTCACGATGTTTTTCGTTCACCGTTAGCGAGTGGTATTGCTACTACAAATTCACAAATATACGTAACTTTGAAATTAACAAAGTCATAGATACATGCCCGCACCGGGAATCGAACATCTTGCTTCAGAGTCCACTGTTCTACCCACTAGACCACCACCGCTTCATACAAGGGCAAAGTTCAAAGTTCAAAGTTCAAAATATTTATTTGTGAAAACATTACAGATTACATGTAGCAAGGGTCTTAAGGGTGGACGATTGCAATGTGGCGGAAAATTCAAAATTTTCACAATTTTTTTAATTTTGTAGCTAAACTGAGCTGTTTTTGTTCAGCAATTTTTCGTTCGCGGCAATAAAATAGTATTCTCTTCATTGTTGTAAACAACAGAACAACAATAATTCAGCCGATTATGTGTTCTGGTCTACAATTACAAGTTTTTTGGGCAGTGCCACTGCTTCGTAGACCAGAACACATAATCGGCTCAATTGTTGTTCTGTTGTTTACAATAATGAAAAGAATACTGTTTTATTGCCGCGAACGAGAAATCGCTGAACAAAAATAGCTCAGTTTAGCTACAAAATGTAAAAAACTGTGATTTTTTTTAATTTCCCGCCACGTTGCTATCGTCCACCCAAAACGTTAAATGTAATCAACCGCTTTATCAGTGGTGTGCAAATTGAAACTTATATCTAAAAACATGCTATATTTAGAATTAAATTTAACCATTGGGTTATCATTATTTTCAATGTCTATTATATAATTATTTCAGCAACCAATTTTATTTATTTGATAATGATTAATGTCAGCTCATTGTCCATTAAAAAATCGTTTATTGAATAGTAGGCCTTACGTAATAGAATAAGTTTTATTTTATTGTTAAATAAAATTTAATGTCAATTTCCCTAATCGATTCTGGCACCTTTGACATCATACCAAATACACGTTTCTCAAACAAAGCTGTAGAGCGTGGTAGGGCACGTATTTTATTCTTATTTCTTCTCGTCTGGCTTTTAAAGAGGCGTGGATTAAAAAAATTACATTTTTCTAGAATGTACAACGATGAGAGCGTGAGGATGTTGAGCTTAAGAAGCACTATGGCAATACCTTGCTGATGAAATTGGTATGTGCTCGCATACAGCTACGTTTCAATTTGCTGGCCCCTTCTTACGCTCTTTTCCAATAACACCACGAAAGTATCTAAGGTTGTATTTTGTCACGACCGCAATCCCTGATCCCCAATCACACAACTCCTTTAATCTCTGGGATGTAGTCCACATATTGCTGCCTTGGATGAATTGAGTGAGCGTATATCCTTGACGCTCCTGTAAATCTTTCTTTATGAATAGTTCTTCGGAAAACACCTCATAAAAACCGGCCAAGTGCGAGTCGGACTGGTGCACTGAGGGCTTAAATAGGGACGAGATAAAAAAATTAAAAATCTGGTTGTGCGGACCGAATGGTAGTGGTAGTGCGTGAGTCCGACTCATGTTTGACCATTTTTATTATTTAATGTTATACTATACAGTAAGGCCTATTATCGTACCAAGTTTTAGGCTTGTATGTTTTTCCCTTTTTGCGTTAGGGCAAAAAGTAAAAAAACACGTTTGTTGTATGGGGAGCCCCCTTATTTTTTATTTATTATTTGATGGGTAATCCATCGGAATTATACATAATCTGTGAACATTTCAACTGGCTACTTTTTACTGTTTCAAAGATACAGCCCTATAAAGTTAGGACATACAGACGGACAGACAGT
The DNA here is from genome assembly GCA_949319315.1 of Zelleria hepariella. Classification (NCBI taxonomy): domain Eukaryota; kingdom Metazoa; phylum Arthropoda; class Insecta; order Lepidoptera; family Yponomeutidae; genus Zelleria; species Zelleria hepariella. Next base: position 2,138,634 of record OX439388.1, read on the forward strand.
TCTGTACCCATTTTTGGTTTGTGTTCCCAACAGATGCCATCGTTTTACCTACACTTTTATTTGCTAGTGCAATAAAAGATAATACTTGTAACATCAAATAAAATGATACAGTTGCAAACTGTCTAGATTGATCCTTGTACAAACTGCTAAACAATAGTACATTACTGCCGCGATCTGTAATGAGTGCGTTTCTGGCGCGCTTTTGATGGCCGACAGAGCGCAGCGTAGCGCAGCTCAAGGCCCTCACAGTGCGGTCAGCATTGCAGCCCTTGATGGACAAGCTGAAATGAAGGCCGAGACCGAAGGTCGAGGCCTTTATAGCGCGGCCAGCAAGGGCTGCAATGATGACCAAACTTGAGGGCCGAGAGCGTAGCTAAGCTAAGCTCGAGGCAATCATAGCGTGGCCAGAAGCGCACTCATTGCAGACCAAGGCTTGTATAGTGCTTTACTCAAACAATGCGAGTAATTAAAATATTAATTAGAATAGTAATTAAAATAGTAATTTAATTAGCTTACCATTTGTCGTAGATTAAGTACTTTTTGTCGATTTTCCATTCCGCAAACTTTTTGTTGGTAAGCTTGCTTGTATTTTTCTTTTGACTTCGGTGGCAATAAATTTCCAATTACTAATTTCGCTTGATTTTGAATGTCCGGCGGTGTTAAACACATTAAATCCGAGGATTCGTCGCTTTGAGAGTTCACTTTTTCAACAAAAACACAGAAAAAAATCACTTCGAACAACGCGCGAAAAGTCGAAAACAATATGACCGCGCTTTTTTTTTCTGTGCAATGTGTCGACTGCCAGTACCCATACAGCCCAATTCTAAATAAATACTTTTTGCACCTGATGTTTGAGTTCTATTTATGAAACAAAACTCGACATTAATGGATTTTCATACAGTTTTTCTGGCCGCAAAACACGACATTAATGAAATTCCATACAACTTTTCTGGCGCCTAATCCAAGTAGCCCGCAAGTCCGACTTTGCTCAAAGAAGGTTGTCGAATTAATGTCCACATTACGAGCTTTTTTGAGTAAATACAATAGAAAGCTTACAACATCGCAGTCGCAACGGAAATGCGTCTTCACGGAGAGTAGCAGGTTAAACAAACACTGATGTACGTCGAGAGTCATAGAATACCTATGTATATTAATAGTTCAACAAAGCCTTCTGTTTACGTTCCTGTTCATCAATGAAGCACAATGAAACAATGGTTGAATTTCAAACATCATTAAATTTTACCACAGACCAAAACAAAAGAAAAACGTTGAAAAACACGTTTATTGCAATGAGGGCTATAGTTTTAATGCTCACTAGTTGGCGCCGCTGTCGAGTAAGGTCATGAAGTTAGTTATTTTGGGCGTAAAAAAAGTTTACGTTCAGTAAGTAAATATGATTTAAATTAATACCTACCAAAAACGGTACAAATAAATCACATAGAGCAAACCCCAAGTCCATCCATTCAGTCGTTCCCTCAATGCTGAGGATCGTGACCATTATTGAAGTTGGCAGAGAGTAGAGTTCTCCATTGCGCTCTATCACTCGCGATGTGGATCAGTTTGTGCAGGTGTTTTTGCGTGGCTTTGGTTATTATATCCGTCCATCTAGCGGGTGGTCTGCCTCGAGCTCTCTTTCCCTCCACCTTTCCCGTCATAATTTGCACCAAGTACATAGTTAAAAAAAAAAATGCAATTTACGAAAAGATAAAACTGTTTCAAAGAAGTTTTAAGAAGCGGGACAACAACATTTTGCCATAATTAATCTCAGGTATTGCAAAATATTGACAACATTATTCTATTTAGAAATAAACCCACGTAGGCGCGTAGCCACCGAACTAAATCCCATAGAACCCGCATTACGTATAAAATCACAATAAAAACTTGTCCCCACAGAAACAAATGATATCAGCAATAGAACAATACGAAACATCATTTCGACCATACGTCTAATATTCGAATGTCAACCTTATTGCATTAGTGTACAGTTTTACTTTAATTGCATAGACTACGAGCAAATAAGCTCCCGAAGGCAGTTTGGACATCTATTTTTCCAGACACATTTCAGAGTTCTATGTTGTATCTAGTTTTATCCTTGATCGAAGCGCGTTGCCCATACGAACAGTGACATATTTTCTGACATTACCCAACACTAGCGCACCTAGCGGTAAATCCAAGCACGGTAGCCCTCATTGGTTGGTATCCGAATTATTTTGTGAAATGTAAAAAATTGATAGTGTTTTTTTTTTTTTTTTTTTTTTTTATTGGACCAAAAGAAATATTACATTTTACTTTGCGGGTTGTGCACAGTTTTAGATAACATTGTATAGGAGGGACAATGGTACCTGTACTAGTATAAACTGTATCACAGGTACCAGCGCCTTACATTGAAATTATAAAAGGTTTGTAAAAGGTGTAAAAGGTTTAGATAGAGATGAGAACACTTTATTGTACACCAGAAATTCATTATTTACAAGAATTATACCTATTATACGGTTCCAAAGATTCATCCCCTGAGTGACAGGCAGACAGCGGAAGCTATTTGGATCCGTAAGAATGTAAGTTCCCTTTAAGCATCCCTACGGGTACGAAACCCTAAATTAAAAACAACCAAACTTTTCAACCGACTTCAAGAAAATGAGGTTTTTAGACGCACATGTTTTCATTTTTTATTTATTTTCAAACCAAAGGTGGTTATAAAGTCGTGCCTCTGATTATTCCTTTTCCATAATGACGTTGGTGTCCGCGTGTTAAGTCTCCAAAGAATAACAAACAAATCCACTAGAAAAAGGATTTCCCAGTAGCAGTAAATACAGAAAAGGTACACCAGCGCCTCTATTATCTAAAAATTCCACTCAACTTCCGAGCATCAAAACACTCGAAAATAGCCCTTATTGAAATGAACAATCCTTTTTTTGACATTTAAAAACCGTTATTTTTACGGTGGATATTTTAGATAATACAGGGGCAGATCTCAATAAAAAAGGGAAAACAAAAACATCTCAAGTAAATCTTTTGCACCAATAAATAGTGGATGAAAACAGAAACCCCTTTAAAAAGTGACTTTGATTGGTCGTCGCGGTTATATAACTTTGTCCAAAATTTTTATTTCGTTCTCAGCAAAAAACGCATCCAGAAAGAAGATATTTTATGATTTATTTCATTGGCGGCGCTTGTAGACGCGGTAGCTAATTCTTTTTAGTTTTTATTGAAACAATAACAGAATATGACTTTTATTTTTTAATTACATAGATTATCCTAACATTTTGTTCCGTTATTATTTTGTATGGACACAATATCTATGAGAAAGTTAGGCATAAAAAAATATTCAAAACTAAACAGCTTAAAATTTATGCAAAAAGGTGGTACCTCAATCAACTTTAAAACCTGTGAATTTATTGCATTTTTTTTTCACAAACATTTGATGATAAAGATTAATTTAAATAGCTATACATTTTTTATATTTTATATTATTTAGGGGACGCGAAAACCAGTTTCACAAAATGTAGATTTTCTCAAAAGTCACTTTTTATCCGTTACCGCTTTTTAGATTCATAGAACAGAGATGACACAAGCTCACTCACTCCTTAAAAGTAAAAAATTGTTAGTGAAATCGCAACGAGGTTAATATGAAAAAAAAATACATCGCCGAAACTTCTTTTTAGGTAGGAACGAATGGTGATAGCTCAGTAAAGTTGTTGACCCAACTCTCTGTAATTCAATGTTGTAAAGTCAAACCCGGTATAAGTCTATAGAATTCCGCACCAGACATTGTTAGCATTCAACTATACAAGATTGATTGCGGATTCCTTCCAAGTGCGGTGTATGTGGAACTTGTTCTGCTATGCGTTTTGTCGTTCAGCTGCGAATCTAAGATGGTGGGATTTTTTAGGAGTAAGCAATACTCTATTAAAATTATTGATGATCGTTCCGGGTTCATTGCCAATCGTTACCGGCAATGTTCCCCCAATTGGGAATTTAACGGGAACTTTGCTCTAAACTTTGGATATTTTAATATTTGTTTATACTGAATTGTACATGCTTTTGGATTCTCTATACACCAAATAATAAGTAACTAAACACATAATTCGAATATGAATTTGATAGGTACTACGGATTTAGATGATTTTTTTGAAATAATGATTCCATGCAGTCTCCATATTATGGCAACACTGCAAGGAGCAGACACTGCGCATGTCACATGACTAAAGAACGCAAAGGACGCAAAGAAAGAAAGAAGCAAAAAAATTTTCAAAGTCGTAGAACAAAAGTTGATGCAAATGACATTTAAAAGTTGACGTGTTTCAGGAATAAAGCTAATTTAAAACTACTCTGTACCTATAACTTCTGTCACCCTTTTACAGTACCTAGTCCGCACGATCGAAATCGCGAGCAAAAGCTAGTGTTCATCTACGTCTTGTCGGTCCAACGAAATCACCTTGTACGAAATAGTAATTTTTGTTAGTATTAATTGAATTATTATTACAATAATGAAACTTTTGACTTCAGCGCTCCGCCCCGCAACTAGCTCAGCGTACCTATTTCTACATTTGGAAAACGTCAGCCGCTGTGATGTGGGTCAAAATTTACACGCGCGAACCTTACAGAAAATGTTTCTTTTTTGCCTCGATGCGTATTTCCAAAAGCTTAATTGAAGACCTTTTGTTTGCTTTCCTTTTTTTGGATAATAAATAAAAAAAGTTTTTTTTTAGCAGAACTGTATGGTACCCACGTACTTTTTCACAACTATCGGGCTTTTGATTCGGCATCATTTATTAATAACTAGAGTTTGCCCGCGACTTCATCCAGGCAGACCAAATTTTTTTTCGAGATTTTTCCCCATGTTTTATTAGTTCTTCTGCTATTGGGGGCGGAGACAAATCCAAAGATCATTCAAATCGGCCCACCCGTTCTTAAGTTATACCTAAATGGTTTAACTAAACCGACTTCCTTTTACACATTAATTATAAGAAGATACTAATATAGAAAGATAATAATGAAACTCTATGAATAGACTGGACAGTTGTCTGATACAAAATATTTTAATTTAAGTTTGGATTTGAATTATTACTGTCTATGATTTGGGGAAAGAGGGAGTATAGGTAGATGGTCTGGACTGTATCCAATAAAGTATGTATACATATACTTTATTAATGCCATCACCACTCAAATGAAATTTCCGATTTATTACATTTCCCCTCATAAGTACATTATCTCCGGGCTCATTCCCAGAATTAAAAATTCTGCATGCATTGCGCTGAAGTAACTTATGTGGACACGAATGAAGTTTATTGCACACTCTTATGAATGAGATTGCGCATTTTTATTACAATGCAGCATTTTTTGCCTTCAGGTTATACGGGCGAAGATTTAAACCAGACTCGAGGTAAGTGAGTACTGTAATTTATTTTCCACATAAAATTTGCTTTGCTCTCTTATAATGATGAAGAAAATTAAGGGCAAAAACAAAATGCAAAATTTAATATAATATTATGCTAAACACAAAAAAGGACTGAATTTGCGAAACAAGTTTTTACACGACTTTCATGTTAGCAAACGATATAGGGGTGTGGCCACGAAGTAAGCGCCCCGAAACAACTATACACAAGCGGTTCTGGCGACAGATTTGTGCAATGGTGTCATGGAGCACATGGTTTTGTACCATTGTGTACCCTTCAACTGAGCGTTTTTTTTTAAAGAATAAGTACACTGCATCCGCTTGCGTCCGCGTAGCTAATCCGCAGGTGTATCAGAAGCTTTAATTTGTTTGCAATCGCTGTTTTATGCCGCGTTTTCACAGTAAAATTACACTACAACGAAGAGCACAATGTACTCTATGAAGAGCACCGTCCAAATGAGCCGAGGCTTCTGATTGGTCGGTTCTTCCGATATGTTGTCTATGGGCAAAAAAACGTCAACTAGGATGGAAATAAAACAAAATGGCCGACCAATCAGAAGCTTTGGCTGGTTTGGACGGAGCTCTTCGCTGTAGTGTAATTTGACTGTGAAAACGCGGCTTTACTGGCGCCACACAAAAAAAGGGATCTCCTCCAAAGACAAACATTTAGCATCGAAGCCCGCCTCCGCGCAACCGTCCGCCATACGATTAGCTTAAACGAAATCGATTTCGGAACATTCCGAATACATTTACCGGGAATAGGTACCTTTTTGTTTACTCGCGCTGCCGTATGGCCTTAATGCTTGTTCCGCTGCTTTTTTCTTAATGTCGGATATTGTGTCTTGGATGGGTTTCAAAGTGGTCGGAGATGTGAGGTGTGCTGTGAGGAGCTTTTTTACGCATTTTTGTACACAAACCTTAAGACATTTTTGACACACTTTTAATCGACTCATTATCATCATCATCAGCCCACCCCTGTGCCCACTGTTGAGTATAGGCATATTTCCCCTAGCGCCACTTCTCATGGTCCCTCGCCATCCGCATCCATGGACCCTCCGCCGACACAACGATGTCATCCGACCATCGAACTGCTGGTCTTCCCGCCGACCGCCGTCCTACTCTGGGCCTCCACTCTGTCACTAACCTTGTCTATCGGCCATCCTCCCGCCTCGTCAGGTGACCTGCCCATTTCCACTTGAGACTCGCCATTCGATCACCAACATCGTCAACCTTCGTTCGACTCTATTTTCTAAAAACCACCCTCTCTAGTAATTACTGTACGTCTGATACGTCTCTACTGTAGATACAATATCCTTCATTGAACCATAAAAACAGAAAAGCAAACTTTTTGGAAGGCCTGAAAACAAAAATATATGTTTGTCATTAAAGAAAACATTTAGGACGGAGTTAAAAACCTAGCGTTGTCTCGTTTTGACTGTATTAATTAGAGCGAGAGGGCGAGTGTTTTGAAGTTCATCCTAAATGTTTTCTTTAATGACACGGGTTATACAGCAGTTTGAGCTCTCTCGAATTCAGTATTAGGTATTACTTAGCTATTGAATAAAATCGACTCTTAAAATATGCTTACGAAAGTGTTAATCTCGTATTTGTAAAGTTCACAAAATGTTTTATTATAGTACAATGGCTGGTACTAAAGATCTTACATAAAAGTCATCAAGCAACAAAACTAAACATTAATCTAATAAACGAACAATATAGTCGACCTTGTATCCATTCCTCTTGGCGTGAACATTCAAGGACTTGGTAATATCTTTGATTTTACTGACCACTTCCTGCAGAGTCAAGTTGTGAAGGGTATGCGTCTTCGCAGGTGACAGTGGCCTGTATTGTTTCTTCAGCTTCAGCGCTCTCCTTATATACGGTGGATCTTCTGGAAATACATTGTTAAGGGTCAAAGAAAGTAGCGTGGCGGTAAAGCCCAGATTTTCAGGTTTTTAATATTTTTTTTAGCTAAACTGTGATATTTTTATACAGCGCTTTTAGTGAAATAGTATTATTTTAATTATCTATACTTATAATAAAACTCTAGCAAAGTCAATTCAGGAGTTACTTTAAGCAAGCTATCCTGAATCCGAAAATGTAAAAAAACTTTCTGTCTGTCTGTTTGTTACCTCATCACGTGAATACCGCTGAATAGTGTATAAAAAAAAACTGGTTCATTCAGGACGTAATGGAAATGCATGAGTCACTCGATTCATGTCAGTTTACTCCACTGAATTAATTATTAGACTTTAGATATAGAATGAGAATGGGATGCGATGCGACCTTTTGTAACTGAGACGCGCGCGGTAAGCAAACTCACGTCGAAGCAACCTTGTCAAAGTAAAATAAAGTATATTTTCCATTGACTTCGACAAGGTTCCATCCCATTCTCATCGCACGCGGATTATACATTTGTGAAACCACTTGTACTTGTGCTTGTACAGCCTATTCGTCTTTTTTTTAATACTAGTATTTCACCCTGAACTGCCCACCTGACCCTTTAACTCGGCAACCCTTCGACCGATATGGCTCAAATTCGAACTTAAACCCACAAATTTTCATAACGATTCGATCAACGATACTCAAGTTGTCGTCGAAAAAATACAAACATACAAACGCCGGATTGTTCATGTAGACTCGGAGAAATTCGCTCGCTTCGCCCGTTCAAAAAGTACCACATAATGAGCAAAACTTTTGTTTCCCTTTCTTTAATTTCGATTCATTTTGCCACGTCATTCTGGCCATTTTTCCTTGTCTCCGCGTGACAACTTTGCATTGTGTCTTGCATCTTCCTCGCCTTCAATCATTATTCATATTACAAACAATGGCCTGCTGGACTTGTTTTCTTTCCTTCTTTCATTATTACAGCTACGAAAAATAAGAATGAGCCTACTTCTTTCGCAAAGTAAACTGAAGGTTCGTTAAAATAACAAATAAAACAAATAAAATAAAAATTTTAAATACCCCCGACATTTTACCTTCAAATTAGCATATCTCGTAAACGGCTGAACCGGTTTTGATAAAACATAATACATATAATATGTAGAAAATCTGCTTTCAAATAAAAAAAAACCGCATTCAAATCGGTTCACCCTTTTAAGAGCTTCGGCGCACGCACACATAGCGGTCAAACTTATAACCCCCTCTATTTGGTCCGGAGTTAAAAATATAAGCATCTGATAAAATTTAAAGCGAAAAAAAAAACAGACGTAGGTTTTTTCACAAACCTCTGAACATAGGAAACTGCGATGAGAAAACGACGACAGCCGTCAAACACAACACAAGTCCGGGAACAGTGAACATTGCTTTACCACTCCGCGGAGCGCGAGCGTGCCTCACACTTGCTTTGTTTACAAAACAACACGCTCGTTTGAGACGCTTAACCAGCGGTCCTCAACCTACAGGGTGTTAAAAGACCGCCAACAAAGCGGGAAACCACGTATTGTCCTCATCATAATGAACATTTTTGCCCAAGGAACCAGGTATACCTGGGAAATCAACGGTTCCGAGATAATGGGGTTCAAAGTCGGACTTTTTAAAACTTTTTTTTTTGCATAAATGTATTCAGTATCAACTTCTTAACATACCTTCTTATGAAACCATATCAAAATTATGAATATTTCTTACAAAAAACGACGTTAAAACTGCAACCCGCAATGTATTCTAAACATCGGCACTTCAAGCTTTAGTAACATAAACTTATACCTACGCTTGCGCAATATGACTTCTGCGCGTCACACATCCATTGCGTGATAACATATTTTTCAAAATTATAACCTAAAAACCAAAATCATTTCCCAGAAATAATTTATCGAAAAAGTACTTTGTTTTGGTGTCTAGTATGCGTGACTTTCGGTCTGTTGGCGGTCTTTTAACACCCTGTATAGCCCTTCTTATCAAAATTTTCTCTCACAGCCTAGTTGGACTAGCCATTCCTTACCAGCCATTCCATAGCCATTCATAAACGATTGGCAAAGTTAAGCAACATCGGGCATTTTGCATGTTAAGCATTTTGTCCCGATTGTTGTTGATTATTAACAATCGTGACCCTTTGGGCGGCCTAATAACTCTGACACCAGGGGTGGCCATTATAATAGTAGGAGACATCACAGTTTTTTTTTTATAAGGTTCCCAAATTCGCTCGCGGCGTTACTTGATTCAACCTCTTGCATACCGTGCAGACGCTCTACCGTCAATGCAAATTTTCCGCCGTAAGGAGAGCGTTTTTTTTTTTTTTAAACCCTTGGCAATGCACTGGACTGTGCTTATGCCATTATCAAGTAAAAGGTAGGGAAACGGGAAAATTATCAAAGGATTAGAAACGGAATTTGGAAAAGAGGAGATAAAGACAGTTTGCTTTTAATAAAATAAAAACATAAACATTACATACATATTTATAGCATAAAATATATATAACATTCATACATTAAATTTTAATATCATGTTTATTAAAGAAGCTAAGTACATATTTACAAATATCTACATTAAAATTATATAAAAGACAAGATATAGAAGATGGAAGGGGAACTTTGATGGAAATGAGGTCAGATATAAAGGAAGAGGAATCGTGATTTGGACAAGAAAACAGAATATGATTAACATCACAAACTTCAGCGCCGCAGGTACAAGCAGGGCTCTGCACAATGCCAAGTCTGGCGAGATGAGCTGGAGTGCAGGTGTGACCCAAACGCAGACGTATCAAGATAGAAGTGGATCTCTTGCCAAACTTAACACCAGAAAACCAAGGCTTCGCCGGAATGCTAGGCTGAATGTTACGATAAAACTTCCCTTTAGAAGTATCATCCTCCCAGAGCCTTTTCCAGGAATCCTGCAAATAAGTCCTGGGAAGAGTGCCGAGGTCTTGAGAATAATTCATGTAGGGAAACAAATCACCGCATTCAACAGCATCATTAGCAAGTTGGTCCGCTTTCTCATTCCCTGCTATACCAGAATGAGAAGGAATCCAAGAAAAAAGTACAGAAAGGTCTCCTTGTGAGCAATTAATTAACAATCTGCGAATTTCGAAAATAATTGGATGATTTATTGAATAAAACGGAAATTTTAATAAAGCCTGAAGAGAACTCAGCGAATCAGTAAAAATTATAGTTTTCTGCAGGCGCATTAGAAGAATATATTCTACTGCTTTGAACAGTCCGAAACATTCCCCAGTGTAAACCGAAGATTCGGGGGGGAGTTTAATTTTTTGAACTATTTTGTATTGCGAATGAAATACACCCACTCCCACACAACTATTAGGATGTTTCGATGCATCTGTGAACATGGTATGCCACCCCTGAAATTCTGTATCCAAGAGGTTAGATAACACATTTTGACAGCTGACACTACGTTTTGAAATACCAGTTTGAAGCGTAATATTTGGTGACAAAATTAAAGAAGTATAGGAACAGTGAAATATAGGCATCATTTTACACTGGTTAATCGGAGCCTCAATATTATTATATTTTATGTAACTTTTAACGAGACACGGACTACTTTTTTTAGCCCAAAACTTAGATTTTGATACTAGTTCTGACAGACGACTAAGTTTCTCATGCAAGGGATGACTTGAAAGTTGTAAACATCGACTATAAAATCTGTCGGACAAATATTGCCGCCGTAAACTGAGAGGAGGCTGACCACACTCCACCTGTAAACAACTTATTGGAGAAGATTTCATGGCACCTGAAATAATTCTCAGAGCCTTAGACTGTATACCTTCCAATTTCTTGAAACCAGCAACACTACCAGGCTCCAATAAGAAGGTACCATAGTCCAGTACACTCCGTATTAATGCATTATAAAGTAACCTAAGAGAAAAAGGGTGGGCTCCCCACCAAATCCCGGCAAGACAACGAATAATATTTAATAAACGTTCACACTTGCCTACTACAAATTCGCAATGAGGATGACCTGTAAGTTTAGAATCTAAAATTACTCCTAAGAATTTAACATGTTTTTTAACAGGAATTGGCACGCTATCATATTCAACAAGAACTTCGGGAGGTTTCCGCATTCTTGAGAACAAGACAACAGCGCTTTTTGAAACTGAAAGATCAAGACCATTTTTAAAAAGCCACTGCTGAAGTAGAGACAAGGAAGAAGTCAAAGTGGTACACATTGTGTTAACAGAATGACCATGGGTGTACAGAAGAAGATCATCTGCATATTGGAGAACCTCTACTGACCCACAAAGTGAAGATTCTAAATCAAAAGAATAAATATTATATAAGATAGGTGAGAGAACTGAACCTTGGGGAAGGCCCTTCCAGACTAGTCTAGATACTTTATGACCGTCAATATCTACATTTATAACCCTCTCTGAAAGAATATTAATGATAAAATTAGTTAAAACATATGGAACTTTTAACAAAATTAGCTTCGTTTTCAGAATTGAGACGAGCACATTGTCATAAGCCGAGCGAATATCCAGAAAGGCTGCCAAAACCGAATCATCGTTTGTAAAAGCCAAACGGATATCTGTGGTAAATATACTTAGACTATCTAAAGTACTTTTTCCTTTTCTAAAACCATATTGAGATGGAGATAACAGGTCATTACTTTCAATAAACCATTCAAGTCTAATTTTGACAAGATGCTCAGCTAATTTAGCTAAGACAGAGGAAAGAGCTATAGGGCGGTAGGAAGAAGGATCAGTAGGAGCTTTGTTCAATTTTAAAATGGGAATAATTGTTTGTGATCTCCATGATAGAGGAACGTCACCTGACACCATAATAGAATTAATTAAATCAAGGTAAATCAAAAGGGAAGAATCACTAAGATTAGAAATAAAAGAGTAAATAATACCATCTTCTCCAGGTGACGAATCTTTAACATGGGAGAGAATACCTTTCAGCTCTAATAAAGAAAATGGGGAATTTAGATCTGAGCTATCAACACAAACAGAAGGGCAAATAGAAATTTTCTCTGGAACAAACGGGGGAGCTAAATGATCCATATAATCGTCAGCAAGTTCTGAAGACATTTTAGGAGAAGAAGACGAATTAAATGCTGACCTAAATCTTCTAATATTTCTCCAAACAACAGAAGGTGAAACAGATGGACAGATAGAAGAGCAAAATTTTTGCCAACCCTCATATTTCTTCTTTTTAAGAATCTTTTTGGTTTCCCTGGCTACTTCCAAATAATGATCAAAATTCTCTGATGTCATGGAATCACAATAAATTTTCTCAGCCTCTTTTCTTTTTTTGACGGCATCAGAGCATTCAGCGTCCCACCAAGGAGGGGAGGGAATTTTGCCCGAAACACAATTTTTGGTAGGAAAGGTCTCGTCAGCCGCCTCCAGCAAAATTTTAGAGAACCCCTCAGCGTCAGTCACATTTTGAACTTTAATCTTATTATCAACACACTGACTATAAGTATTCCAATCTGCATGACCTAATCTATATTTTATTCGTGGTTTGTTTACAGGAGGAGGATTTTTACAGGGAAAAGAAATAATTAAAGGAAAGTGATCACTGCCATAAGAATAAGGATGTGTAGACCAGGAAAAAGCAAGCGCCAAGTCAGGTGTACAAATTGACAAGTCTGGAACACTGGTTCCCTCATCAGGCTTTGTACGGCGAGTAGGTATACAAGAATTAAGAATGCACAAATTGTTTTCTTCAATAATTTCTAGTAATTGGTCTCCATAACATGTCGATATGGAGCTGCCCCACGACTGGTGCTGACAATTAAAGTCGCCCATAACCAGAAACGGTTTAGGCAATACAGAGAAAATGTTTCTAATTTCGGATAAAATATTCACAGATGGGCGAGCAAAATAAATGGAAACTATACAAATGTTATTTACAATGACGGCGATAATGGATATGTCTTGAGTATGAGATGGAAGATGTACAGGTGAGAATGAAAATGAATTTTTGATGAGTAAGGCAACACCACCATACCCATCATTTCTGTCGTCTCGGAGACAGGAGTAACCGGGAATATTGAATAAATACCCTGGTTTAAGCCATGTCTCAGAGAGTGCTACAGACATTGGTAGAAATTTATTTATAAGGAAAATTAAATCAGATTTTTTACTAACAATGCTTCGACAGTTCCACTGGACAATCTTGCCCAGATTGGCCATTAGAGAAAATAGATTTTAAAAGGTTAATAATTAAGGCAGCGTTGGACGGTAATTCATTATGGGAAGAGGCTGATTTTGAAAGAGCTTGAATTAAAGCTGAAATTAAATCTACAACATTCATTTCTTTTTCAGGATTTTTCTCTTGAAGTGCACAGCCATTTTGAGGCGCAGGAGGATCATAATCAGCAATAAGTTGTTGGTGAGAAGCCTGATCATATCCCTTCGCTAATTTAGGAGGGGAACGGGGCTTCAGAAATACCGTTTTACGGTGGTGTTTTGGAGATGCCATAGGTGCTAAAGTTTGTGTCTGTGGATGAGAAATGTGAGTACTAGGTGAAGAAGCTGGAAATGACATAACATCCGAAAACGATTTAGTGACTGGAGGGTGAAGTTTAATAGCTTCTGAGTATGACACACAATTCTGCGCCATATATAATTTAACTCTGTTTTGTCTTTCAAACTCAGGGCATGTTTTACTTATGGCAAAGTGATGGCCACCACAAGACAGACATGAAGCAGAATCAGGCTCAATGTCGCAGGAGTCACCAGTGTGACCTTGGCCACACCTGTAACATCGAGGCTTTGAACGACATTGAAGCTTTGTGTGCCCAAAGTGACAGCAATTGAAGCACTGAATGGTTGGGTACTTATAGAGCTCTACCGGAAGAGAATTGTAAAACATGAATACACGCTTTGGGAGCACTTGTCCATCAAAGGTCAAAACAACGGTTTGACTGGGTTTCCACTCAGGAATAGGTCCATGGACTTTATAATTCATTCTCCTTGCTTTAATGACTTTGCCGCAGCCGATGGGAACAGATACATTTTCAATAATTTCCTCTGAGGACCATTCTGCTGGGATACCACGAACAAGACCCATCCGGGTCACATTGAATGACGGCAGAAACGCTTTATAGTTGTGTGCTGGGAGATCTGTATCGTTTATAAACAAATTTGCCTCTTTATAATCAGAAAAAGATACTGACAATTTACTCCGACTCAAACGCTTTACTGATCCGTTGATAACATGTTTGATATCACGTCTCTTCAGGTATTGCCCAAAGGAAACTGGATGGAGTATTGGTGCTGATGAAGAATCGGTGCTCTGCTTCTGGACATGAACAATGTATGGCGAAACATCGGTCGCTTCGTACAAGACCCTACCGACCTGCGGCTGCTGCTGAGGCTTAGCTGTCTGCTGGGAATTTATTTGATTCTGACTGGTCTGAGAAGGCGCCGAAAGACCTTGATCAGCTTCTACAAGCTTTTTTTTCTTTCCGTCATCACCACTATCAGAATGGCAGGAACAAGCATTTGCATTAGATAAATCATTTTTAGAATGCTTCCTTTTTTTATTACAATGCCTGCAAACTTTAATAGCCCTAGACCTTTTCCTTTTCTCCGATCTCATAGAACCGTCCGTATCCATGCTCGAATCAACGAGCCTTGGAACGCCAGAGGATTCAATGCTGGAAATCGTAACATTATAACCGACCGGGGGAATGGTTCCCCCCGGATCGGGTGGTTCCTCCCCCATCAACCTGACAAAAAGTTTTAAAAACTTACCAAATCAGAGTAAATATTATATACACACAATATTAAACACGATAATTAATAACAAATATGTACAAACTGCTCTTAAAACCAGTACTAAATTAATTTTCAATTTAGCAAAAAGAAAAAGACGCCCGCCTCGTTCAAACGTTTCCCGCGCTTTCCCAGGAGAGCGTTTAATAATTTACGAACGCACCCGCGCGGCCATCTTGATTTTGATATTTTTTTTATTCAGACGTCATTCTGTTCAATGAGGTTGGAAAATTCGCATCGACGGAAGAGCGTCTGCACTGCATGCAAGAGGTTGCGGGTTCAAGTCCTGTCCCGAGCGAATTATTAACCTTATAAAAAACTTTATAATGCTAGCACGGGTTAGCGCTTTAGACAAAACAAAAAGTATATTATTTGTATAGTACCTATCTAAATTATTTACACGGCCGAGTGTAGTTTCAATTAACAAATAACGTACAAGACAGCTGTCACCTCAGTCTACCGTGACCACGAGCCCTGCAAGGTCTAAAACGTTGGGAGAATGTAAAAAGTTAAATAAAACAAGTTTTAAATCTGTTAAAATTTGTGTTGAAATTATTTTTGTGTCGCAGAAGTTAAATTGTTGGCATCATTAAATTATTTTTTGGTATTGCAAACGAAACAAGTAACGTTTCTGTTCAAAATATGTAGGTTGAGTAACGCTGACTAAGAACGTGCGAACGTTAGAACGAGAACTTGGGTAATAGGTAAGATAACAGTCTAGTAAGTATTCCTTGGTTTTGAACGGAATATCAAATATCTAGAGAACGTTACCTACTACGAAGCTTAACAATTTGATTGTATTCTACAATTTTCACTTTCTTTCCTGACCGTTTGTGATAAGAAGTTATTTTTCCTGCTTAAATGTATTTTAATTTACCGGAAAGTTATCGGAAATATAAGATTAATTTATGTTTATTAGTAAAGGCGCAGCAAATCAAATTACTTCACAAGCCAGAAGTTTCAATATTACTGCAATCAATTATGCAATAAGGTGTTCTTCTAACCTTATTTCTGTGACTAGCCATTTTCAATTTCCTCATTGCACGTGAAACATTAAAAAGTTTTTCACTTTTTCCAGCTAGTTCTTTCTAATAGTTGGAGAGCTGGTGACCAATCGAGATATTTTTTCGTACAAGGCTGGGAGTTGGTAGGCTGATAGAGTAGACTTCGCTGAGTCTGGGAAAAATATTTTTTTTTGGCCCGGTCGCGGTTGAAAGTTAGATTTTTTCGACTTTGAAAGTTTAAATGTATGGGTTGAGTCATTTCATTTTTGTCTACAAGGCTGGAAGTTTTTAGGCTGCCTTTTTCGTCTCCTCTGATCACGAAATCACTATTTATTACTAGCCGAATGCGGTAGAAATATTGTTTTTTATAACCTAGAAAGTGTGAATTTTTTGGTTATACAAATAAAACTTTTAACCACGCTCGGCCAAAAAAAAAAACAAATATTTTCTTGTTCAACGGAGTCTCAACAACTAACTTAGAAGTTTCTAGCCTTGTACGACAAAAAAAATATACTGAACCCATACATTTAAACTTTCAAAGTCGAAAAAAATCTAACTTTCAACCGCGACCGTGCCAAAAAAATATTTTTCCAAGACTCAGCGAAGTCTACTCTATCAGCCTACCAATTCCTAGCCTTGTACGAAAAAATATCTCGATTGGTCACCAGCTCTCTAACTATAATGTCCTGTACCGTACTGCTATAATTACCTTACTCTCTCGACAACTTTTTACCGGACTACACAAGAAGAGGATTATGATTTAAGAAGAGTTCGTTGTACACTTAATAAAATTGTCTTCTCCTGGTGCCTCTTCATTTTTAAAGGTCGGCTTTCAGCTCTTCACAAGCCGTTCTGTTTTTGGAAAGACAAAATCTTCTACGCTGAAAAACATCAAGGAATGGACCAAAGTGACCACTCTGGTGATTCATTGATATTTTTCAGGCAATACTTTAGTTTATTCTTCTGTCGACGGCTCTTATTGTTTGTATGTACATACATACATATAATTTACTGTTATCCAGTTAGAGGAAGGAAATAAAGATTAATGATTTAACAGAATTAACAGGCCCCGCATAATTGAACCTTGAACCTTTGAGACTTTTGAAGCGGATAAAGTCGATAGTGCATGATACTTTGCTTTCTAATTAATTATTAATTAATTAACATTAATTTCTTTGCCTATCTCTGTGTCCACTTTGTGGAATTATTAAGTAGCCTATAATAACATAGATATTGTGAACTGTTTGGCTTTATACTTGCTGTAAATAGCATAAAATGGTTGTTCCTTCGAGCAAAGGGAAAAGTATCAGCATTAAAAAAACATAATCTACGAAAGAAAATTCATTGAAATTCAAATGTATTTTATACACGGACTCTTTTAAAACTCTAGAAATAGTTCAAGCTTGACTGGTTTTTCCTTTATAACAATGGTTTGGAAATAAACAACGGCAGTAACCTTTACATAAATCACACATAACAATATATTAGGAAAGTTTTCCTGCGAGAGGGTTCGAGCTGAAATCTTCGACATTGGCGTCCGAGCCAGCTGTTGTGCGGGTCTTAACTCACTGGGATCTAGGGCTTGGACCTCATTACTGTGCAATTTTTAAATAGCTCTCTTCCTCAGACACCCCTTTTAGTAGAAATGTGATTTCCAACAAGTTGTATTCTATAAAATAAAAGTTGTTGGAAACCCATACAAAAAAGTCACAACCCAACAATTTGGATTTTTAAAAGGGTTGTATCATATCGCACACCAAAAAACCGAATTGTACACACGACAGCTAGCACGTCAGAGTGTAAACTTTTGTTGTTAAGTCGCCCGTAACGTGACCGAGTAGAGTGCTAGCGTGGGGTCGACATGCTGTCGTGTGTACACTTAAAACTATACGAGGTTCTCACCTAACCTTTTGATATGCAAATGCAACCAAGTTTATTTGGTACGCATTTAGTTTTTTTTTAATGTCAATAAATATTTCAAAAAAACATTATTGTGAAATTAAAAACGTAATACGAATTTGGTTCATGTAACCAACCAGGTGAAGCCATTGGATGAGGAGCACTAAACAGGCTAACAAAATATGTTGAGTACCTTGAAACATTTCCAGGGTTTTAAAAATGTGGCGAGTCTGGCCTACATCAAACGAAAATAATGGATATACGAAATCTTCTTCTTCAAGCTTATTACGTTGAGTTTTGGACTTTTCCAACGCTTACCATAAGTCATGCCCGGTTTACATTATTCCAGCGCTGGAATGCCGGAATGCTACTGGAATAATGTAAACTGGGCATTAAAATCTTGGGTTTATCTCATTCAGTATTTCTAGCCACCTTAAACGTTATCTGTACCTTTTAGTCCCAGTATCGTATCTACCCGTGGAATAAAGAGGGTGAAATCCTTCAGGCGAGGAGGGCATACCCACCCTTACAAATTAACTCGAGTCACAGCAATAAGCACGTTGAACCCTCAACCTTTTGGCCGCGTGTGTGGTCGCGCCCGTAATGAGTCGCACCCAACTGGAGAAGAATAAATAGCGCAGACAAAACGACTACGATTTATATGGATTTAAGGCTCCCCCAAACAGGCGCGTTTTTATCGGCTGATGCGTTATTGCGATATCTGATTTCAGTACATTTTGTATTAGGATGGCGATGGAGTTACACACTGCTGCGATAATAACGCGGCAAAGTTCCTAATACAAAATGTACTGATAACAGATATCGCAATAACGATATTATGGACCGATAAAACGCGCCTGTGTGCCGTTAAAAAGGTCATTGGGCGAAATCTGACCCGGTTTTAAAAAAAAAGAAATGATATGAAATGAAATAGTTTATTTGTTAAAGGCTCCCCACACAGGCGCGTTTTTGCGTTTGCGTTATTGTGATATATGTTTTCAGTACATTTGATCGCCATGGAGTTACACACTGCTGCGGTAAGAACGCAAAGGCATTCCTAATACAAAATGTACTGAAAACTTGCAATAACGCATCCGATCTTACCGACCGATAAAACGCACCTATGTGGTGCCTAAAAAAAGGTTACAGATGAATATTCTGGCTCCCAAACTAGGATTTCCTGTGCGATGGGTAGCCTGACTACCCATAACAAAACAGACAAGCGCGAGTTAAACTCGCGTGGAGAGGGTTCCGTTCATCCGACGTTCATTTACGCACAAATGTTGAGAAACCATACCAAACTATACCGCGATCCGCGATCTGTTGGCTGATTTGAGGAGCTGATGCTATAAAATTAATTTATTATTTTCCTATGTTATTTTATACTTCATGGACTTCTTATAGGTTTTCCTATAATCTGTAGGTAAAGACCTATTTTCTGTAATTTTTTCACTTTTGGAGATAAGATAGTTTCGGAGAAAAGAGCCAGGAATGGTAAACTATCGCCTATTTTCTTAAATAACTTAAAACATTCAACATTAGACAAAACAAGTAATAGTCTGGACCTCTCTTACATATTGTCACTTCTTTTCTAATGTATATTCTTCCACTAAAAGGACGAAACCTCGAGGTATTGGATACAATTTGATTTACGATCACGGCAAATTAATTAGTCGTTTATTTGGATGCGCCATATTTTTGCCTCTAGACGAGTAATTTTATTATAATTAATAGCCTCTGTTTATTCGATGAGGTTGTTTGGCCGCAGAATTGTTCTTAATTAGATATTTAGTTACAAATAAGTAATGTTTAATAATTCACTGCACATACTCTGTATTATAATAAACACCATGCTTCGTTCCATAGAGAGTGAAATAGGATATCAATTAATTAACTCTTCTTCTTCTTCTTCAGCATTTTTTTCTCCATTGCTGGACGTATGCCTCTTCATTCTTCTTCCATTTTAGCCGGTCTGCAGCTATTGTGGTCCAGGTTGAGCCTGCTGCGGCCTTAAGGTTGGAAGATCAGTAGCGTGGCGGAAAATTCAAAATTTTCACAGTTTTTTACATTTTGTAGCTAAACCGAGCTATTTTTGTTCAGCGATTTTCCGTTCGCGGCAATAACATAGTATTCCTTTAATTATTGTAAACAACAGAACAACAATAATTCAGCCGATTATGTGTTCTGGTCTACGACATGTTTTTTGGGCAGTGCCACTGCTTCGTAGACCAGAACACATTTTTATTTTTTTCGTGAATTTCAAATGCAGGCCATGCCGACAGGCGACATTAAGCCTACCTGCAATGATTTTTGTCCGAATAATCTAAAATAAATTAAAATCTATTGAAATACAATTTCTTCCAACTCCAGTCTTTCGACGTTGATCGCGAATTACTTGAATAAAAGTCCCATAAACTGACAGGTTTTTTGTACTATTCTGAGCACTAAGGCTTTGGGGAAGTTTTTTAAATTAAAAGAAAATCCTTCAGACCGTTAGTTATTTTAGTGATGATTTCTCGAAAACAACATTTTTGGACTTTGGATCAAAATTGCGGTAATTTTTAGAAGTCCATAGCTGATCATGATTTTTTTGGTAATAGATAAATTATCTGAGACCCTAAAAAATAAAACGTATCTCTAAAAAGTCGAAACAAAAAAAAGTTAAAATATAAAATCCAATGCTAGGTAATTTAAAAAAAAAAACCTTAAAAGCCCCATAACTTCTAAACGACAAAAAAATGGCTGAACATACACGGGGGTGATTCGGGTAGCCCTCGGTGTCAGCTATCTAGATTTTCTCGCTTGACGTCTATGTTTGGGCCACCCTGTATAACAAAAGAAAGGGAGAGTGATATAATATCCGTGTAGTTATGGCGCTCTTGTCAAACAGGCAGCAACGAAAATAACTATACAATTAACAAAATGATTAAAACTGATTTCAGGAATAAATTTAAAATTACCCTGTATTTGCTCGTACTTGTGGAGCCAACTAAGGCGCAAGTGATGTTTATTTTTAACGAGAGTTAGCAAAGTGGACCATTATGCTTTTGTTTTCTCACCAAAACTAATGAACAGAAATATTCCATTCACTATTCAAGACACCAATAACAACTCGTCGCGACAAACGGCCGTCGATCCATCAAACGTTTTCAAAACTAGCTGGGGGCTAATATTCTCGTGAATCTCGCATTTGAAAGATCGAAGGAAAAGTCTCATTTGGCGGCAAATCTCACATCTCCTATTCTCACGAAGTTATCCTCGATATAGGGCACAAGATTTCTGAGAGATGTTTGCCTTTTCGCTAGACATAACTAGATAGATAGATAGATAGAAAGACGTTTATTAATAGCCACGGAAATAAGTACAATGATAAAAAAATAAGACAGGACATGGACACACAATTACTTACAAACTAGGTACAAGCGACATAACTGTCGGAACATCTCCGCAGCTAAAAATAGGAACTGACTCAGCACTTGTTGTAGGTTACCTATGTAAGCCTACAACACTGATTTTCAGTCAGCCCCTGAGTCATCCACTCCCGACCGTCACAAGAAAAATAACACTAGGTACATATATATCAAATTCAAATTGGTAGGTATGTAATAAAAATATATCAATAATTATCATTTGGGACTTGTACAGAAAGAGATACCAGGCTCTGCAATTCTCCTCAGTATGTGCGCGCCTAAAGCAACAGTAGGTACTCAAGTGGTCGGGAGCAGTCGAGATCTAAATGACATGAGATTTTTCCTCCGCGATGTGTCGAATGCGAGATTCCCGAGAATTTGCCCCCTGAACGCAGTAGGGCTCGATATCAAAATGTAGTTGCCATTGTCGCGCTTGATAAATATGAGCCTTGACGTTGACAAATGGACGGGCAAAGAATTGCCGCTGCGAAGTCACGGCGGAGGGTAGCTTACAGCTTCAGCTTGTGGTGCAGGGTGACACAGTCGCATCTTCCGTCGTCGGCTTCTTAAAGTATACCTATACAGTCATATATTGTTGTCCTCAAAAAACACAAATGGCCAATGTTGCCATCAACACGATACAATAGGCCAATGTTGCCCTCAACACGACACAACAGGCCAATGTTGCCCTCAACACGACACAACAGGCCAATGTTGCCCTCAACACGACACAACAGGCCAATGTTGACCTCAACACGACACAATAGGCCAATGTTGCCCTCAACACGACACAACAGGCCAATGTTGCCCTCAACACGACACAACAGGCCAATTTTGCCCTCAACACGACACAACAGGCCAATGTTGCCCTCAACACGAGGTTAAACTAGGGTGCTGTGAGCGCTTCCCCTTCAGTTGCTTGGACATGAAGAAGTCTTCACTCATAAAGAATTTCAACAGAAAATTTATGAAAATGAATGTAGAGAAATATATTCAGGTTCAGCAATTTGGAGTGCGATATTTTTCTGAAGAAATTACCCTCACCTATAATACCATGGGTTGGCTGTAAAGTCAGAACGCCGGGGGTAGGTACCTCCCGTCGTTTGCTGGGACATTTTGTGTTTAATCAACAGTTAACGGTTGATGTTGTCAAAAATCTATTCGTTTCCAAAGTACAATCCTTTTCTCCGTAACTTTTACTCGGATAAAATGCATGATGTCGATCGTTCTGAGCGGGATTTTACCAACTCTAGGGTGGTATTCTAGAACGCTACTTAAACTCAGTTTAAACAGAGTTCAGACTGTCGATAAAACAGTGCATGTTTTGATATGAAGGGAGGGATATTCAAATCAAACATGCACTGTTTTACCGACAGTCGACACTATCAAACTCTACTTAAACTAAGTTTAAACAGAGTTCAAGGAGCCTTCTAGTTTTAACTGAGTTTAAACAGAGTTTAAGTAGCGTTCTAGTTTGAACTGAGTTTAAATAGCGTTCTAGAATACCACCCTTAGGGTGGTATTAATAGTCGTCTGAGATCACCTCCTTGAGTTTGATCATTTTAAAGATTTTAATTTATTGTAAGAGAATGATTCAACTTTGGACTATGAAATATAGTTGCAGACACAGATAATTAAGATATCGACATGTGGACTAAGTTTTGATTTTATATTCCTAGTAATAAAAAAATATCACGGAACTTCGTTTAGAAGTAGTAGTTCCGTGATATTTTTTTATTACTAGGAATATAAAATTAAAAGTTAGTCCACATGTCGATAGCTTAATTATCTGTGTCTGCATCTATATTTCATCGTCCAAAGTTGAATCACAATTCTCTTACAATAAATTAAAATGTTGAAAAGTGTGAGCGAGAGGGCTGCAAAGCTGAAGGATTCTTAACTTGGATCTATGTTATAAATAATCAGCCTTTTTCCGCAACTTCGCCCCTGTGAACATTACGAACATATTTCAGGAAATTCAAGAAAACCTTTCACATTTTTACACCCGTTGTTTTTGGCTCTGCGTCGTTTGTCAGTAAGTAAGTTAGTCACGATACTATAATTTATTGCTATGGATATGCATGGCTATGGATATCATATGAATAGTCGGTGACTTTGCATATAATATAGACTCCAGGGCAGAATCACCAACTAGATTTATAAGCCACGGCAAAAAGTAACATTTCACCACGCTGTACCGCTGCCAGCGAATTCATCTCGACAATGAATAGGCGAGGCGATTGACAAATAGGCTGCAGGTATACTCGCATTGCGTTGGCACGTAGAGATTCATCGCTAACGTTTCCTGGGGCCTTAGCCTGTAACGCAATGGTGCCAAAATTGTCTCCCAGTTGACGGCTTAAATTAAGATTTATTAATGCTGTCGGTCCTTTTAATGGTTTGTAGTACAGCAAAGAATATTCTGATTCTAATTCTATGTAGAGTATTAATTCTTTCGCTGTAGGGGAAAATGAGGAAACCCCAGTTTTGTCCTTCTGCTGGGACGCCATCGACACGCCATTGCGTTAAAGGCTAAGGCCCCTGGACAGGTTTTTTTAATGGCCCATTGGTGTGAAGAGGGTGATTATCTTCATCGTTCTTGCGGAGGACACTCCCTGTTTGAAGGCAAAGGAGATCGTGGTCGGCTCTGCCAAATTATGCGTTTTCACCAATATCGTAGAACAAAAGCTTTTTAAAATATATATTTTTTTTTTTTTTGAGAAGACAAACCGAATTTTTATAGTAAATTATCACTGTCAGTTTTATGAAATTGCCATTTTTGGCGGTTTTAGGCAGGAACACTATAGCGCGCGCTGTTGACCTCGATATGACCACATAATTAAGTTCAAAACGTGTGGAATTG
The DNA here is from genome assembly GCA_949319315.1 of Zelleria hepariella. Taxonomy (NCBI): domain Eukaryota; kingdom Metazoa; phylum Arthropoda; class Insecta; order Lepidoptera; family Yponomeutidae; genus Zelleria; species Zelleria hepariella. Next base: position 2,162,887 of record OX439388.1, read on the forward strand.
AGGTTATATTCGTGGTCACGGCCGCTGCAACGCAGCCGAAATAAATATTGACAATGATTCAAAGTTAGATATATGGTCCAGCAATGGTAGAAAAAAAACTAAGGCCTTTACATCTGCGTAATGAGATGATCTATACAGCGTCCAATGGCACCTTCACTCACACTACATGGGTGAAGAGACCACCCGGCGCTGCAGTGCCTGGGAAATTGTTCTAGATGGAGTAGGCTTGCCCGACACCAAAACCGTCCTGACAGCTTAGTCGGCCTGGCCCACTGGCAATGCTAGAAGTAGGTACCTACCTACGGGTGAATTATGCCTAGTTCACTTTGGGTTTGGAATAGCCTCTAACTTATCTTTTACGTTGCTAAAGCTGTTATACAGTTAGTTGTTCGAAAAACGAAATAAGTGTTACGCAAATGAAGCCAGCTGTATAAGAAAAAAACTGTACAAAACTTCAAAGACCCTAAAAACAAAATATGCAATTTCACAAAACACGTAGTTAGAACATACTTGAAAATTAGTATTCTAAACAAAAACGTCAACTTCTACTTCTTGTATGTAATTCTATGCATTTCATTGCCATGCTTTCTTACCTAAATCTTAGGTTAATTTTCATGCAAAAACATAAATGTGTAGCATCTTTATCGTAGACAAATTAAGCTAATTAGAGAGAAAACAGTCACCCGCTGCAGACATTGGAACGAAAATTACGCTCCTAGTGGAACGTTTACACCCAACGATCCAAAACAAGGGGGATTTCACTCTTACATCATTTTGTTCACCAACTCTGAAGGGGGCACACGAGTAGAAAGCGGTAGAGTCAACTAGTAGCATTTCTCTAGGTCAGTGTTTTTCAACCGGTGAATTGCGACCCTTACCTTAGGAGGATCACGAAGCTTCTTTGGGGTATCACGATGCTTCTTCAGGAGGGTTTTTGGGTCATGGTTATGGTCTAGAGGTGTACATAACTGACAAAACCCTGGTTGGGGGTCGTGAAAGAGTTTTCCACGCTAGGAGGTCGCGTCATGAAAATGGTTGAAAAAAACTGGAGATTTATGAAAAATGTACTGCCACCCAGTTCATTTTACTGCCACCCAGTTATTTTTTCATAAATCGAACTTCGATTTTCGCCAATGGTAATCGGCTTCGTCTTAGCCGGTAGACCCCAGCTCTAGGTTTTAGCTGAAAACCAGCAATCTCTTCTCCCCTGCAAGCGTAGCATAAGGATGGGTTAAGCAGTATAAAAGGGGGTTATAACTACATTTATTGCATCTCACTCTTTTCTATGCGCTCTGTCTGACCCATTCTTATGAATATGCTACGCTTGATGAGCAGATAATAAATTTTCTGCAAAACTCGAACAAAACTGAGACTATCGACAATGCTTATTTATTTGAAAATAATTTTATTTATTATGGCGCGTTGCGAGACTTGTGGGTGCATTTTTCGGAATACTAAATACTTTTCACAATGTTTGAATACTTTTTCCCAGTAGCCGAACGCGCTCTCATACAAACACCAGATTTGTTATTTCGGTCTAAAAACACCGTTGGGGGAAGCCGGGGCAAAATGGATGTCGAAAATTATGTTAATGCATTATGATAATGCTGCTAACGACTCCTCACAAGGGGCAGATGGTGACAATTGGGCTTATACACCCTCGGCTAATCCTCTTTCTTTCGGCTCAATTAAGTTTATTATAGAGACTGAAATGGATTAAACATCAAAAGAAGGCTACGCGGCAATACCTCCTGGCATTTTGAGGGCGTTTTACGTTTTCCTGAGTTATTTCATTTCACCTTGTACAAGCTAAGCGAGACAACGCTAGTTTTGAAGTCCGTTCTAAATGTTTTCACGCATCGTACCATCCCGTTGTACACACGACAGCACGTCGACCCTTACACGCTAGCACTCTACTAGGTTACGTTACGGGTGACTTTACAACAAAAGTGTACCTACATTCTGTCGTGTGTACCATCCTACAGCGCGAAAGTAATGCGGACTGTAGCTGTAGATACCAAAATATGCGTTTTTATAACAAAGTGAAATCCTGTGGGTGCCTTCGGAACATAACAAAGAAGAGGCTTAATGCTTTTAAGCCTGAACCCTTCAGGGCTTTGCAAAGGATTCGCCTTAATTGAGAGCCATCCCGGTAGCGACGCATATTGCCTATTATTGTAGGTGCTGTTATTTTTCGTTCTGTTTGGATTACCTATTTCATTGGTATTTTTGTATACATATAAGATACATATTTAGTGTAGCGTCAGATCAGATTTTAGGCTAGCGTCGAGTTTCACAGTCCAAATTTGCCATTTCATTAGCCAATTATGTTAGTACGAAACGGACTATAATCCTGTTTCAAAGGTTTTTTTTCCTGGTGTACAATAAAGAGTCCTCGATCTATCCCTTCGAAGTTATCTATACAGGAATATTTATCTACTAGCTGTGCCCGCGACTTTGTATGCGTTTTTACACATGTGACATTTAATTTAAATTCGACTGTGGAGGAAAACTCAAAAGGAAGGTTTTTTTTAACCCCCGACCAACAAAGAGGGGTGTCATAAGTTTGATAGCTTTGTGTGTGTGTCTGTTTATGTGTTTATGAGGGTGTGCCTGCCTGTGTGTCTGTCTGTGTGTGTGTGTGCCATAATCTAAACAATAAATTTATGATAAAATATGTTTTGTTTAGATTAGGTATCGCCCGTGTAAGATACCAGGAAGCTTAGCATAAGAATTGCCTGGGAAGTATGGGGGTTTATTTTGTATCTCCATCGACGTAGAGTGGGATAGATAAAGTTATAAGCCCATAGATAAGGTCTTACCCATTCTCATGCTAAGCCAGCAAGCAAAGTATAAGGTTGGGTTAGAGCGTATCTACCGCAAATAACTCTGTCTATCCCGCTCTACGGCAAACAAAATATATTTTTTTAATATCGCACCCCCCGGCGAATAAACCCGTAACATCAAAAACGTAATTGTTCAGGAAAAAATAAAAACTGATTTTTCGTCACAACTCACTAAGTACATATGGTAGAAAAGTCATTTAGGTATCAATTTACAGGTAATTTTTTTGCTCACTACATATTGAAACATTATTAATCTATAGATAACACTACGGAAGTTATTAAACAAAATGTATGATACCAATATTAAAATCTTGTTTTATAACTGCAAAGTGATATTGCGGTTTTATTCGTTGTAAAATCGAAACCGAACATTTACAGCATCATAGTAATAAAGGAATATTCGCTGATATTTTGCATAGATACTCTTTTCGGTAAGAGCACATTATGGCTTTATTCTCGGCATATGTAAAGTGACTGTGTTAGATAATGGCTCATTATCTTTTTATTCTGGTACAAATTTCTAAGAATATGAAATGTAAGTGTCATTTACAATTTTTCATATACATTTTAATTCTCCATAAGTGCCCCTTGTAGCAATGACTTGTATAAAATAAGTAGGTAAAGGAGTCCAGGAAACTTTGAATACATACCCAAAGTAGTTAACGAAACAAATCGTATTAAAAATCGACAGTATAATGGAAGAAAAACACAATAAAATTAAAAACTTCCAAAAACAAAGGCAAAAAAGTTAGCAAAAAGTGAAATTTTCAACTTTTTATGCCTTTGTTTTTGGAAGTGTTTGAATCATTAAATAACAATTTAATTCGAAACTTCTTCTTCTTCTGGTGCCTCTCCACTATTGGAGGTTGGCAGTCGGCTGTTCATTATGTCATTCTGTCCTTAGCTAGACTAAAGAGATCTTATATGGTGACCACTCCTGTTCATTCTTTGATGTTTTTCAGCAAACTCTTTCTTCTTCTGCCGACGCTTTTTCCTTCCTCAATCTTTGCCTATCAGGATAATTGGAGAAGTCTATCGTATCTAATCTCATTAATTACTTATCTATTTCTATTGTGTGTTTTAAATTAGTTCTCTTTTGTATGACATATCCTTATCCTTATACTTAAGATACCACTACTTTTCGAAAGCTTCAATCTTCCTATTTATTTGATCTTTACGATCCATTTTTCATATACATTCACAACCGTCGTACATTTCTATAGGCTAGATGTAACATTGAAGCCTCCTGATCTGGATCTGGAGGTTATGATCGCATAGCAAATGGATAGAAGATAAACCTTTATTTGCTTCATAAACAAACGTAGGTAAAAACCAAAGTCAACTTAAACCATATTAAAACAGAAGAAAAATACAAACTTGGTTACCTTAGAGCCTGTGAGTTTTACCAGTTTGATTGGCTTCTTCACATACGATTATCACCGTGTTAGTCTGGCTCCAGTAAAGGTTCTGAATTATTCGCTTATCTCTGCTATCAATTCTAACGTCTTGTAGACGACGCATTAGTACCTATAACCGGGCTTAGCATGATCAAAGGCCTTCTTGTATTCTATCAAGCAAATGAAAACGTCAGTTTGCAAGTCTCTGGACTTGTGGTCTAGGTAGGTGCAAAGAAGACTTATCTGGTTCTTAGCCCTGACCTGAAACTGAAATAGCTATTGGCAATGCCTATGCTCATTGTACTTCACTCTGATCCTCTCATGAAGAATGAAGAGAACCATACCTGGCTTAACAAACTTATTGTGCGGTAATCGCAGTATTTCTTCATGTCAGTAGAGTGACAAAGGTTGAAATTTAAAATTTTTGTGGTAATATCCCAGTGCTGTAAAAGGTTTTGAAAGACCTGGAGAGCGCATAATTATTAGAGTATGTTTTTAATGGGCTTGAATTAATCTGGTCTTAGTGATTTACCAGTTTTGGCTCTTTTTAGAGCCTTAACTAGTTACTTTTGATCAAAGGATTGAAGGACCAGTTTCATAGATCAGTATATTGGCAAACAGCGTTTTCACGCGGATTTTTATACTTCCTGCATACAGAATTAAATGTATGCAGAAACCTTGGTGTTACTTAAGCCTTATGAGATCATTTATACATCGTTTAGTGGCAATTACTTACAAAGGCGTTACTAAGTTCAAGTACCTAGGTTTTACGGTAACTGATCCAAACACCCGAGAAGGCGAGATAGAGATCAGAATTAAAAATGCATCCCGATACTCCGCGGCTCTCCACGAAGTGATCACGTCGAAGCACCTAACAAGAAGAACGAAAATACGCATTTATAAGAACCATCTTTATGTACGGATGTGAAACTTGGACACTGACGCAAAAAGAAAAGATCAAAATATTTTGACCTACCAAGGGAGAAGACGGCACCTTTAGGATCCGGTAAAACGCCCAACACATGGCCGAGCCCAACATAATCGGAGAGACTAAAACTGCAAGACTCCGCTGCCTTGGTCACGTATAAAGAATGGGAGAGGATCGGGCAGCTAAAACAGCATACGAACGGCAACCTTGTGCACGTCTATCAATTGGACGTCCCAAGTATCGCTGTATTGACGAAGTCTCAAAGGACTTGCGCGAACTCCAAGTGGAAGATTAGAAAGAAGTGATGCAGGACGGAGAGATATGGCGTCTTTTGGTTGCGGAGGCCAAGATCCACTTCAAGTCGCTGAGCCAGCGTAGTAAGTAAGTGGCAACTCACACCACATGGGTGCAGTGACCACATGCTGCAGTGACTGGGAAATCAGTCAATGAATTCCGGTTTTATCCTTTACGCAACCCAGCCATCTCCTTTATCTCCAAATTCCATATCATGGTTGTTCCATTCTTTATAGAACTTCGAGCCCACCACTCATATTTTACACAAGTTTTTTTTTCTTGTACAATATTGTCCGGTTGTGAGAGTTTGTGTAGCCGTTTTCTCTCCATAAGGTTTACTACATCATACGAGACATAAACTTAAGACATCTTCGTCTATCTATAGCTGTTTCTTGTTCTTTATTCCTCGCAAAATCGTCCTTTCATAGTGACTACCACATCGATGACATATTGTTAGATTTATTATTACATCATTACTGGAAAAAAAATATAACAGCAAAAAGCTAAACGGTTTTACAGACATAGCAAAACCAGTTCCTATTTTGTAAACATGCATTACAGTCATGGTGATCAAAATATTTCACGAGAATAAAGCCGTAAAGGCTTTTGTAATTTCTGCATACAATAAATGTATCAGTAAGGGATGACTGCGGTTTTATTCTTTGTTCAAATTGTTGAGTATGGTCAGACGAATAAAGCCATATTTTTAAATATCTCTTTAAATATGGTATTTCAGGGTCTGAAAAAAATTACACTTATGTATTCGGCATCGGAGATGACGTTTCTGCAATAACAATAAAAAAGCCGTAATAGCACTTTACGGGTTTATTCTGCGGGGGGTGCGATATCAAGTTGGGCTCAGTAGAGTAAATATTTAAAAAAAGGCACAAAAAAATTTCAACCTCGCGTGGGTTCAAATCCAGAACATTTCGACCGCGACGCAACAGTTAAGTACTACATTTCTAACATCGATAAACTTTGTCCGACCTCCACCGAAAACCACTCACAATTCCCTCCAGCAAGCATCATAAGGCTGGGTTAGAGCGTATCTATGGCTCTGTCCATCCCGCTCTCCGTCAAACAATAGAGTGAGATACCTATTATTTTAGAACAGTGGGTAGAACAGTGGACTCTGAAGTGAAAGGTCCTAGGTTCGATTCCCGGTGCGGGCATGTATCTATGACTTTGTTTAATTTCAAAGTTACGTACATTGTGAATTTGTAGTAGCAATACCACTCGTTGACGGTGAAGGAAAACATCGTGAGGAAACCCGAGTGTGAGGCATTATACCCTCAACGCAAAAATCGCCAACCCGCATTGAGCACGCGTGGTGATTAAGCTCGAACTCTCTCTCTGAGAGAAGGCCTTTGCCCAGCTAGTGGGACATGTACAATTGTACAGTCTACATCTTACTTACTTTTTTTACCTATTATTTTAAACCCATAGATACGCTCTAACCCGGCCTTATGCTACGCTTGAAGAACTAACATTTTCCGCCAAAATAAAATAAAAACAAATGCCGATTTTTCATTTACAATATGCGCCCCAAATGCCAAAAGTCGTAGCGTGCTATTATACAGAGTGTTAAAATAAATAAATAAAAGACCGCCAACAAAGCGGGAGACCACGTATACGTACGTATACATCGTATAGTCCTCATCATAACGAACATTTTTTCCCAAGGAACTATGCCTGGGAAATCAACGATTTCCGAGATAATAAAGTCGGACTTAATTTTTTTATTTTTTTTTCAGAAATATGTTCAGTATCACGTTCTTAACATACCTTCTCAAGAAGCCGTATCAAAATTATGAACATTTCTTACAAAAAATCAAGTTAAAATTGCAACCCGCAATGTAGGTTTTCGAGAGAATGTGGTTCAAAGTCGGACTTTTAATTTTTTTTTGCAGAAATATGTTCAGTATCACGTTCTTAACATACCTTCTCAAGAAGCCATATCCAAATTATGAATATTTCTTACAAAAAACGAAGTTAAAATTGCAACCCGCAATGTATTCTAAACATCGGATAGCCTAAGTTACTCCCAGAAACGTAAGTTACGACCATGTTAAGTTTGGTTGAAAACTATTCAGCGGTGTTCGCGTTTATCGTGTTCATACAGACAGACAGACAGACAGACAGACAGACAGACAGACAGACAGACAGACAGACAGACATAAACCGTTTTTTTTTGCATTTTTGGATTCAGTATAGTTTACTTAGTAACCCCTGCTAGTTTTTTTCTAAAAATATTCAATGTACAGAATTGACTTCGCTAGAGTTTTATTATAAGTATAGATTTATTCAGCCCATAAAATTCCGTGAATACTTTTTAGTCCTCAATCTAGGTACCTACTCTGTTGTAAAAATAGTTAAGAAAAAAAATAGTGGGCCTTGAAAAAAAAAAAAGTGCATTGTAGCGACCTATGGGGCATATTCCACACACAGTGCGTGCGTAGCCGATTCAGCATTAAAAAGGTTATAAAAAAGGTTAGGTTCCTAACCGACTACTCAAAGAACATCGAGTTTTCACGGCTGTCAAATTTCACTTTTTCTGAAGTATTAATCTGTGTAATTTAACAATGCAAAATTGCATTGTTAATGCAAAATTTAACAGCCACATCCCGGTTCTTGTATGGCCAAGCCAATGAGCGCCATCTACCAATGGCTTTGAATTCAGCCTTTAACTGTCAGTAGAAAACGGGCCATAAACAACTAATTGTAATTTTATGAAATGGGCCACAGTAAGCTGGTTCAAAATAAAGAAGTGTAGCTGTACTTTAATTTCAAATACTCAACAAAGTACATAATACATTTTGTCTAATTATGTCTACCCACCTCGGTAGAGTGAAATAGTAAGATAGATAAACTAACGGACGGGCAGATGAAATATACTCCGGCTGTGATATAGGTCCGACCCCACATATCATTCATTGTTGCTCACAAACCTAACTTCCAGACCTCGGGCACAGTACAAGAATTGAAAAGTAGAGTAACTCCGCTGTGTTTTTTTTAAATAATGAGGCCGTTTCAGAGGCGAATTACAGACACTGACTATAATTCCAAATTTTTATTTCTTGTGTTTGTGAAATTTATTGATCTTTTATTTCATAAAACATGAAGATAAAACCAGCCAAGGGCGAGTCGGACTCGCGCACGAAGGGTTCCATACCATTATCTATAAAAAGGGCAAACAAATCACGTTTGTTGTATGAGAGCCTCCTTAAATATTTATTTTATTCTGTTTTTTAGTATTTTTGTTATAGCAGCAACAGAAATACGTAATCTGTGAAAATTTCAGCTTTCTAACTATCACGGTTCTTGTGATAATAATATAGCCTGGTGACAGACGGACAGATAGACAAACGGATGGACACTATGGACAGCGGAGTCTTAGTAATCGGGTTCCGTTTTAACCTTTGGTACGGAATCCTAAAAAAACGAGCCACATGAGATCGATTGACGGCACTGACGCTTTTGAATATTAAAACTATTAGTATGTTTGGAGATGTAGTTACCGAGAATACTGAAATTCGAGGCTTGGTAGGTATAAGGCGTAGTGGCCGTTTGTACGTAGATAAACTACTGTATTTTCTTATCGTTATGCCGAGGATAGGGTGGGATAATTTATAAATTTGAGCACTAAATTTCAGCCCAGATGAGGCTTTGTGGTTTGCAGTAGCGAATGAAAAAGGTTGATATATTATATAGGTTACATTCATATTTTATTCAACCATAAACCCGTATTTTTGTCATAGTTTGCGTATTTTTTTAAATCTATTTATCACTTTTCAATTAAGTACAAAGTTTATCCCATCATCTTAGTCAGTAAATTGACAGGTCGAACTGTCACGTTAGTGAAAAAGGGCAGGACTTTTTCACTAACATGACAGTTCCACCTGTCAGTTTGCTCTAACATGACAGTTCAACCTGTCAGTTTGCTGACTAAGGCCCGGTTTCTGAATAGAGAATTTTACTAAGTAAATACTTAACTATCGTTCTGTCACGTTTTTTGTAAGAAATCCGCAGAGGCAGAACGATATTTAAGTACTTGCTTAGCGAATTTCTCAAATCAGAAACCGGCAGTAAGATTAAGAGATAGACTTATGTTAAATACTTACCGGAGGTACAAAGAAAATAATTTACTACCTGATGGCATGCATTATTTTTAATACAGTCGTTTACTTATGTTTTGAAATCAATATAAAACATGCAAAAAATAATTTGAAGGATTATAAACAACAATAAAATATACAAAAATATCTAAATTTCTAACGCATTTTTGTCGAACATCACAATGGAGGTATACTTATAGCAAGTAGAAACAATGTAAATATAATAGCTACTCTATAAATATCTATCTGCCAGTTTCTGATTTGGGAAATCCGCTAAGCAAGTACTTAAATATCGTTCTGCCTCTGCGGATTTCTCACAAAAGAACGTGACAGAACGATAGTTAAGTATTTACCTAGTAAAATTCTCAATAAAAAAACCGGGCCTATGTTCCTTTATCAAATATTATCACAAATTCACCATATAAGTTTCCCTAAACCACATTAGCTATAAAAAAATGTCATCGAGCTCGTCGCTGGATAGCCTCTCCAAGGCTTTCGACTAGAATCTCCATGCTGAAACAAACAAACAACCATCATCAATACAGTTCCATTACTGACCGAAATACAACACACATCACAGGGCTCGGATAAAATATGTAAATAGGTAAATATTTTTATTTCAAGAATTTGGATTCATAATTTGATTTCCTACATAAATTATGATGTTGTGAGCAGCTAAATTCATATTTTGGGGATTATAATCTATTTTTACATCTTATTTTAAACAATTATCTTAGAATGCAGTGTTTTCAGATTGTTACTACAGGGTGCACTCTAAGTCGATAGCGGAACTTTAAGTAGGCTGTCTGCTGATCAATACAAACAACTTGTACTAGGTGGCGAAAAAAATGGAGCGAAAAAAAAAATGCTGTTTCATACATTTGCCGCAGTACTAAGTTGACCTTTTGTATGGAACAGCTGATATTTTATTCGCTCTATTTTTTTCGCCACCTGATACAAGTTGTTTGTAGTGATCAATAGACAGCCTACTTAAAGTTTCGCTATCGACTTAGAGTGCACCCTGTAGTTGTTTTTTTACTCCATATTTCCTTTTATTCAATTAATGCAATAACATTTAATCATTTTAGATTACAACCATTAAACACATTTGTATGTTTTCGATTTCATAACCCTATGATAGAACGTAGAACTAAATTTTTTTTACTGACGCTACTCGAGAACTGTCATTTTCGGTTCAGTTCCAAAATCCCGGTATTAAAATTCCGGTATTATGCCATTCTGATCCCGCACGCATTACATCTGAGCGCTTACCTGCCATAGCTGTCAGGATGGTATAGGTGCTGGGCAAGCCTACTCCATCTAAAACAATGTCCCAGGCACTGCAGCGCCGAGTGGTCTTTTCATCCATCTAGTGTGAGTGTAGGTACCACTGGACGCTGAATAAATCATCTCATCATTTTTTCGTTTTAATTTAATTCTCTAATTGCAAATTTCTTATGACAAATAGTATTTATTTCTTATAAATTTATATTATTTGATTACTTAGTTTTTTAATACGATAGATTTATTGATAAATTTAATTTGATTAAATTGCAATCTATAATTTAATTTACGATTTATTAATTAGTTAATTATTGTTCATTATATTTGATTAATTAATACAATTTATAATTACCTACAATTGACGCATTAGGATTGAGCTGGGGCCTTAGCCTGTAACACAATGGCGTATCAATGGCGTCCCAGGTAGAAGGACAAAACCGGCATTCTTTCGTTGTTCTCCTACAACCAGCAAACTAATCCTCTAGAAATAGACTCATAATATTCTTTGCTGTACTACAAAAACATTAAAAGGACCGATACTGGACCGACAGCATTAACAAATCGTAATTGAAACCGTCAACCGGGAGCCCATTTTGGCACCATTGCGTTACAGGCTAAGGGCCCTGTAACGACATTGTAGATAATAAATAAATAAATAAATAAATCTTATTACGTAGATGCAAAGGCCTTTATTTTATTTACCTTCCATGGCTGACGTCATCCATAAGCTTGAACATGTATTTGGGACAGACGTCGGGATGCATGACGCGCGCGTGAAACAGGGTCCCCTGGCAGAAGCAGTACAGTATCTCCGGCAGCGGAATCTGGTCCGGCAACATCTTCTTCTCGTAAAGGATCGTTGAGTAGAGCTGGAATATTTATCGTTCATGTTTCAACCCCTATTCATCACCATCATCATCAGCCTGTAAAACCCACTGCTGAGTAAAGGCCTCGTGCCTATACGCATACGCCTCGTGCCTATACGCAAAGACAACTCGTATAATACAGCGAATTCAAAATGCGTGTGCTCGTTTTTGCTTTCGTATTCCTCCTCGATCACATGTGTCACCTTTTCTCGCGCGTGCCAATATCCTAAACATGATCAACAAGCAGCAGTATCACCTCTCATGTCTTTTGTTTGGAGTTGTAAAGACTTGCTCCCCAAAGTACCTCTATGAAAAACTCACATGGCAGACCTCAGCACACAGTCAGCGTAGCTGCAGACTGAACCTTTTGCAATGTCCCGAACATAAAACCGTGGCATTCAGGGGTGTTTCCGTTACGCTGCCTCAAAGTGTTGGAACAATATCCCGCCCCCAATCCGTAGTTTAAAATGCATTTTCACTTTTAAAGTTCACCTTAAAGCACATCTTTTAACCACACAAAAATCTGCTGTTTCTTTAGCCTTTGGGAATGCCATAAACCTGATTTGATTTGAAACAATATTTTAAATTTCTGTCCTTGCCTGGATGCACTAGAGGTGTGTAGTTCGCGAATGAATGCTTCGATTGAATGCATTCGTTATATGAAACCATTCATTAATTCATTCACTACCAATCTTTACATATCACATTCACTCTAGTCCACGTAGTTCATTCTTCAAGAAACATTCTTAAATCTACCACACTAAGAACCAAAATTCTGTAAATCTTTATATATCACATTCACTCTAGTCCACGTGGTTCATTCTTCAAGAAACATTCTTAAATCTAACACACTAACAACCAAAAATCTGTAACTCATGTGTCTCGCCTTTGTCACCTTTGTCATTCGCGGACTACCGTGAGTCAAAAGATATGTGAACGAACTAAGTAAGTAAGTAAGTAACTAAATGTTTATTTAGGCCAAAAAACTTAACATAATACAGTAATTCCGCCAAACTACTAAATAGTTTGTTGGCAGATTTTATGCTCTTATTACAAGCTTATTATTCTAATATTAAACAAATTTTGTTAAACAACCTAACACTAAATTAAATAATTTTGAAAATTTTATCTTAAATTTACTCGAGCACTATACATAACATGGATGTTGAATTTTTTAAAATGCTTTATCATAACTAATATCGCCAAACATCTCCCAATCTCTCAACACATCCGGTTTCTACAACTAACCAATTACTGAGCTATGAATGAGCTATGAACTATGAATGAACTGTGAATGAACTGTGAATGAACTATGAATGAACTATGAATGAACTATGCACTATGAATGAGCTGTGAACTATGAATGAACTATAAGTGAACTATGAACTAAAAGAGTGAACTAGTTCAGTGAAGGAAATGAAGTATATCATTATTTTCTTTTCACTGAAGCGTTTCGCGCACCTCTAGGATGCACAGAACACCTAGATGTCAATTGTCGATGGTTTCACAAATTCGTTCAGTCATTCGTTCAATCTATTTTTTTTTTTTTTTGGCTGCGGTAGGTTCTGTTTTTTTTTTATTTCTCGTGGTGGTTGGGCTTGGTCTATTAATCTGTGGTTGCCGTAATAGATCACAGATGGTGGACTTGTGTGTTTGTTTGTTTGTTTATGTACTTATGTACCTGTTTATTTATTTATTTTATTTTGTTCATGTTCTTGCTATGTTAGAAAGTTGAAGTATGAAAATGTTAACACAACCGAGCCAATATTATGTTAAAAATTTTAAGACTTAGTTTTAGTGAAATGCCCCAAACTGTGAGTTTTTATAGTTATAAATGTTAGGATTTAGTTTTATTTTGTTTAGGTTAAGTTAGTTTTAAGTATATTTTAGGTCCAGGCAGAATACCAGCGCTACGGGGCCTACGGGTTACCGTAGCATTCATGCTGAGCCACGCGACCTATTTACGGTCATTGCACACAGTGCACCTTATTTAGGTTTTTAATTAATTCTAAGAAAATGCATCTACCTACTTAATGTAACCTCCTACTTTGTATACTGTGTGTTGTGGCTAGTGAATAATAGTTATTTGTTATGCAAGAATGCAAAATTATTGTTTGCGGCGAGTGCTTGTATTGAAAACCGAGCTAGCGAAGGTTTCTAAAATTGAGCCACGAGCGTAGCGAGTGGTTCAAAAAAAGAAACCTGAGCGTAGCGAGGTATTCAGAAGCACGAGACGCAAATAATATTGCATTCGTGCGAAACACAAAACTTTTCATCTCACAGAAGCGAGGAAATGACTTTGTTAGCCAAGCGGGACAAACTCTATAGACAACTACTTACAGGCAAAACAGGTGAGTCAAATAAGTTCCTTTTAAAAGCATATTTTACTTAGAGCATGGATACCGGTTTTCGGTAATACCGAAAAACCGGGATCCCGGACTAAATATCTACATTTCAAAAACCGGTATTGTATTATCTTAATACCGGGATTTCGGTATTTTCGGTATTACATATAAAACTCTGAAACAAGAGTGGAATATCAAAATCTCGCGCGCATGCGATGCGTGCGAGTGCGCCGTGAGGAATAGTGATGTGAACCGGTTTAGTAACCTACAAATAAAATGTTTTTTGTAAAAAACTATAAGTATAAACGCCGGTTTTTGTTTATTAATTAAAACCGATTACTTTCTTATTTTGGACTGCAGTCCAGGGGCCTTAGCCTGTAACACAATAGTGCCTAAATAGGCTCCCAGTTGACGGATTCAATGGGGGATTTTCTGACAGCTTTAAAAAATAAAAAATAGTTATAAAAGCTGTGACAGATGGCGTTGATCCGACATCACAAAGTAAATTCGTGCTTACTATAGCGAAAATACTTTTTCACTTCATTGCTCTGTGACTGCATCTTTCACCTCATTCCATTTTGGAACATGAAAAAGTGCACGACTTTGTTATTTTTCTTGTATGAGTGAATGGTAGAACCGGAAACACTACATTTTGCTCTATCACCAATACCAATATTATGTTTGGACGTATCTTCGAAGCCCAACGAGCGCGAACTGGCTTATGAAAAACATATCTCGTCAGCGACATCCAGTTACAAATTTGGAACTACAACTCATGAGCTGTCAGAAAATTGCCCATTACGATTTATTAATGCGGATTGCGGACGGTCCTTTTAATGTTTTTGTAGTACAGCAAAGAATATTCTAATTCTGCAACTTTTCTCCGAGTGCGCGGACAGTTTGTGAGTGAGTGAGTGAGTGTGTGTATTTGTTTTCACGCTAGAACTGCAGGACGAATTTTATTTGCCTGAAGGAATGGAGATAGCTTAGAAACCAGACTAACATATAATATAAATTATTACGAACTAAATTCATCTGGTAATGTCGATAACGGAAAAAAAGTCTACGCGGACGAAGTCGCAGGCAAAAGCTGGTATAAATTAATATTATCGTTCAATTAAATAAACTCACTTATTTTAAATTTTCTATTTGTCTATTTTATAACAATTCAATATTTTTTAATGTAACAAAAATTTAATACCGAAAAATACCGAAAAACCGGTATCCCGGTATTTCAAAACTTGATACCGAATGAATACCGGTATTGGGAAAAGGCTCCGGTATTCCATGCTCTAATTTTACTGTAGTTACGGCTGCCGCACTAAAGTTTTGAGCTTCGTTGGTATTAAAACCATTCGTTTTATTAATAATTTCCTAAAGTTTATTTATCCAGACACAAAAATAATGTAAATAAAAGAATGTTTTTTTTTCCGGGTGCATTCTGAACTTATACCATATAAATTAAAAATTTGTAGGAGATAAAAAATGAAATTAGTAATATCGTTTGAAAAAATGTATTTAACAAACCAAAACATAAAATCTATTTGATAAAACAGAAGCGCAGCATTTTTTTTATTTACTGGTATTTAAAAATAAATATGTGTACAAAATATTGAAAAGACTATAAGAAGAAACCGCGTTTCTGAATATTCTATTCCGTGACTTTACCTTTTTAAAAGATGCTTATGCACCATTTACATTCACAGTTTTGTATAGAGAATGGGCACGAACAATCGCTTTCGCTGAAATACGCGTTTAAACGAACTATGAATGAGGTTTTATTTTCCATCGGGATCTGGCATCTACTTAAACGGCCAGTGTTTTTTTCTTTTTCAAAACCATAGGGCGCGGGAAAGACTGTCCCGGCGTCGCGTTCAAATTTCGAAGCGCACAAAAGTTCAGATAGTTTAAATCCGGCCTTTACACGATCGTAAGTTACTAGTAACAGCAAACTTTCCGAGCGTGGGAGATGAAAACGTTTTTTTTTCTTTCTTTCTTTCTTTCTTCAACTCACGCCACCTCTCACGATCCTGTGCCAGGCACAACACCTGTTTTCCGGCTACTTGGGTTATGTCGTCGGGCCATCTATCTAGCTAGTGGTCTGCCAACCGCTGCCTTTTAGCAATTACGCATCCAAAAAGAAGATAATTATGTTTTTTTTTATTGGCGGCGCTAGCAGACTACTTACCAGGCTCTTAACAAAGACAAAAACTTTTTATGATTTACCTTGAAAGCTGCAGTCAACGATGCGATAGAGAATCCCAGGTTCGGATTGAGTACAAACGACAGTCCAGCCAGGTAGCCTGCAGGTAGCGCGTACAAAGGAGAGTCGACTCCGCGCTTACGGCATAAGAAGCAGACCACAGCCTGAAAACAAATAAAGGAAAATAAGAGGCTATGGCCCGGTTTCTTAATTGAAAATTTCACTAACCAAATGCTTAAGTATCGTTCTGTCACATTCTCCTAACCAAATGCTTAAGTATCGTTCTGTCACATTATCCTGTGTGACATCTGCAGAGACAGGACGATACTTAAGCGTTTGGTTAGTGAAATTCTCAATTTAGAAACCGGGCCTATGTCCCTGGGGGCTAATCGTCGGGAATCCCGAATTCGACACATTTTGAAGGAACAATCTCATGTCATTTCGATCTCGACTGCTCCCGATCACTCGAGTCGTGTCGAGCGAAAAAGCCAAACATCTCGCAGAAATCTCGTGCCTTATGTCGAGGATGACTTCGTGAGAATATGAGATTTGACATTTGCCACAAAATGAGATTTTTCCTTCGAGATGTGTCGAATGCGAGATTCCCGAGAATAAGCCCCGACTCTGAAGCGAGAGACCCAGGTTCTAACATGCATCTGACCAAATAAAGACTAGTGTGGGCAGAACACTGTAATGCGCCCGAGCAACCTCTAACCAAGAGATTGATGCTTTGTAAGATGCGCAACGTCAGCTATGGATCAGACCACGATCGGTCTGACAAGAATGATGAAGAATGATGATATCCTCTTTTGGTCAATTTATGGGCATGGGGAGGTAGCCCCCAAAAGAAAGTCCATTGCTTGCCTTTCTCATCATCTAGTCGCAGACCATGAGCGTAGGTTTTCAAGATAAAAAAGCATACAAAATGCTTTGGGGGGGGGGGGGGGGGGGATCCGCTAGATCAAGATAAAATGGTTTCTATTCGTTGGGCGAAATAATTGATGGCGCCTCATCGATGCAAACGAGTGACTGGCTAACATGCATCTGACCAAATAAAGACTATGTGGGCAGAACACTGTGATAAGCCCGAGCAACCTCTAACCAAGAGATTGATGCTTTGTAAGGTGCATGCGCAACGTCAACTATGGATCAGACCATGATCGGTCTGACAAGAATGATGAAGAATGATGATGTCCTCTTTTGGTCAATTTATGGGGATGGGGAGGTAGCCCCCAAAAGAAAGTCCATTGCTTGCCTTTCTCATCATCTAGTCGCAGACCATTTGTCATGCTTTTGGGGAGGGGGGGGGGGGGGGGGATCCGCTAGTGAAGACAGATTATTATTAGACATTGAAGAGCCGTAGCTCAAGATAAAATGGTTTCTATTCGTTGGGCGAAATAATTGATGGCGCCTCATCGATGCAAACGAGTGACTGGGTTAGGGTGACGTGAGGGGCAAAATTTTGTCTCATGAGCTCTATCCTCATGATATTGATGCTTTACTTCGATATTTTCTTTGGCAGTGGCATGTTTAACATTCGCTATATTTAGTCCCCAGTGGCAACTGTATGCAGGGGGTCTACCGGCTAAGACGAAGCCGATTACCATTGACGAAAATCGAAGTTCGATTTTTGAAAAATGTACTGCCACCCAGTTCATTTTTCATAAATCGAACTTCGATTTTTGTCAATGGTAATCGGCTTCGTCTTAGCCGGTAGACGCCCTGACCTGCAATGATCTGCATTACATTTATGTGTATTTTGGATTAGATAGATAGATAGATAGATAGATAACTCTTTATTGGATTGTGAGTTGATACAATCACAGGGAGTATTGGAGCATATCAATACCTAATATTTGGGTTATATCCTTTCCCAGTATTGAGGCATATCCATCACCGAGTAAAAAAAACAAGACTTTCAATCGTACTCTGTAAATACCGATATAGCTTCCGAAGAAGAGCGCCATCTTGAAGTGTTTCGCCTTGATCGCTGATAGGGCCCTCAGTGGTGTGCCTATTTTTGGAAGTACCACCCTGGCTAGGGTTAAGGCTAGACCGGCTCCGAAAAGCTTTGAGAAACCCTGAAAATAAAATATCTAGTTAAGACTGGTGTGATTTTTGTATTTTTTTATCTATGTCTATAGTTTTTCCCTTTTCTTTAATTACTTTTGAGTAATAACGAATTTTAAAAAAGAGACTTAGACATAATATTATAATGCAAATCTACAAAAATGATCGATACCGAAATCCACAAAATCGGATAATATTTAGGGGTAGCAAAACTGTAATTTCGTTCGTACGGGAGCGAGCGCAGTAAACACTGGGAACCAATCAGATGGATTGATGTCAACTTGCGTCAACCAGGGTTAGCCAATTAACCCTGAGTTAACTAATTGTATGGAAATGTCAAATTAACCCAGAGTTAGTTGGCTAACCCTGCTTAACATAAGTCCACCTAATGCGATAAAGGCGGCACCTGGTCGAAGGATTTACCGGGCAGTAATGATGGAAAACCGCTTCTAATGGAAGTGAGTACGATATGGTCGCTAGCCATGAGGAGTCTTGGAAGAAGAAGTCTTGAGCTAAATGCACAAAAATTAGGATATTTTCGTAAAGCACCGGACACACTGCCCCGGCGTTCCGCGTTCCGCGGTTAGAGTTCTCAGATTATCTTCATGAGACCGCCCGCGGTCTGACCGCTACATGTGTGAACGGATCAAAGATGAGGTGCCGCATAGATTTTACCCCTATAGTCTGTAGGTAAACGCGAACGCAGAACACTGACCGCGGTACGCGAAACGCCGGGGCGGTGTGTGCGGCACCTAAAAGCCGCTACATTTTTACTTTTTATTGTTTTTTTTTTTGTTGCACTATTTATCGATATTGATCAGTGTACACCTCTACATAAATATTTCGCACTGTGACACTGCAATGTTTATTTGCTGTGTGAGTAGTGTTTATTGCAGCATTACCTTTAAGACATGTTTTTCACAAGGTCCTTCATGTGGACAAACATTTTGTGATTTATCTTCAGTCTTTGTCTTGACATTCTCAGGTGTAAACAACCTGCGGAGTAAAAAGGTATGAAATTAAAGACTTTTAATGGATTTGTTAACTCTTTGTTATTTTGCCAACGATTCAAGACATGTGCAGGAATCGCGGTGGAAAACGGTGGGATTTTTATAAATGATGTACGTAGATAAGGCTCGTTTCTTACAAAATATTATATTATGTTTTTGAACGAGTGACCAAAGTTCTCCGAGTCTACTGGATCGAGACTCGGAGAACTTCGGTCCGGCGGCGTGTGTATGTAAGGGTAATTGTGTGTAATTGCGTATATATGTATGTAGGTTTGTTTGTTTGTATTAATTTTGTATGTATGAATGTTCGTTTGACGCTAAGTAACTTGAGTTTACGCGAAATTCTTCATGGTTTTTTGCTTCACGGTCAGCCAGTGGTATTGAAATTCACTAACGTCAAAAACCTTTCCTTATCTTATGGTTATAAACCAATCTGAAATGTAAATGTATTCCACCTTTTGTTTACGAAACGCCCTGATTTTAATTTCAAATCGTTTCAATTGGAACTAGAATTAAACATGAACTCACCAAAACAGTGGCGTCCTTTCTTTCTTCTCTCCCTCTAATCTCATGAGGTAGAAGAGTAAGGCGCTACCCACCATGAACATTAATGTTTGCTTTGGTAAACCTACGGTTAGGTACCCGGCTCTTTGCATCGTATTCAGCCAGTACTCGATTAGCTGCAAAAAAGAAATAGGTATAGGTAATCGGCGCGCGAAGAGAATGGGATGCGACCTTTTGCAACTAAGACGCGCGCGGTAAGCAAACTCGCGTTGAAGCAACCTTGTCAAAGTAAAATAAAGTATGTTTTCGATTGACTTTGACAAGGTTCTATCCCATTCTCATCGCACGTGGATTGTACAGTCAGCACCAAGCTATGATACCCGGGTATCTTTTATCGCTAGGGTTGCCATAACTTATAGGGACCAATACGGGACGTTTTATCTTTCGTTGCCCAAAACGCATTTGGTTTACACATTCAACGCTGTAACGCAGGTTTTCAAATACCCCGTACATAGCACGCATGTAGGTATACATAGTGAACGACAAACCATCTATTTTTTTAACAGCTACCTTTTTATATCAACCGCTAAATAACACAAAAATGCGCGCATCTCGCTCACATTATATCGAGCAAGCACCGAGCAGCAGTTTTTTTTTTATTTTGCACAATTTGTCTCCTTAGTAAAAGTTATAGCGATCCCCTAAAACGTCCCCCTGAGGTCTTCCTGATAAGGCGCCGTGCATAGTGAATAGCCCGCGCGTCAAGAAAAATGCACAATATCGAGTCCTGTATTAGAGTCCTGAACTAATTCTAGGGTTTGATATGTGAAAATTTTCGATTTTTTTTGTGTATTTTTGGGCGCGGGCTAATTCACTATGCCCAGCGCCTTAGCAGGACCTCTCTGTAACACCCTTTATACCCTATATGGCGCAAGTATGGCGCTCATGCATGCTATAATGTAATGACATCTTCCATATTATTTTAACTTACCAAATTACAAAATAGGTTTATCACAAGTCCTCTTCTACTTGGTGGTTCTAGGTAGATAGCTAGGCCATTGAGGATGCTCGGTATCAGGATGTAAGTATAGTATGCCATCCTGTTTCCTTGCATCCGGCTAGAACAAAGGTTTACTTTTAATGACTCACGATATTCCACCGAACTAAATCCCATAGAATCCGCATTACGTATAAAATCACAATAAAAACTTGTCTCCACAGAAACAAATGATATCAGCAATAGAACAATACGAAACATCATTTCGACCATACGTCTAATATTCGAATGTCAACCTTATTGCATTAGTGTACAGTTTTACTTTAATTGCATAGACTACGAGCAAATAAGCTCCCAAAGGCAGGTTGGACATCTATTTTTCCAGACTCATTTCAGAGTTCTATGTTGTATCTAGTTTTATCCTTGATCGAAGCGATATTCACACATTATTAAATTCGAAATGGGTCGAATCAAAGAACAAAGGTTTCAAACTGATCACGCATTTACACCTTTTTTATCACCTGTAATTAAAGCCACGAAGATAATAAATAACATGTACACGAAACATACGCATTCAAACTCAAGCTCAAACTCTCACTATTCACAACCTAATTAACTGCATGTAAATGCAATTAAATGTAATTGGGTTATCAATTTGATTATCTCCAATTTGAGCTATTTTACATTTTATATTTCTTTATTTTATTTAGGTATATACCCAAGTTTGTGGAAGCAGATAAAAAAATGGCGGTACGGAACTCTCAGTGCGCGAGTCCGACTCGTAATTACTTTTTTTTTTTTTTTTCAAAAACTATTTCTTACTTCTTCTTACAATGCCGTTTGAAGCCGTTTGAAACAAGGAGCTCGTCGTGTGTTGGAACCAAGGGCGTAAAACGCTTAAACTTTACTTAAATCCTTCTTAGCCCTCAGAAGGGAAATAGGGCTCGAAGAAACTTTCTCCACTTTGGACAATCTTGCGCAGCTGATTGATCTCGTTATTGGAAAGATTGGAAGCAAAAACAAAAAAAGCAATTTTTTGTAGCATTTGTTATTTTGGCGAAGAAAAAACACACCTACCTTACCTAAAAATACATCCCATCGTAACAGCACTACCACACACAGCAAGCCCCAGCAGACTTGACCGGGCGTAGTACTCGCCCATTTTGATCCATTCTTCCTTCTTCAACATTTTCTTGCCTCGCATCAGTATTTGCAACTAAAAGAACAGAATAGGAATGGTCAATGACACGTTAGGATACACCAAATGGTAGCTCTTAGGCGCCAGTCACACAGAAAGGACGTGGGACGAGGACGCGGCGCTGTTTAAAGTCCCTTTCATAAAAAAATATAGAAGTGACGCGATGCAAAACATACAGAAGAAACGGGACTAAGACGGGGCGCGGACAAAGTACGGACGGAAAGCAAAGCAGTCACGTCCGCGCCCCGTCCTAGTCCCACGTCTCTTCTGTGTCAAGTCTCTTCTCTTCTGTATTTTCATCTAACAGATATTAATCACAAATCTAGTGTCAGTAAAGGTGCCTCTGGACTTTAAACAAAAAAAAAACTAATGGCGTGGATGCAAAGGCTTGTGGGTCGCAACCCCCCGGGGAGGTCGCCAAACTACCTTAGCGAGGTCGCGAAGTTTCTTTAGGGGATCACGAGGATTTTTGATTAGGGTTTTTGGGGGCTTCGGTTATGGTCTAAAAGTGTACTTAACTAACCAAACCCTGGTAGAGGATCGTTAAAGGTTTTACCATTGTAAGGGGTCGCGTCATGAAAAAGGTTGAAAAATAGTGTTGTAGACCAACATAAAAAAATCTATCCATCACGAAAGGAAACGAACTAGATAGCTATGAGCGGAGATTGAGAAGGCTAAAGTTATAATTTCTAAACTTCTTGTAAGACTTATTAAAACAGACGAATTCGAATGATCTCGAAATTGCTAGGGAGTTTTGCTCACTCTAGTTTTATTGTTTCATCTGTCGCGGCGCGTTTCGGTGCTAATTGCCAATGAAAGCTCGATCAGAGTGCCCGCCGATTGGAACCCGATCGATTGCTCGTATTGATGATTGCTAAGAGATTCGAAGCATTTGAGATGAGGTGATACCGGCGTGTGCTCCGAATAAGCTGGATCGATAAGATCACCATGGTAGGTAATCGTGTGAGGTAGTGGCCAACCCCTGGTGTCAGAGTTTTTAGGCCACCCAAAGGGCCTCTGACATGGCTTATCGATTGTTATTAATAAACAACAACCGGACCAACGGTTTAACGTGCCTTCCGAAGCACGGAAGCGCTCAGATATTATTGCCACTAGCGGTCACCCATCCATGGACCGACCGCGCCCGATGTTGCTTAATAACTTTACCAATCGATTAAGAATGGCTAGTCCAACTAAGCTGTGAGCGCTTCGCTGTGAGATCACGATTGTCGAAGTTCTTAGACGAATGCACAAAAAAGTTAAACTATTGTGCACCATTAAGCAAAGGATGCCTACTTAGGGTGGCATTAATAGTCGTTAGCGCAAGCTCAAGCTCAAGTAGGTGATCTCAGAAAACCAAATTGGATAATGTCAAGCTTGAGTAACAGTCAGCTTATTAATAGACACTAGCTTGAGTTTGACATTGACATTAGCCAAAGGTCTCAAGTCGGTGATTTTGTTTTCTGTGTTCACCTACTTGAGGTCGAGCTTGAGATGACGACTGTTAATGCCACCCTTAGGGTGGTATTCTAGAACGCTACTTAAACTCAGTTCAAACTAAAACTCTACTTAAACTCTGTTTAAACTCAGTTCAAACTAGAAAGCTCCTTGAACTCTGTTTAAACTCAGTTTAAGTAGAGTTTAGAAGTGTCGACTGTCGATAAAACAGAGCATGTTTTGATTTGAATATCCCTCCCTTCATATCAAAACATGCACTGCTTTATCGACAGTCTGAACTCTGTTTAAACTGAGTTTAAGTAGCGTTCTAGAATACGACCCTCAGTGCACATTTCGCGAAAAAAACTATACCAGCTGCTACCCACAATGGTGGGCAAGATATGGCCAGGAAGAAAGACAGAACTGCTATGAATAGAGAACCATGCATGGAGCTGATTGACCACCACCAATGATGAAGAGGACGAAGCTTTAAAACAGCAGCCCGCAGGGCCGACAGAGGGTCCCTGGATGAGGATGGCAAGGGACCGTGTAAGGTGGCGCTAGGGTAAAGAGCCCTAAACCCAGCAGTGGCCAATTAAAGGTGAAATTTGGTCTCTTTGGGCCACTACTCCTTCCATCCATACAGTCGTTCCCTCAATGCTGAGGATAGTGTCCTTCACTTATGGGTAGACGGTAGCAACATGGCGGGAAATTCAAAATTTTCACCGGTTTTTACATTTTGTAGCTAAACTGAGCTATTTTTGTTCAGCAATTTTTCGTTCGCGACAATGCAATCTGTTATGGGTATCAACACAAAACTGGCTGTTTTAGATAGCTCTCACCTAATTCTAGGGTTTGATATGGGAACATTTTCGTTTTTTTAGTGGATTTGATACAGGAATCGTTTTTGTGATTTTTTTTGCGCGCGGACTAATTCACAATGCCCAGCGCATTGTAAATTAATTTTAAGGCGGACTTGCGTCAGTGAGGGTTAGCCAACTAACTCTGAGTTAATTTGACACTTCCATACAATTTATTAACGTTAACTAAGAGTTAACTGGCTAACTCTGGTTGACGCAAGTGGACCTAAGTCACTCTAAAGAAGCTCGAGTTCAAATTATCTGGAGCCTTAGTCTGTAACGCAATGGTGCCAAAATGGGCTCTCAGTTGACGGCTTCAATTACGATTTATTAATGCTGTCGGTCCTTTTAATGTTTTTGAAGTACAAAAAAGAATATTCTGATTCTAATTCTAGAAGATTAGTTCTCTGGTTGGAGGAGAAAAACGAGGAAACTCCGGTTTTGTCCTTCTGCTGGGACGCCATCCACACGCCATTGCGTTACAGGCTAAGGCCCCTGGACTATAGACAGTCATATCCAAGTCATTGCAATGAAAATAGGTGCCAATTAGGACACTGCGTGTGTGTCGCTCTAATTTTATAAAGTAGCTCTGAAAATAATAGACTCTGTCATCGGTATTGAATTTAAACGAATTGTATAAAAGAATTTGAAACCACTTGGATGCAGTGCCTGGGACATTGTCTAGATTACTTAAGATAGTCAGCAAAAAAAAAGCTGAAATACGACAAAAAAAGTTTATGCCAATCAATCCTATTTTGTGTAGGGTTCAAAATACTCTAAGGAGCCAACTGAGGTTTGCCAAAAACTTTCTCCATATATTTTGTACGGAAAAACTTGCCTTACAGCTTTAAGTCAGCCTAGCCCACAGGAAAGACAAGTCAATACGTGTGGAGCCAACTGAGCCACCGATTTCCTCACCATAAAGCTGGCCTAAACATAAACAAGTAAACACATATTACAAAGACATCAAAAGTAAAGAATGACTCACCATGTAAATAAGCGAGTAAAACTTGCAACTCCCAATCAAGGACTGTTTGTAGGCAAAGATGTTGGCCTGAAAGCAACCTTTATGCCACGGATGAACAATATCGCGACACTGCAAGTCTGCGCAGGTCTGCTCGAAGAGGTGCTTGCTTATTTCTACCATTTTGATGTTTCTTTCGGTGTCTATTTTACGTGGTAATCATCACAGGTTGAGTTTCATTGGTCTAGTTGTTGCTGAAACAATAACAATTACTAGTTAACTATAAACCTTGCCTTAAATCTTCATTATTTTAAGTGGAAGTTGACCGTCAGTCAATCAGGTCTATAATCTATTTTTTTTGGACGCCCACTTGATTTTTAGGGTTCCGGACCTCAAAAGGAAAAACGGAACCATTTTAGGATCACTTTGTCTGTCTGCCTGTCTGTCAAGACCTTTTTCTCAAGAACGCGTGGAGTTATCAGGTCGAAATTTAAATATATCAAAATACTCAAGTCTGCAGTCCCCTAGAGCCTAAAAAAATCAACCTTCTAAGTTAGCGGGATCCAAAGATACGGCTATTTATGCAGCATATTATTTCCGCATATTTAGACTCTCGCAAGGGAGTCAAAACCTACTTACCGTTGATCTCTAGAATCATACAATTCGGCAAGAAGCATAATGGCTTATGGTACACACGACAGCACGTCGACCTTTACACGCTAGCACTCTACTCGGTTGCATTACGGGCGACTTTACAAAAAAATTGTACAGTCTGACGTGCTGTCGTGTGTACAAAGTACGAAAAAAATCCAAGAACTGCAAAAAATTTATACACAAAAAATGGGGACCCTAATACAAGAAATGGAGTGTCCAAAAGGGCTTTATTAAGACAAGCAAACTTTTCTTTTTATTATTTTCATAATTTATCGATTAATGACGAAAAATTTAAAAATATAATACTATTTCCCCCTTACAAGTGCTTGAGTCTGACTCGCACTTGGCCGTTTTTTTTTTTCTTTCTTTTAAAATGCATACATTGTTGGTACGGAACCCTCGGTGCGCGAATCCCACTCGCACTTGCCCGGTTTTTCATTCACCTTTTGCGTTTCCCCAAATTTTTATTGACATCTGTTTTTTTTTTTTTTCATTAATTTGCAGGGAGGTGAGATGTTGTCGGTGTGTTTGTCCGATTTTTTGTCTGTTTGTAAGAAATACATTGTAACTTTCACAGAATATAAGTACCTTATATCTTGTAAAACAAACAAATAATAACAATCGATCAAGTGCCTGTAGGATCCTCCAATAGAGTAGGTACGTACTCGTATTCCGTTTTGGGATATTGTGTACCTACTGGACCATTTTGTGTTTTACTAAAGGCTTGTTTTTACGGACCTAGATTTTTTATGTCTTGAGCAATTTCTTTGTTTCAGAAAAGATTAACGTTGCCAGGTCTATTGACATTTAATTGAGCCATTAAACAAAGCAGGTAAATGTACCACAACTAACAATGAATGGACTAAAATTAAATGGGTAAATTACAATGTAAATAGGCAAATAGTAGGCGACGATAATATACTGGCTTGATGTTGTGTGATTTCTAGTTCCAAGCCAAGCGTCAACTATAGTTAGAATAACTGTCAAAATTTGTCTTCGTTATTAATCTTTGGTGTCGATATAAACCACAAATTTAGTTAAAATCTCTGTAAATATTGACACTAGGCAAAATCCCCATTTTCCGTGCTAAGATATTGTTATTTTTAATATTTTGTCGCAGGATTGTGGCTAGGTAAAGCCTGGAGATTACGTACGAATATTGGCATGTTCATTTACTTTTTACGTGCTAATACATTTGTCATCATTTGTAATTTTAACACACATATATAGAAAAAAATCTTACACAAAAAAATTACGTGCTTTCATAAATTGCGTTGATTAAATCTGAATTTATAAAGGCATTGAATTTGCCTCTTACATTTATAAATACATAATTACATTAAACCAGTAGAGGTCAACAAAGACCATATCTCAAAAGTCAAATACTTTAACCATTGTCTCCGTTAGAATCACAGAACAATAAAGAAAAGTCAGTTTATGTTATAATTTTATAAACTCAACATAAAATACCTACGGTAATTACACAACAATATATTATTGCAAAACATACTACCACCTATCAGGATAATACAAATTAATAACAGATTTGCGATTAAGATAGTGTCTGTCAACATTGCGATAAGCGTTTCGTACCTCTATCCATCAGGATATCAACACGAGGTAACAAATTGCTTTGATGCAATCAGCTTGCTAGGCACATACAGGAGTTACCTATACCTAATGCAGGTATTCCATGTATTATACAGGGTGTTAAAAGACCGCCAACAAACCCGAAAGCCACGTATACTAGACACCAAAACAAAGTACTTTTTCGATAAAGTTATAATTTTGAAAAATATTTTATCACGCAATGGACGTGTAACGCACAGAAGTAATATTGCCTAAGCTTAGGTATAAGTTAATGTTACTTAAGTTTGAAGTGCCAATGTTTAGAATACATTGCGGGTTGCAATTTTAACGTCGTTTTTTTTAAGAAATATTCAAAATTTTGATATGCCTTCTTGAGAAGGTATGTTAAGAACTAGATAATGAATACATTTCTGCAAAAAAAAAAAGTTTTGAAAAGTCCGACTTTGAACCTCATTATCTCGGAAACCGTTGATTTCCCAGGCATAGACCCTTGGGCAAAAATGTTCATTACGATGAGGAAAATACGTGGTTTCCAGCTTTGTTGGCGGTCTTTTAACACCCTGTATAATTATGTCTGAATGTACAGCGTATTACAAAAAAGGTCCAGTAATACGTTATACCCGTCAAAACAAACCACGTTTAAATACCTATGGAATCATAAACAACAAAAAAAACAAATGTTTCATACTATATTCGGCACCTTCAGTGCGTATCACGAAAGAATTCCCTTGGGTTGAACAAAAATAGCCCCCAATATGGTCACCCTAGACCACATTTTGAGGTACTGTGGTCGCATATTATCTTTTTATGTCAAGATATTTTTTTGGTGCAGTGCTATGCTGCTAAATTGCAATTTTACCAATCAATGTCTGCTCTACTTTCATCAGTTCACTGGATTGTGGTCTCACAAAGTAATTGTCGAGGTCAAATAGTTTACCTACTCACTTATTAACGTTAACACTTATGTGTACCTATTATGTTTTTACAAATAAAATTACTGCCATAAGTTATTTTATATATTACTTCCATTTACCTCAGAAAACATCTGTATTTTAATAAATAAATTTGTAATTTTCTTAGAAAATTAAGCCATTTAAAAAAAAAATTAACAACATAATTTCAGTTTGCTTTAGGAGATACTTGCTTAATTTGATCTACGTAGATAATTTCACATAAGACAAAAACTCACTTGTATTAAAAAAAATAAAAAAAAACTTTGAACTCACCTGTGTTTTTATGGTACTTATCCAATTATTGAAAAACACTAAACTTAAACAGAAATTTAATGAAACAATTTTTTTTTGTTCAGCTTTTATTTTCAGTTTAATGCTGTCTTACATACGATACTGTACTGTAGAAACTACACTATACACTGCGTCTGCACACTCGAACTTACTCTACCACAGAGTTGAAATACCTATAGACAAGACAAAAAGAGCGTTTACACTGACTTAGAGTCCGCGCCACCACTTAAATCCCATGGACGCGGCGCGGCGCAAGCGCAAGTAGCGCAACGCATTTGCCGAAGAAAACCTGCTCTACCTATTTGTGGTGGTTGTGGTTCACATGTTTGAAAAAAAAAACAAAACGTATGTATAATAGGTAGGTATCAATTAAGTTGACTGTTTGTAAAACTTAATCTTTTACGATAAATCGTTATTTTGATGTTTAGTCCAAGTGACAACTTTAATTTTTAAATTAGGGGCCAACAATAATTTGAGAATATTTTTTGGTGTTTGAATGTAAAGTTCCTTTTTATTATTAAACGGTTTTTAAACGGTTATTAAACGGTTTTTATTTAGCTCACCCCGTTTGTTTTATTTATTATTCTTGGGTCAAATTTAGTAATTCAAATTTCACCCTCTTCCTGTCAACCGATTAATCTGAAATTTTGTATACACTTTGGATTTTGGTGACAATACAATTATGTTTATTCATTATCATTATAAATTCAAGATGGCCGCCGCTACAAAATGGCGGATAATTTATGTTTTATTAATCCCATCAATATGGGTATCAAATGAAAGGGCTCAACAAGCAGAATACAATATACTATAAAAAATTGAAATCCAAGATGGCGGCCGCTACAAAATGGCGGATAACGTAGGTTTTATCAATCCCATCAATATGGGTATCAAATGAAAGGGCGCAACAAGCAGAATACAATATACTATAAAAAATTGAAATGCAAGATGGCGGCCGCTACAAAATGGCGGATAACGTAGGTTTTATCGATCCATTTATCAAATGAAAGTGCTCAACCAGTATAATACAATGTATTATATGAATTAAACAGAATGCGAAATAAAAACTAAAAACTAGAAAATTAAAATAGGTA
Source organism: Zelleria hepariella (assembly GCA_949319315.1). Taxonomy (NCBI): domain Eukaryota; kingdom Metazoa; phylum Arthropoda; class Insecta; order Lepidoptera; family Yponomeutidae; genus Zelleria; species Zelleria hepariella. The sequence continues at coordinate 2,192,787 of OX439388.1, forward strand.
AAAAAACTTTTTAAGTTAAACGGTTTTATGTTAAACATACATTGCAATGTTTAAGATAAATGTACTAAAAACCAAAAAATAATAAAATAGATACAGTCGTGGGAATTATAAACATATGCATAGACTAGACTAAAATAAAACCGTGGGGCACGTCAACTGCCTAATTATAGTGTAACATTACAAAACAAACATTTTAATCAACGATTGTAGACAATTGACGTGCCCCACGGTTTTATTTTAGTCTAGTCTATGCATATGTTTATAATTCCCACGACTGTATCTATTTTATTATTTTTTGGTTTTTAGTACATTTATCTTAAACATTGCAATGTATGTTTAACATAAAACCGTTTAACTTAAAAAGTTTTTTTACCTATTTTTTTAAAACAGTTGGGTTTCTTATGTTCCACAGTACCAATGTTGTGTCATTTATTTTCAACGTTTTCAAGAATTTGTAACTTAGCAATGACATCACACTATCATAATAATTTTTTTATGTCAGTTCTTATGTAGCCACAAAGTCATTATATTTTAATAGTTTTTAACCTTCGATCTTTTTGTCTCTATTCTTGACTCCAGGTTGTTGTATCTAAAATAATAATAAACCAGCATCAAACTGTATGATACAATATGTTTTAATGGACACAAATTGTTGTATTATTGGGCTTAATGTAGAGTTTCTAGGGCAGAATTTATTATAATACAATGTTGTTATGTTTATACAGTTTTTTATTGGGCGTATAGCATTTACTTTTTTGTTCTTCTATGAGATTCCTCTGACCTTTGGCCGGTACAAAGTGTACTCGCATTACCAGGTAGTTTAAAAACGCTTGTTTTTGTTTGTCTGTCGGTGCTTGCCCGCTAATTGTGAGTGTTAAACGATAACAGTATAGCCGCTTATTGTTTGCTCTATTTTTCTGTTCGCTGGGCGTTTTCTAATAAACTTGGACTTCAATAATACCTGGGGCCTAATTCTCGCGAATTGCGAGATTCATGTCATGTCACGAAAAATGTCATGTCATTTCGATCTCGACTGCTCCCGACCAGTCGAGTTGATGTCGAGCGAAAAATCTCGCAGAATTGTCATGCCTTAGTTATTTCTTTGTCTTTCTTTATTTAGTTATTAATTTATTTATTGATTTGTTTACTTGTTTATTTATTTATTTAATTAAATTATTTGATTATTTATGTATTTATTGATTAATTATTTTTATTTAATTTTTTTTTTATATATTTTTTAATTTTAGGTTATTTTAATAATGATTTTGTGATGATAGAGGTGACATTTGCAGCAAACTGAGATTTTTCGAGATGTCTAAATGCAAGATTCCCTAGAATTTGCCCCATGACATGACATTATTTTTCGAGATGTCTCGAATGCGAAATGCGCGAGAATTAGGCCCCTGATATAATGCGCGCGGGATGAAAATTGGATAGAACCTTGTCAAAGTGAAATGAAAAGGACAGTTCTCGAGTAGCGTCAGTAAAAAAAAATTAGTTCTACGTAGTAGTTTTAGTGTAGGGTTATGAAATTGAAAATACACAAAAATGTGTAATGGTTGTAATCTAAAAGGATTTTATTATAATGCATAAATTGAATAAAATGTGATAAAACTCGAGCAGACACCCACACGCACAGAAAACATAAGTAAGTTTCGACGCGAGTTTGTCATAGATAAATAGAGTTTGCCGAAATGCTTACGCTACAGCTGACAGGCGGACCGCGAGCGTCTCAGTTCCAAAATGTATTATCCCATTCTCATCCCGCGCGGATTATACGTTGTTAAGCAGGCCGAGCCGTAACCACTAGGATTCCTTATGTTGGGAGTGGGGTCTCATCCCTAAATTATAGATATAGTTAGTAAACTCAAAGAAGGTAGGACAGCATAGGCATAGTAGTTAATAGGGTTCGGCTTTGGACCATTCTGGTACGGAACCCTAAAACATACCGTTGTCATTCAAAAGAAGCACCGCAAAACTTCACTATTTGTTGTCATTTGAAGGAAACAAACTATACTGATCATGTTTTGTATCGAGTGAACAGTAAAAGAAAGTGTATTTCAACAATTTATCACAGTATTTCGATAAATTAAAACTAGGCTGGTATTTAATACCTAGGAACATTTTCTATTTATTATTTCGTATCTACTTTAAACATTAAATATCATTTTGTTGTTTTTGTTTTAAAACCTACAATTTTAGAGAAATAACAAAAGTTAGTGCTACTTTTACACACAAAATGAAACAATGTATTATTTTATGCTACTATCAATTAATTTTATCATCTAAATATTCATTAATACTGTAATAACTTTTTGAGATTAATGGACGTTTAAGGTCTCTTAAAAAATCTTTTTTATTTGTGTTATTTCTTATAGTTAAAGTAAATTTTGATACACATTGCAAAAGGGCTAGTCGAGTGTAATCCTAATGTAGATGTAGGTATGTTGAGAAGGTCTCTGTTTCTTAAAAAATATTGTGTTTGTATGTCTTTTCGTTTAGAGTAGAAGTTAGGATGTTTATAAATAAATTCACATTTGTTATTATTCTACAGCGACGATAAGTAACTTTTTTATAATATTTAGGATGTTTATAAATAAATTCACATTTGTTATTATTCTACAGCGACGATAAGTAGGTAACTTTTTTATAATATTTAGGTTTGTTAGTTAGGCGTAACTTCTGAAGACATGGTAGGTATTCAATCAAAAACACAATGAGATTGTTATGAGGTATAATTAGTACCGATAAGTTTAATCTCTATGACGTTATCGTCCATCGTCTTTGTTTGAGGTAGGTACTCATACAAAATTAAATTGTGGTATGAATCCCGTTATTAGTATTCCGTATAGTAAATAAAACCGGCCAAGTGCAAGTCGGACTCGCGCATGAAGGGTTCCGCACCATTATCTTTTGAAACGACAAAAAAAATCACGTTTGTTGTACCTATGGGAGCCCCCTAATTTTTTTTTTGTTTTTGCATTCGACAACAGAAATACTCGGTGAACCTTTTAAAAATACTGACCCTATCAAGTGGGGCATTGTTGAAATTAGATATTTCATTTTAGAATGATACCTTAAAATTATAATTATAGTTTTTTTACTACCAACTGGACCAAGGACCAGCTGGTCTAAGCCCAGCTTAAGGCAATCTCAATCTCACACGCAAATGGGATCGTGGAAAGCTAGCTCTATATTTTATGCACACAGTCGTTTCATAGATAGAATTTGACATAATTGCTCTAGAATATCAGCCAAGAAAGATAAGGGGTGGGCTATGAAAAATTCTGTTTTTTTTTTCCAAACTCTCACTACCCCGTGCTCATCAACAGTTACTTCGCTCGGAAACTTAATTGGTAGAGTGCCTGCATGGTAGAAAGAAGAAAGAAAGAAAAAAAAAGACATTTATTGCACACAAGTATGCAGGAGGTTGCGGGTTAGGGTCCTGTCCCGAGCGATTTTTTTTACATATAATACATCTTTGGAGAATTTATTTGTATTATTCAATATTTTTGTGTTTTCGTAATGTGTGATTTAAAAGTTAAAATCATCAAGTTAGTTAAGTCTCCAACCTAATCTTATCATTAGTTCTTTGAAAAAAAAAACAAATGTTTCTTAAGGCGCTGGGCATAGTGAATTAGCCCGCGCGCAAAAAAAATGCACAAAAACGATTCCTGTATCAAATACACTAAAAAAATCGAAAATGTTCACATATCAAACCCTAGAATAAGGTGAGAGCTATCTAAAACAGCCAGTTTTGTGTTGATACTCATAACATAACTCAGATATTTTGTTTGAAAAAAAGTGCGCCGCCTATTTTTTTTCATCAAAAATATCTTCAAAACGTTTATAAATGTCAACACGAAACTGGCTGTTTTAGATAGGTCTCACCTAATTCTAGGGTTTGATATGTGAACATTTTCGATTTTTTTAGTGTATTCGATACAGGACTCGATTTTGTGCATTTTTCTTGGCGCGCGGGCTATTCACTATGTACAGCGCCTTAAACAAAGGTTAAACTTTTTCAGAGGCCATGGGCCACCCGGCCTCTGAAAAAGTTTAAAGAAACATTTGTTATTTTTATGTTTTTTATTAAATTGTAATTTTAAAAAGTTAATATGTAGCATGATCATTCTCAAACATAAATATCTTTAGGTTCGTTAAATTTATTTCAACTGTGTAATAAAAAAAAAAAACAATCTTATATGAATGTTGATAGGTTAGTCAAATAAGTTACATAAGTCAGAGTCGAGGGGTTGCCGAGACATTTTGTTGTAAAGTTTATATGCAATGCGCGCGCGCCTGCGCGAATGGTGTTAGCAAAAAGTTACACATCGCGAGAACTGTATACTGTAATAACTGCAAAGACCCATGATAGCGATTCGTATTTCGTACACACGACAGCACGTCAGAGTGTACACTTTTGTTGTAAAGTCGCCCGTAACGTAACAGAGTATAGTGCTAGCATGTAAGGGTCGACGTACTGTCGTGTGTACTATACACCGTGCTATTTAAGTGATTTTAAAGCCGAAGGTATTTTGTTGCACTGGTGATTCTGAGCCAAATTCCAAAATGAGCGAAAAAAAAAACACTTCCCAATACAAATGTCTAGGTATCGCCAATCGACACCATTTCTATGGAGAACTAAATTATTTTTTCGCGCGTTTTGGAATGAAATTTTGTAGTTTGGCTCATACCAGAGAAATAAAATAACTTTGGCTTTAAAACCACTAAAATAGCACGGTGTATAATACTTCTCACAGTTCATACGCTCATTCCCTGGCCCCAGCCACACCTCTAAAAGATGCAGAGCGATTTCAGTATCAACCCACAAACAAGCGACAATAAAAATAATATACGCCCCCATTTAGAGATGAAGCCATCGTCGTACAAATAGCTTGACATAGAAGGTTTGACTCGAGTTGTTTAATATTTGTTATGTTTTTTATTTTATGTGTTTAAAAAAAAACACCTTACCTATATTTTCATATTATGCCACATGTGTTTTTCGTTTTTAAAAGGTCTTTTAAAGCCCATTAGCTGATTTGATCAATCAAAAGGGTATTAGAATGTTTTTATTTTTATTTTTGGGCCTCTCACTTTAAAGCGCATCTTTTATCATTTAGGGTGGCATTAATGGTCGTCAGCTCAAGCTCGAGCTCAAGTAGGTGATCTCAAAAAATAAAATTGGCTAATATCAATGTCAAGCTCAAGCTATTCTCTATCTATATCGTCGGACGGTATATAATTATGCTGACAGCTACTCAAGCTCGAGCTTTTGTTCGGTGATGTTATTTTCTGATATCACCTACTTGAGCTCGAGCTTGAGCTAGCGACTAGTAATGCCACCCTAAAACTTCGACAAAATTTCTAACGTAGGGGCTATTTTCAGGAGATGCTCTACGTCTGTCTTCCTACTTATTACTTAGTATTGTGAACACCCTTTGCACAAAAAAAACTTTAATTATTATGTACTACCGAAAATATAACCTGCTTTTACAGTCCGCAGTTTAAATAGGGTCTTAAATGCGATCTCCCGTAGCCCGTAACCCTCCATCCAATGAGATAAACACAGCCCCATATGAGATTATTTTGGCCAGAAGCCAATTTTAATTTCGACCTAAGTGTTTGTACGTATATCGTGTTGAAGATACGGCCATGCGGCCATGTAAATATGCAGTTGCTTCCTAGAAAATTCGGTACGTTTCAAGGGAAATATTCGTACAAGTGGATAAGAGATTGTGCTCTCTAGATTTGCGATTGCATTGTTTGCTTGGGGATTCAGAATAGGTATTTGGACGATGTAGGTTTTGTATGACCCATAATTTGTTATTTCAAGCTGACTTCATTACCTACAACAGAGGTAAAGCGGGACCAAACCAGTACGAAAAATTGTTAGTTTATACATTTTAATTTTTACAGTTGTCTAAACTATATTTTATAAATCCCAGCATCAAAAAATCACACCTTTTCAAACAATGACATTGGTATTATACCCAATATTCAGCCCATTATTTTCCCACATACTTTCAATATTGGAAAGGTCTGGTAACTTAGCTTATTTGTCATGCCGTTGTTTATTAGTTAGGTATACCCCATTGAGGTAAACATACTTACCTTCACAAAAAACATCAATAATTATTGTGCTATGATGTTTTTGGGTGCCATCACAATGTCTTTTCAATCTGTCTGTAACATATTGACGGATGTGAGTTTATTACAGTCATATAAACACATAGTGACATCACGGTGAAAACCCGCAATAAATGTCCGCGAGGTAGTTTTTGCAACTTAATACCTATATGCAATGTTGCAGTATCTGTAAAAACGTGTTGGACAACATGGTAAGAAAATATTTACTTCTAAAGGTTATTATTTGATTGCCATAAGTACTAAATAGGTACTTATATACTCTGTTAGTTTAGTTGTTTTTGTTATCTGGTGATTGTGAGGGATATTGCTCTGCAAACATTGACACATTGACGTAGTGGTCTTCATAACCATGATGCAAGCATGAATAAGAACAAACATGGCTTATCCTTATCCTTCATTTGTGAGATCCAGATTCGATTCCCGGTGCGGGCATGCACTTATGACTTTAATTTATTTCAAAGTTACGTACTAGCTGTGAAGGAAAACATCGTGAGGAAAATGTTTGAATGCGTCATCTAAATCTGAAAACTGAAAAGTACCATGGCGAAAATTTCTGATCTTGTACAATTTATTACTCTAGAAACGTGTATATTTTGCTCTGAACTATTTGCTGCGAAACCTCGACGGTGACATAATCAGTATAACTGTCTGAAAACGCTAGTTACTACCCGGGTAGTCTATAAGTTTCACTCCTCGAACAAAATACAATTAAAAGAAGATTAGGTACGGAACTAACGAGCCAACTCGACAAAAGTCAATACCCAAGCGGAGGGAACTAAGATCCTGTTTTTACCCAAGAAAGTTCCAGAAAACGGGGAGGCAAAGTGGGGAGAGAAAAATGGTGTGGGTAGATGTAAAAATTGTTATCATTAGCATTGTCTTGTAAAAGAAGTGGCGTCCTTAGCCTGTCGTAAAAGTGCGCATTCTTTTGAATTCGACTGTAATACGAGAGTCTTGAGTGGATGCGATCGGGCTGTTTCTGTTGAAAATAAAACATTGAATTGAATTTAGGTGCTTTAAGGGTAGACGATAGCAAGGTGGCGGGAAATTCAAAATTTTCACAGTTTTTTACATTTTGTAGCTAAACCGAGCTATTTTTGTTCAGAGATTTTTCGTTCGCGAGAATAAAACCGTATTCTTTTCATTATTGTAAACAACAGAACAACAATAATTCAGCCGATTATGTGTTCTGGTCTACGACAAGTTTTTTGGGCACTACCACTGCTTCGTAGATCAGAACACATAATCGGCTGAATTATTGTTGTTCTGTTGTTTACAATAATGAAAAGAATACGGTTTTATTCTCGCGAACGAAAAATCGCTGATCAAAAATAGTTCAGTTTAGCTACAAAATGTAAAAGTCTGTGAAAATTTTGAATTTCCCGCCACCTTACTATCGTCTACTGTCTAAAAAGGTTTTTAGTTTAATTTGAGTAGATAGTTCCAAAACGTAATACTAGATGGCTCCACCTGTACGATGTTATATCGCGGTATGGTTATGTTTTCTGTGTGAGTATATAAAGCAACCATGTCGATTGAATAAACGTTGGTTTTTTTGATAAATAGTAAGTGCGCGTATTATTCACCACTGCCGCAGCGACATCTGGTGCCGAAACCCGGGAGAAGCAGAAATGGACTTGTGAAATCGTGAGTAAAAGTGAAAAAAAAAAAAAGTAAAGTGTTTAGAACTTAGAAAAAAAAAAGTAACGTGTTTAGAACTTAGAAAAAAAAAAAACGTGAAGTGTCAGTGTCATAGACTTGTCATAAAAAAAAAGTGAAGTGTCAATGTCATAGACTTAGAATAATTTCGTGAAGTGAGACTCTGAAAAATGCGAGTAGTGTCAGAGACTTGTAAAATTTCAAAGTTAAAAAGACTTGTAAAATTTTGAGCAGTGATCCGAGACTCTGAAAATTTGCGATATTTCTAGGACTTCGTCGAATTTCTCGAATTTTCGTCAACTGATCGAGACATAGAATTTTGGTGGCTTTCAAACATGGAGACGTTTATTCTTAGCCAAGAGGATTTGTTAGAGCGCGTGAGTAAAGCTTTTACAAATTATAAAAAGTCTCCCAAAGAGAGGATTACTGTGTCATATATTGAGTCGAGGACGGAAAGCCTAGAGAGATGGCGAGATAATTTTGAAGAGATGCATTTCAAGATAATTGCTAGTTTGGATCCAGCAATAAAGAAGTCAGAGATACCGTATTTTAGAGATGATGCATACATTCTGTTCGAAGATGTTCATATCGAGTACAAGACGCGAATGAAGGAGGACTTGAAGAGATTGTTTAAAAGGGATGCTCCAGTTGCCAGTGTTGCCAGTGTTTCTTCAGCAGCGGAAGTCAAATTGCCGCAGATACAACTACCGAGATTCTCTGGCAAATATGATGAGTGGCAGACCTTCCATGACATGTTCTTGTCACTCATTCACACGAACAAATCCTTGAGCGCAGTTCAGAAATTACATTATTTAAAATGTAGTTTGTTTGGAGAAGCCGAACAATTACTGAAGAATGTTTCCACCACGGATACCAATTACGAAGAGGCTTGGAAGCAACTGACGCGACGTTACACCAATAAGAGGTTCAACTGTAACGAAGTCATGAAGGTTTTGTTTGGTCAGAGAAGTTTGTCTTCAGAGTCGGCAACTGGTATTAAGCAATTACTTGACACTACATCGGCCTGTCTGAATTCTTTGAACAATCTAGAGATAGAGACGAGTTCCTGGGATGCAATAATAAATCACTTGGTTCTGACAAAGTTGGATTCTGAGTCAAGAAAATTATGGGAGCTTCACACGAGTCAATATGAGTCGGAAGAATTGCCTACGTGGAAAGAGCTGAGCAAATATCTTGAGACGAGATTTCGGACGTTAGAGATGCTAGATGGAGCAAAGACTGCACACAAACCCCAACACCAGAATAATGCGAAAGAGAAGTCAATGCCAACCAAGAAAGCATTTCACTCCACTACGATTGAAGAGACAAAGAGTGTGAAAAACAATGAGAAAGTCTGCGCGATGTGTGATGGGGCACATGCTATATATCAATGCAAACGATTTGAAGGACAATCTCCAGAAGAGAGGAGTGAGTTTGTACAATCGAAGGGATTGTGTTTCAATTGTTTGTCGGCCAACCATTCAGTGAGATATTGTCGTCAGTCCATGTGCTGTCGTCGTTGTGGCAGAAGACACCATCTGATGCTACACTTTGAGCGAGTTCAAAACCAAGAGGTTATACCTAGAGAGTCAACCAGCCGAGAAAGCGTGGAAACTCCAGTTCGAAATGCGCAATCAAATAAAGAGATTGAGAAGAAAGTTGCGGCACATTTCGCAGTTGAGGGAAATGAGAGTCGTGTTTTGTTAGCCACTGCTATGGTTAAGGTGAAATCTAGTAACGGTCATTCTTTAATAGTTAGAGCACTTATTGATCAAGGATCTGAAGTTTCATTTGTGACAGAGGCAACCACACAAGCTTTAGGTCTGAAAAAATCATATGTGAATGGCATCGTTTCAGGAATAGGTGAGGGTCAAACAAAAACCAAGAGTATGGTTTCTGTTGAAGTAGAGTCGCTTAATAACCCTAACTTTTCCTTGCCAATGAATGCTTTTGTGTTGAAGAACTTAACTTCATTTCTCCCATCTAGAGAGACTGTAATTTCGGATTGGCACATGATTGAGAACTTGAGTTTGGCTGATCCGAAGTATGGTACCCCTAGTAAAATTGATATGATTTTAGGAGCTGATGTCTATGGCGCAATCATGAGTGAGGGTCTGCTGAAACATCCGTCAATGAGGGGTCCGATTGCGCAGAATACGCAATTCGGGTGGATTTTATCTGGGAGAGTCGAGGGAGATGCTGTTTCAGTGGAACGCCGTGTCGTCAGTCTGCATACTCAAGTAAAAGAGGATCAACTGCTGAAGCAGTTTTGGGAGATTGAAAGAGAACCGGATTTAATCGGAAAGAGAATGACTACAGAAGAGTTAAAATGTGAAGAGTTTTTTGAGGAGACAACAAAAAGAGATGAGAACGGTCGTTTCATTGTGAGATTACCTTTTAAGAGTCCTAATCCAGAGTGTTTGGAAGGGCGATCGAGAGATATTGCTATGAAGAGGCTTACACAATTGAAGAGAAGATTATGCAAGAATACAAAACTGCATGAAGAGTATCAAAAAGTGATGGATGATTATCTTGACCAAGAGCATATGGAGCTTATAACTGGGAAAGAGCAAATAGAGCAAGAAAAAGCGGTTTATCTCCCGCATCACGCGGTTGTTAGAGAAGATAAGGAGACCACAAAGGTGAGAGTCGTTTACAATGCCTCAAGCAAGGGTATCAATAACGTGTCTTTAAATGATGATCTCCTTGTGGGTCCGAAGCTTCAGCCTGATTTGAGACACACTTTGATGAGATGGAGGTGCCACGGAATTTGTATTGTTGGTGACCTTAAACAGATGTACCGTCAGATTAAGGTGGATCTACTAGATACTGATTTCCAACGAATACTGTGGAGAGAAGATCTGACCGGACCGGTTCAGCACTACCGAATGTTACGCCTTACCTTCGGTACAGCCTGTGCGCCTTATCTGGCTGTGAAGTCTTTGCAGCAACTTGCCAAAGAGGAGGAGAAAAAATATCCGATAGCTTCAAAGATCACGATAAGAGACTATTATATGGATGATTTACTCACTGGATGTGAAAGTGTTGACGAAGCTATTGAGATATTCGAGCAGATGAATGGGTTAATGAGAGCAGGAGGTTTTGAGGTACAGAAATGGAGCACGAATAGTGAAGAGCTGTTAAATCATATCAAAAAGGAGAGTCAGAGCGAAGGAGCGGATCTGTCTGTGGTATTCAAACAAAACGAGACAATCAAAGTGTTGGGAATAGTATGGAATAAGAATACTGATAATTTTGAATATAACCTGCATTTGCCAGACAGAACGGAAATGATGACTAAGAGAAAGGTATTATCGGATATTGCTAGACTGTATGATCCTATAGGTTGGATCGCACCCGTCATTATAAACGCCAAGATTTTCATGCAGCTGCTGTGGAAATCTGGTTTGGACTGGGACGATAATCTGTCTGAGGAGTTGTTGTGTTTGTGGGATACCTTTCGAAAAGACCTTACAAATGTAGAGAAAGTGTCGATACCTAGATGGTTAAAAATCATACGAGCAGACTATCGAGAGCTTCACGTATTCGCCGACGCTTCGCAAGCCGGATACGCCGCCGCCGTCTACCTGAAATCAAAAGACATTAGTGGAGAAATCGTTACTAACCTGATCACAGCAAAAACTAAGGTAGCACCGATTGAGAAGGAAATTTCAATTCCAAGGATGGAGTTGTGTGCTGCTCACCTTGCTGCTAAATTAATATTTGAAGTGTCGCAGGTTATGGACGTGCCAAAGGAGAATCTGCAAGCATGGTCCGACAGCACTGTTGTCCTAGCCTGGATAGCCGGAGAACCAAGTCGTTGGACGACCTTTGTCAGCAACAGAGTGTCGGAGATACTTACCGTACTGGATAGAGATCAATGGAACCATGTGAGTACTTACCAAAATCCTGCCGACTGCGCATCTCGTGGTACATCCGTTGCAGAGCTAATACCAAACAATCTATGGTGGCACGGTCCTGAGTTTTTACGACAAAAGGAGTATATCAGTCAAAGTTGTACAGAGTTTGCAACAAACGAAGAGACAAGACCAGTCAAAACTTTGACTTCTACGGTAGCTAAAGAAGAGTTTATTTGGTTACGATTTTCTAGCCTTGCAAGAATGTTGAGAGTGTTGTCGTACTGCAAAAGAGTAGCGTATTACAAATTAGAAAAAGATAAAAGACCAAAGGATGTGACTACAGTTGTGACACCGAGCGAGAGAGAAGAAGTTTTAAAGTTTTGTGTTAAAGAAACACAAAGACTGCATTTTAAAGAAGAGATGAAACAGCTTGAGTCTCGTGGAAGTGTTCCGCCCAGTAGTAAACTTAATACACTGAGTCCGTTTCTTGATGATGATGGTATTATGAGAGTGGGTGGACGTACCCATGAAGCTGAAGTAGGTTTCGATAGAAGACATCCTTGGATTTTGCCGAGTGAAAGTCATATCGCTAAATTGATAGTTGAAGATGCACACATTAAATCTCTCCATGGAGGGCCTCAACTAATGCTAAATTTATTGAGATCTAAATTTTGGATTATTCGAGCAAGAGACATGGCCAAAAGATGCTATCGCAAGTGCGTGAAATGTGTGAGATATGCAAAGCAGAATAACAATCCTTTGATGGGTCAGATACCAGAGGTGAGACTGAAACCCATTAGACCTTTCAAGATATCTGGAGTAGACTTTACAGGACACATAAATATTAGGTTTTCTCCAGGAAGGGGCTCGAAATCTTACAAAGGGTATATTTGTGTTCTAGTATGCATGGTTACCAAGGCGATACACCTTGAAGCTGTTTCAGATTTGACCACTCAGGGATTTATAGCAGCGTTTAGGAGATTTGTGTCGAGAAGAGGTCACTGTCAAACATTGTACAGTGATAATGGCACCAATTTTGTTGGTGCCAGTAAAGAGTTGAGGGAAATGTTCGATCGCTCAAAGTCACAACTGCCAGATGAAATAAGCAGATTGTTGGCAAATGACGGGACTACGTGGAGCTTCATCCCTCCACACGCCCCTAATTTCGGTGGATTATGGGAGGCAGGTGTTCGATCTACAAAAGCTCACTTAAAGAGGGTGATAGGAGACTCTACTTTAACGTTTGAAGAGTTAGCTACCGTTTTAACCCAAATAGAAGCTTGTTTGAACTCGCGTCCTCTGTCACATTTGAGCGACTGTTCCGGTGATCCTATGCCTTTGACGCCAGGTCATTTTCTTGTAGGAGAGCCACTAATTATTCTTCCTGACGAGAGTTATCATGATCAACATGTTACTGGTTTACAGAGGTGGAAACTTACTCAGAAGATGGTAAATGATCCTTAAAAAGATATCTTTTACAAGAGATACATCTTGTGTTTATGAACATACCAGCGACAACTTTTTATGTTATTTATTAGGTATGTCAAATTAAAGATTAAAATTATTGATGATAAGTTATTGATTTCACGATCGATCCGAAGTAGATTATGTAAAGCTTTTTTTTATTCAACACTCCTATAAACATTGTTTTCTCCTATACATAAACTCACGCTTTTATCCCTGAGTGGTAGGCAGATAGGTACAGATAGGATTTCTCTTATTTTAAATGATAACTTCCCGTTCGTTTTCAAGTCTTATCCACCCTAATCCAGTCATCAATAAAAAAGCAGTGTCAGTAGATGAATGTTCATTCATGACTCATTAAAAATGGGCCATCTCATTCCCTGGCCCCTTATTATTTGGAGTGTTTGGTAGCTTTTTGTCCGGATCACCCCGCTTGCGCCATTTTCGGAGTCAGCTCTTCATTTCCGTAGAAATGTAAAGGCGTTGATAAACCTGAGCGTTCATTGTAGCGGATAATGCTCTGAGCATACGGTACAACTAATTATTATTTTAACCTTATAATAATTTCTAACTTTTCAAACGTATTGTAAATAGACTTTGCAATACGATTAAACCTTATGAATACGTGGACAAATCAGCCAATTGACCGATAATAATTAACCGTACTCATTCAGAAAATCTGTTACCTTATAGTAGTTTTTTTTCATTAGGTAGTTGAAAAGTTCTCGTTTGAAGCTCTGTAAATTGTCGACATCTCGAATTGGTTCTGGTAATTTGTTGGATACCATTCCAAATAAAATGCTTTGAGCTAAAAGAAATTAGAATAGTTTTCTAAGAACACTCGCTAGAAAACCTGCTTTAAAATAAAATAAAACCGCATCCAACCTCGTTCACCCGTTTAAAAGCTACAGTGCCACAGACAGGAGTTATAAGACAAACTTATAACTTACTAGCTTTTGCCCGCGACTTCGTCCGCGCAGACTTAGTTTTTTTCCCGTTATCACAATAAAACATAGCTTATAGCACTCAGCAATAACTTAGCTTCCCATTAGTGAAGGAATTTTTATAATCGGATGAGTAGTTTTGGAGATTACCCCCTTCATACGTACATACTTACAAACTTTTCGTCTTTATAATATTAGTGTTGATAGCTAGTGCCCACGACTTCATTCACGTGGCTAAAAGAAAAAGGATAAACGTGGTGATTTTGCAAATTGTACCTAGCATATTTTTTACCACCTAGTAGGTATGATGTACTTAAAACACACCCCCTGCACTATCAAAGCGTTGGCCCGAGATTTCGATCCCGTGGACCACGCTTCTTCCAAACTGAACTGCAGATACCTACTGTTATAGGCGTCTAACTGATTTAACGCGGGTTACCTACATTTCAAGAAACACTCAAAGATTATCTTTTCTTTTTAGCCCTATCCTATTATTTTGAGTCCGCTAATCTGCTACTCCTTATTGCAAACTTTCAGTCTGGGTTGTCTCTGTTCAGTTGGTCTCGCCCCAAGTCTTCGTGCCTTTGTGGCCTTTGTGGCCGTTGTGGACACTGCCTCTACCCATGTTAGAGAGCCCTAATGCGTAGTTTGATTCCCAAGTACATCTCGTTTGCTTGCGCTGTTTGGTGAATGAATATTTATCAGCATTCGCTGCAGTACGTCACAGGTCTCAACATCTCTCTGGCGTTCAATAAAACTGTAAAAGATCTCCAACAGAGCTAGTTAGCGTCACCTACTCGTATTATAGACACAAAGTTACTTAACAGAAAAAAACTTTAAGAAATTTTATTTTATTCTTTAGTTTGCATCATACCATTTCAAAGGGAACGATCATAATCATTGGGTTCTGACACCAGAAAATATGAGATAATATCAGGAGATACTTAACCATATTATTTCTATCACATTGAATAGTGTTTCTTTCTATGAGCTACTCTTCTGAAACACCCAACGCGTCTTCTTAGCATCTACGATGCCATAGTCTGAATCGTCGGTCTTATTCTTCTTTCGTGTTGAAAGTGTCACACACACACGTCGCGCTGGGGTCGCCTTCAGGAAATCCGATAAGCTGCACTGTGGAGCATCAGGACAGGTATGACGACGCGAAGTTGTCGGTATGGTTTAAGATTGGCACAAAACATCTCTTCTGGCTCTATTTCTCACATATCTTTCATGCGGGCAACACCACCACGCAGGCGGTTCAGGGATTTTCACATGCTCCAATCTTCTCGTCAGTCTGAAGTATGTGGAAAGCCTATCAGAGTTGTCAACAATGAATAGGCGACTATGATATTATGTAAAAGTGCACCTGTCCAGTGTGCAGTCCTAGGTACTTGCTTAATGGAAATAAAGCGATCATGGTGCTAATGTTACACCATCAATGGCTGATGTTATGCGCCTATGGTCGCTCGGGACTCTACACTTGCACGGTACGCACAGCTGATTTTTTGGTCAGAACATCGTATCTTTATTTTTCTTCGAGGTCTGGTGCATCCTATTCTTCCTTGAATAACCAGCAATCAGCAATGCACTCAACGGACGTCCCATTTCGTCCGGCCAAAAGATCTCAGGATGCAACCGCAACTTTGTAAAGAGCTTTGGTAAAACTGCTGGATCCAGAGTTTTTAAAGTAAGGATTTATTGGCTCTTTCAGATTGTAAGTAGCTATCACTGAACTTATGTTTTTTGCCTGTTTTGAGTAATACAATTTGTAGATATTTCCTTTATTGCTTTGTTGATATACCATTTTTGTGACAGTGACGGATGACAGCGATAACTAAAAACAACTTCTTCACTGTTGTGCATCGTTTGAGTTTTGCGGCACATTTAGGCCTGTTTGGTGCATTAAAATTCACCGTTGTTCAGTTTTCGATGGATTTACGAAAGTAAATAGAGCTCAACGCTACGTGATGACAGAGGGTCTTTGGTAAATGGTTGTGTCGTTCACTTTTATACAAATAGCCACTATATGATAATCTTTGTGTGTTTATTTTGCTCCTAAGCACCAAAGCGTGATAATATGTAGCCTATATGTTATTCTGATGTCTCAGCTATCTACATTCCAAATTTCATCCAAATCCGTCCAGCGGATTCAGCGTTATAAGGTAACAAACACACTCACTCACTCACTCACTCACTCACAAACTTTCGCATTTATAATATAAGTAGGAAGTAGGATACTCTTATAAAACTTATACATATTTTATTATTGTAATTGTAATTTTATTGTAAAATATGGATGAATATCTGAAATAAACGTAAATTATTATTATTATATAACATACCCCTCTTATTAGGTATGTCGGGGGCAGCTTAAACTGCGAATTCCCAATATTTCGTGACAAGTGAATTTTTAGGTCTATAAGCGGCCTTATACATCACTCTACTTTCAAAACACATTGAGAAATGTCTTCTTTTGTGGAGGATCACTCTTTTAATATCTCGATTGAGGTGTCGTGCTCATCCCATTTTAGGGTATTAGAAATATTTCAATTTTTTCCTCCTTTCGTGTATAAGGAAATTAAAAAGTGAAGCCACGACTCTCGAATTTAGAGATTGGCACATTTTTATTTTTACTGGAAAACTTACTACAAAAAGTCAGTGAACTCAGTTATAAAATTAGTTTATAAAATAAAATAAAACAACAATTTTTACAGTATTTTGACATCCTGTGGGCCATAGGACCATAGTGGGGGCCGCCGGGCGTTACGTCCGCAATGACGTCATTGCCCGGTACCTAGTGGTGGAGAGTGTGGAGGAGTTTGTGGTCCGTCTGTCGCGCCGGATGTTCCACTGCGCTGACAACGGGCCGCACCGCCACCTCCACCACATTGCCCCCAACTACGACCGGTCAGTAAAAGGACATCCGTACCCGCGGGAGCTCTTCGAGCTGCAAGACTCCAGCAGATCACTCCACTGACCACCATCGCAACGATTGCACACCCAAGACCCGGGGGCTGATGCCTCCGGAGAAGACGCACGGGACAAGAGTGTAACTCAAAACCCGCACCTACTACTGCGCGGCCAAGCAGCAGTAGCAGACGACCACTGATGATGACAACCTGTTGACCAATCGTGACCATTATACAATGGTTCTCCACTCATCACAGTCATGGGCGCGATGGGATGCGTGCTGGATGGATCCACCTGCTGCCCTTTTCAGAGCATCGGACTAGCGCATTGGTGTTCTGGCTCTCGCCCCAGGTAGTACTAACTCTATGGAAACTTGGATAAAGTGTCGTTTATGTGAGGTCTTGACTCGCTTCTGTTTTTTCTCGACTATACAAGGTGTTACAAAAGATGCTAACTCTTTTTACAGGGTAATAGAACCCGGTGATAGGGACCACCACCTAAATATTTTTTTTGCTCTATGACGTTCGGTTGATTTTTAAATTAATAAAATGTGAACGCTGTGGCGGGAGAAAAGTATTTTTTAAATATTGTTTTCATAAACTTTCACAATGTTTTAACAACTCAAAGCTATGCAAATGCACCTACACCCACAAACATATTTTTAAGTTTGAGCTAATACCAAAAACAAAAAAGTTATGAATTTTTTTCAATTTTCAGGTTATAAAATAAAAATTGTTAATTTCAACTTTTTTTTACAAAATTGACATCCTGTTGACCAGTAGGTTACACCCTGTAGAGTTAGAATGTTTTGTAACACGTTGTATACAGGGTGTCCCGCAATTCAACGTCAAGCGGGAACTGGGTGAAATGGTATCTCATAACGTTACTGGGAAAAATAAAATTAAAAATCTTGGTCGCTTAGTTCAGAAAAAAACCCATTTCAGCATTCCTTTGAAAAAAAATGTTAATGTCGCCCGAGACCAGAATATACTCGTATTAAGGTACTGTGGTGTGGTCGCATATTTTCTAATATTGCCATGATTTTTTTTCACATAATCTTTCATAACCAGGTATGCAATTAGGTAAATCGCATTAATAAATCAAACATGAAACCACTTCAGTTGACTAAAAAAATCGATATATCGGTAGCGGGGAAAAATAAAGGTAAGTAGGTAACCGGGCAAAAGCTGAAGTTAATATTTTGTGTTGCTCAGCACAACAGCTGTAGTTATCAGCGCTGCGGCTGCGGTTAAAAGCCTGTAACGTGCCGTACATCCTCGTTTGCAGCCGTTAACAGATACCAGCAATTTCTCATGCCAACTAATAGTCTTGCTGGCGTTGAGTGGGCCCCGGCAGAGGACTGGTTCAAAAGTTTCGGTAGAGCGCTTAGGACTAAAAGTAAGATGTAGCCAGTACAATTGTACATGTCCCACTAGCTGGGCAAAGGCCTTCTCTCAGAGAGAGAGTTCGAGCTTAATCACCACGCGTGCTCAATGCGGGTTGGCGATTTTTGCGTTGAGGGTATAATGCCTCATACGCTCAGGACTGTTATTTCAAAACTCATAACGCCATGCATACTCAATGCAAGTCAGCCCTGTGAATCGTTCATTCAAATGAACGAGCGGTAGTGAAGCCCGATTCCATCGCAATGAGAGAGAGTCAGAGAAAGAGAGAGCGAGAGAGAACACTTGAGTGTTGCACGTCAGTGTTGCCACCTTAGTGGAATCACCACTAGGTTGGTGGTTTGGACCCCCTGTCTCGTAGGCAAAGAAATCAATGTAGGTAGTGGCTGGTGAAATTTAGAAGGATTTATATTATTTTAGCAATGTTTTTATTCATCTCAAGTGGGGACAAAAGTAATCTAGAAATCCTTTTGCTACCACAAAGCAATTTAAGGAAGTGATAAAGTAATATTTGATCAAAAAACCGCATTTGAATGCAAAATAGGTACTCATATTAAAAGAAATGGTTTGGTGCAAAAAAAAAAAGGGTTCTGGAGGTTTAGGGGGTTGCATTGTCGCGGAAAAAAAATAGTTGGCAACACCGCGCAGCTATCAAATCAAAGGAAAATATATTTTTACTAGAAATAGAACTATATTTTGCGATTTCGCGGCCGTAAAGTGTTTATACTTATTTGGGAATGATTACCGTGTACGCTAATAGTTAAAAGTTGAAATGAACGTATCCAGCAATTCCTTGATTGAGAAAAATACCCTACTTCAACCGAAAGCATGTTTGCTTTCGAAAGACTACATTCTTCTTGTCTGATGATATTTTCTTCACCCACACCATCTGCTATGTATTCATATCGTAAGTACCTAACATAATTAACACTATACACTATCTAATACAACTCGAGTGTATCAGTATTCATTTAGAGGTTATGTTTATGCCAACTTGACCCACCATCCGAAGGTTGTTATAAAAGATGCATCTTTTCTGCGTTCGATGATACGAACGTGACTTTCTATTGCCAATGTGGCAGTAACAGCATTTATATACCAGTAATTGATTATACTTTTGTTTCAGCTTCCAACTTTACTAGAATCGTCATATACCAATACCTAAGAGATACAGTTCCGAGAAGATTCTAGTCAAGGAACAAAAAATGTTAATTCATCTCGTCAGGATAAACAAGGTATTTGTAACTATTGAATATTAATTCAAACAAATCAAGCTATACTATAGAAGCTCCATGTTAGCATGCGTGGAACGTTCATTAGTCAGCGCCCCGAACAATGCTACATACTTGTATCACAAATAGCTAGCCTAGAGAATAGGTAGACAGTCGCAATAAAGCTTGTGATTTAGACACAAGTTGAGTGTCTTTGTTGAGATAAATTCTGCAATCGGCTTCTCAAGCCATTAGCAGATTTGTTCATTAGTGTAATGTGTGAGGCACGGTCTACCATTAAAGATGCCTCTTCTTTATTTATGTATGGGTTATGTTTGTTAAAAGTTTGTTTGTTATCATCTTTTATTAAAAGTATTTTTAATTTCGCATTTACAGCCACCAAGTGGAGAGACATGCGCCTTCGTCGGACGCACACTATCGCCCTGCGCGGCGCTTGAGGGCTGCCTAGCTTCGATAGGACTAGTGATGTACGCTTGGAAACATTGCCACTCCCGGCAATGTTTCCACTGGAAACATTGCCGGAAAGTTTCCGAAACTTTCCCAATGTTCCCATAAATTCCCAGTAGTTTTTTTGTTTATAATTCATGCTTATTCTTGAAATATCGCGTTCGTTAATCACGTGACAATGCATAAGCGTCTTTCCTTACAGTGTTGCCATATAGAAACTGCATAAAATCGGTATTTTCTTTTAAAATTCGATGAAATCCCTACTTATTGCCAATAAAAGTGACTTATTCTTATGATTTACATATATTAGTAAAGTCAATCATGCTGATTCTTGAAATATCACGTTCGTTAATCACGTGACAATTCATAAGCGTCTTTCTTTACAGTGTTGCCATATAGAAACTGCATAAAATCGGTATTTTCTTTAAAAAATCCATGAAATCCCTACTTATTGCCAATAAAAGTGAATTATTCATATGATTTACATATATTAGTGAAGTCAATCTTCAATGAAACTCAGAGTTATTGTGTTTTTTTGTCTTCAACCATTGGCTACCGATGTTATGCTCCTTGACAATGGTCAACAGTGGGCTGAATTGATTGACTGATCGCGGGTTTCTATAATATTCCAAATTATTAATACTAGTAGTTCGCCCCGAACTGGAACTCGGGATGTATAGTTACATTTCCCCAGGTAAGCCATGAAACTTGGTAGATGAATGAATTAGACGACGGGGTACTCTAAGAAAAAGGCTCGACGAGATCTACCCGATAAAAGTATCAAAACTTTAACTGTCCATATCTCCTAAACGGCTAATGCTAGACCCATGTTCATGGTACTCTAAGAAAAGGGCTCGACGAGATCTACCCGATAAAAGTATCAAAACTTTAACTGCCCATATCTCCTAAACGGCTAATGCTAGACCCATGTTCATGGTACTCTAAGAAAAGGGCTTGACGAGATCTACCCAATAAAAGTATCAAAACTTTAACTGTCCATATCTCCTAAACGGCTAATGCTAGACCCATGTTCATGGTACTCTAAGAAAAGGGCTCGACGAGATTTACCCGATAAAAGTATCAAAACTTTAACTGCCCATATCTCCTAAACGGCTAATGCTAGACCCATATTCATGGTACTCTAAGAAAAGGGCTTGCCGAGATCTACCCAATAAAAGTATCAAAACTTTAACTGTCTGATCTCGTCGAGCCCTTTTATTAGAGTACCATGAACATGGGTCTAGCATTAGCTGTTTAGGAGATATGGGCACTTAAAGTTTTGATACTTTTATCGGGTAGATCTCGTCAAGCCCTTTTCTTAGAGTACCATGAAAATGGGTCTAGCATTAGCCGTTTAGGAGATATGGGCAGTTAAAGTTTTGATACTTTTATCGGGTAGATCTCGTCGAGCCCTTTTATTAGAGTACCATGAACATGGGTCTAGCATTAGCTGTTTAGGAGATATGGGCACTTAAAGTTTTGATACTTTTATCGGGTAGATCTCGTCAAGCCCTTTTCTTAGAGTACCATGAACATGGGTCAAGCATTAGCCGTTTAGGAGATATGAGCAATTAAAGTTTTGATACTTTTATCGGGTAGATCTCATTGAGCGAGCATCATGATCACTTTCACTGATTTGATAAGCCTAATAAAGGAATCTCTAAGATTAATGAATAAGCTATACTAAACTGATAGTGAGAAGAGTTTAAACCATGTTTAAACTCCGACTGTGCGGGAAGAGTTTAAACTGTGTTATCAATTAGCGTTCTGTAATACCACCGTGAAACCCTCATTTCTTATAAACGACAT
The DNA here is from genome assembly GCA_949319315.1 of Zelleria hepariella. Lineage (NCBI taxonomy): Eukaryota > Metazoa > Arthropoda > Insecta > Lepidoptera > Yponomeutidae > Zelleria > Zelleria hepariella. Next base: position 2,214,671 of record OX439388.1, read on the forward strand.
AAAATGGCTGAACACACATGCCACCTGTATAATTTTCGATTTATGAGGAAAAATAAAACATTTTTTTTCTTCTAAGTTCATGTTATGCATGTATGCTACGGAACCAACGCTGCTCGAATCCGACTCGACCTTGGCAGGTTATAGTAGTGTGTCATGTGGTTGGTTAGGATTTTAAGTTTTAGCTGTTTAAATCCAGAATTTCGTACTTTCTGACATATAATAAAAGGAAACTGTAACCTTTTTAGTTGTTTAAAACGTTGCGGGCGACTGTTCCATTAACTTTATTATAAAATTCATCACAGCACTATACAAGATCATCGATATTGGCATAAATAATGGTAAAGTTTACCAACAAATATCCCGAGAAAGATTGCTTGGAAACTTTGCCGGAAATAAACTGGAAACATTGCCAGGAACATTGCCGGGAACATTCCCAATGGGAAACATTGCCGGAAATAAACTGGAAACATTGCCGGAAACATTCCCAATGGGCTGGTAGTTTTCAAAGTTATGGGGTTTTTATTGATAATTCATTACCGTGTGTATAGAGAATCCAAAATCATGTACAATTCAGCAAACAAATATTGGAATATCTCAAGATTTGAGCAAAGTTCCCAGTAAATTCCCAGTTGGGGAACATTGCCGGCAATGTTTCCGGCAATGTTTCCAGCGATTGGCAATGTTCCCGGGAACGGTACATCAATAGATAGGACCCCAAGAGGACGATTTACTCCATGGCCATGAAACGAAGCAACGGAAACAAGCCACCGATAATTTTCATGATTAGCTTTAGAAGAAGCATACATTGAAATTTATTAATGTATTAATAGAAATATGCTGCATATTCATGAAACCAGAACCTGATTCTTCTTCCATAGGCTAGTGAAGTGAAGACCAAAAAAATTTGGTACGTTTCAAGATCAGTGAATAAAACTTTTTAAATGACATATGTTTTTCTTCAATTAAACCCTAAGAAATAAAATATAAATAAAACTACCAAGGATAGTATTTTATCGACATTTTTTTAACCCCATCCCTAGTACATCGATAAAAAACTATCGACTTTTGGTCATATAGGCAGCGTGATGGAATCGGTTGTCAAGCGCGACTAACTTCCGGGGGTTAGTATGACGGGAGTCGCATCTGTTCTTTTTTGTAATCTGTGATGCAAGTATCTTTTAAATGATTGTGTGAAAGGATTGTTTGGAAACCAGAAACAACATTACCGATTATAATTTTATTAGTATAAGTTTAATTTTGTGTTATTATTGTGTGGAAATAAATCATTTCTAAATAAAATGCTCTATATTCCAAGCTAGGCGAGCATTACGGATTATTCCGCGCAAAAAACACCGGAGCTTATCAGCATGTGTAGACTTTCGTGGACATTCAAAAAGATCCACACCACAGTCCCTAGCCAAGAGAGATTTTAGAAATGTATAAATTTGATACTCAAAACCCTCGCTCACAGTAAACAATAACTTCGTGAGCAAACCTGAGTATCTGAGGCATGAAAACTGTAACGCAAAAATCTGCAGTGGACACGCGTCTCTTTCTAATAGAAGGCATTTGACCAGAATAGTGTGAATTTATTTATAGGCTCACCACACAGGCGCGTTTTATCGGTCAATAATATCGGATGCGTTATTGCGATAATGCGTTCCGATTCCTTGCACACACCTGCGTTTTTATTATCCGATATTTCTTACACCAACAAGTCAGCACGTATGTGTGTGTGTTCTTTCGCTATATGGCGTATTTAAAAATGGAAGTAGGACGTTGCGTTTCTCCGTCCTGCGATACTCCGATATGATCGCGCGTGTGTGTACGGTCATTTGCGTCCTGATACAAAAAATTCTAGAACTCGTATCGGAATATCGCAGGACGGAGAAACGCAACGTCCTACTTCCATTGCGGCGTTATTATCGCCGCAGTTTGTAACTTTATGGCTATCCTAATACAAAATGTACTGTAAACAGATATCGAAATAACGCATCCGATATTATCGACCGATAACGGGGGAGCCTCAACTTTTAATCAAGTTGATATATTTGACTCCGACGTGATTCCGAATGACGCCCCAGCAACAGTTCTGCGCAGTTACTCAGTGATGAACCTTTTGCTTCCACCTACTTTATGACGTTTGGCCGACCACCTCATAAAGCATGCCGCTGAAATATGAGCGGGCAAACGCTCACAAAATACTGTTGAAAATTAAATAGGGCCTACCGATTCGGGAGGTAAATATTCATAATTTACGCCTTCGGTGTTGCTAGTTTATGACGAAGATATGATTTATGAGCGTTGTCTGTTGAGCCGCTAATACAGTGTAGTAAGTTTGTAGCTAAACATTGTCTACATACTTAGAAGGTTTTTATTCTAAAGAGACATTATTAGCCTATTTGGTCAGATCTCGTCTCTTAGGCCGGCCACAGGCGGAATTTTTAAGCTATCATAGAGGCTCCGAGCTGAATCCCGATGTATGTTTGTTTGTTACGCTTTATTGCACTCGGAAAATACATAGACATAACATGATAGAGAGAATGTGTACAAGGGCGGACTTATTTCTAAAGAAATTTCTTCCAGCCGATGGCACCTAGTTTCTAAACAGATTTTTAGAATTCTCGTCATCCAAATGCTGCATTTCATGCATTAGTTAATCCTGAAAACCTTTAAGATACGATAAGGATAAACTCCAAAAATAAAAGAGGAATAACTTACGGACTAGTAAGGCCCAGTGGGCTTTTTCTCGGGAATCTCGCATTCGACACATCTCGAAGGAAAAATCTCATGCCATTTGGATCTCGACTGCTCCCGACCACTCAAGGCAGGTCGAGAGAAAAAGGCAAACATCTCGCAGAAATCACGTGCCTTATGTCGAGAATGACTCGGTGAGAAAAATAAGATTTTACTGCCACGAGATCTTACAATTCCAGGAAGCGCTCTGGTGTTCAGATAGTTCCGTTCTCTCCAAGACAACGTATACAGGGCGTCCCACGGCTATGCCACATGAAGGGAAAGTACCTTAAATGTTGTAGATGGAACATTTTACTGAAAGAAGACATTATTTTAATTTCAAAAACAATTTAAACTGCATTCATAGATATTGAAATAATTACATGGTTGAACCGGGAATCGAACCCGTTACATGAGAAAAATAATTACCCTGTAGTTTTATCATACCGATCGAAAGGCTTCATGATAAGGATTATTTTTTGCTAAATAAGATAGTGCCAGAAATAAAAGGAAGACCATGATGATGACCGTGGGACGCCCTGTATATGGAGGAGGGCTGTTTACTTAGCTCTAAAAAATAAGAGCTTCAAAATGTTTTTCGCAAATCGTTCTCTTTGAGGTCTATAAAGCGATTTATCGGTATCTAGAGACGCGAATCGCGCTTCCTAAAGCCCGATAGCTCGCGGCATATGTCGCTCGCCGGGCGCTGGCAAGCCCCCATCGGTTGGACACCGTCCACAAAGCCCGGTACCTACTGCAGTAGCGATAGCGACTCTGGAATGAGATTTGAAATGTGTTTGGTGTACACCGCTGGCTCACTACGAGGGAAAATTTCTTCACCAATGCAAACATCTCACATAATTGTAGTGCTTTTATACAGGGTGTCCCGTAATTCAACGTCAAGCGGGAACTGGGTGAAAGGGCAGGTCTTATCGGTACTGAGAAAAAATAAATCCTGGTCGCTTCGTTCAGAAACTATAGGCATTTTTTTGAAATTTTTGAAAATTGTTACCCAGACCACATTATTGAGGTACTAGGTTACCCAGTTCCCGCTTGAAGTTGAATACGAGACACCATGTACCTACATAATATATACAAGACTACGACAAGGAAAATACAAGATTTTCATCGACAGATATTTTCTCTATAGCTCAATTTGGCGCCCTAACACTGAAGTATCTTTTTTTAGACTGTATTTAGACTGAAGTACTACTGACTGCCATCAAAACGCTAAGAAGAAGAAGTCACTTGTTTTTATTTTTATGTGTTCTCGGAAACAAAGTATTTTTCACTTTCAAAGATCAATGGATTAAAGCGCCGGGACGGTGGAGTCGATAACTCCATCTCGAAATGTGTTTTTCGAATAACTCCATTCCGAATGAACGCCATTTCGAAAAACGCAAAAGCGAAATATTTCAATGCCGAAACACTCGAGGGCGAAGCACGCCATTTCGAAAAACTCAAAATCGAACGTTTTTACTTGGTGTGATTATATGGCTTATTTTGTAGACTATTATGGTAGTTTGCAAAAAAAAGAGATAATTTATACATCGTCCAGTGGTACCTTCACACTTTAAATGTGTGAAGGTACCACTGGAATTTTATTAAATGTGTTTTAGGGTTCCGTACCTCAAAGGTAAAACGGGGTTGTTCGATTGGCGCCCTTATGCCGCGTGTGGTAAGAGCTACCATGAGGTATCCTAGACTGTGGCCGACCGTACATGACATAGACACCATTTTACATCATACAACGTGTTACAAAACATCCTCTTTTTACAGGGTGTAACCTACTGATCAACGGTGATATTTTATTGAACGGCGTTTGAATAGTAATCTCTAGCTATGGACCATTTTCTTGGAGAACAAGCATGGTAATTATTTAGTGTACAATCTATGTAGGTAACTTAAGAGGGAACGCGGGTAACCTGAACTCCATGAAAAAGGGGAGACCTGTTACCTCCCTGGATAATTGTTTTAGAAAAAATATGTTAATGCCATTCAATCTATATTTACCTCTGCCATGTCCCTATGTTTTCCTTTATTTTATTTTTTTTAATTATTTAAATACATTTTATTAAAATAATTATAAAAGGAAAACATAGGGACATGGCAGAGGTACATATAAATTGAATGGCATAAACATATTTTTTCTAAAATTGTTATCCAGGGAGGAAACATGTCTCCCTTTTTTATTTGTTGTATGGAGCAGCCGGCTGCCCGCGTTCCGTCTTAAAAAATTCAAAGGCTCATCTTTTTAATATGCAGAGCATCAAAAGACAGCCGGGTAATTCTACGGCAGAGCTGCATTATGCAATTCCCGTGGCATTTTTTATTTAAGGATTTTCAGATAATTTGATGTTCTCACATTACTTTAGAACACATTAGTAACAATTTTATTGTTACATGATTATAAAATTGTTACTAATGTGTTCTAAAGTAATGTGAGAACATCAAATTATCTGAAAATCCTTAAATAAAAAATGCCACGGGAATTGCTCTGCCGTAGAATTACCCCGCCGCCATTTATAGTGCACGTATTACTTGGAGCTTGAAATATTTTTCTCCAAGGAAAAAAAGCCTGGGAAAACAACGGTTTACAAGATAATGCGGATTAAAGTTGTTTTTTTTTTTGCATTTTGCGAGACAAAAATGTACAACTGCCGTCAATGGATAGCTTACAACGGTTCCCGCACTGCCATCAATATGAAATAGTTAGCAATATTCAGGTTGGGCTACTTGAAGCCAAATCGATTTGAACTGAAGTCAACGTTAGACTAGACTTGATTCATATCGAAGCCGTGCTGCCTACAATGGCCTTGACGTGTGAAAACTTACTTTGTATCTATTGTTAGATGGACTATGTTTAACTAGGCTAGTAAGTCTGTATGACCTTGCCTTTGCTGTGGATTAGACTACCAAGGCCAAGATTAGACTACTAAGGCCAACATGATTGTTTGGCATTGGTGGCCCCTTAATATTACTAACTGACTATAGAAAAGGAAAATAATTTAATGGCACACAAAAAAAACTAAATGCATTAAATAAACTAGGTTAGAACCTAGTTTTAAGTGTAAAAAACAAAATGTTTTACAGTAGAAGCTGTACCTACGTTACCGTACAGCTGCTGAAATCACTAAAGACATGAACTTGAAATGTATAACGCGTACCTACGTATTTTTTTTGTATAATGGTGCAATAAAAAGAGATTTCCAGTTAATAATAAAAGTGGCGAGAATAGATCAACGTTAAATTTATAATGTTTAAGTTCTTTTTGGGGTATTAATGGTGCACTAAAACGATGTTTTAGTAAAAGCAGGGTTGAAACGGGGTCCCCAGATTTGTATGGAAAATATTACCGGGAACTCCTAATATTTTTACAAACTAAAATGAAGAGCCAGAACCTTTCTGCACCACTGTATAATAACTTTACTGATCAAGCCTTCCACGTTTGAACAGCCCGGGCTTCAAAGCGTTATATCAAGCATCAAATTAAAGTTGCAAGTGGACTCAACGCTGTATTAAAATATTATCTACGTATGTGGGTATATCCAGTGTAAGAGGTCTTAGTTTTTATCACTTCAAATAAAGGATTTTAGTAAAGCTTCAATCATTTGCTATCCGAATAAAGACCATAACCATTTTCAGTCCAAAAAACACGATGGAACTTATAGCAATCCATCAGACCGAGGCACATCAAAAACATGTCTCATATAATGTTACGGCGGGCGTACGAAAAGAGATAATTCATTATTAATTGTTCAGCAAACTGAACATAAATTATCGTGTCTAGTGAATGGGCCTGTGTATTAATGGTGAGGGGTGAGGCTTTAGTCAGACCAACGCGAATAGGTTTTGACTAAGTGATTTTCACAAAAAGAATCTCGAAGTGAAGCAATTCTCAATTTTGGGTTTTTTTAAAGCACTAAATTTCACACCTTTAATAAAGCGTTTTACGCCTCATGGTAACTAATAATAAAGCCTGCAACAAAAAGTCCCCGAATAGGGATAACATTTTGACTACCATAGAAATAATAGTCATGATGATGATTTTGAACTTTACTATTGTTCAGTTTGTTTTTTTTTTAAATCCACTGAAATCATAAGCGACGTAACAATTTGTACCGTGAAGTTATTTCCACTCCATATTTTTCTGTATTTCAAACGTTGTTGAGTATCACTAAAGTTTAGCACATTCCACTTTAAGCGACAAAAAGTTCAAACTTACAAATTAATCATCAGACGGTGCCGTATAATAGCACGGAACATTTTCGCGCTACCAAAAAGTCACCGCCGCCTGCCGCCGCCGAAAAAAACAAAACCAAACCATCAACCTAAAAGGCACCCATCCTGATCCCTCCCGAAACGAGATGTACACAAAACCTGCCCCGTAGTAACAATCTATTAAAATACTTGGGCCTTGCTTCTACGTCATGAGGTGATTAGAAAAATACGCTGTGTTATTTTAGATGCTCAATTATAATAAAATGATGTTTTCTATTTTCATGCTTCAACTGTATTTTATAGGAACATAAAAGTTCAGCAAGCCGCCCTTAGAACCTATATTTCAAAGTTCGTCCATCTGTGTATTTGTAGTAGAAATACCTACGACTCGCTAACTGTGAAGGAAAACCATGACGCAGGTAGGTATTTGCAGCAGCGGATCTGTTAGCCCACCCGCAAAGAAAAATGTACAAAATCGATTCTTTTATCAGATACACTAAACGAATCGAAAAAGTGGTCATATATAGGTAAGAGCTATCGAACACAACCAATTTCATGTTGACATTCATAAACATTTTGAAGAAACTTTCGCTGAAAAAAAGCGCGTTGCCAATTTTTATTTCAGCGAAAATTTCTTGAAAACGTTTATGAATGTCAACACGAATTTCGCTGTGTTAGATATCTCTCACCTTATTCTAGGGTTCCATATGAGCACTTTTTCTATTCGTTTAGTTAGTGTCTGATATAAGAATAAAAATTGTAAATTCGCTTTGCGCTTTGCTTGATTACGTTAGATGCAAAGGCCTTAGGCCCGGTTTCTGAGTTGAGAATTTTGCTAAGCAAATGGGTAAGTATCGTCCTGTCTCTGCAGATTTCTCACAAAAGAGCGTGACAAAGCGATACGTAAGTATTTGCTTAGTAAAACTCTCAACTCAGAAACCGGGCCTAGCTAAGCTTTAGTTTAGTAGCAATACCACTCGCTAACGGTGAAGGAAAACATTCTATTTAATTTTGGCCTTCCATTTTCAATCCGCATCAGTTGGAGGGGACCCGTCGCGGTCGGTCAGATTATTATCTCAATAAAACTGCGCCTCTGACACTGACAAATAGGATAAAGGGAGAAGCCAATTTGGTATTGTGCGCTCTTTTTTATCGTACGAATTTGACGTCATAGAGTGGAAACAAATAACCGAGATGGGGGTCGGATGGAGAGAACACTTTGTGTTTTTTTGTTGTGATGTGAATAGGTTTCCGAGGTATGCTTCCCGCCGAAATTGCCTTCGGGCTGATAAAGCATTAATAACTGTATTTGAATGGACTCAGAATCAACAACCAGTAGGGGATCCGTTTACGGGGATCCAAACGGAATAATTCAAAATGAGGTAGGTATGTGACCATGTTGAAACCATCCTCTTTTAATATGACATTATCTGCTTCTTTCTGAATTGGGAAATTCGCTAAGCAAGCACGTTCGTTCTGTCTCTGCAGATTTTTTACAACGTGACAGAACGATACTTAAGTATTTTCTTAGTAAAATTCTCAATTCAGGAACCGGGCCGCAGAAATTGTTTAATTTATTAATTAGGTATTGGAAAAAATCTGTATTTTTTCGAGATGAAACAGTATTGCGGCAAATAAGCGATTTACAGAATAATCTTTGTCCATGCTGTGTACATACGACAACACGTCGATCCTTACACGCTAGCACTCTACTCGGTTATGTTACGGGCGACTTTAAAACAAAAGTGTACAGTCTGACGTGCTGTCGTGTGTACGAGATTTCCATAGGTAGCGACAAAGTCAAGAAAAAGTTTGTACCGTGAGCTAGAAACGTAAGACATTATGTTAAAAAAAATACATTTTCACTTTCCTACTGCGCAGCTGGTTAATCATCAACATCATCATCATTTATTTCGGTAATACTTTACCAGGGACATAAAGTTTTCAAAACGAAAAAAAAATAAAGAAAATGGTAGGACACATTGCATGGAAAAGATCCGCTGGAATAGGCGGATCCCAGAGTAAAGTCCGTGTTAAAATACCTAGGGGGTTACCCTTGACGCTATTGCGATCAAATTGAAAAAGTTTTAAAATTAATTTCTCTTTGAATTCGCATAGTAATGCTTTGATTTTAAATACTTTGTAATGTTTATTCAAAGGTTAGGCTGCGTTATTCAATAAAAACACAAAATGCGTCTTATTTTATAAAATATTAAATTTTGTAAATTCCGCCATATTGCGGCCGTATTGGAAAAATGCGTCAAGGGTAGAGGGGCTGGCCAGACCACATCAGCGCTGGGCAAATTACCACCAATAACGTGGCTACAACTAAATAAAGGTACAAAACCGGCCAAGTGCGGGTCGGACTCGCGCACGAAGGGTTCCGTACCATTATCTATAAAAACGGCAAAAAAAACATGGGAGCTCCCTTAAATATTTATTTTATTCTGTTTTTTAGTATTTGTTGTTACGGCAACGGCGGTTATCGGCAACAGAAATACATCATCTGTGAAAATTTCAACTGTCTAACGGTCACCGTTCATGAGATATAGCCTGGTGACAGACGCACAGACAGACGGACGGACAGCGGAGTCTTAGTAATAGGGTCCCAATGGGTACCCTTTAGGTACGGAATCGTAAAAAACCGCAAACTACGGAGGATATTCTGAAATCAGCTTTCAAATGATGATAATGGTAAAAAAAACGTTTTAATTAGGTTACGAGGTTACTGCGAGGTTAGGTACTGTATCGATAAGTGAGTGGAACTTACGAACTTACTACACTTGACATTTCTCCACACCAAGGGTTGACTGGAAGAGATTTCTTCAGAAATAAGTTCGCCTTGTACACTATTACTTTTCTTTATATTATTATCTAAGATGTTATGTTTTTGTGTGCAATAAAGTATAAAGTAAAGTAAAGTAAAGTACACTGTTGCCTGTAAATGGGAGGCCTGGAGACCTAAAATACAGATCTTTTGGTCTTGTTTAGCTCCAGCTTTCTAAAATTTTTTGTCTTATTTATGTGTCTGTTACCCTACCTGTAAGAAATTTGTGGCAAGAAAAATGAATTTATCTTTATCTTAACTGCCTTTACCCAAATAGACCCCCACTTTTCTCTATTGATTGTAACTGAGTAATAATTTATGTGATCTGGCAGGTCGGCTATCGATCAATATTATTGCTTCCTTAGGCTATGGGCCTCTACTTAAGGGTGGACGATAGCAACGTGGTGGGAAATTCAAAATTTTCACAGTTGTTTACGTTTTGTAGCTAAATTGATTCTGTTCAGCGATTTTTCGTTCGCGGCAATGAAACGGTATTCTTTTCATTATTGTAAACAACAGAACAACAATAATTCAGCCGATTATGTGTTCTGGTCTACGAAGCAGTGGCACTGCCCAAAAAAGTTGTCGTAGACCAGAACACATAATCGGCTGAATTATTGTTGTTCTGTTGTTTACAATAATGAAACAAATACTATGTTATTGCCGCGAACGAAAAATCGCTGAACAAAAATAGCTCAGTTGTTTTTATTCATTTTCATTCATTCATTCAGTTATTTTATATTATTTATTATTTACAAATTGTAAAAAAACTGCGAAAAGTTGAATTTCCCGCCACGCTGCTATCTTCCACCCTTAAGACGGCCTTGACCGCATGCGTCTCAGTTACAAAAGGTCGCATCCCATTCTCATCCCGCGCGGATTATACTCCGTGTTCCTTTCTCGATACGGAGTAGACAGCCCTACCCCGGGTGTTTATCCCGGCGTGTCTCTGACGGGAATTGATACGTGGCAATAATGGCCTAGACACCGTTGCCACGGCAACCGTGATGGCGCAATATTGACCCCCGGCATCTGCGGCTGATTATGGGACGCGGGGTCCGGTTGGTTTGTTATTAATTAGTTTACTTTTTACCCGACTACGCGAAGCAAAAAGGAGGGTTATGATTTTAGCAGCGTATGTATGTATGTATGTATGTATGTATGTATGTATGTATGTATGTATGTATGTATGTATGTATGTATGTATGTATGTATGTATGTATGTATGTATGTATGTATGTATGTTTGTGTGTTCATCTGTTCCCTCGCAGAGCCTAAACTACTCGGCCGATTTCAACAAATGAGGTGTCGTTGGATTCGTCTTAATCACCCAGGTAACATAGGATAGTTTAATTTTGAAAAAAATCAAGATGGCGGCTGTGCTGCGCCCTAAAGTGGTGGACCTAAAAATAAAAATTATCGGATACCATCGTCATGGGTATCAAATGAAAGGGCTTTAAAAGACCTTTTCAAAAATGTATAACACATGTAGCGTCAACATAACAAATAGAACAAAAAATTCAAAAATGTGTTTTTTTTTGCCCTTCTTGGTTCTATTCTTGGTGATCGTCCAAAATGACTTAATAAAAAGCTAAAAAAAAAAATTGAAGTTAAAAACTAAAACCCGACTACTAAAAGGCTTAAAACAAGACCTGTTTATCCTTAAAATAGACTCATAGATAATTAATCGTAGTCGGAGGACACCACATTCGCATTTGATAAACCGATGGCCTCCGACTACGATTAATTATCTATGAGTCTATTTTAAGGATAAACAGGTCTTGTTTTAAGCCTTTTAGTAGTCGGGTTTTAGTTTTTAACTTCAATTTTTTATACGATAGGCGATGTAATGGGAGAAGGAAGTGGCAAATCACTTTACTCCACACCATAGGTTGGACCACAGCCTTCTTTATCTCTCAAGCCATGCTATTAAGTTTGGCAACCTCGCATTTAAGGACTGCGTGAACCCGTTGTCTGTCTTGTAAGACTATCTAATAATATTTTTTCCAGTGACTTAATAAATTGTTATCCCGTGGGAAAGAAAACGTAGATAAAGGTCTTTCTCCTCTCTTTAGAATTGAGTCGTAATTCGACTTACAGCAGGCCACACAACACCGGCGAGGCATTTGACAAAAAAATCATGATTTAATGTTGTGTTACAATTGGTTCTATAGGATCAAATTTTAACTACAAATCGTAACTAAAACTATGAAAATACTCTAAAAACATACCAAGTCAAGTTGGGCTGTTTTAAAGCAATGAATAACTAATAAATTACTTATTTTTCACTTACAATATCAGACACAACAAATCAAAACAAATCCTCACGTCAAATGAAGATGACGTATTATCCAACTAACTTAAAACTACAAGAAAATGGTATAAAAACAAACGGCATAACTGCCATGTTATTTAGCCGCGTATTATTATGTGACTAAAATTTATGGTTTCCAGCCAGAATTTAAGTTAGTGAGACTCGGATTAGTTGTAACTTGGTCGTACTATCATAATAGCTTCTGACAGACAGTGCACTGCGTAAACAGTGAACCGGGCGACGTTGCCAGACTTGCACAGCACGGCTTGAGAGATAAAGAAGGCTGCGGTTGGACATAATGGGCACAAATACAGGGTGTTGTTTTGGTCGACTCGGGGAAGATAGTTTTAGTAACGCTTGAAACTGAAAGCAGATAAGTTTTTTTTTTTTTTTTCAATTTGTTATGATTCCAGTAAACTTTTTCTTACGGGCTAATTCTCGGGAATCTCGCATTCGACACATCTCGAGGAAAATGAAAATCTCTCATGTCATTTCGATCTCGATTGCTCCAACTCGAGTCATTTCGAGTGAAAAAGGCAAACATCTTACAGAAATCTCGTGCCTTACATCGAGGACGACTTTGTGAGAATAGGAGATGTGACATTTATCGCAAAATGAGATTTTTCCTTCGAGATGTGTCGAATGGGAGATTCCCGAGAATTCGGTACGCAAAGTTTTTTGTTCGAAAGTCCGTTATTGGCTTAATCTTATCTTTAGACAATATTGAGAAACTAATTTCAATATTTTTAATTTTGGTTCAGTAGTTTGGATTTTACAACGTTTTAAAGATACGGTTTTATGACGTCACGCGACGGTCTGCATACTGTTGGCGGTCATAGGAACAAAACATTTTAGCGCATAAAAACAAAACTACTGGACCAAAATAAAAAATATTTAAATTAGTTTCTTAATATTGTCTAAAAATAAGTTTAAGCCAATAACGGACTTTTGAACAAAAAAACTTTGCGTACCGAATTAGCCGCCAGTTGGCAGCGCAAAATTGTACCTACTATCAACAATACATCCATTTTAAAAGGCAGGTGGTCCCTTCGGCTTACACACATTTCCGTGGCTGACTGAATACATTTTCATACAAAAACGCCGACCATAACTGAGGAAAAAAATATCAACATCTTTTGCTGAAATTTTCTTCACCGTTTTGGTGGTTAGGCTGCGTGGAGACTGGTGATTTTTTTCTTAAGTTTGAGTTTGACTTATTCTTTTGAAGAGGTAGAAATTCACCGCATCCAACTTTGAAAGCATTTACGTAGGTAATATGAGTCGGCGCAGGTTTTTAGGGTTCCGTACGTGCTAAACGGGACCCTATTACTAAGACTCCGCTATCTGTCCGTCTGTCCGTCTGTCCGTCTGTCACTCACCACGCTGTATCTCATGAAACGTGATAGTTAGACAGTTGACATTTTCACCGATGATGTATTTCTGTTGCCGCTATTTTGAATATTAGGTACATAACATGCTAGAAAAAATTAAAACTTCATCCTAGAAACAATTTACGACTCTAGATAATAAAGAAATACTACCTATGCTGCGGATGGGTTGAGGATGGGTTTTAATTAAGTATGTAGCGACCCCTGTCGGGCGCACAGGAAACTGCTACATACTCGAGCTGTCAATCGCTACTCGCTACAATCCTGCATCGCGCCAGCAAAATATCTTTCGTAGCTGAGTATATATAGAACGTCCAACTATGTTCAGTTGGACCCGGCCGGTCCCCAAGCATAAAGATCTGCTTGGCGGGAAATTTCCCTTTATAGTCGAGGAGCATGATCACCCGCTCCTCCTATAAGTAAATATATTTTTTCGGTGGTGGATGATCAGCAATCTATGTAAGACTTAAAATACCTGTCTAGTGATTCGGCAAGCGAGACAAAACAAGACAATTTCGATATCGAGACTGTCTTGACGGCATCAAGACTTTTGCTTGGTCTCGATCTTGTGAAAATATTGTCCTGGTCTTGTTTTTAAGATTTGACACAATCAAGACTCTCGATTGTGTCAAATCAAATCAATCGAGACTCTCCATTGTGTCATGTCATCCATATCAATCAAAAAGCCGCCCAAAAAGTAATCTCTGACATGTCAAAAAATGATAGCTGTCAGAATTCTACGGAATAAAAAATCTGTTTGAAAATAAATAGAGTGCGCGCCGCGACTCAAGTCTTACGGCAATTCGGGGAACTACGCCTATTACGCCTAACACTGGAAACATTTTGTGCGTTGCGCTAGCGCCACGTCTATCGGACTTCAGAGGTGGCGCGGACTCTATTTCGAGACTCTCGCTCGAATTAAAAGTCTTGGTCTTGTCTCGATCGTTTGATTCGAGCGAGACAAGACCAAGAAACAAAACACAAATTCGATGAAGATTGGCCAAGATGCTTGAAAGTATCGTCTTGAACCGAATCACTATGTAACCTGTCTATCAATCTTTTTATTTTCATCATCATCATCATCATCATCAGCCTGTTAGCACCCACTGCTGAGCAAAGGCCTCTTCATGCTCACGCCACCTCTCACGATCCTGTTTTCCGGCTACTTTGGCTATGTCGTCCGACCATCTTGCTGGTGGTCTGCCAACGGATCTCTTCCCCTCTCGGGGTCGCCATTCCGCAATGGACTTTGTCCATCTGCCATCGGTACGTCTCGCCAGGTGTCCTGCCCACTTCCACTTCAAAGAAGTTATGCGTTTTCCGACGTCTACCACTTTTGTGCGGCTTCTTATTACAACGTTCGTTATACGGTCCAAGAGCTTAATAGCATTTTATTGTATCTAGAATATTATTATATTCTATGTATTCTATCAATCATCTTTACATTGTACTAAAGTTAACTTTTTTTATTGCAAATAGTACAATTATAGCAATAGTTACATGGTCATAGAAGCGCTTAACAAAATCGCGTGAAAATAAGAGAAAATTTCCTACCGCTGGCTCTATTGTGAATGCGCTCCAAGGATACATTTTTCTAATATTCTTGCGCACGCCATTAGGTAATGTGTTAATGTCCTTCCCTTTATGCCAAGGCGCCTTTGAGGGCTCGTCTGCTACTGAAAATGCGATTTTTGCCTCAAAGACTCGCCCTTTCATCTCCTCATTACACTGTGTACTTAGTTACTTACACGCCCGCTTCATTTATTTATTACTCGCGGTTTGTTGACGGTTTAGTCCTTATTTTATTGGCAAGACACGTGGAAGCATATTATTTTAGTCGTACTTATCTATAATGTATTTTATGTACCTATACAACGTGTTATTAAACATCTTAACTCTTTTTCCAGGGTGTAACCTACTTTACACATTACACACACAATATCCCTGTTCACTTTGTTCTTTGTTCACTATGCTCTTTCAATGCTTTTTTTTTCATTGGAACATGCATGCCACTTGACTTTGAGAAGAAAAGTAGTGTATGACCATGTCATTGGTAATTCGCCAATGACATGATCATACACCACTTTTCTTCTCAAAGTCAAGTGGCATGCATTTTGAAAGAGCATCTTCCTTGGCCATGCTGAAATCACAAAAAAAGCAGAATCCTGAAAAACCTCAAGTCGCTTTGTATGAAGACATAATTTCTTGAAAAAGAGCTCCCATCAAAGACCTAAAAATAAGCCTCAAAGTCTTAACATGAAACATTTGATTTCCGTCTTAGCTGCCTACGTTTAAATTCTCCGTGCCTTTTATATCGTACCTAAAAGTATTCAAAGCCCTCCCAAATGGTATCATTTTCACAAAGTTGCCGCTAACAAAACATTAAAGCATATTTTAAAGGCCACAGGTAGGCAGGTACAGCCGGCCACACGCTAGGATACCCCTTTTTGTTCGATTGGCGCCCTTATGCCGCGCGTGGTAAGCGCTGCCATGGGGTATCTGTAACTGCGGCCGTACCTACCGTCTTTCAAAAGTTTCCGTCCTGGAAGTTTACAATGAATACTGCTGATAAAACATTTTATAATCATTACACTTTTGGTAGCATCGTTTCTAAAAGGAAAATAATCTAGATTCTCGAAGAACATTAACCGTAAAAAAGTCACTTCATGCCGTCTTTTTATGTAGGAAAAAGATGTAGGAAGACAATGGTTAAGATTAGCTTGGACCAAGGATATCAACGCCAGGTTTTCAGCAGTGATAGATTATACAGGGTGTTAAAAGACCGCCAACAGACCTGAAAGCCACGCATGCTAGACTCCAAAACAAAGCACTTTTTCGATAAATTATTGCTAGGAAATTATTTTCGTTTTTTAGGTTATAATTTTGAAAAATATTTTATTACGCAATGGACGAGTAACGCTGATAGATGTCATATTGCGCAAGCGTAGGTATAAATTTATGTTACTTAAGCTTGAAGTGCCGATGTTTAGAATACATTGCGGGTTGCAATGTTAACGTCGTTTTTGTAAGAAATATTCATAATTTTGATATGGCTTCTTGAGAAAGTATGTTAAGAACTAGATACTGAATACATTTCTGCAAAAAAAAAAGTTTTGAAAAGTCCGACTTTGAACCTCATTATCTCGGAAACCGTTGATTTCCCAGGCATAGTTCCTTGGGCAAAAATGTTCACTAAGATGAGGAATATACGTGGTTTCCCGCTTTGTTGGCGGTCTTTTAATACCCTGTATTATGTTTGGACTGGCTTACTAGGGTTACCTACCTACTGGCTTAGTTGAACGAGCGAGCGAAGCGAGCGAAGTTCTCCGAGTCTACTGGAACAATCCGGCGTTTGTATGTATGTATGTATGTATGTATGAATGTTCGTTCGACGATAACTTGAGTAAATTTAGTCGGATCGTCACGAAATTTGGTAGGCAGGTAAATAAGGTAAAGAGAATTTTTAAGTTCGAACATGAGCCAAATCGGTCGAGGGGTTGCTGAGATATGGGGTCGCGAGTTCAAAGTTCGGGGCGAACCACTAGTATTATGACAGTTGGTAGAATCAATCTCTCAACCTCAGTCATCCTGCCAATTAAGACGTTTAGGTATTCAAATAATACCACATTTCACAAGTGAACTTCCTTTAGCGTGGCCCACATTCATTGAAAATATCCGACTCTGCAAGCGATACATACAATGTTTATATTTTTTGTATAATTTATTTCAGAAATTAAATTCCATAGAAAATATAAAATTCTTATCACTAATTCGGAAGGCAAAGTTTTTTGTTCGAAAGTCCGTTATTGGCTTAATCTTATCTTTAGACAATATTGAGAAACTAATTTAAATATTTTTTTATTTTGGTCCAGTAGTTTTGTTTTTATGCGCTAAAATGTTTTGTTCCTATGACCGCATTGACCGCCAACAGTATGCAGACCATCGCGTGACGTCATAAAACCGTATCTTTGAAACGTTGTAAAATCCAAACTACTGAACCAAAATAAAAAATATTGAAATTAGTTTCTCAATATTGTCTAAAGATAAGATTAAGCCAATAACGGACTTTCGAACAAAAAACTTTGCCTTCCGAATTGAACGAGCGAGCGAAGCGAGCGAAGTTCTCCGAGTCTACTGGAACAATCCGGCGTTTGTATGTATGTATGTATGTATGTATGTATGTATGTATGAATGTTCGTTCGACGATAACTTGAGTAAATGTAGTCGGATCGTCATGAAATTTGGTAGGCGGGTAAATGAGGCAAAGAGAATTTTTAAGTTCGAACATGAGCCAAATCGGTCGAGGGGTTGCTGAGATATAGGGTCGCGAGTTCAAAGTTCGGGGCGAACCACTAGTAAATATATGAGATCACACACTATGAATTAAAATTAAGATTAAAATTTTGATATTAATATTAACTAGTGGTTCGCCCCGAACTATGAACTCGTGACCCCATATCTCAGCAACCCCTCGACCGATTTGGCTCATGTTCGAACTTAAAAATTCTCTTGGCCTCATTTACCTGCCTACCAAATTTCATGACGACCCGACTAAATTTACTCAAGTAATCGTATAACGAACATTCATACATACATACATACATACATACATACATACATATGTGGGATTGGGTGCACTTCAGTGAAAACGATTGTGTCAATTCCACAGTAATATTTTTTGTTTTAATCAGTCCAACAGAGTTTAGAAGGCTAGAGGAGCGAAAGTCACACTGATAGATAGAGAAGGAAACGCGGAAACCGATAGCACTGATAGTCTGGAGAAAGCACTGGTTAGATAGGTAAGAAAGGCGAGATCGCGGATTGTGCGCAGCAAATGGTTTGCGAGGCGGGCCGAGCGTAGGTTCAGCCAGGAAGCCGATCGGTGCTGCACTGCCGTGGTCGCGCTGCATGTGGGGCCCGGTTCTCTCCGCGCCCCCCGCGCGCCGCACCTCAGGCGTCCCTGCGCCTGAGCAGGTTACGAGGCCGCTACACCACCCCCTTCGGAGTGTGAAAGTTCTGAGGAAAAGAATTTTGGAAATTTTACAACACGGCCCGATCGCGTGGTGCGGACCGGGTGATCCGTAGTAGCGGGCTGTACAGGTGCAGGTGTGCTGATTGGTATGTCTGCCAATCTATAGGCTGGTTTGACTCTATCGATTGAGACGGTCACTGGTCCTCTGTTCAATTCTACAGTGACGGTCTTGGCTGTTCTATGGGTAACACGATGTGGTCCGGTGTATGGTGCTTCTAGAGCACCTCGCAAAGCGTCCTTACGTAGGAAAACGTGCGTCGTAGTTTTTAAATCGTCGTGCACGAAAACAGGTCTGCTGCTATGTTTGGAGGCAGGCTGTGGTCTGATTTGAGCCATGCAATCCTTCAGCTGGGCCACAAAGGCAGATGGTTCTGGGGTAAGTGATTGAGATTGACTGATAAACTCACCAGGGATCTTGAGTGGCTCACCATATACCAGTTCCGCTGATGAGCATTTTAGGTCCTCTTTCCAAGCTGTCCTTAAACCGAGTAAGATGACAGGGAGTACGTCCGTCCATCTCTTCTCGCCATGGGCCATAATGGCCGCCTTTAGCGTTCTGTGTAACCGCTCGATCATCCCATTCGCCGCAGGGTGGTAGGCGGTCGTGTGTTGAAGGCGGATGCCGCAGAGTGCAGTCAGCGCCTTAAACAGATGTGAGGTGAATTGGCGCCCCTGATCCGTGGTTAGAATCTGTGGACAACCAAATCGTGAGATCCATGTTTCGTTAAATGCTCTGGCGACAGTTTCAGCAGTTATGTCCTTTAAAGGTACTACTTCCGGCCAACGTGTGTATCTGTCGGTTGCTGTTAGACAATATTTGTATTCGTCTGATGGTGGCAGAGGTCCAATAAGATCTATATGAACGTGGTTGAAACGCCCTTCTGGCAACTTAAAGTCACCTAGTGGTGACCCCTGACAGAGCTTGTCAACCTTCTTTCGCTCTCGAGCACCCTCAGACCTCAACAGTCTCAAGCACGCCAGCTTCATTCTCACCCTATCAGTTCCACTACAGCCGACGTAACGTGCTACTGGTTCTGATGGTGATCACTTCTCAGCAATATTCGGAAAAAGGCAGCCACACAGCAGGTGCACTGGTTCCTACCCGACTCACCGTGGTATTGTCGCCAGCATCTGCATTCTCCAAGTGGTACAGCAGCCATCCCCGGTTCCTACCCGATTCACCGAGGTATTGTCGCCGGCGATGCGATTCTGCTAGCCGCCGACGCATCAACCGCTAGTCGACTCACTGACTCAGCGTTTCTGGCACGTGCAAGTTCCATGCACAGACTTCGAGGTCAAGACCTTTAGGCTCAAAGGTCTTGGGGGGGAGTACTGTAGCGACCCCTGTCGGGCGCTCGGGAAACTGCTACATACTCGAGCTGTCAATCGCTACTCGCTACAATCCTGCATCGCGCCAGCAAAATATCTTTCGTAGCTGAGTATATATAGACCGTCCAACTATGTTCAGTTGGACCCGGCCGGTCCCCAAGCACAACATCTGCTTGGCGGGAAATTTCCCTTTATAGTGAGGAGCATGATCACCCGCTCCTCCTATAGTGGTCGGGGTCACCAAATGTGGGATTGGGTGCACTTCAGTGAAAACGATTGTGTCAATTCCACAGTAATATTTTTTTGTTTTAATCAGTCCAACAGAGTTTAGAAGGCTAGAGGAGCGAAAGTCACACTGATAGATAGAGAAGGAAACGCGGAAACCGATAGCACTGATAGTCTGGAGAAAGCACTGGTTAGATAGGTAAGAAAGGCGAGATCGCGGATTGTGCGCAGCAAATGGTTTGCGAGGCGGGCCGAGCGTAGGTTCAGCCAGGAAGCCGATCGGTGCTGCACTGCCGTGGTCGCGCTGCATGTGGGGCCCGGTTCTCTCCGCGCCCCCCGCGCGCCGCACCTCAGGCGTCCCTGCGCCTGAGCAGGTTACGAGGCCGCTACACATACAAACGCCGGATTGTTCCAGTAGACTCGGACAACTTCGCCCGCTTCGCTCGCTCGTTCAATTATATGCTTTCAGATATTATAATAGGCTTCTGAAATAATATCTTTCCTTTTTGTTGTACCTACATCGTCCTATCAATAAAACTTTATCGTGCTTCCCAGCATTGACCTAGATTCTTTTTAAAAACAAAAGCACGTCAGTTTTCCGAAGAAGTTACCTATTTTCCAACATTAATAAGCAAAAGCGCTAACGTCAGTGAGTTTTTACTTTTTTTGTTGTAACACAAGCAGACTCGCTCTGAGTGCTCCTTAAGGGGTGGAGGGTATCAGTTACTGACATCTTACATCCGATTACCGCTTCGGGGGTCAGGTTTGAACCCATTTTGGTACCAAAATTAAAGCACTACAGCCTGTGCAAACAGCACTGACTACGTGACTAAGCTGAGGTGATGGTAGAGGTGCTGGGATAGCCAACTCCATCCATACAGATCCCAGGCAATGCAAAATTTAAGGCGCAACACACAGAAAAGACGTTGGATGAAGACGCGCCGTGGAGATGACGTTTTGTATGGATCTGATGTTTTACTTTGTTTGCGCCCCGTCTCTTCTGTGTGTCTTGCATCGCGTCGCTTCTATACATTTTGTATGACAGTGACATGACAGTGACATGACAGTGACATGACAGTGACATGACAGTGACATGACCGTGACATGACAGTGACATGACAATGACATGACCGTGACATGACAGTGACATGACAGTGACATGACAGTGACATGACAGTGACATGACAGTGACATGACAGTGACATGACAGTGACATGACAGTGACATGACAGTGACATGACAGTGACATGACAGTGACATGACAGTGACATGACAGTGACATAACAGTGTCATGACAGTGACTTTACAGTGACATGACCGTGACATGATCGCGACATGACAGTGACATGACAGTGTCATGACAGTGACATGACAGTGACATGACAGTGACATGACAGTGACGTGGCGTCCACGCAATGTCTTCGTCCCATGTCTCTTCTGCGTCTGGGCCCTAAGTGGCCACTTCACTCATACTGCGAGCAGATTGAACATGCAAATAACCCTCGTGTTGGTATTCGCAGCAGTCTGATAAAAGGCCTAAGCCTGCAAATTTGGAACGGCGGCGCGTATAGCGGGTTGTGGTTCTAAGGGGCCAGACCGCCAGACACACGTAAGAGACATGGAACGAAGACCAGGCGTAGACGCCATGTCAGGTTGATGTCACTGTCATACAAAATGTATTGAAGGGTCGCGAGTCGTGACGCAATCACACAGAAGAGACGGGGCGCGGACATAGAAAATTTTCACGTCCGCGGCGCGTCCTAGTCCCACGTCTCTTTTGTGTAGCTGGTGCTCAATCATACACGCTAGGCCACTAAAATTATATCCTTGTATTAAAGTCTCCAGAACTTGAATCGTTTACAATTTTACATGGTTTGAAACGTTTCATTGTACGCTAATCGCCGTCTCGATTTCACGGCCTAAGTTTTAATCCGGGGTCAACAAATAAGTCCCTACAAGAACGCGTTTCTCTCAGGTTGGGTAAATATGGAAAGTTTCCCACAGTGCTAATGGTGGGATCAACTGACCTCACCTCGGGCGGCCCTACTAACGGCTTGGAGGCTATAATAGCTTGAGACATTAAAATAATTAGACCAAGGATCCTACTTTAAAGTTCATACGTTATGCGTTTCTAGTAGTATTCGGTTTGAGAGCCACTCTGCGTTTGACAAGTGGACCCGTAACGGTGAAATTGTTAAAAACTTAATCGAGTAAGATTCAATGTATAGCCCGTGTCATTAAATAAAACATTTAGGATGAACTTCAAAACACTCGCCCTCTCGCTCTAATTAATACAGTCAAAGCGAGACAACGCTAGGTTTTTAACTCCGTCCTAAATGTTTTCTTTATTGACACGGGTTATACGACGTGCGTATAACACCTTCAGAGCCGGAATGATCTGGCTAGAGAGTAAATAATGTCTATCGCTTCATGCATTCACAAAGTATAGACATTTATAATGAGTTGAAAAAATTCACTCGGGACAGGACTTGAACCCGCAACCTCTCGCATACCGTGCAGGCGCTCTACCAATTGAGCTACCGATTCAAGTAACTGTCGATGCCTGCACGGTATGTCAGAGTTTGCGGGTTCAAGTCCTGTCCCGAGTAAATTTTTTCAACTCATTATAAATGTTTAAATTATTCCCTAGCACGGGTTAGTGCTTTAGAAAAAACAAAAAGTATAGACAGTTAATACATGTGGTACTTGATGGTTTAGTATTCTAACTTGGCGCAAATATTTATTATCATATTTTACCGAACTCCTGCTGATAGGAGGCACTAAATAGCCGGCGGAATGGCCGCCCAGGTAAGCAGGCACTTCCATATGTAATTAATAAATTATCAATGTTACCTTTTATAATTATTATGTGTTGTGGTAATTGAATAAATGATTTATCTATCTATCTATCAAATAGTCACTTCACCCATCTAATGTGTATGATGTGCCACTGGGCGGTGCAACAGTCGGTTTGTATCATCTCAATATGTAGATGCAAAGGCCATAGTTTATCCAGTGTCCGATACCAATCACTCGGTCAAATTTTTTTGGAAGTACCTTAGTAAAGTTTATCTCTGTAATCTGTTTTTCTTTTTAAATAACACACAGCTTTTTACCATGACCCAATTCGTTTTCTTATAACGTATCCTCGCAAGTCAAGTTATATTTCATGTTAGCCATAAAAACGTAGACGTATGTGTGTTTGTGCATAGCAGTGATGTATCAGCCCATTAAACTAAGTAGCAAACCGCTTTCGCCAAAGATGGATCATGATGAATTATTAGCTCCGACCGACCTCCAAGCGACTTCGTCTGGTGGTTAGTGTAATAAAGGTATAATGACAACTGACTGACATAGGAGCAAAGACTAGAGCATAGACATACACTACATACCTCCACCCTTAATTCTTAAGTTCATCAAAACACTTCGATATAAAATCTAAAATTAACTTAGCCTAAAACATAAAACGCATCTTCAATGATAACAGAAAAATAACAATTCATTCTACTTATAACGCGGTGGGTTATTGAGCCGACATTGGCGCACAGACCGTGGAATGAACTGGGGCGGGTCACCGGGTGGCTTGGGCGGTGAATGGGACGGCAGACCACTCGTCGGCGGCGGCGACGATGCCAATGGCTCCGGGCAGTCGTGGAAGTCATCTTCCTCTACGCCCGCGCTCACTTCTAAGGCAACCTCACAATCACCGGCGGCAGGCGGACTGGTGGCGCTGTCGCTCTCTCTCATCTCAGCGGTTAATGGGACATTAGGACAGACCAAAGAACTTCGTCTACTTTGTTTAAGTTGATCAATATGCCTATGAGAAGCCCTGCCTGACATATCGACCACCTTATAATCAGTGATACCCAATCTCTCTACCACTCTTCCCTTCACCCATCTATCCCTGCCGCTAAAATCGCGTACCCATACATTGTCCCCGGCTCGCAGCTCACGCGTCCCACTCGGGCTGCTCTGTTCCTGTCTTGTCTGACTATCTAAAACCTTTGCGTTCCTATCTGGTCTCAGAGCATCCAGCTTAGTACGCAGCCTACGACCAAGCATCAATGTTGACGGCGTTTCCCCAGTACTACAGTGCTCTGTATTCCTGTAGTGTAACAAAAAGTTATTTATAAACAAATCAATATCAGCTTTCTCCCGGATAGCCTTCTTAACTACTCTTTTAATAGTTTTCACAGCATTCTCAGCCGCACCATTTGAGGCGGGATGATAAGGTGCTGAGAAAACATGTTCGACCCCGTTACTACTTAAATACTCTGAAAATTCTTTACTCGTAAACGGCGGACCATTGTCAGACACAATTTGCTTCGGTAAGCCCCACCTTGCAAATAAGTCACTCAACTTATGGATCGTATGAATTGCGGCCGTACTAGGTACCTGACTGACTTCGATCCATTTGGTCCTCGCGTCCACTATAACTAAGTATATCTTTTCTAGTATAGGACCCATGAAATCGACATGAACGCGGGCCCATGGTCGAGCTGGCCACGGCCACGGCACGGCTGCATGTCGGGGCGGGGCGTCTGCCTCAGCCGCACATACACCGCACTCTCGACACATGACCTCCACTGCTTCGTCAATGCCGGGCCACCAAACATAACTCCGAGCGAACGCTTTGGTTTTCACTATGCCCATATGACTCTCGTGTAAGACACTCAAAACTTTCTTCCTACAGATATCTGGAACCACCACTCGATGGCCCCACATCACACAGCCCAGCTCCTCGTATAGTTCTTTTCTACGATTAAAGTAGGGCTGAAGTGATTTAATATCAACGGCTACTGGCCAATCGTCGCGGAGATAAGATAGTATTCTACCGAGCAGGGGGTCGCGATTCGTTTGTCTCTTTATCTCTTTGTAATCTAATAAAACGGCATTCTGCGCAAAATGCAAGAAGGTCAATTCTGGCAACTGTAACTTGGGTTTCCCGTTTGCATTTATAGGCAAACGAGACAAACCATCAGCCGCATTTTGCTTGGAAGTGACGAATTCTATATCATACGTGTAAGCAGATAATTTAATTGCCCATCGCTGCAAACGGCTCGCAGCCATAGCCGGGATACCGCGTTTAGGGCCAAAGATAGTAACCAATGGTTTATGATCAGTCCGTAACGTAAAACGTCTTCCGTACACATATTGGTGTAGTTTTTCCAAACAGAAAACGATCGCAAGGGCTTCGCGCTCGATCTGCGAATAGTGCTTCTCCGCCGGTGACAGCGCTCGCGAAACGTAGACCACTGGCCGCTCACTCCCCGCCAGCGCGCCTTCAGCCTGCTGCGTCAGGACCCCACCAATTCCTACTGACGAAGCATCACAGCTAAGGAACAGAGGCTTCCGCGGATCGTAATGCGCTAACACATCTGTGCTGACCAGAATTGACTTAACCCTTTTAAAAGCTAACTCGCATTCTTGTGACCATACCCAGCTTTCCCCCTTTTTTAAAAGATGATACAAGGGAGCTAAAATGGTACTCAAGTCTTTGATAAATTTTGCATAAAAATTTACGAGACCCAAGAAAGACCTGAGTTCAGTTACGTCACAAGGTCTAGGCAATTTTGAAATCGCCTCCACTTTTTCCGTATCAACCTTAATTCCGTCTTTTGAAATTATATACCCTAGGTATTTTACTTCATCAACCATAAACAGGCATTTGCTTTGTTTAAATTTCATACCGTTGCTATGGAAACGCTCAAGGACCCTTTCCAAAATTATCAAGTGTTCTTGCTCGGTCGCTGCACCAATTATTACGTCATCCAGAAATACTTCTACATTTGGAATGTCGTTGAGAAGATTACACATGATGCGTTGAAAAATACCCGGACTAGAGGAAAGGCCGTAAACTAATCTTTTATACTTGAAAAGTCCTTTGTGGGTATTGATGACTGTCAAGTTATCTGGATCCTCTAACTCTATTTGGTTATACGCCTGCGAGAGATCAATTTTTGAAAATACTTTGGCGCCATTTAACCTGACTAAAAGATCGTCGATACAAGGCAAAGGGTATTTGTCCACATGTAATACTGGATTGAGCGTAACCTTGTAATCCGCGCATATGCGAAGTCCACCATCCGCCTTATGTACCGGTACCAGTGGCGTTGCCCAGTCCGCGCTCTCTACCGGCTCGATGACACCGGTGCGCAGCATGCCCTCCAGCTCGGCTTCGACACGCTCACGCAGCGCGTATGGCAGCGGCCGCGCTCGGTGGAATACCGGCGCCGCGCCCTCACGGACCCGCAGCCGCGCCTTGCCTCCAGTGAACCGACCCAGTCCACCACTAAACAACTCCTTATGTCTGTCAAGCAACATAGATAAAGATCTATTATTCTCCTGTTTTACAATTGGCACGGCGCTGTTATGAAATGTAGGCACATTAATAGCTAATTCGGAAAGCCACTGTCTGCCCAAAAGAGAGGTCGTACCCCCTTCAATCACGAATAACTCTAATGCTTTCGATTGTCCTCTATAGTTAACCTCCGCTTTGAACATCCCGACGGGCTTGACTACCGTACCATCGTAAAATTTCAACTCTATATTTGCACTCTCTAATGGTGTATTGCTATACAATCTGTCAAAAGTTGATCTACTGATACAGGAGACTACTGAGCCTGTATCCACCTCCATAGGAATCTCAATATTATTAACCTGTAATCGTAGTCTTACCGGCTTATAGCCATTCAGGCATAAGTGATGAAAGTCCTCTACATTGGGCTCCTCCGAGCTCGAGTCGTCCGAGGACGGGGGCTCGTCCTCTCCCGACCGCTCCCCATCGACCAGCAGCGCCTGCCCCTGCTCCGTTGTCTGTACATGGTTGGCCCGTAGACTTTCCTTCCGCAGCCGCGGGGTTTGCCACTGAGTCGGGCACACACGACGTAGATGGCCGCGCCGACGACATTTACCGCAAATAAATTTGCGATACCGACAGTCGTCACTCCGATGATCCGATGCTCCACACACCGTGCAATCATGTTTTGAGTCGTCATATCCTCTGGTAGCTGGTCTCTGCGCTGTAGACGGTGGTCTCGGACGTGGGCGCTGTGCCCCACGCATCCCTACGGCATGCAGCGCGCTGCCCGCGCCGCTCCCGCCGCCGCTCGCTGACTCGTTCCCGCCAGCTCCAGCTGTGTCCACCGCCGCCGCATCCCGCTCTGCCGCTTCCATAGCACACGCTATCTTGACGGCCTTAGCGTATTGCAGCTCTTCCTCCGCGAACAGGCGTTGCCTGATGACATCGCTGCGCAATCCACAAACCAGCTGATCCCTTAGATTATCCTCCAAGGCCGCATTGAATTCGCAATACTTGGCTAACTTTTTAAGCTCGCATAAGTATAAAACTACGCTTTCTCCAATAAGTTGCCTCCTCTGTCGAAATCGATATCGCTCTGCCATAAATGAGGGCTTCGGTTTTAGGTGGCCTTCCATGAGCGCCACAACCTGTGCAAAAGTTTTGGCACCAGGTTTGTCCGGGCTCGTTAAATTACTAAGTAATTCGTATGCTTCGTCCCCCATGGCCGCTATCAGAGACGGTAATTTCATCTCATCGGTCACCTTGTTTACGGTGAAATACATTTCGGCCCGCTCCACGTAAGATGTCCAGTTACCCGTCCTGACATTGAACTCCGATATCTTCCCCATCGACATTTTGCACTTTTTGCAACGAATCCAGCGTATGCACGCGAAAAAATAATATTAAATTTTAATTCTCGATCGCCATTGTAATAAAGGTATAATGACAACTGACTGACATAGGAGCAAAGACTAGAGCATAGACATACACTACAGTTAGCACGGAGCTTAATACTTCGTGGTGTATTTTGGTCCAAGTTACGTACATTTGTGAGTTTGAAGTAGCAAAAAATCACTCGCTAACGGTGAAGGAAAAACATCTTGAGAAAACCCGCGGCTTAGTTGGCTATTACTTTTTGGCTAACAAACTTTATTACGGTTTCAAAGATACAGCCCTTTAAAGTTAGGACAGAGAGACAGACAGATAGACAGATTGACAGATAGACAGTCAGACAGACAGCGGAGGCAAAGTAACGGAACCCTAAAAACCATCTCTAACGTCTGGCAGTTGCGAAATGCAAAACTAAACTTTGCAAATTGCATGGGTGGCGTCAACCATTCTCACAGGCGTTTGTCGTCAAAGACTACTCCGGTGGCTCCACTCCAGTCTGTTAAACTCGTTGAGACGAACGAACGATAAACCGAACCAAACATTTTTTAACCATAAAAAAATCTTTATAAAGTTCCCTAGCACGGGTTAGTGCTTTAGAAAACACAAAATGTGATTGAACTAAGGATAATTGTTTTGTAACCAAATAGTTTTGTAGCTTTTCTCATCCAGTCTTTTCCTGCCACTTTGACTAGGGCCCTTAGCCTGTAACGCAATGGCGGGTCAATGACGTCCCGGCAGAAGGACAAAACCGGGCTCTCCTCGTTTTTCTCCTGCAACCAGAGGACTAATCCTCTAGAATTAGAATCAAATATTCTTTGCTGTACTACAAAAACATTAAAAGGACAGACAGCGTTAGCAAATCGTAATTGAAGTCGTCACCTGACAGCCCATTTTGGCACCATTGTGTTACAGGCTAAGGGCCCAGATCGTCGGTTTATCTCATCGGTTGTCTGCCTACATTTCTACGACCTGTTTTGGGTCTCCACTCCAGTACTCTTTTACCACAATATTTTATCTAGAACTAGGTTGACCTAGAAAAAAGTTCTGAGTGATAATACGCGCGGGATGTGAATGGGATGGAACCTTGTCAAAATATACCTACCATATTTTACTTTGACAAGGTCGATTCGACGCGAGCTTGCTTACCGCGTGCGTCTCAGTTCCAAAAGGTCGCATCCCATTCTCATCCCCCGCGGATTATACACACACAAAAGAAAGAAACGGTCGATTAAGTACTTCCTTTTTTGAAGTCTGTTAAAAAAAAACTTATTTTTCAAAATTACGGGGTTTGATACCCGAGTTGCGATCCCCTCAAAGTTTTACAGGACATTTTTGTAACACATTTTAATACAAACTAGCTTCTTTGAAACCTTGAAGAAACGAAACGAACGGGCGACTCTATCGTCTACGGATTAGGGTGCAGTTCCCAAGTACGGACCCTCCCCCCACGTATTGTTTACTGTACCGGTGTGCCGGACAGCTTTACGCTTCTCTGGGAAGTCGTAAACAACAAGCTGGGTTTTCTTTATTGAGTATCCCGTTAAATATAGTGGCGGGTAGGTGTCTTGCGTAATCTGGCTTAGGTATTCTGTGGTGCTGCGAAGATTTTGCTTGGGAATTTATCGTCCGCTCCGTCTTACCGTTTAAGCTATGGGCTGGCTTAAAATTGGCGCATTTACCTTAGTTCTATTGCAGTGGACTCTATATACACTGATAGTCCATTTTTTTGTTAATAACTCTCTATCACACACACATACACACAAATGATAGAGATGTATGGAAGACAGAAGGTCCCAGCCTTTGCCCAGCAGTGAGACACAAACGACTCTCTATCACTTCTTTTGGGGTAGCCGAATAGTTTCAAATGATGACGTTTAGAAGCCTTAATCGTCAAGATAGCCAAAATAAATAATGCTGATACAATTATAAATAATAATTTATACAAAATGTGCAGTGTTTACGCCCTTTTTCAGACCGATGCCCTAGCATGACATCCATATTATTCTACTCAGATACCGCGTTCAAGCCCATACAAATGAAGAAAACGTATTTTTCTTCTTCTTCAGCATGTATTTGTCAACTGCTGGACGTATGCCTCTTCATTCTTCTTCCATTTTAGCCGGTCTGCAGCTATTGTGGTCCAGGTTGAGCCTGCTGTTGCCTTGATGTCGTCGGACCATCGTGCAGCTGGTCTACCCACACTTCGCGTTCCTGTACGCGGCCTTCATGACAGGACTTTTCGGCTCCACCTGCCATCCTCTCGGCGACATACGTGTCCTGCCATTTAAGGCATCCGTTTGCCGATACCGGCAACTTTGGTGCGTTGGCGTATCACTGTATTCCGTATTCTGTCACGGAGGGATATTCTGAGCATCGACCTTTCCATGGCTCTTTGTGTAACCTTGAGCCTATTCATGGTTTCGTCAGTTAGCGTCCATGTTTTGCAAGCGTAGGTCATGACTGGCAGAACACATTGGTTGTAGACCCTAGTCTTAAGTGTTTGAGGGATCTTAGAGTGGCAGAAGTCTGTTAGCTTTCCGAAGGCTGCCCATCCAAGCTGGATTCTTCGGTCAAATTCGCGTGCTAGAGGGTTCTTTTCTAGCTTGATGATCTGCCCCAGGTATGAGTATGGGAAGAAAACTTATTGCTACTCCTAAATACGACGCTTTCTGCGTCTGTATGGGAGTGAATGCGGTAGCCAGTCCTCATAACTACAGAGATACCGTTGCATGAAAATCTAGACAAAGTCGGGTCTTTTACCTATGGCTGGATTTTTTTATGTTTTTTTTTTTTTTAGGTTCATTATGAATAATTCAATTGTATTACGAATTAGTATTAATTACTGTAATGTTATACAATTTAAATAAATAAATAATAATAATAATAATGGCTGCCATCCACGACTTCAGTAACTATCAGTTTTTCAATATTTAATTGAATATTATTATTAAAACGTTTTAATACAATGTTATTATTAAAACTAGCTTGGCTTATTATTAAGACCTAAGTATAAGAGGTTATTATTAAGAAAACTTCGACGGGAAAACAGACTAAACTTGTGGAGTTCAAAACGCAATTAATACAAGCCACCCCCGAGGCAATATCTTTAAAGCGAAGTCACACGAGTTTCACAAAATATTCACTACAGAAGCATAGCTACGAAAAACTCTTTTTCTTCTTTGGCATTTATTTGTCCATTGCTGGACTTATTTCCCTACTATTTCCCTACTTCATTACATATTGTTACAATTGGTAAAATTGGAAGTTGTTGTTATTTGAATAATAATATTATCTATACTTATAATAAAACTCTAGCGAAGTCAATTCTGTACATTGAATATTTTTAGAAAAAAACTAGCAGGGGTTACTAAGTAAACTATACTGAATACAAAAATGCAAAAAAATCGGTCTATGTCTGTCTGTCTGTCTGTCTGTCTGTCTGTCTGTGTGTTACCTCATCACGCGAATACCGCTGAATAGTTTTCAGTCAAATTTAGGACCGTGATAAGTCCTGGTTCTGGGAACAATCTAGGCTATCCGATGTTCAGAATACATTGCGGGTTGCAATTTTAACTTCGTTTTATGTAAGAAATATTCATAATTTTGATATAGCTTCTTGAGAAGATATGTTAATAACGTGATACTGAACACATTTCCGAAAAAAAAAATTGAATTTCCGGAAAAAAAAAATATTACTTGGAACCTCATTATCTCGGAAACCGTTGATTTCCTAGGCATAGTTTCTTGGGCAAAAATGTTTGTTATGATGAGGACTATACAGGGTGTTAAAAGACCGCCAACAGACCCGAAAACCACTAGACACCAAAACAAAGTACTTTTTCGATAAATTATTATTGGGAAATGATTTTGGTTTTTTAGGTTATAATATTGAAAAATATTTTTTCACGCAATGGACGTGTAACGCACAGAAGTCATATTGCGCAAGCGTAGGTATCAGATTATGTTACTTAAGCTTGAAGTGCCGATGTTTAGAATACATTGCGGGTTGCAACTTTAACGTCGTTTTTTTGTAAGAAATATTCATAATTTTGATAAGCTTCTTGAAAATGTATGTTAAGAATCCCCTGAAGCTCTGCAGCCCTCTCGCTCGCACTTTTCAACATTTGAATTTATTGTAAGAGAATGATTCAACTTTGGACGATAAAATATAGTTGCAGACATAGATAATAAAGCTATCGACATGTAGACATACTTTAAATTTCACATTTATAGTTTAAAAAATAAATATTACTGAACTACTACTTTTAACCGAAGTTCTGTGATTTTTTTTTTATTAGTAGGAATATGAAATCAAAAGTGTGTCCACATGTCGATAGCTTTATTATCTATGTCTGCAACTATATTTTATCGTCCAAAGTTTAATCATTCTCTAACAATCAATTAAAATGTTGAAAAGTGCGAGCGAGAGGGCTGCAGAGCTTCAGGGGATTCTATTAAGAACTAGATACTGAATAAAATCTGCAAAGAAAAGTTTTGAAAAATCCGACTTTGAACCTCATTATCTCGGAAACCGTTGATTTCCCAGGCATATTTCCTTGGGAAAAAATGTTCCTTATGATGAGGACAATACGTGGTTTCCCGCTTTGTTGGCGGTCTTTTAACACCCTGTATGTGGTCTCCCACTTTATTGGCGCGGTATTCAATACAAGCACTGGCCGCAAATAATAATTTTGCATTCTTGCATAACAAATAACTATCGTTTACCGTTGAGCTGGATAGACAGAGTTATTAGCCGTATGCTTTGCTTGCTGGCTTAGCATAAGAATGAGTAAGACCGTATCTATGGGCTTATAACTTTATCTATCCCACTCTACGTCGAGGGAGATACATATAAACCCTTTTACTTCCTAAGCAATTCTTATGCTAAGTTTCCTGGTATCTTATCACGGGCGATACCTTAATGTAAACAATACATATTTATTATAAAATTTATAAATGTATTGTTTAGATTAGGGTTTTTATGATATTTTATTCTATTGCTTTCTTTTGAGACCTGCTACCGCAAGTTAAGAAATAATAACTATTAAAATACCCCCGACATTTTAGCTTCGAATAAGCATATTTAATAAATAGCTGTACCAATTTTGACAAAACTAAAAACATAACTAAGAACATTCGCTAGAAAACCTGCTTTCAAATTTAAAAAAACCTAAAGCTTCCAAATCGTTCACCCATTTAAGAGCTACGGTGCCACAGACAGACACACCCTCATAAACACTTATACAGACACACTCACAAAGCTGTCAAACTTATAACACCCCTCTTTTTTGGTCGGGGGTTAAAAAAAACCTTCCTTTTGAGTTTTCCTCCACAGTCGAATTTAAATTAAATGTCAAATGTGTAAAAACGCATACGAAGTCGCGGGCACAACTAGTTACTACAATATAACTATCGCGGTGATGACCAACCCCCTTAGCACGCTACCATTTTGCCTACTCTCAACTGTCACCTTAGCCATTTGATTGTTCACTGTCACCTCAGTAGTGTTAAGTGGCTAAGGTGACAGTTGAGAGAATGCAAAATGGTAGCGTGCTAAGGAGGCTAGGCACAACTAGCGTCGCTAATGGAAAAACATCGTTATCTTCTTTTTGGATTCCAGATCCTAGAACCTACGAAAATCTTTTATCGCCAAAAGTAGCCACTTTTAGCGGATTTTATTCAAATCTGGAAGGATTTGAAATCTAAACCTTAGGTCTTAAAAATACTTAAGCCTCTTGTTGAGTACCTGACGTTTCGTTTTTAGCAAAAAACGCATCTAAAAAGAAGATATGTTTTTTTTTCCATTGGCGGCGCTAGTTTTGGGCCTTACCTACCGCAATTAGTTGATTTTCTGTAGTGAGTAATATTACGTGTAAGTTGTGTTATCCGACAATTTTCCCGCGAACGAGCGAGCTCGTAGGTGATAGCGGGGGAACACTTAGGAGCGCTATCAATCTTGAACGCGACTGCACTGTGGTGCCAACAGACTCTCTACGGGTCAAAAGTTTTTTTTGTACTCAATACAGCTAGTCAGAGTATGTATGCACTTTTGTTGTAAATTCGCCCTTAACGTAACCTAATACATTGCTAGCATGTAAGCGTCGACTTGCTGTCTTGTGTACGTTTAAGGTGGCGGGCAAGGCACACTAGCGCTGCCAGTGAAAAAATATCGTCATCTTCTTTTTCGATGCGTTTTTTGCTAAAAATGAGCTGTCAAATGAGAAAATGAGTCAAAAGGGCTTAACTATTTTAGATCCCTTTGAACTGTACCGCTTATGTTTTTTTCTTCAGGGGTATATCAGTTAAAAGGTAATTTTTGCATGTAATGGCACCGACTCAACATGACGGTACCGCCAGGGATCAGAAGGCTTGCATGTTGCTTCTTATCTTTACATTATTAAGTTCGATATAGGCAGTATCTGCAACCCGCCCTTAGTCATAGAACTTTCGATCAAGAAATAGAACCCTTACATGCGTTTGTCCCCAAGGCCGTGTTATTGGAGCCACAGTGCGGTCGCGGTGTTTCGACGGCATGAGGCAGGAACCTCCCAGAGAGCCACTTGCCTGTTATTGCCACGCCACTGTGCGGGTTCGCATTAACGCATGCACCACTGCGCCTCATAACATCTTGGAACTGAACCGCTAATACAAGGTGTTACAAAAGATGCTAACTCTTTTTACAGGGTAATAGCACCTGGTGATAGGGATCACAACCTAAATAATTTTTTTGCTCTATGACGTTCCGTTGATTTTTAAATTAATAAAATGTGAACACTGTGGCGGGAGAAAAGTTTTTTTTTAAAATTGTTTTCATTGACTTTCACAGTGTTTTAACAACTCAAAGCTATACAAATGCACCTACACCCACTAACATATTTTTAAATTTGGGCTAATATCAAAAACAAAAAAGTTATGAAAAATTTTCAATTTTGAGGTTATAAATTATAAAATAAAAAATGTTTTTTTCAACTTTTTTTTACAGAATTGACATCCTGTTGACCAGTAGGTTACACCCCATAAAAAGAGTCAGGATGTTTTTTAACACGTTGTATATTTCTACTAAACGCTACCAAAATATCAAATATCAAAGTCCGAGTGGTCACTTCAACTATCTAGTGGGAGTGAAGGTGCCACTGATAATATTTTAGAGTAACGTTTGCTAGCTTTTACAATCGAGTGGCGCGTGAAATTTCCACTGATTAAAAACGTAAAATAACTCAAAAATTATGAATTGGAGACCAAAGGTTTTTTAGCCATAAAAATAAGCACTTACATGTTTTTGTCCCCAAGGCCGTGTTATTGGAGCCACAGTGCGGTCGCGGTGTGTCGACGGCATGAGGCAGGAACCTCCCAGAGAGCCACTCTCCTGTTATTGCCGCGCCACTGTGCGGGCTCGCATTAGCGCATGCACCACTGCGCCTCTTAACATCTTGGAAATAAACCGCTAATATTTTTCTACTACATCTATTTATTTTGCTACTATATTTAATTATGTATGTTCCTATGTTCTATGTACTTACACTTACCTTCCGTCTATTTTATTATATCCCGATCTCCATCCAAAGGTTGTCTGGAAGAAATTGCTTTTAGCAATAAGGCCGCCCATTGTATATCCATTAAGTAGTTGTAAGAAAATTGTATGTAAATACCTTATGTAAATTCTATGAAAATTCTATGTAAATAGTTTTTTGTGTACAATAAAGTGTATTCTATTTATCTATCTATCTACAGGGAGATTATTAAAGGTTATATCCTCTTCCTTGCATCGATATGCTCACTACTGACGGTCGTGATCATAAAAAGGAGTGGTGGTATAACTTTGACCGCTTTGTGTGTCTGTCTGTATGTGTGTTAAACGGCTATGCTCTTAAACAGCTGAACCGATTCACATGCGATTTTTTTTGTTTAAATGCAGGTTGTTTTATTTAATTTATTTTGAATTTTGTAGTTATAGGTGTTCTTATGATGATGTTTATTTCTGCCGCTAAGCCCCGTAATACCTCTTAATCACAGATTAAAACAACAAGGCCAATTCAAACAAAATGTAAAGTTTAATGTATCGTCGTTGTTAAAACTGTGATTGATATAACTAACCTTACTGCATGGCATAGTAGATTCTGCACCGTTAGCGAGTGGTATTGTTACTACAAATTCACAAAATGTACGTAACTTTGAAATTAAACAAAGTCATAGATACATGCCCGCAATGGGAATCGAACCGGGTACCTCTTGCTTTAGAGTCCCCTGTTCTACCCACTACACGACCACCGCTCTTTTTCATCGTGAGGAAACCCGCGGCTCAGTTGGCTCCACACGTACTGTCTTTCCTGTGGGCTAGGTCGACTAAGCTGTCAGGATGGTATAGGTGCTGGGCAAGCCTACTCCATCTAAAACAATGTCCCAGGCACTGCAGCGCCTGGTGGTCTCTTCACCCATCTAGTGTGAGTGAAGGTGCCACTGGACGCTGTATAAATCATCTCACTACGTAGATGCAAAGGCCTTAGTTGTAGTAGATTCTGGTATAAGCCGTGCCAATAGAGAAACGATATGAAAATGGCGGCGGGTACCTATGGTAAGGTCTGAAAAAGAGGTTACGAAAATACGATTTCGGTTCATACCTAAAACTTTCTTACATTTTTGGTTAGGAAATATTGTTTTACGATGCTTTCTTTATTGTTTAGGTAATTGTTCTACTTTGGGTTTGTGATTAAACAACAATCACTATGAAAATATGATCAAAAATATTAAAACGTAGTAAATAATACAAACCTCAACAAATAACAACACTTAACGTAAACTACAATATTGAAATAACTCGACAAACATTAAAAAAACAATAATAGGCGTACGTATTTTGGCGTGTTTTATTAGCCTAGCGTAGGTGACTAATCAGGACTGCCTAAAATGACTTTGCTAACGTTACGTGTGAGTATAGACGGAGATATGATTAGAGCGAGAGGGCGCGAGAGTGTCCGCCATTTATATATCGTTTCTTTAATGGCACGGGTTATAACTACTGAGTCATCAATCTACACCGACCAAAGACCAAGTCAAACTGCGTACATGACATTGAGGTGCCCAATAAAGTGGCACCGGCAATGGTTCACAAGAGCTGACTATCCTCCGGCTGGGCCCTTAGCCTGTAACGCAATGGCGGGTCAATGGCGTCCCGGCAGAAGGACAAAACCGGGCTCTCCTCGTTTTTCTCCTACAACCAGAGAACTAATCCTCTAGAATTAGAATCAAAATATTCTTTGCTGTACTACAAAAACATTAAAAGGACAGACAGCGTTAGCAAATCGTAATTGAAGTCGTCACCTGACAGCCCATTTTGGCACCATTGTGTTACAGGCTAAGGGCCCTGACTGTCCTCCGGCTGTTTGTATTCGGACGTCTCATGAATATTCGCAAAGGATTAGAGGAACACTCGGCTCTGAATATGTAAGGCGAAAGAGACATGCCACGAACGTGAGTAAAGTTGTGTGTCGCCAGTATGAAAAAAAAACTTATACCTACACCGTTTCTCAAGGTCTTAACTCTTATTAAAAAAAAAACTTTTTTTTCTAAAAAAATGTCACAGACTACCAGGCATTGCAGCGCCAAGTGGTCTCTTCACCCATCTAGTGTAAGTGGCACTGGACGCTGTCTAAATCATCTCTTTACGTAGAATGAAATTATAATTTTTATCCTGATAAAAGACTTTTTTTGGGCTAAATCCTCCCTAAACCATGTTAAATAAACAAAATAAGTCAATATTTTTTGGGACAGTAACAAAATGCGAAGGCCTAAGTTTTTCAACTCTATTTCTGCACTATTTCTGCACATTAAAACATTAAATAATCAAACAAAACAAACCTTTGCATAAGAACCAACATGCTCAAAATATACCAACTGGAAACTATACCAAAAAGTTACTGACTCTGGTAACCCCATAAAACATCGAATATCGAAGATTATTGACAAGCCCACCGTCATCTTACATTTAAAACAAAGGAAAGCTTTGACATATTTTTCCTGGGACATGCTGTGATGAATCCTAAACTCTAGTTTTTAATTCGAGTCCATGGAATGACAGTTGTTACAAAGGCTTTATCTGTCAGTACCATACTAGGAACTGTCATTCCATGGACTCGAATTAAAAATTTGAGTTTAGATGGAGTATTTGGAATAGTACCTACTTGCTAACGAAGAAAAATTTTTATTGTTCAGAATCACGATACGCAATATTATTGCATCCGTCCGAAATACTCATCGTTTCATCTCACAACATGAAAAAAAAACTACATGAAATGAGTTTCCTTCTTTTTTTTGCATTGACAGATGAGTCAAAAGAGTTCCTTTATTTCTTTTCTTACACCGCACCGGGCGTTGCATTAAAATTTCGCGCGCAAAAATGCAGACAGTTTAAACTAGGCTTTTCCACGATCGTCATCTTTAATTAAATCCACAAATCCGGAGTATCGTATAACAGACATAACTGTCAAATTCAAGGCAACATTATTCTAGAATTTTACAGTTATGTCTGTCAAACGATAGTCTGAATTTGTGGATTTAAGTATAGTAACAGCATACTTTCCTAGCCTGGGAAATTAAAAAAAGTTTTATTGATTAATCATAAACCATAATCAGGCAATTCTATCGAGTAGTAATCATTAAAAAAAGTAACAATAAATTAGACATTAGAATTATGGCTTGTCTACAAATTTCTTTCTAGCTGGCAACTATACACGGGTCTGTCGGTGGTCTTTTAACACCCTGTATATTCGACTAAAATTAATTTTGGTAGTAAGCTTGGGGTACACAATTATATTTAGTGGTAGAGTTGCATGCTACTAACTTTACCAATGTTGGTACCCGAACCTAAAGTCACAGGATATTTGACTCTGGTCTGATAAATTTGACTATTCTGTACATTCTGTGATCTTTGTCGATCCTGAATAATGGCTGCGGTGAATGTAGTTTGTGTCACAATGGATATTGGCCGTATCGAGATCACAATGGGGTTACCAACTCTATGATTATTGTCTCTACATAGAGTAAATAGTATGTATTAATAAGATCTACAAGATATCATGGCTTGAGAACTTACGCCATTGGTTCCAATGCCAACAATACCTACACTAGTTCATTGTACCGTTTGGCAGCCTCAAGGGGAGAAATTGCCGAAAAGATTGCCAACCTCCGATAGGAGACGGCACTACAAGAATAATAATATTATTGAATAGTTCATAGTTAAAAAAAAAACACTTTGTTTATGATCAAAGATGTGTTCAAAGTGAGGTTTATTTGAAATTAATAGATTATAGTAATAGAGTGCTCGACTGCTCGTATGAATAGGTAGTCTTAAAACTCCGAAAGCCACAAAACAGGTTGTCAAGCGAAAAAGTTCCGAGCGAGACACGATGGAATCACAAATGCCTGACACACGCTGTTTATGAATATCTGCGAAACATTTTCAGTTCACTCCTATTTTGGCCCTCTAGGTTTAACCCTAAATGATTTTTTATGCCAACACATTGGCTTATGTGCTGGAACTTACTATACTGGCAGTACTGGCACATAACACAACAATAGTGATATTTATACTGGTTGAATGTACAATCGCTGAAAACATTGATTGAATCTCGGGTCTCAAGTGAAATGGGCAGTAGGCGGGAAGGGCAGTAACGGAGTGGTAGCCAAAGCTGGACGGAGGTTGATGGAAAAACCGGCAGCCCGATGGTCGGACGACATCTTTGTGTCAGTGGAGGATCCATGGATGCGGATGGTGACAAAGCTTGAAAGCAGAAAGGGAAAAATTATATACCTTGCAGTCCTACCTTGCCACATTCGGCAAAAGACCAAAGTCGAAGATACGAGCGCGAATCTTACGACTAAAGTGGAAACTACAGGGTACTCTGAAGATAAACGATAGACTAGGGCAGCATCTCCATTCATAATAATGTAAGTAGAGACCCAGAATGAGGTGCAGAAATGTGGGCAGGCAACCAATGATGTGGACTGACCTGGTCAAAGTGGCAAAAAAATACTGGATGGAAAAACTAATG
Source organism: Zelleria hepariella (assembly GCA_949319315.1). Classification (NCBI taxonomy): domain Eukaryota; kingdom Metazoa; phylum Arthropoda; class Insecta; order Lepidoptera; family Yponomeutidae; genus Zelleria; species Zelleria hepariella. The sequence goes on from OX439388.1 coordinate 2,254,483, forward strand.
ACCGTAAATAATGGAGAGCAATGGAAGAGACTCAGCATTGGGTAGCGACTGGCGATAGGTTGTAGAAGGGAAAATAGAGAGATAGAGAATGTCATGCACTTGTCGCATTTTCTTTAAGGTTTTTCTAGTGAGGCAAAACGATTGGTCCAAGTCGGTCACCCTCCAACATTTCTTAACCGGTAGGCGGCGTCTGGTGATAAATAAGAGGGTAGACGTTGACGAATCGAGGGTACGTTCCACGGGGCTCTCATTCGACCCCTGTATGCGCGGATTCATGTTTACGCAACGACAAAATATTGTGTTTGATGTACTAATAAATTAGGAGCGAGTTATCTCGGTAATGGGAAGGGTTTCTCGTGTATGCATGCAATGTTGTTTTTATCAAGCACCATAGCTTTTGCTCTTGACTCCGACCATGCAGAGTTAAATAAAAAGCTGTATAAACACGGGAAAAAGCTATAAATGTAAATAAAAATAAATTATTAAAATAAATAAATTATTATTGTATTATAAATTATAAAATATATACTTTTATTGAAATCGACCTAGACGTTTTGGCGTGAAGAAGTATACAGGGAAAATGGGATGCGACCTTACTTATTTTTGACAACCAGTTTATGGATATTTTTAGTCGTTTTCCTATGTTTGCAACACACACCCCTGACACCAGGGTTGGCCACTACCTCATACGATTGCTTACCAATACGTACAGAGTTTCGTTTCATTGGGATAACCTTGGCTAAGCCAATATTATTATTTTTATCTGCAGGCCTTTGGGCTTGGACAGGTTTTTTTAAAATACATCAGATGTATTGAAAGCAATAATAGTATGTAGCGACCCCTGTCAGGTACTCAGGAAACTGCTACAGACACTGGCTGTCAACATTACGCTACTCGTTACAGTAAGGCTAAGGCTCTACCACGAGTTACGTCCGGCAGACTTACGCCATCGGCACCGGCAAACAAGTTTTGCCATAATACTGAAACTTGCTTTGCCGTTGCCGTAGGTCTGCCGGACGTAGCATCGCGCCAGCCGTTTCTATCGTACCTGAGTACCTATAGAACAGTAACTGAAGGTCAAACCATCGGACCCCAAGCCTGCCAATGCCCATGTCCGGCCTTTTTTTCTTGGCTGTTAATTTACTAGTCAACGTGATGATATTTGCGTAAAGGTTTTTTTTTTTTTTTAAACACAATTATGCGCGCGTAGGTGCATTTTTATAGTCTCAAGTTGGTTTAAATAATATATTTCAAAAAAAACTTTTCTCCCGCCACAGCGATTAAATTTTATTAATTTAGGAACAACTGAATGTCATGGAGGAAAATAAGGGATGATATCCCCTTATCACCGGGTACTATTAACCTGACGAAAAGTTAGGACATTTTTTTACACGTCGCGATGTTGTGATGGTACCCCGGCGGGAAAAAAAAATAAAATTCATAGCTTTCTCAGTGACTACTTCTGTTCTTTTTCAGATGGGGCATCTTACGTACTGTAGTAGTAGTAGTATCAGTAGTATTGGTGGTTTCAGTAGTAATAGTAGTATCAGTAGCAATAGTAGTATCTGTAGTATCTATAGTAGTATCAGCGGTGCTAGGAGAAGACTCGGAAGAGCCATAATCTGGTATTTGCGTGGTGGTCGTACTCGTGGTGGTGGAGTGTCGAGGCTTGAAGCATGCTGTAGTCTTCGTGATTCCTCCTGGATTGATGATGGTTTGGTTGGTGAAGTCGCCGCCGCCGCCGCTGCCATCACCGCCACCACCAGGCCCCCAACCGCCGTCCGAACCGAATCTGCAAGATCTTGCGCACTGCCAACGAAGCGAAAGGATGTCGATTAACAATGAAAGTGAATAAACTTTGAGGGTGGACGATAGCAACGTGGCGGGAAATTCAAAATTTTCAGTTTTTTACATTTTGTAGCTAAACTGAGCTATTTTTGTTCGGAGATTTTTCGTTCGCGGCAATAACATAGTATTTTTTTCGTTATTGTAAACAACAAAATAACAAAAACTCAGCCGATTATGTGTTCTGGTCATCAACAAGTTTTTTGGGCAGTGCCACTGCTTCGTAGACCAGAACACATAATCGGCTGAGTTTTTGTTATTTTGTTGTTTACAATAACGAAAAGAATACTATGTTATTGCCGCGAACGAAAAATCGCCGAACAAAAATAGCTCAGTTTAGCTACAAAATGTAAAAAACTGTGATAATTTTGAATTTCCCGCCACGCTGCTATCTGCCGAAACATATGAACTAGACAAGACACCAAAACAAAGTACATACTTTTAACATAAATTATTGCTGGGAAACGATGTTTATTTTTTAGGTTTATTTTTTATTTTTTATGTTTTATTTATGTTTTTTATGTATTATTTATGCATTATTTATGTTTTTTATGTATTATTTATGTTTTTTTATGTTTTTATTTTTTATGTTTTATTTATTTTTTATGTTTATTTTTTAAGGAAAATATTTTATCACGCAATGGAAGGTATCGCGATAGATTCAACAGTAAGACAATTAAGCCCGTGGCACACACAATACAGATAAAGAACTCTGGGAGTCTACCGGCTAAGACGAAGCCGATTACCATTGGCGAAAATCAAAGTTCGATTTTTGAAAAATATAGGTACTGTACTGCGTTCATTTTACTGCCACACGTTAAATTTTTCATAAATCGAACTTCGATTTTCGCCAATGGTAATCGGCTTCGTTTTGGCCGGTAGACCCCCTGGTGTGAGAAGTTTGCTAAGCTTAAAAGGTTACCTGCGCCCGCGTTTGGAAGTTGTTCCTGTTGCCGCCGCAGCCCGAAAAGATGGTGTGTTTGCAGACCTTCCACATCCGGTCGTAGTACCACCGCTGCTCTGCCCCAAAGCAGTAGCCGTAGTCAAATGCTAGGTTGCAGTAGCGGGGCTTGTTTCCTTGAGGTACAGAACAAGCCGTTATTGAACGAGCAAGCGAAGGGAGGATAAAAAAAAACAGTGAAAAATAAGTAAGTAAGTAACTCGAACGTTAACGAGTTTACTTGAACAATCCAGCGTTTGTGTGTTTGTTGTATTGTATCTTCGTTCGTAGATAACTTTTATATCTTTGGTTAGTGAAATTTAGTAAAGGAGATAGAAATATTTTTTAAGTTAGAACATAGGCCGAATCAGTCGAGGGGTGTTGCCGAGATGTGGGGTCGCGAATTCTAACTTCGAGCCAAACTATTAGTTAATGTCTGGATAGCCGTCTAGTTTCCACCTCTTTCGGAAGTGGGGCAGTCAACTTAGCACCCACTCCCCGCACCGGAACTTTTCACGCTGGCGCAATGTCTACGGGCCCGTCGTAGGTATTTGCTTCTAGAATCGATGTCATACAAATCCTTGCTATGTTATGAGTTGCATTGAGAAGGGAGCCTTATAATACAGGGTGTTAAAAGACCGCCAACAGACCCGAAAGTCACGCATACTAGACACCAAAACAAAGTACTTTTTCGATAAATTATTGCTGGGAAATGATTTTGGTTTTTTAGGTTATAATTTAGAAAAATATTTAATCACGCAATGGACGTGTAATGTAATGCACAGAAGTCACATTGCGCAAGCGTAGGTATAAGTTTATGTTACTTAAGCTTGAAGTGCTGATGTTTAGAATACATTGCGGGTTGCAATTTTAACGTCTTTTTTTGTAAGAAATATTCATAATTTTGATATGGCTTTTTGAGAAAGTATGTTAAGAACTAGATATTGAATACATTTCTGCAAAAAAAAGTTTTGAAAAGTCCGACTTTGAACCTCATTATCTCGGAAACTGTTGATTTCCCAGGCATAGTTCATTGGGCAAAAATGTTCCATATGATGAGGACAATACGTGGTTTCCCGCTTTGTTGGCGGTCTTTTAACACCCTGTATAATCAAAACAAAATATTACTTCTCGTTTCAGGCGTGCTCAGGCAGTAGCCGTAGCATTCGCTCTCTGTGTCGAACCGATTCCCGTTGCCCTGACAACCGCCCCAGTGGAACGTCAGACATGTTTTCTTATTCGGTTCGAAGTAGTACATGGAGAGGTTTGCTCTGCACGGGCCAGAGTCCGGTATCAGCATGCATGTTTTCTTGAGGACTGAAAAATAAGCACTCATATATTTTTTTTAAACACTCTTATTGTAACTTTACAGGGTCCTTAGCCTGCAACGTAATGGTGTCAAAATGGGCTCTCAGTTGACGGCTTCAATCACGATTTATTAATGCTGTCGGTCCTTTTAATGTTTTTTAGTACAGCAAAGAATATTCTGATTATAGAGGAATAGTCCACTTGTTGTAGGAGAAAATAGAAGAAACCCCGGTTTTATCCTTCTGCTGGGACGCCATCGACACGCCATTATTAATTTCTCTTTGAATTCGCATAGTAATGCTTTGATTTTAAATACTTTGTAATGTTATTCAAAGGTAAGGCTGTTATTCAATAAAAACACAAAATGCGTCTTAATTTGTAAAATATGACATTTTGTAAATTGCGCCATATTGCGGCCGAATTGGAAAAATGCATCAAGGGTAGAGGGGCAGGTGCCCTATTGCAACAAGCACACACTAAAGACAAGCACACAATGCGCGCGTGAGTGGCACCTCCATCAACAGGTTGGTGGTCGCGGATGGTGTAAAGAGTAGCTCCGGTCTACGGCAGTACCGAAACGAGCAGGGTAGTCCTCATTGCACATGCCACTCACTACCCTTGGCTTTCATCATCATCATCAATTAATGTTATCCCTAATCAGGGAAAAGATGGAAAAAGAAATAAAGGGAGACCTAAAAGGAGATGGTCAGATGACATAGAAAAAGAAGCAGGATGTACATTGCCAAGAATAACGTCACAAAGAGTAGAATGGGAATACCTGGGGGAGGCCTTCGCTCAGAAATGGGCAGGCAATTAAAAAATAAACATTTTGTAGTAATAGTAATTGAAATAACAATTTTATAATAAAATCTTTTTAATTTAATATCAAAATCAAATCTATTTCAATTATCCTTTTTTTAAATCAACAAAATAAATAATTAATTCAATTAATATAATTTAATGCATGCAAATATTTATTATGTTATTTTTAATTATTGGCAAATAAAGGCTATTTGCATTTTCATTTTCATTTCTAATCAGGGACTTAGGGCTCTTAAGAACGCCCTGAAGCAGCGATTTCCCAAACAAACGTAGTTCCGGTTTAATTTCTAAACTACAGGCTGGATTTTACTGAAACTTGGTTTATATCAGTAGATGACCAATACGGAGGTTTGAAAATAGTTTTTATACAAAAAAAAATTGCCTGAAAGAAATTAGAGTGATGCGTTTTTTGCGCCGAAAAAGGGGTTACTTTCAGCTGTTATTTACTTACATTATTACACTGTCTATTGGAGTCTAACTACCTTGGGAACATCAATAATGTATTGTTCTTGTCAGAAAATTTTTTTTTTTGATATAGCTAATAAAATTTAGAAATGGCAGATAACTACGAAAAAAATTGGGAAACAGATCTATTACATTACAACTACAACTACATACTCGCGAAAGGACACGAACACACGTAGACTCATACAGCCGCATTGCCTCTCACTTTTCCCGCGCCCCTTCTCCCCTTCTCGCTCTGGGTGAAACAGCTATAGAAAACAATTTTTCACGCGCTTGGCCGTCACTGAGTTCCTACGGTCCTGGAGGGGCCTCTTAAAACAGTTTTCCATTTTGGCCGTTTTTCCGTCTTCATCTGAAGCTCGGATAGGCTCATCCCGAGACTATTTTGTTCCAGTTGCACTGATCGACGCCATAGTTCCAAGACGCCCGGTAGTTTTAGGGCGTCCTTTCTTCAGATTCCTTTGCTTTTGGTACTTTTAAATTCAATAGACGACCTACCACCTATTGAGAAACCACTAATCTGCCCACTTGGTTGCTATTTTATCATATTGATGCTATGTACTTACTATATGGCTGCAAGGGACCATCACCGTTTACCCCTGCAATATAACAATAGTTACAAATAAAGGAATCTTAATCCCAAAAGACTTAAAAAATATATTTCATTTAGCAAAAATTTACCGTGCACCAAAGTATAAAAAAGTAAAACGCCGTGTGTTAAAAATCTATTCATTTTTGTCGCGATTCATTATCATAAAATAAAAAACGTCAAGGAAGCTGTTGCAAAATACTTCGTCCATAAAAACAAAAGTAATGTAGATTTTTATTTAGGTACTTCATTTTACGCCACCTTAAAAATTATGCCGTAAAAATGTCTTTACATGAGAGCGTATGTTACAAATCTGGTTGACGTGAAACGAAAGAAAACGTTCTACTTTTGTCGCAATTTTATCAATATCGGACAATATTGAATACTATTTTCCTAAAGGAATTTAGGTGCTTTATGTTTTTATTGTACAAATTAAGATTACAACGCAGGATTAATCAAAATAGCGCCAAGGACTCTATCCTCTGGGCAAGTTGACATAAAACTAAAGATAGCGTTCATATTTCCAAGGCAAAACAGACAACAAAAACAAACAATTTGATTGAGTTTTTAAATTATTCACCGCAATCAGCGAATTAACAACGCGGCCAAAGCGCGGCTGGCACACCACTTTAGACCCACCAACAATATGCAGAGCTAGGTTACACACACACAACGACAGCAGTTAGATGAAGTCCTAAATGACAAGCGACAAATGAGAGTAACTCTTGCTGTCTTATAGCAGTAACAGACGATCGAATTTGGTGCGGCCGAACCACCGAACTAGGCCGTACTAACGCAATGTTCGGTGCACTGTTCACGCCACATCACCGTACCGAACCACAGATTGCCCATTTGTTTCAGTGTCAGCTGAGCGTATCGTATCCGTTCGACCGAAACGTAAATTATAATAATAAAATGTTCGGTGTACCATGCTATACACGATCGAATGTGGTCCGCACCACGTTCGTGGTTCGGCCGTACCAAATTCGATTTTCTGTTACTGTTACTAGGCGCCAGCTACATAAAAGAGCCGTTGGACAAGGACGCGGCGCGGACGTGACATTTTGCTTTGATTTGACGTTTTGCTTTGTCCGCGCCCCGTCTCTTCTATGTGTATTGCGTCGCGACGCTTCTATACATTTTATATGACAGTGACATCAAACTGACGTGGCTTCGTCCGTCTCTTTTGTGTATTGCGTCGCGTCGCTTCTATAAATTTGGTATGACAGTGACATCAAACTGACGTGGCTTCGTCCGTCTCTTCTGTGTGTCTGACCCCTTAGGATGCTCAATGTGACTGCATTCGCGCCATGGGTGCCATCCACGGCTGATAAGTTTTGTAGACTTACCTCTCTTGCGATCATGGCGTGTCAAAGGCCAGTCAAGTGACAAGGCAAGTCTTCAGTCCCGTTTAGAGGGTAGACATGACACTTTCATGACTTCCCGTAGAAATATGGAGTACCTCGCTGGAAAGCTTAGAAACAAGTCGAGTCTCGGTCTGGCATCCTAGCCCGAATTAGCCGTAGGACAGTGCCTTACGAAATAATGTGGAGCGGTCAAAACTTACATGTACTTTATTAAACGCATTAATACTATTTGTCGCTTACCTAATTACAAAAGAGAACCTTGATGTCTTTAAGAAAAATGTTAATAATGTGAATCGACGGTATAACCCGTTTCATTAAAGAAAACATTTATGACGGAGTTAACAACCTAGCGTTGTCTCGCTTTGACTGTATTAATTAGAGCGAGAGGGCGAGTGTTTTGAAGTTCATCCTAAATGTTTTCTTTAATGACACGGGTTATACAGTGGTTTACCCCAGGTTTACCCTCAGTTGGGACCCCTTCAACCCTCGCATAGTGCTATCCGTCGCCAGAACAATTAACAATGCAAATGTAAGGCGCGAGACTGCTTTGAATTTCATACCGCGAATACCTACCTACCTATGATAATAATGTATTCTATGAGAAAAACGTTCAGCGCGACTTTCGACTGGGTGAGTAGTGATTCGGTTCAAGACGATACTTTCAAGCATCTTGGCCAATCTTTGTTTCTTGGTCTTGTCTCGTTTGAATCAACCGATCGAGACAAGACCAAGACATCGTCTCCATCATTTAATTCGAGCGAGATTGAGCGAGAGTCTCGAAATAGAGTCCTTGCCACCACTGTATGCTTAGCATGGTCGTTTTGACACTCTCTCGAACTCGAGTGACAGACGTGCCATGTCTATTGTGCGAGCATGGCAGGCGGGACTCGAGATGGCAATAGATTAGGGTCATGGCGAGCAAAAAGTAGTTAATGCCATTTTAATAGAAATGTTGTATTTTTGCCTACATCGCCATGTTGGCGTAGAGCCAACTCGAGCCCGACCGACAAGTTGACAGTTTTGCATAGAGAAGGGCCTATCTCGGGCTTACCATGCTGCCCGTACTGAAGTCCGATAGACGTGGCGCTAGCGCAACGCACAAAATGTTTCCAGTTTTAGGCGTAATAGGCGTAGTTTCCCGAGTTCCCGTAAGACTTGAGTCGTGCCGCGCACTCTATTTATTTTCAAACGGATTTTTTATTCCGTAGAATTCTGACAGCTATCATTTTTTTACATGTCAGAGATCCGACCGTTTTTTATTGATATGGATGAAATGACACAATCGAGAGTCTCGATTGTTTTTGATTGATATGGATGACATGACACAATCGAGAGTCTCGATTGATTTGATTTGTCACAATTGAGAGTCTCAATTGTGTGAAATCTTAAAAACAAGACCAAGACAATACTTTCGCTCGCCTGACAAGATCGAGACCAAGCAAAAGTCTTGATGCCGTCAAGATAGTCTCAATAAAATAGTGAAAAGATGCCGTTAAGGATCAACTAAAGTAGCGAAGCGGGAAATGCATAATTTTCACGGATTTTTCAGTTTTGTACCTAAACTGAGCTTTTTTTGTTCAGGCATTTGTGTTTCACGACACTAAAATTGTATTATTTTCATTATTCTAAACAATTAGCACAACAATAATTCACCTGATTATGTCTCTATCTCTTTCCGCCGTTGTTCTCTATCTACTTATATTTAGTTCAACATTAGTCATGATCACTTTAAATTCAACATCTAAACATCTGAATACACAAGACCCCACTTCTATGATGAGCAAAAGGCTAGCGAGAGTATCTATTTCATAAAGTGAGTCTCCCCGCAATATTTCATACAGCCGCACCCCTATCTCATCTGGCTACGCTCTTATCTCCATACGTACAATTCCCTCACAGTTTTCCTCGGTTTTCCTTGTCATTCAAGACCTGGCGACGGAAAACTATACAACGGCGCTCCGCAGGAAGAAACTCACTGAATAAGCGGCTACAGAGTACGAAAATACTAGAGGAGGTTTTTATAATTTGAGCATTGCGTCAGCTTGTAGGGTAAATTGGTGGTAGGTACTTACAACTCTAGTACCTATGTGTATGTTGTTAACCAACCACGCTGAAACGGCTAGCTGGATTTGAATTAGAATGGAGATACTCGTACCTTATACCAGAGGAGTACCACCTCCAACATTTTATCGAAGGCTGCGAAGACGAAGTCACGGGAAAAAAACTATCAACAAAACTCAGATTCGTCGAAGATAGACATTACTCAGATGTGGCAGGCTGTACCTAAAAGAAAGAGAATCCATAGCGAGAAAATGAAATCACAAAATGCCAAAGATGACTAAGACGAAGTAATTAATCAAGATTGACCCCATTAACACTCCTACAATATCAGCATAGTATTGCGTAGAGTATTGGAAATGTTAGAAAGCTCCAGGAGAAAATATAAGTAGCAGGCAAGGCTGAACTTTTATCTTTGCTTGCAAATACTTACCACTTGCTCACTGTGAAGTAAAATGTCGCGAAGAAACCTCGACTGACGCACAAATTCCATTCATTCAACCCATAACCACCAAAGGAATGACATCAGAATACGACATAGACTTTTCCATTTAATTTTAATCCCAAGATAGAGATAGATAGGCAGATAGATAGAATATTCTTTATTGTACACCAAAACGAATTAATTACAGAAATTCTTAAAACGAATTAGTTCACAATGGGTGGTCTTATTGCTAAAAGCATCTACCAGACAACCTTTGGATAGAGATCGAGGATATAATACAATAAATGGAAGGTAAGTGTACATAAATAGCATACGAACATACATAATGAAATATTGTAAATATGCAGGGTGCACTCTAAGTCGATAGCGGAACTTTAAGTAGGCTGTCTACTGATCACTACAAACAACTTGTACTAGGTGGCGAAAAAAATGGAGCAAAAAAAATATCAGCTGTTTCATACATTTGGCGCAGTATTGAGTCGACCTTTTGTATGGAACAGCTGATATTTTTTTCGCTCCATTTTTTTATCCACCTAGTACAAGTTGTTTGTATTGATCAGTAGACAGCCTACTTAAAGTTCCGCTATCGACTTAGAGTGCACCCTGTAGTAAAGCAAGAAGAAAACTGCTCGAACGACGTCGCAGGCACAAGCAAGCGTCAATGAATGAAATATTTATGCAAATCAGGCCATGCTCCTCTATTCGCTCTCTACTCTCTGGCGGGGAGATAGCGACTTGCGGGCGCCCTGTTTGTTCATTAGTCGACTTTAATTAGATTTTTCTAGCGGCGCCTTCTAATTGCACCAGCAAGAATATAATTTTCTTGATTATTTTTGCTCTCAGCTGGTAATATAGATGTGTGTTCTTTCTGTTAATATACAGGAAGCCGGGTACCTACCATCAAAATATTTTGAACTAGATAATATCAATTATGAGACTGAAATGAAGCAATATAATTCGACCGAAAGGGACATTCAAACGCCGATCTCTGTTCATAGCGATAACGAACGTAGCAGGTATTGCTTATTATAATACGGTCAAAAACGATTTACTTACTTACCTTTGACTGATTTCGTCAGTTCATAGAACGGTAAATCTGTAAAGCGTAAACCACACATTGTCATCTTGTTAGCCCCCACTGCTGAGTAAAGGCCACTTCATATTCACGTCATCCTCTTAAGGCTCCTCTACACGTCTACAGAGGCATCTGCAGACGTCAACTCCGGATGCGTCCGCCGACGTGTAGAGGGGGTGATTTGCGCATCTGTGGTAGGTATTTAACGTCTGGAGACGCGTCCGCCTCGAATCCGATGGTTGTCGGTTTTTTGGCACACATCAAAGGGTTTCGGAGCGAACCTCCGGCGTCTGTCCACACGTCTGCCGACGCATCAGTTTGATCGTAGATGCGAATGAGAGTGCACGCGTGCTTCTTGTGGTTTAATTCCCCCCGAAATGACTAATAATATGAGCGCCGAGGAAACCTTTAGGTTTATTGAGCTGTATCAAGCTGAAAACTGTCTTTGGAATTCAAAAAATAAATATTACAAAAATATAAATGTTGTAAGTAGGTATAATATTAACAATTTAGTTAAGTAGCGTTTAAATAAAGAAAAAAAAAAAAAAAAAAAAAAAAGTTAACTAGCTATTTCAATTATGTTTTTCTATTGAGACTACTGCAAAACTAATTGGATATCTAACCTACCTAAAATACCTACCAGTACATGACATTATGATGATGTTTACCTATACCTAAATATACTCCGTGCAATTTTAGTGGTTTTAAAGCCGAAGGTATTTTGTTGCACTGGTGATTCTGAGCCAAATTACAAATTTTCATCCCAAAACGCGCGAAAAAACAATTCACTTCTCCATACAAATGGTGTAAGTAAGTAAGTAAAATGTTTATTGATTAGTGTCGATTGGCGATAGCCGTTTGTATCGGGAAGTGTTTTTTTTTCGCTCGTTTTGAAGTAAAATTTTGGAATTTGGCTCAGAATCACGAGTGCAACTAAATACCTTCGGCTTTAAAACCACTAAAATTCCACGGTGTATAGTACCTACTAAATAAATAAATAGGTGCGGCAGCTACTGTCTCAATATCCATTTTTTAAACGGGGCGAACGCGTGTTTCGTCTGTCGGCAATGAACATAGACTGATCGACTGACAGACGTGTGGACAGCTCATGGAAATTCATCTGCAGATGCATCTGCCAGCGTCCGCAGATGCATCTGCTGACGTGTAGAGGAGGCTTTAGGCGCCAGCCCACACAGAAGAGACGTGGGACGAGGACGCGGCGCGGACGCGTCATTTTGCTTTGATTTGACGTTTTGCTTCGTCCGCCGCGCCCCGTCTCTTCTGTGTGTCTTGCGTCGCGTCGCTTCTATACATTTTGAATGACAGTGACATGACAGTGACGTGGTGTCCTAAAATTACCCAAGTTTTATCTTTTAACTAACTTCAAAAAAAGGAGGTGCCTATTTACCCCTATGTTTTTTTTTATGTTTGTTACCTTAGAACTTTTTTCTGGAATTTTGATGATTCTTTATTTTGTTTGAAATTGTATGCTTCTCGTTTGGTCCCATAAAATGGTGAATATCTGATGAAGACTTCGGAGATCTTCCGAGATCCATCTCCGAAGTTCTTCATCGTATTTTGTTATTGATCTAGAAAGAGCGGCATAGACAGCTGTAAACCTTAATATGGCGGCTCGTGCTAAACTAACTGGTTAGGTGGATGAGTGTCAGTTCAAGGATAGCCGCAATTTGAACTCTATACAGGGATTTGTTCCGTATTCGTCGGATTCCTTAATCGTCGTATTCCAGATTCGTCGTATTACAGATCTGTCGTGGTTTTACAATAAGGTTGTGTGACACTGAACGGTCGACGTGCTGTACCAAATGTATGGAGCAGGCAGCAGCTGATATTTTTTCGAAATTTCGCACTTGGCTACATAGTAAAAGTTGTGACGTAAAAATAAGCAACCACCTTCAGTGTTACAGGACCTTTTTGAAACACCATGTATTATGCGGTTCAAATACTATTAGGATAGAACCTTTTGGAATGGAGCGGTATATGACGTCAAATGACGCCTATCAGTACTGTTAGCAACGCAGCCAGGAATGCGCGTGACTAGAGATGGGTTAAGGACTCAGTATTTTCTCAAAGGTGAGTAAATACAAACAAAGGTGAGTACCTAAATACTAATCAATTCCTGTTTTTACTGAGTATTTATGCGAAATCGATGGTAAAAACTTGTTTCGTTGTTTAGTCTCATCTGTTGATATTGTGATGTGGATTTACTAAATTATCGGTTGTTTAAGGTATATTAGTACGTTTTCTAAACACCTGGCTTGGGACAAACCAAAATTTCCAAAATTTCATGAAATCATTAAATACAATGCTTTTTATTCATTTTAGATACAAGGTTTCTTTGCAACATTTACTCCTTACAACCTTTACACTATCAATATACCTACTACAAAAAACCCATAAGTTTTATTTTTTTCAAAAAGACCGGGTTCGATTTTATTCATCTGAATTTTTTTCTGATTCTACAAGTCACCACTGTCGCGTAACGCAACTCCAAAAGGTCGTATCCTAATAGAATTTGAACCAGATAATAATGTATGCGGTACGTACCAAACTATGATCCACCGCGCAACATGCCCTGCGTGCCCCAACGCCATCACACAGAAGCATCTTATGGTGGAGTATGGTATCTAGTGATGAGTTGATGACATTGCGGAATTTCGGTTCAAAATAGGTTCAACACAATTTGAAGACTATCGTTTTGCCTTCTACACAATATTTCTTCGTGCTGAATCGAGAAAGTTATAAAAAGGGCAATATAATAAAAACAAATAGTATGAGTATTTTTAATTATTGTGTATTTATTTAATATTTAAAATTCTTTGTTCTTATATTAAAACCTTTGCTTGGATACTTCGTCTCTTCATAAGTAAAATTGTTTTAGTGTCTTTGGTGACAAAAGTTAGGAGAGAATATAATAATAATTGGTGACAAAATATGTGCCTAAATATTTAAAAAAACATCAACATACTGAGATTTTTCTATAAATAAAGCAAACCAAATCAACTGGAGAACAAGCAAGGGTCAATGAAAAATTTCACAATTTTTTCAATTTTGTAGCCGTAGCTAAAAGGCATGTATTCGGAGTTTAATGTTTCAGCCATAAAATATTTCACTGTTATGATTGTCGAAGTGGCGTGCATTCGGATTCTACCTCTAGTTATTCGGAAAACATATTTCGATGTGGAGTAGCAGACTCCTATTCAGAAATAAGTATGTTCAGAAATTTTTGTTTCACGACAGTAAGATTATTTCGGTATTATCATCATTATTATAAACAATAATAATAGCTTTAAGTAGCTACAAATTTTGAAAAAAAAAACGAAAATTTTGCATTTTCCGCCAGTCTACTTTCGTTGACAATTAATAAATTGGGAGACCAATTCTATGATCAATAAATTTTTGGCATGACGGACTTCCTATCTAAACTGTGTAAGCAGACACTTGTAGTCGATAGTCATGCATGAATTCTTTCAGTCGGGGAAAAACACTGTTTAGGTAACTATTATTTCATTTTCTACTCCATTGCCGCTCAATTAAATGTAGTATTTAAATTAACTTTTCCATAAAAACACTTAATTTATCCAATTAAAAAATTTCGTTGTCTCACAATAAATTTTCGTTGGACCCAATAAACTTAAGATAAATGGAATGTTGCCGAAATGGACAATCTCACTCAACTCAGGTAAGCAAACTGAAATGAAGTCATTATGGATTTCAGGCATTTTGGGACTAAGGCAAATTGATCACATTGAAATTAGGGCGTTTTGACATTCGGTTCTGGAGTAAAAAGTATAAGTTAACGTATGTTTTACAGTTACCTATTTGACGCAAAAGATTGATTATTCGTTCAATGGCCTACCTAGACAAACACACTTTGTATTATTTCAGTAGCGCTTTTGCTGCAAAATATTTACATTCAAACTTTCGTGAGCAATGCACATTTTTCTATTAAATTACGGTTTTACTCCTTTGTATTTTGTCGGTGTAGCCGACTAGTTTCGATTCTCATCCGCGACTGCGTGCAACGCAGTTCAAGACTAGCCGTGGCGTCGCGAGGGCCGTCTCGTTCTCCATGATTAAGGTCTGCGAATGAGAACCGAAACTCGTCGGCTACCCCCACAAAATACAAGTGGGTAAAACCGTGATAGAAAAATCTTCACATGGCTGTTTTAATTTTGTTTCTTTCTTTACTTTCGTATCTTAGATGAGCGTAGAGATTTTCATTACCTACATAACAGTTATCAGCGTTTTTATTTGAAAATAAATCACAGGTTATTTATATCTCTAATTCAAACAATAAATTGCAAAATAATACAATTCAGGCTACAATAATTTGAGTAAGAGCTTTGGTGCTTTTAATTTAGTAAGGTCCGGTTTCTGAATTGAGAATTTTACTAAGTAAATACTTAACTATCGTTCTGTAACGTTATTTTGTGAGAAATCCACAGAGGCAGAACGATAGTTAAGTGCTTGCTCAGCGAATTTCTCAAATCAGAAACAAACAGTAAGGCCCGGTTTCTGAATTGAAAATTTTACTAATAAGTGTCGTTCTGTCACGTTCTTTTGTGAGAAATCCGCAGAGGCAGAACGATATTTAAGTACTTGCTTAGTGAAATTTCTCAAATCAGAAACCGGCAGTAAGTAACTTAAGCATGACAAAAACTAAATAGAATCCAGTACCGATTTCAACTCTCAACCTTGCTTTACTTTCCGCTAACAATAAATAACAACTAAGTATTTAGTATGGCTGAAGCTAAAAAGTCTTGCATAAAATCCGTATCTTATTTACATTACTTTTAGTCTTAAATTGTGGAGATCTATAAAGACAAACACAAAAGAAGAGTTTAAGGAATTTCTCTACGTAGTGTTTGTAGCTTGGTATTCAGATTTCCGTAGAATAAGAGCGTTTCCGCACTGCATCCAACTTAATCCATCCGAACTAGCCATAGCACTATTTATAGGTGACGACGATATCGTAAATCGAACTTGGTTCGAAAGCATTGGTCGGATTCGGATCGGACGCAGTACGGAACCGTTCAAAGCTTCAGATTATTTATTATCTTGATAGACCTCCAAAATCACTGGACCGTTGTTAAAACTCTAGCCCAGCCGAAATCACATTCAAGGCATTATTCTGACCACTATCTATCTATCTATCTATCCAGCCCATTAATAAAGCCCTCTGCTGGGCATAGGCCTCTTCCTTTTCACTCTAACGGTGACATTAATAGTCGTCGACTCAAGATCGAACTCAAGTAGGTGATCTCAGAAAAGTCAAATGCTGATGTCAAGCCTTGGCTAATGTCAATCTCAAGATAGTGTCTATTAATATGCTGACAGCTACTCAAGTTTGACATTAGCCGAAGCTTGACATTAGCATTTGACTTTTCTGAGTTTACCTACTTGAGTTCGACCTCAATTCGGTACGCAAAGTTTTTTGTTCGAAAGTCCGTTATTGGCTTAATCTTATCTTTAGACAATATTGAGAAACTAATTTCAATATTTTTTATTTTGGTTCAGTAGTTTGGATTTTACAACGTTTCAAAGATACGGTTTTATGACCTTCACGCGACGGTCTGCATACTGTTGGCGGTCATAGGAACAAAACATTTTAGCGCGTAAAAACAAAACAACTGGACCATAATAAAAAATATTTAAATCAGTTTCTCAATATTGTCTAAAGATAAGTTTAAGCCAATAACGGACTTTCGAACAAAAAACTTTGCGTACCCAATTAGGTGATCTCAGACGACTATTAATACCATTCTAGGTTAGGCCCTCGGTCTAATGCCAATCTCGTCCATTGTCCTCCCGCTGTTTTGACACTGCACATTTTCTTTTTGGTATTAGCTCAAATCGCTCAAATTAAAAAATATGTTTGTGTGTGTAGGTGCGTTTGCATAACTTTGAGCTGTTGAAACATTGTGAAAGTCAATGAAAAGAATATTTAAAAAATACTTTTCTCCCGCCACAGCGTTTACATTTAGTAATTTAAAAATCAACGGAATGATAACATAGAGCAAAACAAAATTAGTTTGTGATCCCTATCACCGGGTGCTATTACCATGTAAAAAGAGTTAGGATCTTTTGTATTTTGGTTGCGAAGCCAAGAACCACTTCGGGTCGCTGAGCCAGCATAGTAAGTCTGGGTCCACACGGTCTACAAAAACGGAAATTATACGAGTGAGAGAAGGCCTTTGCCCAGCTAGTGGGACATGTACAATTATATAGGCTACATCTTACTTTTTATACGAGTACTTTGAAAGAATGGTGCTCAAAATAATGCCTTGAAGTTTTTGGTTAGGGTGGGTGTGAGCTCGAACACACAGGAGCTTGCTGACAAGTAGGCGTAACAAAATTTCTTTGAAGTTTTTCACCCCTCAGTCTGCTCTAACGGCACTACACTACAACTAATTGTTTTAACTGACTTAAAAAAAACGAGAAGGTACTCAATTAGCCGTTTTCAGAAAAAAAAACGTAGTTCTTTTTTTCTTCACTGATGGCGCTTATAATATGGCACTATAACGGCAGTCAGTTGAAATTTCATCAGTGTTGCCAACGGTACGACAAATTACCGTAAACTGTAATAATCATAACCAGAAACACAATTCATTGCTTGCAAATTTTATCGCATCACGTAGTTGATGTCAGTATCCTACCTACCTATTCTTTATTTATCCAAAACCATTTATGTTTTTGCTTTTAAGAATAAAAATTTTAAGAATAAGCATTTTTACCGATTGAACATCGCAAGCCTGATTCTTATCTGTGGTGTTTGTTTATCTTTAGTATTAGTACTTTCTAATCTGTGAATCTGTGGGAAAAAGCGTTATTTGACTGCCGTTATTTACCCGTATATTCTGTGCCATCTAGCGAGCATTTTAAAATCAGCTTTTAACTGTCAGTTGAAAACGGCTCATTTGACCCTCGTTACCCCAGAACACAAAATTGTGAAGATCTAATGAAGAACTTCGGAGATGGCGAACGGAACTCCTCAACTGACAGCAATAAATCACTCGGAATCAGGTTGCCTTTTCAACAGTGAAGTCGTTTTTTTTTTGTTAATTTTGTATTAATTATTGTATTATCGTTCAGCTTGTTTCATGTAGGAACAAGAAAACATGGATAGAGCTAGTCTAATCGATAATGGGGTAAAAGCGTTTGTATCGGTATCGTGCTACCGAGGCTGGTGGTCTCAATGACAGATGAACATTGTAAGTTCAGCACTTTGACTCTACATCCTAGGAGAACGCAACGTTACGATACAAGTTTTATCTTGCCATAGGGTAGCGGCATCTCGCTTTAAGCAGTGAAATAAGGCTAGATGGCGCTAGCCGATGGTGGAATAAAACTTTAAATTAAACTAGCTGATACCTAAAACATTTAATGATTATTGCAAAACACAATCTACTATCCTTTTTAAAATCTACTATGATCTAACTATGATTCACATAATAATAACATAAATTTCAGCGCTCTTAAAAACTCTGCAAACTGACCCGGCTAAACTGACTTCTAATGAATTTACACGTTGCCAGTGTCAGCACTGACTAGCTTTGAATTTGGAGCCACTAACTTACCCTTTGTAAATCAGCCGAAAAAATAAAACACACTAAAATCATTGCTGACATCATTTGTGGGAGGAACCTAAGTGATTTATGGACTTGATACAGTTTTCATCACGCGGTTTACTCTTAAATACCTCTAGTATAACCCGTGCCATTAAAGAAAACATTTAGGACGGAGTTAAAAACCTAGCGTTGTCTCGCTTTGACTGTATTAATTAGAGCGAGAGGGCGAGTGTTTTGAAGTCCATCCTAAATGTTTTCTTTAATGGCATGGGTTATATGCGTGCAAGCTCCTGTGCGTACAACTAAATAACCTTACTTACATCTAACCTATCCTCTCCCCACTTCAACCACCGACGAGCGATCTTATGGCATGGACTTCGCTATCCTCGTCGTAGTACTGGATGACGTCATCGAATGACTCTTCAACCAAGTCCTGGCCCATGATGAGGAGGGGCAGGAGGAAGAGCAGAAACAGGAGGATCCAGTTCTGCAGCCGCTTGGTGGCGCTGTTGAACGTTACTGGAACGGAGAGAAATAATATTGAAAAATGATAAAAAAACGCAAAAAATTGTGAGCTTGTCTCTGGCTCGGATGGAATCGACTGATCAGAATCGTCTATTTTTGGGATAGCGTTTTTTGTTGTAGTGTTGTAAGACTGTGAAAACGCGGCTTAAGACAAGCAATGTTGCCGCTTTTATTGGCTGCAATGTGAACTGCATGTATCACTTGTCTTTCGAATATATTTTCGATTCATCATCATCATCATCATTATCATCAGCTTGTTGACACCCACTGCAGAGTATAGGCCTCGATCATGCTCACGCTACCTCGCATGATCCTGTGTCAGGCGAAACCAATGTTTTCCGGCTACTTGGGCTATGTAATCGGACCATCAGGCTGGTGGTCTTCCAAGAGTATTTTTCCCCTCTCAAGGTCACCATTCTGGTTTTCAACCAGTGTGTACTGCCCACTCTTACTTATGGTTCTAAGACATGGACTCTTACCAAAGAAGTTAAGAACAAATTCAACGTTCCCCATAGAGTCATGGAGCGAGCATTAAGCTCTTGGACCGTATACAGAACGTTGTAAGAAGAAGCCGCACAAAAGTGGCAGACGTCGGAAAACGCATAACGTCTTCGAAGTGGAACTGAGCAGGACACCTGACTAGACACGCTTATGGGAGATAGACGTTTTCATTATTTTACGTAAGGTACCGCTCTCCCCTCTCAGAAAAACCAAGGGACCAATTTGAGTTTTCTTGGCAGGAGCTTGTTTGACATTGATATTACCGACAGTAAGCCCCATGGATTAAGGCTTCAGATCTGTGTCTTGATGATGCTTATCAGCAAAATAAGTAACGCCTCAAGAGGCATAGCGCTTATATCAGTAGGTTCCTGCGGTGGTGGAGCGATGAGGGAGGGTTTCACTGATGCGTCACTTAAGTCGGACGTCAGCATTGTATAGGTCGCGTCATGTAAAAAGAACGCTACTGGTCAAGCTGCGCATTAGGCGATTTATCGGTCTGTATAGGCTATGTAGCTAGTATAGCTAGTATACTAGCTAGTAGCTATATGGCTAGTTCAAAAATAAAACAATAGTCCTAGTGCTTACGTGCTTACAGTGTAAACATGCGCAACACACCCCCTCCGCTTTTTTCTAGCGTTATTTTTACATGACGCGCCCTGGTCACTTTTATAGACGAGACGTCATAATATGACACGCCTCCGGCATCGCTTCACTACCCCAGAAACCAAACATACCATACCATACCTACCATAATCGCTATGCCTAGTAAAGCCGACCCCGTGTAGATAACACTCGAGGATAAAAAAAAAGAAGACTAACTCCTCTCAGCCCCTCTACCCTTGACGCATTTTTCCAATACGGCCGCAATATGGCGCAATTTACAAAATTTAATATTTTACAAATTAAGACGCATTTTGTGTTTTTATTGAATAAAACAGCCTTACCTTTGAATAAACATTACAAGGTATTTAAAATCAAACCATTACTATGCGAATTCAAGGAGAAATTAATTTTAAAACTTTTTCAATTTGATCGCAATAGCGTCAAGGGTAACCCCCCAGGTCTCGCATCCGTCTCGGGCGTAAAAAAATCTTACGTGGCCGTGTTCCTTTATAGATGTGGTAGATAGAAGCCACGCAGGAGCAGTCTGCCGCCAATGAACTGTTCTGGCGTCACTTTGAGCTCCACGTTCTAGTTTGTTCAGACTAGCCTCAAGGGCGCTGGTTGGGATTGGGACTTAACCTGTGACGACCAAATTACGACATTCTAAGAGGCTATTAACTTGAAGCCTGCTGGAGGATTGTGACGAGCCGGAAAGAAAACCCAGAGGTAGGAAAGAGTGATTACGGTTGAAGCGAAAGAGAAGAGGGCTTGACCAGAAAATATGTCCTCCCTAGTTATTAGTTTCCTAGAGACATGGTCGCGATCTTTAGACATGAGAAATCAATAAAGAAGAATAAGACCTAAACACACTCTACAGGGTGCACTCTAAGTCGATAGCGGAACTTTAAGTAGGCCATCTAATGATCAATACAAGCAACATGTACTAGGTGGCGAAAAAAATGGAGCGAAAAAAATATCAGCTGTTCCATACAAAAGGTCGACTCAGTACTGCGCCAAATGTATGAAACAGCTGATATTTTTTTTCGCTCCATTTTTTTCGCCACCTAGTACAAGTTGTTTGTATTGATCAGTAGAAAGCCTACTTAAAGTTCCGCCATCGACTTAGAGTGCACCCTGTAGAACAAATTATTTAAAGTACAAAGGTACTGGTCTGACGCTCAATATCTTTTTTGTACTTACTGGATCTCGAGTCTTAAGTGGAAATGGGCGGGACACCTGGCGAGGCGGGAAGATGGCCGGTGGATAAGGGCAGCAAACAGAATGGCGTTCAAGAACTGGACGACGGTCGGTGGGCAGACCAGCAGCCCGATGGTCGGACGACATCGCTGTGTCGGCGGAGGGTCCATGGATGCGGATGGCGAGGGACCGTGAGAGGTGGCGCGAGGGGGAAAAGGCCTATACCCAGCGATGGGCAGAGGTGGGCTGATGATGATGATGATGACTTACTCCTCTCGGGCCTCGGATCCGTCTCAGGCGTGAAAAAGTCTGACGTGGCCGTGCTCCTGTAGATGTGGTAGATGGAAGCCACGCATGAGACCCTCAGTCTGCCACCGATGAACGACGCCGGCGTCACTTTGAGCTCCACGTTCACGTTGGACCAGACCAGCCCGGTCTCCGTCGGATGCAGGCTGGTGATGGACGAGCGGTGCTGGAAGGAGAGAATATCGAAGTCAGGATTGGTTAGTCGTTTAAAGCAGTGGTTCCTAAAGTGGGTTTCGTGGAACCCGGAGGGGTCCCTAGAAGAGTCACTAGGGTTACGCAAAATTCTTTGGAATTATTTTGAAATAGCGGAAAATATGTATGATGGAGGATTAAGTAAGTAGGTAGTTAGTGAGAATTGAGCCCGAGTAGGCGACATCTCGGACAAAATATTTTCGGACACTTTGTCCGAAATGTCGCTTTATTATTTTAATATTTTTGAGGCGACATCTCGGACACTTACAAATAAAGCTGTTTTGTACAGTCGGATAAAAAACTCTCTACGATCTTATTTATGAGGAGACTAATAAAAATGTTACAAACCCACGTGCAAATAAAATCTTGTGTACTCATGCAGTCTACAACATTTGCTCTCCCCCGCAAGTGTGTCGCTCGCGACATACATTTTATTTCATCAATTTTATGTAAGCATAATGTAACTATATTATGTTGACAATATTTTAATGTTTTGCCTCGTGTAACAACGTTTGGCAATCTGCTTTCGCGTCTCATGTCACTGCGCAGGTGACAAAGGCTCAGCACATCCAAAAAGTCCCACTAGTTATGGGCCCGGTTTCTGAATTGAGAATTTTACTAAGTAAATACTTAACTATCGTTCTGTCACCTTCTTTTGTGAGAAATCCGCAGACACAGAACGATATTTAAGTGCTTGCTTAGCGAATTTATCAAATCAGAAACCGGCAGATAGTGTAAATAATGTTAAATCAAATAATGTTTGATGAAAAAGTAGTAGGCTTACATAAGGTGGTAGGAGTTCGGTAGCACCTCAGTTCCCACATAATTACGCGGGGTTAGTAAGGAACAAAATGATGTGAGAACTGAGGTGATAATCCTCCTAGCACTTTATGTAAGCCTAGTACTTTTTGATCAAAAATGAGCCAAACGCGATCTGAGTGCTTAAATTCAGGTTATCCTAAAATAGGCAGCTGTAGTAACGCTCTTTCTAAATTTGTATACTTCAGTACCTATCTGACTGTACGATACAGGTTCAATATTTTGAGAGTGTCCGAGATGTCGCCTCAAAAATATTTAAAATACAAAGCGACATTTCGGACAAAGTGTCCGAAAATATTTTGTCCGAGATGTCGCCTACTCTTGAGCCCGGAGATTACAGTGTCATTGATTTGTAATAATAAAATTATACATGTCGAATAGGGTGACAGTAACTATGCTTTGAAAATACGCCACTAAGAGAGCCTTCTTTGAGAGAGGTATGTATCAACCCCAACATGGGCATGAATATCAAACTAACAAACTAAATGGGAACTAGCAACAAACTAAATCAACAAAAAATGATTTTCGAAAACTAGACTGCACAAATTACGTATTCTTGAAGAAAACTATTTAAGATAGCTCCTAACATTGACCACCAGGATTGAGTTTTTGGAACAGCACTTTTTTCTAAAACGCTTTGTTTTCATTGGTGGCGCTGAGCCAACTCACAGGCTCATCGTTGATGTAGATGGTGAGGTTGACAGGCGGCCGGGACGGTGACGAGGAGCAGTTGGCCACCAGGACCTCGCCGGGCGCGTAGCGGTCTTTGTTCGCCACCAGCACTGGGTCTTTGGTCGGTGGAGCTGGAATGGAGAGACGAAAACATATTGTTAACACATCAAGTTCATGAGAACAATAAATTAGCGAACTAGACTAGAAAGACAGATCTGTATCTGCCCCGAACCAGGTGGTTGTCATTTCAATAAATATGATAAACGATTTTTTTATGATTGTCAGATGACATCTTCCAGTCGACAGAGGTTCCATGAATTTATGCAGCGAGAGACCAACGAAGATAGCTCGAAGGGGAAAAGGCCTATACCCAGCAATGGGCACAATATGGACTGCTGGATTTGAAAAACTTGTTGACGTCTTCAAATCTAAGGTCCCGGAAGACCAAGACATTGAGCCAGTCCGTTTTTTCCATCCTCACTTACAAGGTATAAACATGGACACTCACAAAACAGAACGTTAACCGAAGCACAAAGAACAAATGAGCACGACTCATAGATCGAGTACTATACGAAGGTTGATGATGTTGGTGACTGACTCTTGAAACTTAGGTGGAGATGGGCGAGGCACCTGGTGACGCCGGAAGATGGTACTTGCACCAAGGTAGTAACAGAGTGGTGGCGGCAGGACGCAGACCAGCAGCCCGATGGCGAGACATCCTCAAGTAGTGATGCATGCAGCGAGAGACCAAAGAGGATGGCCTATACCCAGCTGTGGGAGAATTGTAGGTTTATATTTATGATGATGATTACCGATAACTTCGATGAACTTGGTCGCGATCTGCGTGGAGAAGGGCGGCGCCTCGGCCGTCACCTCGCAGCTGAAGTTGCCGGCCAGAGACAGGTCCAGCCGCCGCAGCAGGACCTGGGATCCGTTGGAGTTGTTCATCTGGAATGTTATAGAACAAACTTTTTAGACTGGGGCGTATGGATAAGTCTGGGTAGACTCAAAACTAGATTGGTGAAGTGACGCGTGGTCACTTTACCAATCTAGTTTTGAGTGAAGGTGCCACTGAACGCTGCACACTAATGTATAAATCAAAGGCCTGCAAAGGCAAAGTTAAGCGCATAGACATCTAATCTATTCTTATAGCCTGAGATACAATGGCTAGGTAGAGTAAACAGCGTAGTAGCACTGAGAGTACTTATAATCCATACTAATGTAGATAGCATAAAATGTAGTGACGTTCATGGCAAAAACGATTCGAAAAAAATATATGGAATTTTTATTTAATTTTACAATCATAAGTCAAAATGCATTCAGATTTAAAGCAAATTCAGTGAGCTCGTGTAACCAACCCTTTAATTATAAGGGGTGAAATTGGTTGAGAATAGGTACCTACACGGAAATAGGTCACATTTCCAATAATCCTGTTCCTATATTACTCTATTTCCTTTTGTGGTTGGTCGTTTCTAAATTGACAAACATGCGACTAGACATGACATAATTTGAGAGTCCACATAACCGAAATTGCGTCAGAATATTCCAAGAAGCGCCTCGATTGGACATCAGCCCATTAATAGCATCCGATATTTGTGATAGCGGTGTAGGTAATCTATTAGAACTTCGACCTAACTAGTTAGGCTCAGCCCCCAACTCAAATAGACAAATCTCAAAGTTTAAAGTGATATGATTGAGGATCCTGTATTTAGCAATGAGTTTGATAAATCAATAAATCTATTTCAAAATGGACTCTCAAACATTATCGGGCCAACCGATCTGTCGTCTTCACACCAAATTGCCAAGTGTGTGACGATGGTTAATTTTACTGTGATGTCTATAGGATATGCCTTACATAAATTGAATATAAATAGTTATTTTGTTAAGCAAGGATGCAAAATTATTGTTTGCAATCGAGTGCTTGAATTGAATACCGAGCTAACGAAAAACTTGCGAAGGAGACACAACTTTTCTTTCATCTCACAGAGCGGGGAAATGATCATGTTAGATGCAAAAAAAACAATAGACAACTAAGGTTAGTGAAATGAGACTTCCGAGCCTAGGAGATGAAAAAAAAAAGTTCATCCTCTAGATTTTGAATCAACAAGTTCAACTGTGGGTACCAAGCTTGCCACTTGTGGTGATGAGCGAGTGGTGTCCTTGAATTGCTCGACGTCCTGTGGACAGGCCACCGACCCGATATGGGTCGATGACATAAGAAAGTCGGCTGGGAAGTAGTGGGCATGGCTGGCAGAGGACCGGGGTGGTTGGTGCGACAGAGAAGAAGCCTATGCCTAAAAGTGGGCGACATTCATGGGCTAGGTAGGTAATCGTATGAGGTAGTGTCCACCCCTGGTTTCAGAGTTTTTAGGCCGCCCAAAGCTCCTCTGACATGGCTTAACGATTGTTATTAATCAACAACTACCGGGAATGACGATTTAACTTGCCTTCCGAAGCTCGGAAGCGCTCAGATATTATTGCTACTAGCGGTCACCCATCCATGGAGAGATCGCGCTCAATGTTGCTAATCGATTAAGAATAGCTATTCCAACTAGGCTATGATGCATTAATGGGCTGAATAGATGGATTTAATTTTTTAATGTTCCCTACACGGGTTAGTGCTTTAGAAAAAAACAAAAGTAGATAGATGGAAGCTTGGCCACTTCTAACTTGGCAAGTTTGCTAATGAATTCTGGGATTCTTATCATGCTTGGACTTACATCAACGTAGATTCCTGGCAGGCCGAACACCCTGGTTTTTGGCTGCTCATTCGGCGTGTACCGGTAGAACTCGTGGTTCCCTCTGGAAAGTAAAAGAAATACATCCTTGAGATGTACAATTGTACATCATCAACACACCAACATCATCCTGGATTATAAATTAGACTCTCGTCGGTGGAACGCTCCCAGAGACTCAGTACGTGGTGAGATCCATTACCTTCTCTTTAATTTGCTCAATACAGATTTTTCGTGGCATTCCTCTATTTCTCTTTCCTTTCTTTTTCCCTTGAATATTATTAGTTTTTCGTATAAACTTGTAAGAAAGAAAATCACCCAAATCTTTCCTGTTCTTCATTTGATTCGCTTGAATATAGATTTTCTTATCCAGACCTACTATGACCTCCAGATACATCAAAAATCCCGCAGAATAATTCAATACACAGTAGCTACTCTTTTTATAATCATAGCCGACCTCCGATCTTTCAAGATCAATTCACCATTTTACTCGGGATCGATTACTATTTACTAAGTACTAGCATTATTTACTTTACAAGCCGAGACATAGTAGGTATTAATAGTCGTCTGAGATCACCTATTTGAGCTCGATCTCAAGTAGGTGAACTCAGAACAGTCAAATGCTAATGTCAAGCCTTGGCTAATATCAAACTTGAGAAGCTGTCAGCACATTAATAGACACTATCTTGAGATTGACATTGACATATCCAAGGCTTAAGCACAGTACCTTTATTTATAACATTATTACATGCAATATTAAATTCTAAAATACACACCAAGCTTCGTCAAAAAGTTGGGTAACAAATACATAATAAAAACGGGTCAAAGTTTGACATTAGCATTTGACTTTTCTGAGATCACCTACTTGAGTTCGATCTTGAGTCGATGACTATTAATGCCACCCTATTGATAGATATCTTAATGAATCATCATTTTCAGCCCACATTTTCCCACTGCTGGGTATAGGCCTTTTCCCCTTCACGCCATCCTCCTCGGTCTCTAGACGTAATACGACCCACAACTATTGCCGCCAATGAAAAAAAAACATATCTTCTTTTTGGATGCGTTTTTTAATAAAAACGCTCCTGCGATTTCTCAACGCGAGGCTTAGCTATTTTTAGGACCTAAGGTTTGGATTCCAGATCCTAGAACTTAGGAATGCAATCGATTCTCACCAAAAGTGGCCACTTTTGGCGAGAATCGATTGCATTCGGATCTGAAAGGATCTGGAATCCAAACCTTAGGTCCTAAAAATAGTTAAGCCTCGCGTTAAGAAATCGCAGGAGCGATTTTTGCTAAACACGCATCCAAAAAGAAGATATAATATTTGTTTCATTGGTGGCGCTAGATGTGGGTCGTATTGCGTCTTAATGAATAGGCTGTATAAATGACACCAACATACCTGTACCACTTAACAGAGTAGAGCGGGGTGCCCTGCATGTCTCGCGAGCAAATGAGGGCAGCTGTTCCGCCGCGGACCACGACCGGTGGTTCCACAATCAGCTGCACATCACGGAGACTGGTCACGCCTGGAAATGAGACAATACAGGGTGTTAAAATACCGCCAACAAAGCAGTAAGGAGTCATTTATTTATTCGCACACAAAGAATACGAAACGTCAAATGATAATCCCTGGGCTTAACTATTTTTAGAACCTAAGGTTTAGATTCCAGATCCTAGATCCTAAGAATAAAACCCGCCGCCGCCAAAAGTGGCCACTTCTGGCGGCGGCGGGTTTTATTCGTAGGTGTTGTACGTTGGAATCTAAACTTTAAGTCCTAAAAATGGTTAAGCCCATGGATTATCATTAGACGTTTCGTTTTTAGCAAAAAACGCATCCAAAAAGAAGTTAGTTATGTTTCTTTTTTTCCATTGGCGGCGCTAGTTGTACCTAGGTTTTAAAATAGAGTTATGTAGATTGGCATAGAAGCCGGTGTTTAAACTATATGTTATTATGATGATCCCTAAATGCTGGACATGATCTTCATGAAAAAATAGGCAAAAATTACAAACGCGCAAAAATTACAAATAATCACGCCGGAGAGCCTCTCGTTTTCCTCTCTGGACCAAAGTGTTTCATTTAATTTGAACAATTTCATTTTCAATTTGGCTATTATGATATTTCGCTTTATCCGCTCCCATTCCCTCAGACACAGTTTCAGATCAAGGCGATGTAAATTTCAATACTCGCGCAATAATAGGCTCTCGAGGCAACGATCTCTTATTCACTTATAAATATTTAATATTTTGTTCCTTAAGACGCATTATACACAGTTTGAAAGTGTCAGAGTTCAAAGCAAAATCATAGCTACCGCGATATTTCACGTGATTTATGACTTTTGCACCACCACTTTTAGGATTTCATCAAAACCTTATTTACCTAAATATCACAGTTTTTGGGCAACCCAAAGGGCCTCTGACATAGCTTAACGATTGTTACTAATCAACAACAACCGGGACCAACGTTTTAACGTGCCTTCCGTAGCACTGATGCGTTTATTACCACTAGCGGTCAGCAATCCATGGACAGACCGCGCCCGATGTTGCTTAACTTTGCCGATCGATTAAGAATGGCTAGTCCAACTAGGTTTTGAGCGCTTCAACCTTATTTGATATTGAATACTCTAAAATCTTATTTGATAGGTTCTTTCTAGGTTTCTTCTCAGATAGATTAAAAGATAACAGCGGATTTTCCAGGCACATCAAAGATGAGGTTACTGGGTTAAAAGTTACACAAAACACTACAAGGTTTACATATTGGATAAAAAAAAACATCGACGCCAAGATACCGCAGAGACGTGCCTGAATACGTGAACAAAATTTAAAATAAATCAACTAGATATTGATTCCAAATCAAAACGTGCTGAGTAGGTAATTTATATTCAACCAATAGAAATGTATTTCGTTCTAAAATAACTTAGGTACGCGCTTTAGGGATTCTCCCTACCCAAGGGATATCTTGGTAAGATAGCGTTGGCTGGTAAAAAAATATTGTTCCAGCCACTGTAATGGTATTTTTACGACATGTTTCTATTGAAAATAAAAAACCTTGCTTTTATCGGTCTGTTGTTCCCATCTTGCTAATGCTTACTTTGCTTTTTCTGATGTGTTTGGATGAATCGTTTACGTTCGAGAAAGTTTCAAATACGTCATTCATTACCAACAACAATATTTATTACAAAAACCATATTCATTCATAATACTTTTACTGGCTACTACTATCAGTTTTTTTGTATATTTTCTGCATCAAGGTATTTCCTTTTGTTTGTAATGGGACGGAATGTTTTTGTAATGGGCTTTATGTAAATACGATTCGATGACTTATTTAGTTGGCAAACAACACGACTCTCGTTATTACATGTTTAGCGGCAAATACAGGTACAGCTCACCGTGGAACCTATTGGAGATCCTTGAGTTATCACAAGCTGGGACATTATAGCTATCCCATATATTAGAGGTTTCGTAGCGCTCGTAGCCGCGTAGGCCATGACGTCACGATGCTACGAAGCGTAGCACATTGCGATCGCTACGCTGACCGTAGCTCCCACAGCTCAGATGCTGGCGCATAGTCAGAGGCTGGTCACGGCGTCGCGAGGGACCTCTCTGCTCCATAATGAAGGTCTCCCAATGAGAACCGAAACTAGTCGGATATACCGACATAAATAAAAGTAAGTGAAACCATTTATAAAACACAAAAAGTTTAGGTATCTCCAATTTCACTCGTATTAAATAGCATCTAGCGCAATTAAGGTATTTGCCTCCCAGAAATTTCCATCTTGTTTGACTCGAGTAAGCTAATTCGAAGAATCCTAAAAGAAAGGAAGTTCTTTGGAGGGCATAATCACCGTATCACATCCTAAGGGACCAACGACGACGTCGTATAATTTTGACGATTATCTCCGCTACAGGTTACTGGCAGGAGAAAATAATATCGAGTGGTACGGTCGGCCACAATCTCAGATGCCCCATGGCAGCTCTTATCGCGCGCGGCATAAGGGCGCCAATCGAACAAAAAGGGGTATCTGAGACTGTGGCTGACTGTACTCATGAGGGGTTTTATTTTGTCTACAGAAAGATTTGGACCATAACTCCGCTAATACTGTAACTAGTCTGTACTGTAACTCGGACAAAGCGAGTTCGGCGAAATTTATCCTTGACAATAATCAATGATATTCCGAGATGAAGAAAGCTCAAATTGAATAATATTAGTGTACCACTGCAAAAATTAAATAAAAGAAAATCAAACTGAAATATTTTTATTCAGTATTCAATTAATACACACTAAGGCCGTCTTGCACCACTTCTTAAATGCTACTTAAGTCTCCATTTAAATCGACTTTTGTATGAAGATTTTAGTTAAATGCTGTTTAAACCACATTTAAGAAAGTGGTGCAAGACTGCCTCAAAGTCAAAATAAAAAAAAGACACTATTTAAATTAAATCAAAATTAGGTACTATCTACTACTAAATATCTAGCTACATTTTCTTGTCCAGCTTCACTAGCTCTGATCGTACTTGGAGAAGAAATATGGTAAAAAAAACTCCAAGAAAAGAGTTTGCATACCTACTAATCAATGATTTCATTGATTTTTACCCAGCGAAAGGCTTTTTTTTTTTTTGCTCGCCGTTTTTACCCATATCTACAAACAGAGGAGTGTTTGTTGTGTTCGAGCATGTTGTGTACAAGTTTGGTCGATAGCAGATATTATGTATCCTATCCTACTTCCTACTATCCTACTAATATTATATTTGCGAAAGTTTGTAAGTGTTGATGGATGGATGGATGGATGGATGTTTGTTACTCTTTCACGCTGAAACGGCTGATCGGATTTGGATGAAATTTGGAATAGAGATAGCTTAGACATCAGAATAACACATAGACTACATATTATCACGCTTTTACACTTAGGAGTAAAGTAAAGCATATATCCTTTTTCTGTAGTCCATGCGGACGAAATCGCGGGCAAAAGCTAGTCAGCCATAATGCGTTCATATACTAAGTACTTTGGCTGGTAGAAAATATGAAGAAAATAATTAAAATCGTTTCAAAAGAAGTAATTGAGTGGCCGGTCAAAGAACGGCGTACACGACTGACGGTTTCTAATTTTAATACTAGCTACGCAAGCAAAGGAGTTTTTTTTAACAAGTTAAAAATATGTTCTGTCTTCATTCTGGCACAACGTTAAATATTAATAAGGTTTATTTCTTCGTTGTGCTTGGCACAGATTCTACATACAATATTACGTAATTTAATTAATAATTATTGCTGTAATTATCAAGGCCCTGCCATCTAAGACTAGTTCCTGTTTCATAGACAAGTCCTTGATAATAACCAAAATAACTCGATTAAGCCTACTTAATAGCTAACTCTATTTCTAGAGTCAAATCACAGAGAGTGCTTTGGATGATTATCGCACTATCAGAACAATATTGCGAAGTAATTATGCTATGAGCTTCTCTACTATTAAAACATTAATTTCCTTTATTAAACATTTATAATAAGTTGCAAAAATTCACTCGGGACAGGACTTGAACCCGCAACCTTCCGCATACCGTGCAGGCGCTCTACACGGTGCGTTATACATAGTGCGTTAGAAAAAACAAAAAGTGGTTAAATGTAGTGGCAATATCAAAAATTCCAATGAGCATTTCATCTGCAAAGATGAACGCATTGGGTGGTGTACATTAGTGCAAACTAATCACACCAGATGGCGCCCCCCGTCCAGTTGACGGAGACTAGTTGAAGAAATTCGCATCGACAGTTACTTGACTCGGTAGCTCAATTGGTAGAGCGCCTGCACGGTATGCGGAAGGTTGCGGGTTCAAGTCCTGTCCCGAGTGATTTTTTTCAACTGATTATAAATGTTTAAATTATTCCCTAGCACGGGTTAGTGCTTTAGAAAAAACAAAAAGTGGTTCCTTTATTAAATAGTACAGTCGCCCGTAACGGTTTAATTCACTAAAAAAGGTTCCCCTTTTGATATATTATTATAAGTACGTAATTCTGGATATAGTTAAACACTAAGGTCCACTTGCGTCAACTTGCAGTTCCTAAACCCCCGTCGCTTCCATAAAAAAAATCTTTTATTTATTTATTTATTTCAGTGTTGTATTATTTACAGCCTCGTTCAGTTTCCATACGACGAAAAAAAAATACAAAGATCAGTTTAAATGACAAGATTTAAGGCGAAATAGCGATTTTATCGGTCGATGCGTTATTGCGATATCTGGTTTTAGTACATTTTGTATTAGGATAGCCATGGAGTTACACACTGATGCGATGATAACGCTATGGCCTTCCTAATTCAAAATATACTGAAAACAGGTATCGCAATAACGCATCCGATAGCATCGAGCAGCGAGTTTTTTGGGCAGTGCCACTGCTTTGTCGACCAGAACATATAATCGGCTGAATTTATCATTGTTGGTCTGTTGTTTACAATAATGAAAATAATACTATGGTTTTGCCGCGAACGAAAAATCGCTGAACAAAAATATCTCAGTTTAGCTACAAAATGTAAAAAACTGTGAAAATTTTGAATTTCCCGCCACGTTGCTATAGTCCAACCTTAACTCTAAGGGGCGTTCTGTAATACCACCCAAAGAGCATAGCCTTTCAAATTAGCGAATTTCTTGAGAATTGAAAGCGACGCGAATGCGCGGCAAATTCGCCGCGAGTTCGCACGTGTTCGCCGCGAATTCGCCGCAGATTCGGTTCGCTTTCAACTCGCTCATGGCGTCGAAGCTGGGAATTCACGGCGAACTTGTTGTGAACTTGTAGAAAATTCGCGGCGAATTCGTCGCGGATTCGCTTCGTTTTCCACTCGTTAGTCTGATTTACAAAAAACCGCTATTTCGGGAAACCACGCATTGTCCTCATCATACTGAACATTTTTGCCCAAGGAACTATACCTGGGAAATCAACGGTTTCCGAGATAATGAGGTTCAAAGTCGAACTTTTCAAACTTTATTATTTCCGAAATTTGCTTAGTATCGAATACTTAACATTTCTTTTCAAGAAGCCATATCAAAATTTTGAATATTTCTTGCATAAAACGACGTTAAAATTGCAACCCGCAATGTATTCTAAACATCGGCACGTCGAGCGTAAGTAACACAACTTTATGTCAACGCTTGAGCAGTATGACTTCTCTGCGTTAGACTTCCATTGCGTGATAAAATATTTTCCAAAATTATAACCTAAAAAACCAAAATCATTTCCCAGCAATAATTTATCGAAAAAGTACTTTGTTTTGGTGTCTAGTATGCGTACCTTTTGGGTCTGTCGGCGGTCTTTTAACACCCTGTATAATCTCTGACATGTCAAAAAATTGTTATGTAGATGTCAGAATTCTACAAAATATAAAATCAGTTTGAAAATAAATAGAGTGCGCGCCACGACTCAAGTCTTACGGGAATTCGGGGAATTACGCCTTTACGCCTAACACTGGAAACATTTTGTGCGTTGTGCTAGCGCCACGTCTATCGGACTTCAGTGGTGGCGCGGACTGTATTTCGAGACTCTCGCTCGATCTCGCTCGAATTAAATGATCGAGACGATTCGTTTGATTCAAACGAGACAAGACCAAGAAACAAAACACAAATTCGATAAAGATTGGCCAAGATGCTTGAAAGTATCGTCTTGAACCGAATCACTAAGACGCGCGCTCTTGTGTGCGTAACTTCATGCTTGGCGCAAACTGAGTATAATGCGTGCGGGATGAGAATGGGATGGAACCTTGTCAAAGTCAATCGAAAACATACTGTATTTTACTTTGACAAGGTTGCATCGACTTGAGTTTGCTTACTTCGCGCGTCTCAGTTCCAAAAGGTCGCATCCCATTCTCATTCCGCGCGGATTATAACACTAGTGACTCGGCCAAAACCGAGCGCTCCCGAGCTTACGCACGCAAAGACAATGTGCATGTACATACACACGACAGCACGTCGACGTTTACACGCTAGCACTCTACTCTGTTACGTTAAGGGCGACTTTACAACAAAAGTGTACAGTCTGACGTGTTGTCGTGTGTACATTTACACACACAAGTATGGCTCATCCACGCATCGTGAGATAAAATATCTGTAGAGCTTCCCACTTCAGTGAAACCAAACGTAATAAAGTCCAGTCCAAAAGCCTTCGTCAGATGGCGCGGGCACACTCAAAGGCTCCGAAATAAAAACTTCCTACACTAAATCCCTAATGAAAATTCGCAGCTAAAAGCCAAAGTTCCGTAGCGATCTCTAGGGGCCCTACACTGCGTCCGGCTTAAAAGCGTATAGCAGTACAGACAAAACTGTTGAAAAAAATGTTGCTGTCTCACGTACGCAAATACTGAGCGAAAGGGACAACCTGAAGACAATCTAAAAAATCGAGGTTTCTAGGCTACGTTGAAAAAAAAAACGAAAAAATCAAAACAGTCCGACATGGGGATATTTCAACAATTTTTTATCTAGTGCCATTAATTATCCAGGGAGGAAATCGGGGACCTGCGTTTTACCACTGCCACACCAGTGTGACCACGAGGAATTTGTATTACTCGTGGTTATTCTACTCTGAAAAGGATCGTACTTGACTGAATTATGTTGAAGTGCCCGATACCGTTCACTGGTGAAGCAATATCCGACCCGTTTTAAGCAAAAAACTCATCCAAAAAGAAGATATTATGGTTTTTTTTTTCATTGGCGGCGCTAGTAATCGTGATATCTTCCTCTTAAGTTGTGAAACTGCCTGGGACGTTGGTTAGATGGAGTAAGCTTGCCCAGCACCTATACCATCCTCACAGTTTAGTCGGTTTAGTAGACGAGTGAGCAAGTAATTCAAGAACGGAGGCAGTGTAGACAGCATACCAGGAAACCCCTAGGTCGGCGGTAGAACTGGGTGCTGAAACTCAATAACTGGTTTCAACTACCCACCTACTAGATAGTTTCCTTTCAGAACTTAAATTACTAAGTTACGTTCCTACCCTAGAGTGGTTCCGTATTAGCGCCTCTTTTGCTCTTGTAAAATTAATGCACTCATACATAACTGTTTCGTGTTTCAGTTTTAAGCTGTTGCTTTTAGTTAAAGCCTACAAATGAAAGCAACTTTTGAGCTTATAGTGTCGTATATTGTGCATTTATTTATTTTATTTATTTTATGGTAGTTTTAGACGTGCATAATGCTCGAAAAGTAACATGCGGCGCAAGCTTACTCCCCTTCGCAATTAAGCGTTCCGAATGAAGTTCGAAACGAGCCAAAAAATCCGGCCAAATATTAAACCATACCTTTTGGTGTAGTGATGCAACAAATTTTAACCCCCGACCAAAAAAAGAGGTGTTATAAGTTTGACCGCGATGTTTGTCTGTGGCGCCGTAGCTCTTAAACGGGTGAACCGATTTGGATTCGCCTTATCTTATTTGAAGCTAAACTTTTGGGGGTATTTTAAATTTAGTAGTTTTTATTGCTTACGCTATTCATTTTTTGACCCAAAATTTTGGCCCTTGATAAAAAAATTGTATTGATCCTTCAAAGTTCGGTTTGGAAATAAGAGTCACTCTGTAGCTGAAGAAAGTACGTTCATGTATAACAGACACCCTGTTGTAAGGAGAAGCACGTTAAAAAAATGGCTAGAAGTGCCCTCCCATCACACGATGTCACTAGTATTAGATATATCTCGTATAGTGATGTGATAATAATCTGAACTGAGAATTCATGAACTAGCACTTTTGTTCCATCGTCTCGGTCCCCCGATTTACTGTCCATTTCTATCGCTTACGCAGTGTGCCCTTGTATTTATTTGCTATAAACTGTCCCGGGCCTTCGAATCAGCAATTTGAGGAGCACCTGCTGAAACTATGAACTTGTGTCCATTTAAAACGAAGTTAAGGCTGGAAGATAGCAGCGTGGCGGGAAATTCAAAATTTTCACAGTTTTTTACATTTTGTAGCTAAACTGAGCTATTTTTGTTCAGCGATTTTTCGTTAGCGGCAATAACATAGTATTATTTTCATTATTGTAAACAACAGAACAACAATAATTCAGCCGATTATGTGTTCTGGTGTACGAAGCAGTGGCACTGCCCAAAAAACTTGAAAAGAATACTGTTTTATTGCCGCGAACGAAAAATCGCTGAACAAAAATAGCTCAGTTTAGTTACAAAATGTAAAAAACTGTGAACATTTTGAATTTCCCGCCACGTTGCTATCGTCCACCCTTAAAGGTTTACGAAGAAAGCTCGTCTAGATGCTAGATTTGGTCAATATTTAGCAAACGTTCTTTTTTATTTCAATAAGTTTTTGCTTGGCGTGAAAAAAAGTGTTTCAAGGACCACTGTTTTTTCGAGTAAATCACCTTATAAGCAAAATTACCGTTGATCCGTTGTTTAGAATAATGAAAATATTATTTTACCGTTGTGAGTACTTTATAACCACACTAAATTGACTCAATTTAGCTGCAAAAAAAACTTAAAAAGCACTGCGTCTTAAATTTCCCGCCACGCTGTCTGCACAAAATATGGTAGGAAGACCGAAACTGAGATTGATGCATAGTCAAACGACAAACTTACAGACGGACGGAAAACAAAGTGATCCTATAATAGTCAGTTTCTTTCCTTTTGAGGTGCAGAACCCTAAAAACCAGTTGGTTCAACTGGAACAAATGGCTTTATCGAGCTCCATTCTGCACAACATTTTTTTTTTTCATTTGCGGTGGCCATGGCTACCCGCTGCCAGCCCAGCGCTGACCGGTGTAATGTAGATAACAATTTAATTATATGGCGGTAAGTAACCCTCAGTACGCCGGTGTGACTCGAATTTGAATAGAACAGAATAGAAGATTTATCGGCCAAAACACACAAAGGCCATTTGGCCACTTTTATTTCTTTTTCTCAGGTCCACATCTTCAATGGCCAGCCGCTGCCAGCCCGCAGATTGACCGGTGTAATGTAGCAGAAAATTGAATTCCCCCCCCCCCCCGTGTTCGCGATAAAAGTCGAACGCAAATTATTTTTACTTAGAATAGAATGGGAAGTGGAGGGAAGACTGAGTGAACGCATACCTACCGACGTCTCAGTTGGGTGAGCGGATAAATTGCTTGGGACTCTCTGACGTGTCATGTGATCTTTGAGACTTGCATAATTTTATTGTATAAAGTAACTCGGAACGTTAGGTACACAAGAACATTATACTTAGAGAAAGTTAGGTCCGTGCGGACGTGACCCATGATTCTAAAAGAATGGTGTTCGCACCGAAAAAAAATGCCATCTAAAACAATGTCCCAGGCACTGCAGCGGTGCCACTGGACGCTGTATAAATCATCTCATGCGTAGATGCGAAGGCCTTAGTTTTTTTTAGCACCGGAAAGGACAAAAAACTTATGTCACCGTGCAAAGTGCCCGCGCGCAATGAAAAATGTACAAAATCGTACAAAAGCGCGCCGCCAATTTTTTTTCAGCTTAAATATCTTGTAAGCTGTTTATGGATATAAACATGAAACTGGCCGTGTCAGATAGCTCTCACCAAATTCTAGTGTCCTATGAGTGTACTTTTTTTCGATTCGCGTAGTGTATCTGATACAGGAATCGATTTTATGAACCTTAATGGTTTCCAGTCAGTAGTAAGTACTTTTACCAGATTATTCCATCCTCTCCACAGTCCGACTTATATGAAGCAGTCGAATAATCTGATTTACATTAATAAATTAATTCGGTTTGCTAGAGCCACATCGTCGATGATAAAAAATGCTACAAGTCTCTGATACGTCTGTCATCTAGAAGTGCGTAGGCGTAGGTCGCAGTTGGTGATTGGATCAGGGACTAAGGTCGAGGGTTACTCGGAGTCGGAGTATGTATCATTAGCGACATGCTAGGAACCCCATAGTGGCTCTTATCGCCCGCGACATAAGTGCGTCAATGGAAGAAAACGGGGTATACTAACGTGTTAGCTGACCGTACCCTTTTGTTACGTTTCAATCGTCAATATTCCGCCCATAAGCCCAAAGGCAGGTAAAGGTTCGTAGAAAGGTTTCTGAAAATAGTTTGGTCTGGCTTTAGATATTTTTTAGGCGTGGAACGGTTTGGGTAAAGCCCGAAAATGGGGTTTTGTAAATTAGTACATAAGAAGTAGTTCTTACTTTTTTTTTCTAAGGGATTTGATATAGAAAGCGTCCCGGGCGCACAGCGAGCGTCCACGTCACCCTGGGGGGTAATTCTCGGGAATCTCGCATTCGACACATTGCGAAGGAAACATTTCATTTCGATCTCGACTGCTCCCGACCACTCGAGCCATGTCGAGCGAAAAAGGCAAACATCTCGCAGTAACCCCCTGGCCCCCTACCCGCTTTGTATTTTCAAGTCCCTAAGCATAAACTCAATACGTGTGGAGCCAACTAAGCCCCGGGTTTCCTCACGATGTTTTCCTTCACAGTTTGCGAGTGGTATTGCTACTACAATATTACAGGCACTGCAGCGCCGTGTGGTCTCTTCACCCATCTAGTGTGCGTGAAGGTGCCACTGGACGCTGCTGTATAAATCATCTCATTACTTAGATTCAAAAAGGCTTTAGTTTTTTAAACGGTTTTATTTAGCTCACCCCGTTTGTTTTATTTATTATTCTTGGGTCAAATTTTGTAATTCAAATTTCACCCTCTTCCTGTCAACCGATTAATCTGAAATTTTGTATACACTTTGGATTTTGGTGACCATACAATTATGTTTATTCATTACCATTATAAATTCAAGATGGCCGCCGCTACAAAATGGCGGATAATTTATGTTTTATTAATCCCATCAATATGGGTATCAAATGAAAGGGCTCAACAAGCAGAATACAATATACTATAAAAAATTGAAATCCAAGATGGCGGCCGCTACAAAATGGCGGATAACGTAGGTTTTATCAATCCCATCAATATGGGTATCAAATGAAAGGGCTCAACAAGCAGAATACAATATACTATAAAAAATTTAAATACAAGATGGCGGCCGCTACAAAATGGCGGATAACGTTGGTTTTATCGATCCCATCAATATGGGTATCAAATGAAAGAGCTCTACCAGTATAATACAATGTACTATATGAATTAAACAGAATGCGAAATAAAAACTAAAAACTAGAAAATAAAAATAGGTAAAAAAACTTTTTAAGTTAAACGGTTTTATGTTAAACATACATTGCAATGTTTAAGATAAATGTACTTGTCGCATCGTGAAAAGCAACATCAAACATCGTTCGAACTGAAGAATCATTGTAGACGTATTTTGACAGTTGATTGTAAACAAAGTCATAGATTACTCATCACAGATTATCCAACCAAGTTGTCGGTTCACAGATAAGAAGTTAGTTTAGTTCGATGAACGAAACGTCAAGCAAACTGCCTTCTTTAGTTGGTTGACAACCCTGCGCGGTTCGACCAATCAGGGCTCGCGTCGAGGTATAGCGTGACCGTCGAGTCTATTTAAGTGCGGAGCGCGCCTCAAGCGCGACAGTTTACGATCGACAGCGGTCCGAGAAGGTGGTGTAGTCGGCTCTTTGCTGAACTTACCACGTTTCTGTAACTTTACTGTTCTAGTCGAATATTGCTATAGAGTCAGTGCTATTTCATAGTGTTCAAGTGTGAGTAGGACATCAAGAAAGGTAACGTGAGTACTGTTCCAATTCCATTGTATTTCCATGCCTGTATGTGTAAGCAATTACTGTGTACCTAATTATTGTAACTACCTCTAAAGATCAAAAGAAAGAGATGTCCAGACGGGTTTTCTTGTTGCTTCTTTCCCGGTCTGTTTATGCTTAGAAGCAACGTAGATTCAGTGCCGCCTATTGCTAAATAAATTCCATTAAGCAATCTGGCACAAACACGTGTGTTTTATTCCTAACCTGCCTAGAGTGTCCCACGTTACGCCCACAATGTTTTGTAAGTGAGTATTAACATCCTGACAGTCTTCAGTATTCCCATGCCATAGCTCAAATCCCTCCCTCGTTATCCGACATCAGAAGTGGGATAAAGAAACACTCTGGTAGATTCTAATTCCATGTTGTTTCTATTTTCATGTTGACCTTGATCCTTGGGAGAACATGGTGACGCTGTGTTTGAGAAGACCTGCTGGAGTGCCTGCTCCTGCATCTACGAGGCAGCCAGGGGCTGCGTGACTACTGGGTGCGTGAACCAGCTGTAAGGTGCGAGACCCGACGCCGTGCCCCGGCGCAACATACCCGTTGGGTTGCGTATCGCTCAATCTGCTAAGCTCTCAGGCTTAAGAAAAGGTGAGATGTTGCAGTTTCATTTAATGACTCGGCATTCCTTTTATCGACTTACTGATTATGATGGTGATGATGATGATGATGATGATGGTGATGATGGTGATGATGGTGATGATGATGATGAAGATGACAGTGGAAATGTGATGATGGAGATACTGCTTACTTATGTACTGGTTGCAAACCTCTGGCCTGCCACAACCTATATGGGTGTTGGTCCCCAGATGGTGGCGCAAAGCTGTCACGGGTGTAGTTTTCTACGTGTGTTGATGGTGGTGTGATGAGTGTGATACTGGTTACTCGTGTACTGGTTGCAAGCCTCTGGCCTGCCGCAACCTATATGGGTGCTGGTCCCCAGATGGTGGCGCAAAGCTGTACCGAGTGCGGTCTACGTAGTGTTGATGTGGAGTTGATGTGAAGTTGATGTGAAGTTGATGTGGAGTTGATGTGAAGTTGATGTGGAGAGTCAATGCAGAATCCATGTGACATAGTTAGAGAAGACAAATCGAAATAATTGGTAGAGTTTGACCTCATACTTTTGGGTCAGGTATGACCGAGCGGACAGATACTTTGCGTTTGCTTTTCTTTTGCAGATAAGTCACACGAGGACGTGCGACGTGTCAGGAAGGCCGTGTCGCATCGTGAAAAGCAACATCAAACATCGTTCGAACTGAAGAATCATTGTAGACGTATTTTGACAGTTGATTGTAAACAAAGTCATAGATTACTCATCACAGATTATCCAACCAAGTTGTCGGTTCACAGATAAGAAGTTAGTTTAGTTCGATGAACGAAACGTCAAGCAAACTGCCTTCTTTAGTTGGTTGACAACCCTGCGCGGTTCGACCAATCAGGGCTCGCGTCGAGGTATAGCGTGACCGTCGAGTCTATTTAAGTGCGGAGCGCGCCTCAAGCGCGACAGTTTACGATCGACAGCGGTCCGAGAAGGTGGTGTAGTCGGCTCTTTGCTGAACTTACCACGTTTCTGTAACTTTACTGTTCTAGTCGAATATTGTTATAGAGTCAGTGCTATTTCATAGTGTTCAAGTGTGAGTAGGACATCAAGAAAGGTAACGTGAGTACTGTTCCAATTCCATTGTATTTCCATGCCTGTATGTGTAAGCAATTACTGTGTACCTAATTATTGTAACTACCTCTAAAGATCAAAAGAAAGAGATGTCCAGACGGGTTTTCTTGTTGCTTCTTTCCCGGTCTGTTTATGCTTAGAAGCAACGTAGATTCAGTGCCGCCTATTGCTAAATAAATTCCATTAAGCAATCTGGCACAAACACGTGTGTTTTATTCCTAACCTGCCTAGAGTGTCCCACGTTACGCCCACAATGTTTTGTAAGTGAGTATTAACATCCTGACAGTCTTCAGTATTCCCATGCCATAGCTCAAATCCCTCCCTCGTTATCCGACATACTAAAAACCAAAAAATAATAAAATAGATACAGTCGTGGGAATTATAAACATATGCATAGACTAGACTAAAATAAAATCGTGGGGCACGTCAACTGCCTAATTATAGTGTAACATTACAAAACAAACATTTTAATCAACGATTGTAGGCAATTGACGTGCCCCACGGTTTTATTTTAGTCTAGTCTATGCATATGTTTATAATTCCCACGACTGTATCTATTTTATTATTTTTTGGTTTTTAGTACATTTATCTTAAACATTGCAATGTATGTTTAACATAAAACCGTTTAACTTAAAAAGTTTTTTTACCTATTTTTATTTTAAGCACAAACTCGTGTCCCAAGCGAGTTTTCATCCTTGCAATAAATCTTAAAATATGAAGTATTACTTCAAAAGCCAATGTTGGTCACATTATCGATAGTACCTAATAGGCATAGGTAGGCATAGCGACAGTACAATAAGGTACAGTCAGCCACACCCTAGGGTACCCCTTTTTGTTCGATTGACGCCCTTATGCCGCACGCGGCAAGATCTACCATGGGGTCCATGGGGTATCCATCCTAGACTGTGGGTTTCATGGCAAGTTTCAACTAAATTGTTGATAGTAAAATACCGATAGTTCAGCAAAGTAAGCAGTCCTACGTTAAATCTTTGCTTTGCCATAATCATCAGAAAAGTCGAGCCCCTAATTAAAGCAGAAAAGTTTTTCACAAAGTTACTCGTCGCTACTTTTCTACGGTTCGATACGTTTTTTGCCTGCGTGAGATGCCAACTTCGGTCGGGCAAACAACTTCTATTTGAATACAATTAAATATTAATTAGCAAAGCAAATAGAAAACAGCGCTGAAAATGAAAAATTGTTTGCTTCTATTCCTTTAGGTATGATGCTTACAAAGATTTGCATTTTTTGTTTGACTCGTAACTTCAACCCGCAACCTCTGAGTTTGTATTTTTGTATGAACCGGTAGAAAAGTAACAATAAACTTTCACTCCCATTCATGGCCTTCCTTTTATTTCTGACACTATATTATTTAGAAAAAAAATAATCCTTATGATGAAGCCTTTCGATCGGTATGATAAAGCTACAGGGTAATTCTTTTTCTCATGTAACGGGTTCTATTCCCGGTTCAACCATGTAATTATTTTTTAAATTCAAATAATGTCTTCTTTCAGTAAAATGTTCCATCTACAATATTCAAGGTGACATAGCCGTGGGACGCCCTGTATACTTGAAGCTGAAAGTCCAATACTGCATTGTAGACGCCCAGCGTTACATTCAAAATTCGAATTCAACTCATGCGATTTTCCTTTGCGATAACAAGGTGTTTCGTTCACGGAGACACAGTCAGTGCCACGCAAGGGTGCCCCTTGGTAGCTGTTAACGCGCATGAAATAA
This sequence comes from Zelleria hepariella, assembly GCA_949319315.1. NCBI lineage: Eukaryota > Metazoa > Arthropoda > Insecta > Lepidoptera > Yponomeutidae > Zelleria > Zelleria hepariella. Next base: position 2,297,592 of record OX439388.1, read on the forward strand.
GTGCGTTTATCTAACAAAAAGTCTGCTTGTAGCTGACTGTACCTACGCTCCAGAGCTCGTTGAAGCGCGGTGTTATATCTATTGGCCAAACGCATCGAATTGAATTATTTAAGTCCGTAGTAAGTGTGTTATGTCGGTAGTACCTAATAGTTGAGAATTTCATACATAAGCATATTATTTTATCGTACCTATTTTGGGGTAAAGCTCTAAGTAAAGGTTCTAATGGATTTGTGTCACTTTCCTCAATACGGCTAATATTTTATTTTCAGCGACTGTGTTTTTTTTTAATTAGAACGTAAAATCTGTAATATCGGAGATCGAATAAAAGATGTGCACTCGATGTACGCGTACACGCAACACTATAGATATTGATTGTATTTATAAATATACGAGATTTTTCAAAGCAATCCAATAAACGAAGAAACGAAGTTAATAAAAGTCTTGTTAGAGTACTTAGTATTATTAATGACGAAAAAGGCAAACCTGAGACCAAGCCAATATAATCTCTAAGTCATATCATAGCATTCTAATTGGAGTTTTATTGGTCCTATCTAAGTTACGTAAAGCAATTTTAATATTTAAATTACAAACTTACACCGCGAATGAATGCAAAATTAAAATTGTGAGCATAATAATTGAATTCTTTAAACTTTAAACAATGCATTTGTGGGTAAATAGGCTTAAAATAGAATAAATATTTTAATTAAGAGTTAACTTAAAAAAAACATCCGACGTGGTGGTAAAGAGTTTTCATTACCGACCGCAGAAAAAAAAAACAGCAAAAAAGCAGTCTGCCTTTGACTCTGCAAATTGTCTTTGATCAGGGAGCTTAAGACAACAAAAAAAGGGAGCAAATTTAAATGAAGAAGAGAATTTTCACGCTGACGTAGAAATACTGGTACCCATTATTAATATTATTGTTTTTTTGTGCACCAAAAGGCAAAAAAGTAAGCAGACGCACTTTCGCAAAATAGATTGGCGCTAAGAAAAAACAAAATAATATATTCAATTAAAATCATTTTAAGCTGATTATCTGGCAACGTTTTAAAATATTGTTGTATACCTAGTCCCAATAAAAAGCAAAACTTGATTGCGAAGAAATATGACATGAAAAAAGCACTGATTAAAATAGCAAAGAAAGAAAAAGTTCGTGCGCCGTTCGCACCAAATCCAAATAAGCTCTTTTTACTCTAGAAATAGCAAGGATGCTTCATCAGACCGTCCGTCCGTTAATTAAAAGAAAAAAAGTAGTAAAAAGATGCTGGCTGGAAATATGCTGGCTAGCAAAGTAACATTTAAAAACACGATTCCCGTGAATACTGAAAATAATAAAAATACCTAGTTTGTGCTTGTTCTTTGAAATTATTGATGTCTAGTTGTTGCTTTTCATTATACCCTGATAATATGAATGTATGTATACAACGTGTTACAAAAGATCCTAACTCTTTATAACAGACTGACCCAGAAGGAGGGTTATTGCAGTGCGTAACCTACTGGTCAACAGGATGACTTTTGTTAAAAAAAAAAATTGGAAATTCATGAGCTTTTGATAGCACTTCCTTGGAAGTTTTCTGCTAAGGAAATAGTAAAAAAAAATTTTGTCAGTCGGTCTGAAACTAGCTTCTAACCCTGCCGCGGGCACATAAAGAACGGTCGTTTGTTTCCGCGGGGCCGAAATATTAATATCTTTTGTACTGTCAGATGCACATTCGGTCTAATGGCCCGTTAAGGCCACCCTTTTCTTTGTCCAGGACTATTTCACGAGACATTTGCTTGTCCTTTGGACCTCGTAGGCGTAGGTAAACATGATTAAAGAGACTAATATATTTTATTCGCCTCGATCCAGGGGCTTAAGGTCCAAACCTAGGCACAACCAGCGCCGCCAATGGAAAAAATCGTATCTTGCCTCGCGTTGAGAACCTAATGCTTCGTTTTTAGCAAAAAACGGTATCCAAAAAGAAGACATGTTTTTTTTTCCATTCGCGGCGCTTGTTGTGCCTAGGTATTCACCTTAAGAGCCTGGTACCCCGTCCACTAGCGCCATCAACAACAAAGGAATCAGAAAGTTTTGTAGCATGGAAAATCTGTTGCATACATCTGGCCAAGAAACTGCGCATGAACAGCTACACTACAAAAACGCGTATTTGTCTGGTAACTTTGACCTTAAAATTTAAAGCCATCAAATTAATATTATCATTTAATAACCACACAATTTAACCAATAGTACCGCAATAACAATATTACACGAAGGGCGAACACGATTAAGTATTTGCTTTTGAGTGGACACACTCGGCAATTTTAATTAATAAGCTTTATTCCTGAAATACGTCAACTTCTAAATGTGATTTCCAACAACTTTTGTTTCTCTAAAAATTTTATTTTTTTTTCTGGAAAAAAAATCGGCACGGATTTACAAATAGGAGCAGAAGAGGCTGGAAAGGTGTTATACAAGGTGTTACAAAAGATGCTAACTCTTTTTAAAGGGTATGGTACCTGATGATAGGGATCACAACCAAAATATTTTTTTAGCTCTATGACGTTCCGTTGATTTTTAAATAATTAAAATGTAAGCGCTGTGACGGGAGAAAAGTATTTTTAAAATACTGTTTCCATAGACTTTCACTATGTTATAACAGCCCGTAGCTATTAAAATACAGCTAAGTAAACAACCATATTTTTTAATTGAAGCTAAATCCAAAAACAAAAAGGTTTTGAAATTTTTTTAATTTTAAGGTTAAAAAAAAAAGTTGTGTTTTTCAATTTTTTTTTGCAGATTTGTCATTATGTTGACCGGCAGGTTACACCCTGTAAAAAGAGTTAGTATCTTTTGTAACACGTTGTAGAGAGTTGAGGGGCATAAAAAGCGCGCTGCGCAGGCAGAAATGGTACAAATACAAAAGACACGTTCAATGAATAAAGTCCATACTTTTATTTATTGAACGTGGCTTTTCGACAAGTCGTAGAACAAAAATTGTTGGAAATCTTATTTAGAATTTGACGTATATTCAGGATTAAAGCTATTTAAAAATTACCCTGTTTAATATCCTACTATTAAATGGACGCCTAATCAACGAAAGTTAGACACTGTATTTGCTATTGTTCGTGATTAGATCCGATGTCGTGTTACCAGCTGTTGAATAGAATATCGGACCCAAGAACCTCCATCTATAGGATATTGAACGGAATAGGTACTGTTCAATAGAGATCACCTTTTGTTCCACTAACGGGCAAACCGTCGGCTCCTCTGTTATTGCGGCCGAAGGGGTAAAAGCCAGAGCTATGAGCATAAAGGGCCCTCTACACATTGGGCCAACATAGGCCAAGCCAATGATCACCAATGCGCGCCAGTATGGAAAATCGCCCGCTAACATACACAAATCCACCGTGTAACATTGGCGTTGGCCTCTATCGGCCCATGTTGGCTCAATGTGTAGAGGGGTCTTAATGTAGGGTAGATCAGCGCTGTACAAGCTTCGGCCCGCGAGCTTGCAGCGGTTTGATTACATAATTGAACAAGCGAGCGAAGCGAGCGAAGTTCTCCGAGTCTACTGGAACAATCCGGCGTTTGTATGTTTGTATGTATGTATGTTTGTATCTATGAATGTTCGTTCGACGTTAACTTGAGTAAATTTAGTCGGATCGTTTAGAAATTTGGTAGGCGGGTAAACGAAATTAAAAGAATTTTTAAATTTGAACATGAGCCAAATCAGTCGAGGGGTTGCCGAGATATGGGGTTGTACAGTTTATATGCAAAGCGCGTGCGCGCCTACGCGAATGCCGTTAGCAAAGTTACACATCTGTAAAAAATCAAAGCAATGGTGATAGTCAACCCATCTGAGGTCCATGGGTGCCACAAGCTTGAACAGCCTTGGGGCCTCCATGTTCGGATATTTCCTGGAAAATGTTCTCATTAGCCGTCTCTTGTCAATAACGTTCGGTCGACTCAACACATCAGTTTGTTTGCTTTGCTTATTCGGGCCCACATTACCGTAGGTATAAAAGGCCACACGGGCGTTTTTCGAACCACAACGCAGGTTAATTTTTGCCAGACGCAATGTTGGCTTCGCGTTCTTTGACATATTTTTTTTTTCAGTGCCAGTTCAGTTCTCCGAATGAGAACCGAAACTATACCTAGCGTATGAAATACAATTGTTATTTTTTATTTCTTTGTAGTATGGTGTTAAGGACCAAACCTAGGCACAACTAGTGCCGCCAATGGAAAAAAAATCATTTCTTTTTAAGGCGGAGGGATTATTATTTTACGCTTCGTTTTTAGCAAAAAACGCACCAAAAAAAGATTTATTTTTCATTGGCAGCGCTAGTTATGTATATGTATGTCGGAGAATGAGCGTGTAGTCGCAGTCTTCTCCATAGATAAACGTCAATCCTTTTATTTGTCTGTGGCTCGGGTGTTAATCTATGGCAACACTAATCACAAGGTTTAAAAAGTAAAGTGTCAAATCAGCAGCCCCGCTATTCTGTGGCGGCTTCGCCGATGGTGCGAGCTGAATTGTCAAGTTGTGTTTTTATTTTTGATGATAATCTCATAAAATGGACAAGTCTATGAAATAGGTATAGATTCCCGGACAGCAGCGGTGGGATTGTGCTTTGCGCTTTTCCTTGAGACGGAAACTTTACCAGTAAACAGGATTCGGTCGGATATGCTGTCCGCCTTATCGCTGGCTATGTTTTGCCACCACCTCAAGTCTGCGTGTGGCTCCCGAAGTTATTGTGGATGATATTTCACAGTCCGTCACAATGTGATGAAAATTCTGGTCAAAATGGTAACCTGCCTACCTACCAAGTTCTGATCGTCAATTCGTGAGTATGTAGTAAGCGTTGCAATGGTTTGAGGGCTGAACGGCTCTTAAAGAGCTCGCCGCTTGTTCTTCCGAAGTTGGAGAAACGCCTCTGTCATAAGTGCACCGAGATTTCAGCTGTAAACGGTGTCATACTTAAAAGTTTCTGGCGATCACGTTTGGGTATAGTGAGTTAGAACATCTAACGAGTTGGTGCCTCTGCCTGCCCTTTTCTGGGATGTGGGCGTGGGGTCAGTGAGTGCGTGTGAGTGTAACGCTAAACTCCCAAATGTCAAAGTCAGGGATTATTTGAATTTGAATTTGAATTTGAAAAACATTTATTTACATAAACCACACACACACACGTATACAGAGAGCACAAAGAAAGAGAAAATATTTTACACATGCAGCAAAAATAAAAGGCACAAAAACAATTTGAGCAAAATACAATATACGAAGTAAGTACAGGAGAGGAATGTGGATGTGGCAAATGCAAAGGGGCTCTGACTCAGCATGTGCTGGAGAGGCGGACCACTCCAGCGCTGGTCTTCCGTCAGTACCCGGTAGCGGGGAGTGTGCCGTCGTGCAGGATAACAGAACAAGTGTCGGTCGGTACGTGATAGAAAAAATCGTATAAATATAAATATAAATCTGATTAAATATTAATTGTAACAAATGTGTATTAATGAGAATTAATAATAATAATAATTAGGAATAAGCAATAAAATCGAATTGAATTGAATTAAATGTCAGAGAAATTTATTCAATTTTCGTGGTAAGAATAAGATAAGGGTACTTAGGTACCTATAAACAGAAATAATAAATAATTTCATGCGTTAATTCGAGCAAGCGAAGTAATGCATAACAACTGTGTATGTCACAATTATGTAATATAATACTTATATCATTTTATTGAAATTTATTAATTAAGATAAAAATATAAAAAAATAAAAATGTAATTGCCATTAAATTAAATTAAATTAGGGTAAACCAGGCATACGTGCTCCACCATGTTAGGAATTGAAATAAAAATTTCTATGTAATCAAATAATGTTTATTTAGTGATCAGTCCTTTATTTTGGCTTAATATGCACGAGAAAAACTAAAAGAATCTTCTAATTTCTAACTTAAAACAACTGAGATCAACAATAAAAAAAAAACAGAAAGGGCACATTACCCTGATGTATCCGTTTAATGTGCCCCAGTGTAGCCTCTCACTTTGCAGCGTTTTTCCCCCTATCCTTTGCCTTTATTCATTGCTCCGCAGGTTTTTCAGTTCAGCTAAAGAGTTGTACAGTCCTCGCGTAACAATTTTGAGCATTTTACACACTGAATACAGTCACTTTTTTATTTTGATTGATATATGATTCCCGACACTCAGCACAAATATTTTCCTCTTTGTCAGAATATTCCTCACTGCTTCATGGAAGATGTACCTTCTTCGCTTTCCAGTGAAGTAGAAATATTTTTCTTCTTATTTTTCTTACGTTAAGCGTTACTTATCACGAAAGGGAAGTTACACTAGAGCAGCAAATGAAAAATAAATAATGTCTTCCATAAGGTTGCCTATTTGAAAAAAAATAACGTACTGGCAAGGTCTCAACTCTAGTCTTAACTACTTTTAGGATCCAAGACCTAGATCCCAGATACTAGTGTTTATGAATATAATCTACACAAGAAAAAAGTGTCGTTTTAGATTTTTTTACTAGCCTCTATCTTAGTTGTTACAGCATTTCTACCATATTTTAATTTTCCTGTTAATTTTCTTGTGTCTAAAGTAGCAATCTTCCCCATTTTCTAAAATAAATCAGAATACATCAACGTTACTCAGTCTAATATATTTTATATTATATGAGGCATATTACCGAACAAAAAACAGGGCACATTAACAAATGATCAGTGTAATGTGCCCCACTTGACCATGAGGTGTTGGGTTTGCACTATCAAAACGCATAAGCGGCATTGGATAGTTAGAAGAGGTTAGTTTTAGATAAAAACTTGAAAAAAGTTGGATCTGAATCACTAATTAATTTAACTGTCAGTTTAATTACATGCAAAACCAATTCAAGTGGTGTGAAATACCTATTTATTCTTTTTTCTTACTCAAATCACAATAAAACTGGCACAGGTCTATTTACATGTCCGTAATATCTGTGGCACTAACTAGTTCGGTGGAAATTAGCGCCAAATTTGAATGACTTGAGTGAATTCTGCTGCTGGGGCACGTTATCAAATGGGGCACGTATGCCTGGTTTACCCTATGATAATGTCAGATAGATTAGATTAATTAGTAATAATTTTAATTGGTCAATTAGGGAAGCGATTTCTGTATTTCAAGTAGGATCTTTTTATATTGAGCTCTAAAGCAACCCTTAGACTTAAGCTGTCTAAGGGGAGGAGGGATGTCGTTCCAGCACTTAGTGGCCTGGAACCTAAAGCTGCCGCGGAAAGCGACAGTTTTATGCTCAGGCACACCAAGTGGGTTCGAACATGACCTTATTTTATTTCGGTTGCCTACCGCAGACCAACGCCAAACAAGTTTTTCAAATAAGTATTTAGGTTTCTGTGTTATAATTATTCCAAACATTAACGTTGCTATAAATAATTTCATTCTATTTTCCATTTTTAGCAGATTAGCATTATTAATATAAGGTGTGACGTGAGCCCGAGCGGGAATGTTAAAACAGAAACGGGCGCAAGCGTTTTGGACACGCTGCAACAGCTTATGTGTCTTTTGGAATAGGCATGGACCATAGGCAGTTAACGCATAGTTAAGTTTGGACATTACAAGTGTATCACAAAGTG